>CAWUFW010008593.1:0-600000 GCA_963921515.1 Calotriton arnoldi | reverse complement strand
CCAGGTAGTATTGGTACCTGCAGAATTATTATAAAGGGGCAGCCTTTAAATAGCGTGAAAGATTTTAGCTATTCGGGCGTCACTTTTAATTCCTCGGGCTCTTGGCAGCCCCAACTGACCAGCTCATGCCTTAAACTCAGCAGTTCAACCGGAGCCATTCTTAATTTAACTAAATCAAAGGGGACGATCTTACCACTTCTAAAAATGTACAACACTCAAGGCGTTCCAGCTGCTACGTATGGGGCAGGGATATAGGAATTTTATGTGTTCCCCTCCTCAGCTTGAGGAAAATCACATATGTAGAAGGTTTTTATAGCTTCCCCCTGCTATGTCTAGGTTTATTTTACATGCAGAGCTAAGCCAGCGCTATATTGAGGATAGTGTCCAACTGACCCCTTTGTTACTCTGGGTCAACATACAGATAAACCCTCAAGCAAAGTTCTGTAGAGATGTCATCTTAGATTGTCCTAGTTTGGATAATTGGGGTTCCTATTTTTTGGCTGAAATACATCTCTACATTACTTCATGAGTAGGGGTTGTCTTCTCTGTTCTTGTTCCCTATGAATTTAGAGAAATAAGACAAATCACGGGTAAAAAGCTTGTTTCTGGAATTTTGTGCTGAAAAAAGGCTGCAAAAGGAATTGGAATTTGTGATGAGTTATTATCAGACTCTCGCTAGCCCGGAGCCTGTTTATTACCTTTCATCAGAGTTAACGCAATGGGAATGGTCTCTCATTTTTCGATTAAGATCCTGCACAGTGTGGTGACTCATGATCATCGGAAAGCCAGCTGATGCCTTGGGAGGTACTACCCGGGCTTGTCTTTGTGATGGGGTCTCTACTCAACCACTACTGCACTATATGTTCTTTTGTAATTATTTCAGTGACTCGTGAATACTTTTTCTTAAACCCCTATTAAAAACTTTAGCGCACCGCAGGTGTGTACAGGCCTTGCACAAGTTGCAATCATTGAATACACCGATTATCTGCTTTTATTAAAACTGCAATTGGAGCCAGGAAAACAACGGAAGAATAAAATTGTCTGTTTTATTTATATAATAGTACACTAGTTTTAGATATTTATTGTTCGTGACTATGCTGTACTTATATCTTACATGCTCTTTATATGTATGCTGCTAATAGTTTGATTTATAAGCTTCTGTTAACATACTGCAGAGTGTTTTGCTTGAATGAAATAAGGGTTAACTTATTATTTTAATGTTAAGTAATAAGGCAGGGGGATGATGATGTTTTTAATTTGTTTTATGATTACCCTCGAGTGTACTGTATTGACTTTTCTCTTTTACGGACACGATTGGCCAAATAAAGATTTTTTTGATGAGAGATGAGGTTGAGAAAGGTGAATGAGATGGAGGAGAAATACAGGGGTATGAGATAGAATCTGAGCAGTAGGCTGAGAGAGAGGTGAGGTAGACACACGTTGAGATGGGGGGGCAGAATACATATTAAGGGAGGCTCAAAGAATGGTAGTGAGAGGGAAGTGAGGCCATGAGACATGGGTAGAGATTGGTATATTGAGAGAAAGTTGAGGTTGACCTAGGTGAGATGGAGAGAGAGTTGAAATAGAGGGGGTGCAAATACATAGAGCTGTTGAGATAGGTAGAGAAAGGAAAAGTGAAAGGGGTGTGGTAAGATAAGTGAGGAGAAATACTTTAATTGCCAACTGCTTGAAAGAGTAATTGTTAACTTTGGGCAGGCAAAGCATGCATACTATGTGTTGAGCTTGCGTAGCTGCAAATGAAAAAACAAAGTTTTTTTATTCACACCGTTTCTATGGCTTGACTTTTGAGTGCCGCAATCACTTTATCAGGGACCCCTTAGAAACAGGGGCCTTGGGTAATTGTCCACTTTACCCATGCCTTTAAATGTCTCAGCTGTGTGTCTAATGTGCTATGGCAATAATCAGATGAGACACTTGCGGTGGAGAAAGCTGGTGAGGATGGCTATCTTGCCTTGTTGAATCCGATCCCCCAGCATTGTGCCTACTGTTATGGAGTGGCAATTGGTGGTTGGGGTTTGGAGTCAGCACCAGTAGCTCTATCCAGATCTCAGGCACTAGAGAGTACTCACCTATGATTCACAAGCTGAGCAGATTTGGGAGTTTTAACCACCCACCATTTCTGAGTCCCTTTCTTTCTAGAGGACCTCAACATTGAGTGCATTGGTCCTACTAACAGCTCTGGTTAACAAGTGCTCACTTCTGAGTACAGTGTTTCGCAACCATAAAACAACGGTATTGCACCACTATGCTCACATGCAGGGCATTGACAGCTAAATGTCCTGCAGACTCAGGTGAAGACTGGATGCTTTCAACAAGCTTTGACAAAGCCAACAGGTCTCACCTATGCAAGAGCTATTGGCTTGGCCAATTTGCTTTAGCCATGTTGTACACCAGCACCGCTGCTGTTCAGTATGGCTAAACATTAGTGGTGTAAAGGAGAGTGGCGTGGAGTGGAGTGAAATGTCGTAAAGTGGAATGTCGTGGAGTAGAGTGAAGTGTTATGGAGTGGCGTGGAGTTGAGTGTCGTTGAGCGTCATGGAGGGAATAGGGTGTCGTAGAATGGAAGGGTGTAAAGTATAGTGGAATGGCATAGATCAGAGTGCAGTGGCTTAGAGGGTGTTGCATAGATTGGAGTAGTATGTTGTAGCGTTTTTTTGGTTTTTTTTTAACCTGAAGGTATCAGAGCACTTTACATGAGCACCAGTTGCGTTACAGACCAACACATTAATTTTGTTAGGCACAGGTAGATTAAGTGATTTGCCCAGAATTACAGGATGTTGAGCATCCCTGCCGAGACTCTAATCCGGTTCCCCAGCTTCAAGGTCGACCGCTCTAGAGTGGCGTAGAGCAGAGTAGATTGTTGTGGAGTGGCATAGAGTGGAGTAGTGTGTCGTAGAATAGAGTGGAGTAAAATGGCATAGAGTGGCGTAGAGGGAGTTGCATAAAGCGCTGTAAAGTGGAGTAGTGTCATAGAATACCATAGAGTAGAGTGTTGTGGAGTGGCATAGAGTGGAGCAGAGTGTCATAGAGTGAAGTGGGGTTTAATAGAGAAGAGCGTCATAGGGTGGAGTATCGTAGAGTGTCATACAGTGGAGTGTCTTAGAGTGGCCTAGAGTGAAGTGGCTTAAAGGACAGAGAAAATTGGCATAGACTGCAGTGGCATAGAGTGCATTGGTTTGCAGTGGAGTTTGGTGGCATAGAGTGCAGTGGCATAAAGTAGATTGTTTTAGAGTTGAGTAGTGCAGGGTAGAGTGCAGAGGTGTAGAGTAGAGTGCAGTGGTGCAGAGTAGATTAGAGTGACGTAGAGTGGAGTGATGGAGAGTAGAGTGTAGTGTTGTAGAGTGTTTGAGAGTGGCATAGAGTTGAGTGGAGCAGAGTAGAGTGCAGTTGCATAGAGTGCAGTGATGCAGAGTAGAGTGGTGGAGAGTTCAATGGCGGAGAGTGCAGTGGTGTGGTGTAGAGTGCATTGGTGTAGAGCGGTGCAGAGTGCAGTGGTGTACAGAGCAGTGACGTAGAGTGCAGTGGTGCAGAGTAGAATACAGTGGCATAGAGTGCAGTGACATAGAGTGAAATGGTGTAGAGTGGCATAGCGTGCAGTGGAGTAGAGTGCTGTAGAGTATAGTGGCATAGAGTGCAATGATGCAGAGTGGTTGGCATACAGTGCAGTGGTGTAGAGTGTATTGGTTTTGAGTAGTGTACAGTGTGGTGGTTTAAAGTAGAGTGGCTTAGAGCACAGTGGTGTAGAGTAGAATGGTGCAAAGTAGAGTGGAGCGGCATAGAGTGGAGTGACGCAGAGTGAAGTGAGGCAGAGTGCATTGGTGTAGAGTGTAGTATTGTAGAGTGGAGTGGAGAGCTGTAGAGTGCAGTGGTGCATAGTATAGTAGATTAGGGTAAAGTGCACTGCCATAGAGTAGAGTGGTGCAGAGTAGAGGCGTAGTGTGCAGTAGAGTGGTGCAGTGTAGAGTGTAGTGGCAGAGAGTTCAGTGTTACCAAGTAGAGTGTCTTAGAGTGCAGTGGTGTAGAGAGGTGCAGATTAGCGTGGCGCAGAGTGCATTGGCATAGAGTGCACTGGAGTAGAGTGGACTAGTAGAGTGCATTGACGTAGAGTGTCGTGGCATAGAGTGCAGTGTTGCAGAGTAGAGTAGAGTGGAGTGGTGTTGAGTGGATTGGTGCATAGTAGAGTGGAGTGGCCTAGACTGGAGTGGCCTAGACTGGAGTGGTGTAGACTGCAGTGGTGTAGAGTAGAGTGCATTGGCATAGAGTAGGGTGGTGCAGAGTAGAGTCGAGAGGCGTAGAGTGGAGTAGTGCAGAGTAGAGTGCTATGATGTAGTGTGGATTGACGTAGAGTGGAGTGGTGCAAAGTAGAGTGCAGTGGCGTGGAGTGGGCTAATGTGGAGTATGCATGGTGTGGTAGTGCACTGCCATTACAGACAACACATCTTCAATTGAAATTATCATTACATTTGTACATACAGTTTTACAGATAAAAGTATACAGTGCACACACGATCATGTGTGGAACTGCCATTATCAAGTGTACTGATTTTCTTTTTATCGTATTAAATTATTTGTTTCTCCACCACACTTCAGAATTTCCCAAAAATTTGCTCCATTTGTGCTTCTTGTATTCTGATATATTCTGCACAGTTCCGTTACAGACATTTACATTTTCTTGTGTGCAAGAAAAAAATAACATCGTACAGTCTTCCGTCCAGCACACCCAAATTAGCCAGCATGATTGTCACAGAAATCCTCTAATTTTGAAGTCTCAGAAAGAAAAATAAACACCAAGCTCCTTCGGAAGACAGAACCTGACATTTGACCTCTGTCTTTCAATGCACAGCAAATGTGAGAGATAAGAACAAGATTTAAAGGCCTGTTTACAGAAATCGAGCACTGGTGAAAGGATATCGTAAATAGGCTATCAGCCATGGAAGGGACGAACTCAAGCTGGACAGCCTAAAACAAATAAAGCCAGCAAATAGAAAGCTAGCAAATGTGAGTTACAAAACACAAAGCCAGTAAGCAATGGATGGAATATATTCCCAGGGAAGCTTTCTGAATGTCCCTAAGATGTCATTAGCAAACCAGACAGCTGAGCTCTGTGTTAAGCTTCGACCCAAAAAGCAGGTAGGGCTGAAGAAGAGTAGGTCATATGTTCAGTTTGCCATCAGTACCAGTAGAGTTCAGGTATATTCATTCACATGCCTGCTCAATGTTTCTGATAGCATCGTAGACTAATGCAAAGCCAGTCACTTGTCAGCCAAGCCTCTGAAAGGCTAACAGGCGGTTGCACAGTAAGTCATATGCTAGATTCTTCTTCAAAATGTCAATAGGTGTCAGGGTATCGTCACATCCCATGCTTGCCTATGGATGGTTGAAAAGGCTAGGTCCAAGTTAGTCAGATGTGTTTCGAGCCCATGAGTCAGAAGTTATGCTAGTTTCTCTGAAAGACCCTTCCTTAAACTTTTATTTAGAAATCATATGAGATTCCGTTTACTGATGGTCATGCTCTGTATTTTATGAGTTTAAAGCAGTACACAATAGAACTTAAAAACAACTTTTTGTCAATCACATTTCTCTTTCTTTCCAGGGGACCCTTGTACGAATATTTGATACTTCATCCGGGCAGTTAATCCAAGAGCTACGAAGAGGGTCGCAAGCTGCAAGTATTTATTGGTAAATAGTGAAATTTAGTGCGCTAAGATTAGTATCTTGATTTCTTTGCTAGCAGGACTGCTTTTCCAGTTAAGAACATTCTAGATTTCTTTCAGCGATTTACGATTTCACCTTTAGAATTGCGCCTTTCATCCTTGAAAATACATGGAGTTGTAATATGATAGTGGGACAATCCATCTCAGATGAGAGGCACCAAGAAGGCGAAATGTCTTTATATCATGTTATGGGAACATATTAGCTCAATAAAGATGCTGGTAGTAGAGTATGGTGTTCCCATATGGGCGAGTGAGTCTCACCCAGTTGCCACAGACATACCTCAGTTTCTGGGTGCTCTATATATACAAACGCATATTTTAAGAGCTCTGAAAATATATCTACACAAGTAGGTCTTTAGTGTCCGTTGGAAAGCTAGAGTAGATGGAAAGGTTATTAAAGTGGGAGAGCATTCCAAAGATTTAGTGCTAGATCCGTGAAGCTGCATTCGCCCATGAGTTTTTTAATGGCGCCCCAGAATGCACAACAAGGCAACCAAAGCACATGATATCCGTATTAAAACATGGATATCTGCAAAAATATGTACTGTTTCAGCAGGTTGCAGACTGTTTTTCTCTTATCCAGTACCAGCATTGTGGTGTTTCCTTAGTTTTTTTTAGCGTTTGCAATGTTCTTTTCCAGCTGGGACAGTTCACCAGAATTCAAGGCAAAGTTTGCTTACTTAAAATCTCCAACAAGGTATCTGTTCAACCCAGATATGCATTCTATATTCAAAAATATGAAAATTTGACTTCTGTCATTTTTCTAGGAACACTTTCAAATGCGCTTTCAATTTTGAATTCTTCTGTACAGAGTGATTTATAGGATCTCTGGAGCACAGAAAAATGACAGATTCAAGGGTCTCCGCTTGCAATCAGGAATGTATGGTTAGATATGCCTCTGAATTACATCATGAGCAAAGCCTCCTTGGTGGGCTCATTGTACCAAGCACAGGACATTCAAAGTAATTTGGTGCTAGATAGGCCAGTGAAGTCTGATTACAAGCAGCCTAGCATACGAAAAGCATCCTAGAAGACTGTAGTGAGACAGGGTACTGGAGTAGTCGAGTAGAACTCTGTACATGGTACCTACAAGAGCTGTAACAACACCTGCCGCTAGTACTTAATGCAATAAATAATCATATAAAAATTGAAGAACATTGAATGCATGATCATGCTAGCAGCTGAATATAAATCATAATTTATTGTTTTGCTTGTTTGGGTAAAACTATATTAAAAATGGTATTCACACACACACACACTGATCTTGCATGGTAAATTATAAGATGTTGATCACTGTCCATATGACAGAAGGCCTGCTCATAAAGGTTACTCTGAAAAATATCGAAAGTTATGAATCCTATGTGGGGCTTGTATGTTGGCGCAGTACTCATACACTGATGCTAGAGGGGTTAGCACATGCAAAAGGTAAATACAAAGTGGTGTTTACAGCACCACTCAGGGCTCTGAAGCTAGTTTTTCTATCACCAAATGTAGCTCTAGACCAACCAGCCCCTTTGTTGTTGAATCTGACCAGTAGTAGAAGAGGAACAGTTTTGCCCAAACCATTGTACAGTGGTGAGGCAAGTGTTGAGGCAGGTTGGGGTATGTTGGGGTGTATGGTGTAGTGCTAAGATGCTGCGGTTTACAACTACCCTGGCTCAAATCTTTCCTAAATTCATAAAATTGGGGCCTAACGTCGCCACAGTAGTTCAGTACCTTTGGTAGAGTCACTGGAAAAATAGCCCCTAACTTCAGAAGTTGAGACGCATTAGAAAGTTATGATCCCTTGTGGAAACCTAATTAAAATGTCCCTTTATAACATCAAAAACAGTTTTGAATAAATCCTGAAATCTCATCCTGATCTTTAAGTGTGGGGTTGGTCATTTCCTCGTCAACAAATCTCACCCCTTAGGCCTGCCTACTAAAGGATTCAAAATTGTTCCAATAACCTTAGAGTTTGTCTGTTGGCACGCTGGATGACCCTGGGGCCAGCAATTCTACTTATGAAGTTGAAATTGTGAGACAAATTGGTCAGTGGCCTCATAGCTGGAGGGATGAACAGTTGCATGAGCTCGACTGCTGGCTGAGAAGGGCTAAACTATTCAGGGCTGAAAAAAAGTGTTCTGTTTAAAACACCAGACAAAAAATCAAAGTCTGGGCTCGAAAGTAAAGCTCCTCCTCGCATCCAGAATTAGTTTTTTTTATTTAGCTGCGGCGTGCAGCATGCTTTGCGCGGCGATGATGCAGCAAAATAACCTCTAATCTAATCTGCTCTGGGGGCCGACAGAAAGCCCTCTAGACACCAGGGACTAATCTGACACAAAAAAACAAGGGGTCTGTGCGGCAAGCCCAGGCATTCAGTCCAGCCCCCACTCCTGATTGGGGTACAACAGTCTTTCTGACCCACCGCCCTGCGTGGTGGCTGATTTAGAGGTTCACCAACAATCTGCCTTGGGGTGTTTGGAGCAAGTCTTTCTACCCCCAGCTACCTGAGGAAAATGTGTGATTTTTGATAAAGTTTAAGTTTTACAGGGCATTCAAGTCAAACCGCTCTGGACTGCCTTGGGTGCCTAGTTTTTAGAAACGTTTCCCTGGGTGGCAGTTGAACCCGGACACAAAGTCTACAGCTGTCCACATGGCAAAAAATAATTGTTTTTCATACCGGCAATTTAATGTCTTTATGTCGAGTTTTGGGGCCTTTTCTGTCGCAGGTGATGGGCCCACCAACTTTACTTGTGTACCGTAATTGTTAGGAGACATGTTGGGAACACGGAATACTAAAACATTTGTTAGTACCAATTAGATTTCTTTCCAATTTTAAGCAATGTGCAAGAAAGAACACATTTTACAAAATGCCCTCTGAAACCTAAACCCCCACTTCAGAGATATACAAATAACCACAGTTCCTAAACTCAGTAACTTGAGCATATTTAAATATACCTAGGTTACCTTCCTTCCCATTTTTCAGTTACATTTTACAATATGATTCAGTACACTATGGAATGTCATAAGCTGCAGCTGAATTGTTTACTCTGGGTGTTGCATGTCTTTGGACAAACAACAAACATTATATATCCCTGCAATGTAAAGGGTCAGCCAGACTTAACAGCATGTTACTTTTGTAAATTGGCTATCGAGGCAAAAAAATACAATTGAAAATGTCACCAATTGTTATTTTTTCCTACATATTTTTTTATTTCAACAATTAGTTTCTTTGTGAAAATCGGGTGCGATCTACATAAATGATCCCTTGTTGAATTTGGAATACTTTTGAGAAGTGCATAGCCTTCCGGGTACATGCACGGGTTTCACAACTATGTCTACTGCAAACTGCAAGTAGGTTGAAAACACACAAAAACTAGGAATGATGGGCCGCCCATTAGAAAAATTAAACAAGCATTGGCATAGCCAATAGGTCTCGCCTTTGGGACCTTATAAGTGTTTAGTTATGCAGCACTATTGCTTTTCAGCCAGTGTACATTTAATGAGGGAAAATGTACTTGTGTGTTGCTGCAGCCCACCTTTATTTATTTCTACCTCTAGTACTCACACCAAGGCCTAATGTAATTTAACTATGTGAACAGCAGACCGGTATGATATTTAATTTACTCTACGCGGCATGCACGTATTTCCTGCCAGTCCACGTTGTATTCCCAGCAGCTGATGAAACATTGCATGGTGTTCCCTCGTGAGGTACTGTGCTTGAAACGCCAGGGGCATCTCAGTCACGCATCAGCAGCACTGGTACTGTTACCACTCCCTTGAAAGCAGTCGTGTAATTGGTGGATAAGCATTCTACTTTGGGCCATGTGCCATGTCTGCGAGGAAACGGAAGACCCGGATGGCCCGGTTAAGTTGCGCACGTGCCCGCGCCTCATGCGTCAAGGCAGCGCACATATCTACGCCGCCGTTTGTATGAGGTTTTTGAAAGGGTGACGCCGTCTTCACTTCCCCTTCTCAAACACCTTTCCTCTCACCCTAATAAAGTAAACAAGTGTGCGCGCTGTGTAGAGTGCCACGCGCATTCTTCAACATTAATGAATCGCCTGGGGTTAAACACATAATGCGCTGGAGGGTTTGTTCAACAGTAATTGCCCACGTCATGATTTAGTTCCAGCTGCTCCTCGACAGAAGGAACACAACACTGCGCAGAAATATCTCTCGAGAGAAACGAAACGGAGGCAGCAAACAGTAGGCAAAAGACGTGGACTCTTCCTAGACAAAATAAGGAAATATAATCTTACCAATGGCATTTCCTTTGTAAGTGTACACACTTCATCTGTAATATGGTCATATAAATGCGCGTTTGCTCTCTTAACCACAAGGTGAGATAACTCTCGCAAGTGCTAGTTGAAAAACAAGCATTGGCACGCGAGTGGTGCGCGCGAAAGTGAAAGTGATTGCGTGCTGTTAGGGTGCCGCGAGCGCTTAATGAGCCATGACGGAAAGCCGTCGGCAGCGTGAGAGAGGAGCGGGGGCGAGCGAGCGCGGCAGCCTGCTGAGCTGACCACACGCTCGTGCATCGTGCCTGAAACATGCGGGTAACCGCACGGAAAAGGCCATTGTGCACGAGCGTGTGGTCAGCTTTCAAATGCCCACTACATAAAGTCTTCGCCAGAAGCAGCGCTTGCGCGCTACTCTAGGCTCGACCTAAAAACTATGATAAAAATGTGGTTTTCCTTTACAACTCTGTTTGGTCCTGAAAGCAGCTAGGATGAAGATGTCAGCACAGCAAACCTTTTGAAGCCATTTAAAAAGAACATACACTTTTATGCACTGCATTGTTTCCCATTTTTTCAACAAAATGATGCTATATTATGGCTATTTCTCGGTTCCTTCCAGGGTAATCAACTAGTCTGGGCTCCTTTAGAATCCCCAAAACGTGGGAAAAAGGACACAAGTTTAGCCTGGATTGCTTTTGTGGGAAAAAAGTTATAAAGTCTTGACAAAATAAAAAGAAGTTAAGGTAGATAAGCATCAGTCCTGTTGAGTTAAAAAAAACAGACTGATTCTTTATTAAGATTCTCTATTTCATCATCACTTTTCTAGACAGTTGCTGGAGAGCGCCAGTGTTTTTAAGGTGATACTATTGTAATGACTTGTTAGGTAAAGAGAGCCCTGCTGCTCGAACACTGAAGTCGTGGGAGGGGATGGGTTTTTTATGACTGGAGTGAAGATTACTACGACGAATAACTAGGATTACAAGTAAGTAACTTTACCTTTTGCATTATAGGATCTTCATTGATAATGATAAACATATGGATACTAACTCCATACCCAGACTCTGGAGCTGGTATTGAAGTAGACAGTACAATTCCTCATGTCACTGAAACTATGAAACTTAAGCAAAGAAGTTCTTCAAAGCAGCTTGGCCAACCACAGAATCTTCCCTGATGTCTGGGTCCAAATAAAAATGTTAAGTGAACATATGAATAGACTTTCATATCAGCTAAAAGGATATTTCATAGCCAAACAGCTGTAGCTGCTTTCGGTTTTTCTGAAAATAAATGCTAAACATCCTTCAATATAGATTCCTACAATGCAGGACTAGGATTACAAATAAATAACCAATGGGAGAGATGTAGCCCAGTGCCTGTCATCTCACTTCACTGATTGTTATGAAATCTACCCTTCTTCCAACTCCGACTAGACTTGAGCCTGGAACTAATTTGGTAGAGCAGCCCATCCAAGCCACCTAATCCAGAAAGCAGATTGTAGAGGTCCCTTTCTCTGCGAGAGAGGCAGCCAGCACTTATCAGAGTGCTATTGCTCTTCCCTCCTCAGTGTGACCTGTGCTGGAGTGGCCCCAAAAAGAATGTGGGGGTTGCACCTATGTGCCCCCCTCTGATCTGCCTTTTAACCACGGTGTGGCTAACTATGCTCACTGGACTGTTCCTGGTGGCCAGAGAGCACACATCTTCCCTAAATAATCATGGCTTCCCTCAGCCTTATAAATGTGAGGGGTTTGGCCAAGCTATGGTGTGGTGTGCTCTGGCCTTCCCTGTTTTGGGGCGCATGGAGGGCGAGTCTGTTTAGAGCTTGCACTGTTGACTTGAAGGTAAGGTTGAGGCTGGAGGAGGATTGAATCAGGCTTTGGCAGTGTATTTCAGTAGGTCTTGCTTGTGACTGAAAGTTCCTCTTCAGACACTGGCGAGTTTAGGCAGTCAGTAGCTCTTCCGATGATCACTTCTACCTGCAGATTACTCACTCTTAATTCTTTTCCAGGTAGCAGACTCAATCCTGAAATGTTGAAATAGCCCTTCTGTGCCAGTAGGTGGTGCGACAGCTACGGCTGGATACTGGTGCCTCATCTGGACGTGACCTCACAGATTCGTATATGGCGCAATCCAGTGCGCTAACATCTGTGGATTTTTTCCGGCACTTTTTGCCATGGATACGGAGTTGCTCTCTTTTGGAATTTTCAGTCTAAATTGTATTTGCATGCCTTCGGGCCAAATGTCACCTCCAAAAGTGTCCAGTTTCAAAAGATATCATGTCTTTGCTTGATCTCTGGGATCCAGGCATGACTCCAAGTTGTGCAGAAAATGTGGCCCAAGGCCCTAAGTAGAAGGTTTTCATTCATCTGAGCAACGGTGCAGTAGAGCTGGTTCTAGAGAATAATATCTTTCTCCTGTTACTTCCTAGTTCCCAGAAGGGCGAGAATCTCCTCCACATTCTGAATCTTCGTGCCCGGAACTCCTTTCTTCGCGAGGAGAAATTCAAGATGTTGTCCCGTGCACAATTTCTTTTAACCCTGGAATTCGGTGACTGGATAATGTCACTCCAACTACCGAACGCACACATATCCATATACCATTCCTGCAGTCTCATGGGCAGCTTCTGCATTTCATAGTGGCTCCACTCAATATCAGTTTGCAGTTCTGCTATTTGGCCTGACATCAGCACCTTTGTGTATTCACAAATGTCATGTCAGTAGTTGCAGCACATCTTTTTACATCAGAATGAATGTTTTCCCATACCTTGAAGACTTGCCACGGCTGGTGTCAAACCATCTCCGGGGCATGATCTCTTTTCCATCAGCTCACCCAAATCTCACCTTCAACCCAAGCAACGCCTTAGGTTAATCCGGTTTTTTGTTTGCCTATTTTCTAACATTTATCATAACGCAAACAGATTAAAACAACAATGTTAAAATGTACAGCAGTTACTATCATTAACTACATTAACACTGACAATGACATATACATTTCGTTTAAGTTATTAATGGCTGCATGATTTCAAATATGTTAATATAAAATACTCGATTGAGAACTGACACGACACTTCACTCATAATTAATATTACCCAGAAAAATTCAAAGGCATTCTTTCTCTACAGTAAGTATTGAATAATAATTAAGCATGGCTTTCTAGTAATATTTTTAAGATACGATCAATGCAGGGCATATACACAAAAGACCAACGATGCATGCAGTATTAAATTGAATAGCAATTATATGGATTACATTCGCTAACAATGACAACACAAATGCATATAAATAGCATTTAAATTATCCATTGCTGCCTAATTTTAAAGTATAAAATAATCAATTTAGAAATGCCATGATACAACTATAATCCTGGAATGTATTACCTTGAAGAGTTGGATGATATGCCTTTTCAACAGAACGTATCGAGTAACAATTAAACATTGATTTCAAAAAATATTTTCCATATTTATTCAGTGTGGGAAAAATACAAAGAAAATGAATACATAATTCAGTCCCCTGACCACAGTGACAGCATTTATCTCATAAGAAAAAAACCCTCCAGGAACCCGTGAAACTAGATTTCTGAAAAATGGAAACAATACCCTAAATACAAGTAATAGACTTCCTGAAGCACCAGTACTATTAGATACCTTTGAGGAGACAATACATAGGTGGACTCTGAGATAAGCCCAAATTTGGTTTTAACTGAAGAATTCGGGTCTTGAATAAAACTGTGGGCCTTAAAATCATTTTTTTTTTATCTTCGATTTAAAATCCTTGATGAAATATCTAGACTAGCCCAAGTATGGACAAGGTCATAACTGTGTATTACATTCTCAAGAAATTGGAAGAGACTGCAGTTCTGATTACTCTTGAGTTCCTCCCAAAGGAGAGAAAGAGCAGTTAAAGTAACACTAAGGCTAGCTCGTCTTAAGTTAAAAAAGAATAAAGCAGGACAGTCTCGTAACATAGTTTTTTTGTGGCAGTTAAACCAAACTCTGGGAGTACACTTCCTAATTTTGAAAATACGTCCTAAATATTTAGCCTCAAGAAGTGCTAATTCTGTGTTAATTTTACCAATGGAGTGATCTTTGCACTAAGGACCTTCAAAACGTATATGAAACTGTATTGTGTTTGATAAAAAGAAATTAACCTATGCAAATGCTTTATGAATTTTCTTTTCATTTGTAGCCATTTGAGGAAAACAATATAAATAAGAAGACCTAGTAATGCTTAGGTAGTCATAAACATGTATGTGATTTAGATGTATATTCTCTACAGTCCATGAGAACCTGCAACTTGATTTACTGAAGACCATGATTTTGTTTTTAGTAAGGTTCACCCTTAGACTGTTTTCTTAACTATAGCTTAATATAAAATCCTGAGAAATTTGCAACTCAATAGAGATCTTATCATGAACAATAATATCATCAACAAATGCCAAAATTGAGGCTTTTGTACTACTTAGCTTAGGTGGAAAAGTATTAACCAAGAAAATAAATCAGCTAAATTGATATTGAAAAGCGTAGGGGCCAAAATACAAATTTGCTTGACCCCAGAGTTCGTAAGCATACGTTATGTAAACTGAGATTGACCACCCATTTGAATTGGACCAGTGTTGGAACATGAAGTTTTTATATAAAATAGATTAACATGAGGTCAGTATTCAATACCAACATTTTAGACTAGAGTCTGTTCCTTTCCACTCTGTTGAAGGCATTACTAAAATCTATAAAACAATAAAAGACCAAGCCTTTGTTAATTTTTAATTCCATGTCAAGACCTTATTTTCATTGAGGTGGAGCGGGACAGAGATGCTCTGAAGACCTTCCTTCCTCGGAGTCGGGGACATTCAGGGTATGATCTCAGTGTTTTGGAAAACTGGGACGATAAGCAGAGAGGTGTGGATTTGCCCTAAAACTATGGCATTGGGCCCAAGCATATAATGTCTGGTTCACTGCCAGCCAACGGCCAGATCACTGAACACGATGGCAGTAAGTGCTGTCATGCAGACAAGAATTGATGCCTTCACCTGTTGGTGGTTCATTGTATCTTTGTCCTGTGGGGCACCCTGCTGGTGGATCTCTTTTCCTCTCATGAAAGAGCTCACTGGCCTATGTCTATGTCATTCAGTTCCAGCAGCAGAGGTCTCAGCGTGACATGTTCCTTTTCAGGTGGGACTTTCAACTTCTTTATGTGTTTCCTCCAATTCTTTTGATTCCTCATGTTCTGAGGAAGCTCCATCAGGACACAGCACAGTTGTTCTTCATCACACTGGATTGGCCAAAGAGAGTGCGATACATAGAACTGCAATTCCTTTCGGTGTCCTCTCCTTCCACTATTGCTCACAATGGATCTCCTCTCTCAATGGAAGGGGCAGGTCCTTCATACAAGCCTCCAGAGTCAATACCTTCATATCGGGAGATTGAATGGGGTACTTTGAAATTCTTTGTTCTATCTTCTCAGGTGGTGGACAATTATCTTTGCTGCACACTTCCACCAAACTGTGTATGGCAGTTGTTGGATACGTTTTAATCATAGTGTGCTGAAGAGAATGCAATGCCTCTTATGGCAAATTTATCAGATCTGTTGTGTGTGATAAGGCAAGGCTTTGCTTTGGACACAGTACAAAGTTATTTATACATGCTGGCTGCTTTTCTTCGTTTGCATGATCAGCTGTTCTTGTTTAAATCCTCAGTTGTGATGTTGTCTTTGAAAGGATAGACACACTTGTTCCTTCCTTCACCATTCATCATGACTCAATGAGACATTCATTTAGAGCTCATTTTTCTGATGGGTTCTCCATTCAATCTCATGCCCCTTGAGTTTACCTTTGACTGTATTTCGGATTGCCATATTATCTGCTCGGCACATGAGCTAGCTGCTGGCTTTAACCATGCATCTGCCCTTCAGATTATTCTTTGCTGTCAAGCTTGTGCTCCGAATTTAGGCTTCATTTCTTCCAAAGTGATCTCCCAGTTCCATGTTGAGCAATTCATCACCTTACAATTGTTCTGTCCACCTTTGCATCCGGCAACGGAAAAAGAAAAAGCTGCACACTCTGGAACTTTGCAGGGTTCGGGGCTTTTACATCGACAGAACGCTCAATGACCAGCCCTTCATTGGCTACGCTTGTTTCCAGAAGGGCAAGGCGATCCAAAAATGGACAAGATCCTACTGGGTTTTTCTCTGCATCAGGATTTGTTTTGTCTTTCCGAAAAAAGAACCCCTAAGGGAATCTGGGTCCATTCATCGAGGCGATGGCCGCTTCTTAAGCACTGTCCAGGTCATCGGTCGGCCTGCTACGTGAGTTTTGGTCCCCCTTCACCAGTTATTGATGCTTTGATTCTGAGGTCTTCTGGGCTGGCTACCTTGCCAGATCTGTTTCTGTGTCGCAAAACATCTTTGTTTAATTGTCTCCTAAGACCTACCACCTGGCGAGTGCTGCTTGGGTATTTGATTCAAGAGCTGAGAATTCTGTATGTAGATGTATCCATTAGAAGAACAATATACTTACCTTCAGTGATGATCATTCTGGTGCATCCTCTATCTGCCTGCAAATTCCTTACCGACCTGTCTAGCTCCCGCTGCTGAGCAGCAGTGCTTCAACAATCACAATAAGGTAGCAGGTTTGTTTTGTACACTACATTCCTCTCAATGTTGTTAGAGTCATCTCCACCTCTTAAGTGTGTGGAAAAAGAAAGAGAACCAAAGTCTAAGCATCAAGGGGGGCCATATACAACTCTGTGACATCCCTTGCGGAGGCAGTCCAGGAGTCGAGTTGGAGCCTTGGTGCTCCCTACTAGTGAAAGAGCACTATTTCAACTTTTCCAGATCAAGACATGCGCCTGGAGGAGGTTCAAGACGTGAGGAATGTGCAGAGTGATAGAGTATCCAGTAGAAAGATCAGTACTGAAGGTAAGTAACTTGTTAGTAACTTGTTCATTCATCCTTGCATTCACCCTTTCATCCTCCCACAATAAAACACACACAAACTCAACAAGTATATGCAAAATAAATGAAAAGATTAGGAGTAGTAAAAAGACAAGATGCCACTGCCTAAACATGGTAGACACGTTTGCAATAAAACATAAGTAAAAAAGTTAAATACAGCAGCAGGTGGCCACCTTGAAATGATATTGTGCAAAGTGTATCATTGTTTTAAAGTTCCAACATGGCTGCCACATTAAAAAAATAATGATTCTTTAATCTTGGAACCATTGTGTATAGTTGTTGTACCGGTCCAAGATGGCTGACATGTTGCTTCTAAATGTAGCTGCCATCTTGTACTATTAAAACCATGATACCCTATGGACAATACCATTTCAAGGTAGCCTCCTAGTTTAGTGACAGTACCTGCATAAGAAGATTGACACATGTTGTAATGGACGTAAGCAGAATTTGAATGCCACTTGAACAGACAGACCAATGACGTAAGAGCGCTGTCCTCTATATATGTCTATGTATATATATATATATGTATGTATTTTTGTATGAATTGTTTTGAATACAAGAACCTGGCAGACAGCTAATGCTGTTGGGCTAGGCCTAAAAAAAAATACTTTCATACACTTACAGCTAAATACTATTCTTAGAATTACAAATATGTACAAATTTGCAGTTGACAAAAGGATATATAACCCCTTCAAAGAGGGCCTGACAAGAATTATCTAGTACAAATCTTTACCCCACAGGGTTACTATGTTAATCTGTGATATCCTGTGAAACAAAATAAGTCTGTACAGGCTTTAACTCAGCAGCATAACAATCTACCCGTAAACGCCTACCGGCTTTAACATATGCTTAAATCCTTTATTGTTGACTTGTGACCATAACTAACTCGGTTCTACTGTATTGAACATACGATTTCCCACAGGGAATTCTTCATGCATACAGTCATAACATGACAAATATGTACAAAATTATTGTTGACAAAACAATATATAGCTCTTCCTAGGGAGGGCCAAACAAACATCACAATGCAGATCTTCTACCCTCAGGGTTCGTCAGAGAGGGTAACCAACACCCAAACCCTGGCCTACTATGGTAATCAACGAGAGATCATGTAACAAAATGCCTGTCTTCAGGTTTTAACACAGCATAATAGCAATTCACTCTTAAAGACTTACTTGCTCTAACATATACTTTTCACAATAAATTAGGCCTATACTGCCTTTGTTGTAACTTAAAATAAAAGACAGATCAGACCGATGGCATCTAAACTAACTTTTCCTGGACCACATTTTCAGTCACTGATTTTGGTCCATAACTCTGCTTACAGCAACAGAAGGGTTTAGGATCCAGTGCCTTTTGCAAGACATCCTCGGTGAGAATGCACCATGACATGGCAAGGCACTGTAATTTTATCAGACTAAACTTAGTGTAAGCTTCTCTCATAACTATCTGCCTTCCCACTGACCATTTTGTCCAACACATACTTCTTTCAGTACCAGACTGGGCTAAAGAGACTCATTTCATCTGGCAAACAGCCAGTTCAAACTCCCATCGGCTGTCTGCTGGTCTGTCTCATCCCTAGCCTCTTATTTAACCCCATGCTTCTGTCTGTACTCTACGCTCCAGATGTGCCTTGAAGCTGTCCAATCCCTCAGTTCTGTTTTCAGTTTCAACAGGTACGATCCCAGACTTTAGCTTTTCTATTGGGTTGTGTCTTTTGCATAAACTGTACTCTTTCCCATTTCTTTTTTTAAAACGTTTTAAAATGTAGGATAATTAGCCGACTGGGTAACTGTAATAAGTTTGTGCTTTTGTTGCTTATATGATAATCTAAACTTGAACAATAGTATGAATAATCTCCAGTATGGGGGAGAGGTGTTTTAAAATATAATACTTTGAAAGAAAGGGAGAAGGTAGAGTCTTCAACTCTACTCTGGTGTTGAAATTCCTTTAAATACCTGGCAACGTTTAGACGCTACCCATCTGCATCAACTGTGTCCCAGTTGCTACAAGCCTTTTTCATCAGTGCAGCCTTAGTTGTTGACTGAACAACCTTTGCTGTTGAAGCAGTCCCTAAATGCTAAGCTGGTGTTTGCCTTTAAGAGGATTATCTTAAACATTGAGGCTATAGTTCCTGAAGCTCTTGTAGTTGAGGCAGTCTTCAACATTAAAATGATATTGTTAAGATGCTTGCCAATCAGGACTCCATTTTTAGCTGCAAAAATGCTGCACCTTTTGTTATCTGTCCTCTTGACATTTTGGAGACTCAAGACAGACCAAGACACAAAAGGACTCCATGTAGAGCACTGAAAAGACATAGGCCACAACCCAAAACGGCCTATCTTTGTGAATCTATGATCTATAGATTCTTTGTAACCTTTGTATGAGGCTATTCTCCTTTATGGGTCTTGCCTTGTATTCTGAGTTTGGTACGATCTATTACCAATGTCTCATCTAAAGTTTTGCCTGGGGTTTGTCACATAAACGTTTAAGATTCCAGCCTAAATTAAATGGGTGTTTTCTCTCCAAAAATGTGCAATATATAAAATCACAAGAACGAAAATTTAAAAGCCCATCCGCATACTCCTTCTTAACCTGGAATCGTACCCCTGCTGGTCCTGTGGTTGTGCCTGCACCTAAGACTTGTGAATACTTATGGCTCTAAGAAAAAGCAAGTGAATTGACCACTTTATATATAAAAAAAAAGGTCAGCTGCCTGGCCATGCTTGCACTGAGGCAGCAAACAGTACATCACTACGAAGCCAAGTTTCTTTGAGATAGAGTATGCAATCTGGTATAATTTTAACCCATGGATAATAAATAAGATTCCTTACTGTTAAACAGACATTGCAGCGTTTTTTCAAACCAGATTATCGGGATATCAGTCCAACCTGTCAGTCTTATGGCAAAAGATGTGGTTCACTGTGTCTCCTTTAGGAGTTTTTCCTATTTGAGTCTGACGGCTCTGATAAGAAAATCGTGATTTGCTCTTCTAACAGAATACACCGTTTGTAGTTCAGGCTGATGAGGAGATTACCTGAATAAACCAGCAATGGTAATGCTATTAGGTGTGGGTCTAGTTGTTGGCCTTTTGGCTTTAATGTGCTTATTTTGTTTATGAATGTCTAAAAGCCAAAATGTACATTTCTTATGGAAAAAATGCACATTGCAGCAGACCATGGCACTTTCTGTACAGATGTGCATAGTACAAAAGTAGAATGGCGTTATTCACTGTCGGGTAAGCCAGTTGCTGAAATGGGCTGGCCCTATGCCCCATTCTGTGCACTATGGTGGGGTAAAGCAAAATTTGTCTGGCACTACAGCAGACCACTGGATGAAGAGGGATGACTGAGTACCCCTGTATGTATGTATGCATGTATATCTGTATAATAATAATAATATATATATATCGCTCCAATTTCTCCTGGAATACGCCAAGAAAACAGCACTCACGGGGGCAGGTTCATAGGATTTATTATTTGAACCACAGGCGCGTTTCGGCAACAGCCTTTCTCGATGTTTGCTGGCAAACGCCATAACCACCATTTTAAATACGTAATTCACCTCCCATTTCCTAGTAGCAACATAAACAAAGGACTTTCCGTATTTAGACGGTATTTGACCCTTATTCTTTTAGGACCATCCATCGCCGGGGTGTTGTAAGACAGAACCCTTTTGCTGCCTTTGCAAGCTTTACATTTCCCACACGGGAAAAACCCGTTCAATGGGCCCAGCTTTTGAAACTGATAGGCCAACGTTACTCTGGATACGGGTGGAGGTTAGCATGATTTTATGTTTACACCATGATTGTATTAACTACATGATGTAATCCAACCAGCCCGACTAGTACCACATTGGGAAGTGAAATATCCATCTGGGGTACGACAATCATCTTTAACCCTATGTGTGCTCATGGATTATTCCTTGATTATTTTTAACATTTGTTTTGCATCTAGTTGGTAACGCTCGCCTGGGATACATTGCACCCGGAAATAGTTCTAAGATGGCGGGACTCATAGCAGGGTCAAATACCGTCTAAATACGGAAAGTCCATTGTTTATGTTGCTACTAGGAAATGGGAGGTGAATGACGTATTTAAAATGGTGGTTATGGCGTCAGCCGGCAAACATCGAGAAAGGCTGTTGCCGAAACGCATCTGTGCCTGTGGTTCAAATAATAAATCCTATGAACCTGCCCCCGTGAGTGCTGTTTTCTTGGCGTATTCCAGGAGAAATTAGAGCGATAATTTACTATGCGGGAGCACCCCCGCAATATTGGCACCCGTCCGAGAGTGCGTCGTGTTGGTGCTTTGTGGAGCTTTGATATATATATATATATATATCAAAGCTCCACAAAGCACCACAAAGCACCAACACGACGCACTCTCGGACGGGTGCCAATATTGCGGGGGTGCTCCCGCACAGTAAATTATCGCTCCAATTTTATATATATATATATATATATATATATAATCTATCTCCTACTGGCGGTTGCCAGTAGGTAGTTATAGTTAGGATGTAGTTTTCATAGGAAGAGTGTCTTTTGATTTGCCAATAACTTTGACGTCGTTTGACGAATCCTCGTAAAACTTTCAAAACTAGTTTGACGCTCACTTCAGCTGCTGTTTTTCAAAATTTCGGGGTGATCCATCAAGCGGGGGCCGAGAACAAGGGGGTCGCAAAATGCGTTTTTCCCATGTTAATTTCCATGGGCAATTTTAAACAAGGCTACAGCCCAAACTGCTGAATGGAATTACACCAAATTTGGTAGAAAGGTAGCTTTCTACCAAAAAGACCCCACAGCCCCGGGGACCACCACCTCCCCAGGGCAAATAGAAAGGAGAGGGGCCGCGCAGCCCCCTCTCCTGGAGCCAAAGATGGCCCTGGGGACCCCCACCCCCTAGGGCCGGCTCCTGCAATGTCCCGGGGTGCCCACCCCGGGACATTGCTGTTTGCTATGGCTTCGTGGGAGCATTATCACTCCCACCAAGCCGTAGCAAACTCTGCTCTGCTTTGTGTAAGCGAGCGCATGTAAAATGCTCTTGCTTTCTCGAAGCAGAGCAGATTTGCTATTGGATAGAGGGAGCTCTATATGTCATTGGTTGTATGACAGTGGGAGTGGGTGTATAAGATACTGTATGGGGTAGTAGTCGATGTGTGAGTAGATCTGTGGATGATGTCCTCAGTGATGTCATTTGAGATGTCATGAGTGATGTCATAAGTGACATCATTTAAGATATCATTAGTGATGTCATCAGTGATGCTACTGACCATGTCATGAGTGATATAATATGTGAGGTCATTAGCAATGCATTGCAAGGGCGTAAGTTATAGTTAGCTCTGGTAACTATAACTGCTGAATTTCACTGGTTTTGTGTGAGTAAAATGTAAGCCTAGCTATAATGTCCCTGTAACCTTTGGTTTTTTCCAGTGAATCTATATAGATAGATTGAGATATATAGATTCACTGAAAAAGACCAAATGTTACAGGGACGTTATAGTTAGGCTCAGATTTCACCCGTACAAAACCATAGAAATTGATCAATTATAGTTACCTGAGGTAACTATAACTTACGCCCTGCAGTCCACTGCTTATGACCTCACATATTACATCGCTCATGACATGGTCAGTTACATCACTGATGGCATCTCAAATGACATCACTGATGATATCATCAAGTAAGTGTTTTCTAAGAGTTTAGAAGAGTTAAATATACTAAGTTACTACAAAAGTAATATTAGTATACTTGATGTACTACCAATGAGTGATACTACTTCTAAGATATATTATGTGAGTGGCTGTATGACTAGTGTGTGATTGGGAGTCTGAGTAGCTGTAAGGGTGTATGAGTGGGTGTGTGAGTGGTTGTATGAGTGTGAGTACCTGTGTGGGTGAGTAAATGGCTGTGTGAGTGGCTGTATTGGTGAATGAGTGTGTGTGTCAGTGGCTGTATGGGTGAGTAAATGGCTGTATGGATGGGTGAGTGTGTGAGTGACTATTGGTGAGTGAGTGGGTTTCTGAATGGCTATATAAGTGAGTGACTGGGTGTCTAAGTGCCTGTATGGGTGAGTGATTGGCTGTTTTGAATGGGTGTTTGGTTAAGTAAGTTGGTGTGTGAGTGGTTGTATTGGAGAGTGAGGTGTGAATAGCTGTTTGGGTGAGTGAGTGTGTTAGACCTGGCACCATTGGCGTGGGTCTCCCTTCCATTTTTCGCTGTTGTCTCCTCTGTTTTACTGGTGTTAGATGCTCTGGGCGCTGTGCCACTGCCATTCAGTGTCACAGCGCGAATGCTCCCTGTATAAATATGTCTATGTGAATTGGTATATCCCTGATTGGCTTATTTGGTTTACCTGTTAGTCCCTAGTAGTATGGCCTATGTGTGCCCAGGGCTGATAAACCAAATGCTGCTGGTGGGCCTGCAGCACTGATGTGTGCCACCCACAGAAGCAGCTTGTAAAGTGTGTCTCAGACCTGCCACTGCAGTGTCTGTGTGCAGTCCAGAACTGCCATCTTGGCTGTGAAGTGCAACCACTTCCCAGCCCCTGAACCTTCCCTTGGCATCCTGTAAGTCGCCCCTCGGGTAGGGTGCATTGTATGTGTAAGGTAGGACATGCCTTGGTGTGTGTAGCATGTCCTGGTAGTGACTTATGCACCATTTCGTTTTTCACTACTGTAAGGCTACCTGTTCCTCATAGGCTAGAATGGGCAGTTTGACTATTACATGCTATAGTCCTAACTGACCCCAGGGACATGGTAGAAAAACGAATTTAGTATGCCTGAGCTCAGAATATTAAAATACACCTTTTAGTGAAGTTTATTTTTATATTCTGTGTGTGAAAATACCACTTTTAGAAAGTAGGTATTTTCTTGCCTAAGCCTTCCAGTGTGCTCTGCCTTAATGTGTATTGGCTGTCTGGTTTTAGAGGGGCAGGACAGGCTGAGTCAGACCTTGGTGGAATAGAGAGATCTGCATTTAGAGTGTGGGGAAGGGTGGCTCTTTGATCTGAATAGGGCTGTGCCTGGCAAGGTGAATGCTGGCTCCACCTCCCACTGTGTGTCTGCTAGCAGACCCCCTCTTTCTGAAAGGAAGGATGCAGCCTGGTAAACAAAGTGCTCCAGGCCTGAGCAGAACTGGTTCTGGCTAGGTTCAGGGACTGGTAGCTTCAAGGATCAAAGGCTTTTGGGGTATAAATATCTGTGCTCAAACCCCCTACTTTTGTATTGCTTTTGGGATCTGGAGAGGAAACTCTGTCCGTGCCACTGGAGGAATCTGCAGGAAGTGACTGTCCTTGTGCTTGTGTGTTGTTTCTTGCACTGGCCTGCAGCAGTGACCACTGGACCTTGAAGAAGAGGAAAAGGAACTATTGAGAGAACTTTTATTTTTGTACAGCAATCACCCAAGGGCTAGGAAAAGAGCTAGCCTCCTGCTGGAGTCTCAGGCACAACAGACTCCACCACCAACCTCCTGCTTCCTCCCTGCGAGGACTGCTATCTGCTGAGGAGGCTCCTGTGAGTTCCAGGGCCTCTAGTTTGCATCAGAGAGAAGAGGGTAAGAAATCGACGCTAACGCATCTTTGCGGGCCGCTGCAGTCGAGAGCGCTGGGAAAATCATCGCGTGCTGCCGCCGAGGGCCCGAAACCATCGCTGACGCCCCTTTGCGAGCCGCTGCAGCCGAGACGCGCTGGAAAGATCATCGCGCTGCTGTCGCCGCGCACTCGCAACCCTGAAAGAAATCATCGCTTCGAGACATCGCAGTGCGGACGCCGCGGCGTTCGCCACTTTGATCGCATCACACCGAATTTCGTCGCTCCCTCGCGGAGCGCTCTTGTCTTCGCATCGCAACACGATCGCACAGCGCAACAGGATCACCGCATCGACTTCTCCCCCGCGGCAAGAAAGTCATCGCATCGGCGGTCCAGCGTGCAGAAGTTTGTCGCATCGTCTCCGCACGCATCCCGCAGATCGGCGCATCATCCTCCCTTGCGGCAAGGATTTCAACGCATCGCCGGCCTCGCGTGCCGAGAATCATCGCTACAGCTTCTTTGCGACACTTTGTTGGTTTTGCAACTAAACCCAGGTACTTTGTGAAAGAAAGGGTCGCAGAGACCACTGCTTTGAACTTGAACCTTATTTTTGCAACCTTTGAACTATTTTTGACAGCCCTTCAACAGCTATCCTATTTTTGACAGTATTGTGGCTTTTACAGTTATTGGTCTTGTGATAAATCTGCCTTTATATAAAGATACTTATTTTTTATAATAACTACTTGTGTGGTGTCCCTTTGTAGTGTTCCTCATTGTGTTACTGTGTATGATCATAAATGCTTCACACCCTGCCTCTGAGATAAGCCTACCTGCTCGTGCTACGTTACCACAGGGTTGAGCAGGGGTATTAAAGAGGGTAGCCCTCTCACTCTGACTTAGGAAGAAGGGTCCCTACTTGGACAGTGGCCAGCCATTGCCAACTAGAGACCCCCATTTCTAACATTGGTGGTCAGCGGTGAGGATCTGGACTTGCATTTATGATCGCATACAGTAATTATAGTGTACACTACTAGTGAGTGCAGACCATAACGTACCGCATACATTTTTTGAGAATTTTTTTGCTCCTATATTGTGATTGATATTGCCGGTGATTTTTCACCCGCGCACATTTTCTGAGAGTTTTTGGGATCCTATATTGTGATTGATATTGCCGGTGATTTTTCACCCGCGCCCATTTATTGAAAGTTTTTGATCCCCTATTGTGATTGATATTGCTGGTGATTTTTCACCCACGCACATTTCTGAGAGTTTTTGGGATCCTGTATTGTGATTGATATTGCCGGTGATTTTTCACCCGCGCACATTTATTGAAAGTTTTTGATCCCCTATTGTGATTGATATTGCTGGTGATTTTTCACCCACGCACATTTCTGAGAATTTTTAGGATCCTATATTGTGATTGATATTGCCGGTGATTTTTCACCCGCTTACATTTTTTGAGAAGTTTTCTTCTGTCCTTTATTGATATTGCCAGTTATTTCTACCATGGGCAAGCCCAGATCCAATGCTCTCAGAAGATCTCTCCTGGGAAGAAGAGAAAATAGAAACCTACAATGCCAAGCAGCTCAAATATTTTTGCAAGCAATTCACAGTCCCTATCACAGGTCTCACTAGGAGGGAGGAGTATTACAAGGCGCTGAAGGCCTGGCTAGAAGCCAGGGATGCCCCTAAGGATCTAGGAGAGCTTGTGGAGGGAGGAGAGCAGCAGGGCAATGTAGTAGACTTAGTAGGAGACCCAGCCCTTTCCAACCCGGGCTCTAGTGTGTCCGCTAAGGGTCTGTCCCCAGAAGAGCTGGAGGACAGGGAGAGAGATAGGCGGCATAATATGGAGATGGCTAAGCTTAAAATGGATGGTCACCGGGACCTAGAGAACAAGAAGTTAGAAATTGAGATTATGAGGATGAAGCTTGAGCATGAGAGAGTATTGAGGGAGTTGGAGATTAAAGCTAAGAGCATGGAAATCTCCCCTCTGGTGGCAGCGTACCTGTAGTGCACCCTGAGAGTAGGGTGTATATACCCAAGGAGGTTATTAAAGATTTCCACAAAAGTGAAGATATTGGGCAATGGTTTGCCGCTTATGAAGTAGCCATGGTGTCCCACCGGGTCCCTGAGAAGGATTGGGGAGCAGGGTTGTGGGGACGCTTTGTGAGTGAGGGGAGGGATACCTTGTTGGACCTGCCCCCAGAAAGTAGGATGGTTTACGCCCACATGAAGGAAGCGTTGGTGACCCGCTATGGTTTGACCCCTGAGATGTATAGACAGAGGTTTAGAGTCTGTAAGAAGCTAGAGGGTACCACGTGGGTTGAATATGTGTCCTTTTTTGCAGAGCCATGGAACGCTGGGTAAGAGGTAGCAAAGTAGAAACTTTTGCACAGTTTTATGATTTGATTGCATGGGAGCATTTATCTAGCAATTGTTTTCCTGAGCTACGCCAGCACCTAATTGATTGCAAGCTGACTAACCCTAGAAAGCTTGCTGAGGAGGCGGACCGCTGGGTGAGCACCCGGGTCCGCAAGGGTCCAGTGGGAGACGTCGCCAAAGGTGGGCAGGGTCCCCAGCAGAGGAGTGGGGGGACAAGGGTCAACAGAGGGAGTTCCCCGAGGGCCCCAAAGTAATCCCCCAGGGAACCAAGCAGTGGTGTCCCAGCCCCCCAAGAAAGGAGGACCGGGCCCCCAACAGGTAGGCCTGTTCCCAGGGGGCCCCCACGTGTTACAACTGTGGTCAAGTGGGCCACAGATATTTTGATCCCCAGTGCCCCCAAAGGGGGCCAGTGCACCCCCGTGCACCACCCCGCCAGATTGCTAGTGTAGCCCTGGGAGAGGAGGAGATGGGTGCCCAAGAGGGGTGGGATCCCGTAGAATTGACCCTTGTCTCATTAGGGGACTTTGAGATGGTCCCCAAGCCTGCACTGCCTGCTAACACTAAAAATACAGGCAGTGGGTGACCATCAATGGCCATAGGGTGGAGGCTCTAAGAGACACAGGGGCCAGTGTAACTGCTGTCAGCTCCCGGTTGGTGTCCAAAGAGCAGGTTGTCCCCCATGCATTCTACCCAGTAGTGTCCGCCGACAACTCAGAGAGCCAATGTGAGGTGGCTCAGGTTCCCTTTGAGTGGGGGGTCTCAGGAACTCTTCAGGTAGCTGTGAGGCCCGCCATGCCTGTAGACTGTCTGCTGGGCAATGATTTAGAGGACTCCCCGTGGGCTACGGTGGAGAGGAAGGCTCACTTAGAGATGTTGGGTCTGCCTGAGTGGCGTGTGCTACCACGCGGTCCATGGCAGCCAAGGAGGGTGTTGAAAAGGATCTGGAGCCTGAGAGTAGGGCCCAGATCCCTGCCTTAGAGAGAAGGGGCAAGGGGCGCGGGAAGCCGGCCCCCTTGGTTCCCACGGCCCAGGAAGAAGCAGACCCTGAGGGGGATGCCCTGGAGCCTACCGGGGAGCAGATCACCGAACTGGGGGACCTGCCTGAGCTGACCCATTGGCAGCAGGAAGGGGGACCCACCAGGGAGGAATTTTGTGAGCAGCAGAGAGTTTGCCCCTCTCTTGAGGGTATGCGGCGACAGGCTGCAGCCCAGGCAGAAGGTGACATGTCTGGTTCACATCTGATTTATTGGGAGAACAGTCTCCTGTATAGTGAGCCTAAGGTTGCTGAGCCAGGGTCAGCCCGTGTGCTGGTGGTACCCGAGTGCTTCAGAACCTTCCTACTGGGGTTGGCTCATGACATTCCATTGGCAGGACATCTGGGGCAGACCAAGACCTTTGAGAGGCTGGCTGCCCACTTTTATTGGCCCCAGATGCACAAGAGTTCAGACTCTCATTGCAGGACCTGTGAGACTTGCCAGGCAAGTGGGAAGAGTGGGGGAAGATCAAGGCCCCACTCCAGCCCTTTCCAGTTGTGAGTACCCCATTCGAGCGAGTGGGCATTGACATTGTGGGGCCTCTGGACCCCAAGACAGCCATGGGCAACAGGTTCATCCTGGTCTTGGTGGACCATGCCACCCGGTACCCTGAAGCCATCCCGCTCAGGACAGTGACGGCCCCGTGGTGGGACGTGCACTGATGGGGATTTTCTCCCGTGTGGGATTCCCCAGAGAGGTGGTGTCTGACAGGGGGACCAACTTCATCTCCCAGTACATGAAGTCTCTGTGGAAGGAGTGTGGGGTAACGTATAAGTTCACCACTCCTTACCACCCCCTAAGGTAATGGTCTGGTTGAAAGGTTCAACCGGACCTTGAAGGGCATGATCATGGGCCTAGAAAAGCCCCTGAGGCGTAAGTGGGACGTCCTCTTGCCATGCCTGTTGTTTGCTTACCGGGAGGTGCCACAGAAGTCCTTAGGGTTCAGTCCCTTTGAACTCCTCTATGGCCACCCGGTTAGAGGACCTCTGAGTCTGGTCAAGGAAGGCTGGGAGCAATCTCCCAGGAAACCTCCCCAAGATGTATTTAGCTACATGTTGGCCTTCAGGAACCAGACTCGGCGTTTCAGAAAAATTGCTGAGGCAAATCTGGAAGCCAGCCAAGAAGAAATGAAACGTTGGCACGACCAGAATGCCACTCTGGTCGAATTTCAACCTGGTCAGAAGGTTTGGGTACTGGCCCCAGTGGAGCCTTGTGCGCTCCAAGATAAGTGGACCGGTCCCTTTGAGGTGGTGGAGCGCAAAAGTCCAGTTAACTACTTGGTGGACTTTCAGTCTCCCAGGAACCCCTTGCGGGTCCTGCATGTGAACCGCCTAAAGCCCCACTTTGAGAGGTCTGAAGTGGGCATGCTTCTTGCCACAGATGATGGGGTTGAGGAGGAGAGTGAGCCTCTCCCTGACCTCCTGTGTGCAGAAGAGAAGGATGGGTCAGTGGAGGGTGTGATCCTCTCCACCACACTGACCCCTGAGCAGCAGAGAGATTGCCACCACCTGTTGGGGCAATTTTCTGATTTGTTCTCCCTGGTACCTGGTGTCACTGATTGGTGCGTCCATGAGGTGGATACCGGGGACAGTTCTCCTGTCAAGCACAAGGCTTACAGGGTAACTGACAGGGTCAGGGCTTGCATTAAGGAGGAGGTCGCCAAAATGTTCGCCCTAGGGGTGGTTGAGTCCTCTAGCAGCCCCTGGTCCAGCCCCGTGGTCTTGGTACCAAAAGCTGCGACGCCTGGTGCCACTCCTGAACTTAGGTTCTGTGTGGACTACCGAGGTCTCACTCCGGTCACCAAGACCGACGCGCACCCCATCCCCAGAGCTGATGAGCTCATAGACCGGTTAGGGGCTGCCCGGTACCTCAGCACGTTTGATCTGACGTCTGGGTACTGGCAGATCGCCTTAACGGAGGGGGCAAAGGAGAGGTCAGCATTCTCCACACCAGATGGGCACTACCAGTTCCGTGTGATGCCCTTTGGGATGAAGAATGCCCCTGCCACCTTCCAGAGATTGGTCAACCAGGTGTTGGTTGGGCTGGAGGCTTTCAGTGCCGCCTACCTGGATGACATTGCAGTGTTTAGTTCCTCCTGGGAGGACCACTTGCGCCACCTCTGGGAAGTGTTGATGGCGCTGCGCAGAGCAGGCCTCACAATCAAGGCCAGTAAGTGCCAGATTGGGCAGGGTTCTGTGGTGTACTTGGGACACCAGGTGGGGAGCGGCCAGGTGGCGCCCCTGCAGCCCAAGATTGAAACCATCCTGACTTGGGAGCCCCTAGGACCCAGACCCAGGTGAGGGCCTTCTTAGGACTCACGGGTTATTACAGGAGGTTTGTCAAGGGGTATGGCAACATTGTTGCACCCTTGACTGAGCTGACTTCCAAGAAGCGGCCAAAGATTGTGAACTGGACTGACACCTGTCAGAAAGCCTTTGATGCCCTCAAAACTGCTATGTGTACAGCACCCGTACTCCAGGCGCCCAATTTTGCTAAGGAATTTGTTGTCCAGACAGACGCTTCAGAGCATGGGGTGGGGGCCGTTCTGTCACAGATGAATGAGGAGGGACTAGACCAACCTGTAGCCTTCATCAGTAGGAGGTTACTTCCACGGGAACAGAGGTGGAGTGCAATTGAGCGTGAGGCATTTGCTGTGGTCTGGGCACTGAAGAAGCTGAGACCATACCTGTTTGGGACTCACTTCCGGGTTCAGACAGACCAAAGGCCCCTCAGATGGCTGATGCAGATGAGGGGTGAGAATCCCAAGTTGTTGAGGTGGTCCATTTCCTACAGGGTATGGACTTCACGGTGGAACACCGCCCTGGTACAGAACACGCCAATGCTGATGGTCTGTCCAGATTTTTCCGCCTTAGCGATGAGAACTTCCAAGGGGATGGGTAGTTCTCCCCACCTTTCAGCTGGAGGGGACGTGTGTTCGACCTGGCACCATTGGCGTGGGTCTCCCTTCCATTTTTCGCTGTTGTCTCCTCTGTTTTACTGGTGTTAGATGCTCTGGGCGCTGTGCCACTGCCATTCAGTGTCACAGCGCGAATGCTCCCTGTATAAATATGTCTATGTGAATTGGTATATCCCTGATTGGCTTATTTGGTTTACCTGTTAGTCCCTAGTAGTGTGGCCTATGTGTGCCCAGGGCTGATAAACCAAATGCTGCTGGTGGGCCTGCAGCACTGATGTGTGCCACCCACAGAAGCAGCTTGTAAAGTGTGTCTCAGACCTGCCACTGCAGTGTCTGTGTGCAGTCCAGAACTGCCATCTTGGCTGTGAAGTGCAACCACTTCCCAGCCCCTGAACCTTCCCTTGGCATCCTGTAAGTCGCCCTCGGGTAGGGTGCATTGTATGTGTAAGGTAGGACATGCCTTGGTGTGTGTAGCATGTCCTGGTAGTGACTTATGCACCATTTCGTTTTTCACTACTGTAAGGCTACCTGTTCCTCATAGGCTAGAATGGGCAGTTTGACTATTACATGCTATAGTCCTAACTGACCCCAGGGACATGGTAGAAAAACGAATTTAGTATGCCTGAGCTCAGAATATTAAAATACACCTTTTAGTGAAGTTTATTTTTATATTCTGTGTGTGAAAATACCACTTTTAGAAAGTAGGTATTTTCTTGCCCAAGCCTTCCAGTGTGCTCTGCCGTTATGTGTATTGGCTGTCTGGTTTTAGAGGGGCAGGACAGGCTGAGTCAGACCTTGGTGGAATAGAGAGATCTGCATTTAGAGTGTGGGGAAGGGTGGCTCTTTGATCTGAATAGGGCTGTGCCTGGCAAGGTGAATGCTGGCTCCACCTCCCACTGTGTGTCTGCTAGCAGACCCCCTCTTTCTGAAAGGAAGGATGCAGCCTGGTAAACAAAGTGCTCCAGGCCTGAGCAGAACTGGTTCTGGCTAGGTTCAGGGACTGGTAGCTTCAAGGATCAAAGGCTTTTGGGGTATAAATATCTGTGCTCAAACCCCTACGTTTGTATTGCTTTTGGGATCTGGAGAGGAAACTCTGTCCGTGCCACTGGAGGAATCTGCAGGAAGTGACTGTCCTTGTGCTTGTGTGTTGTTTCTTGCACTGGCCTGCAGCAGTGACCACTGGACCTTGAAGAAGAGGAAAAGGAACTATTGAGAGAACTTTTATTTTTGTACAGCAATCACCCAAGGGCTAGGAAAAGAGCTAGCCTCCTGCTGGAGTCTCAGGCACAACAGACTCCACCACCAACCTCCTGCTTCCTCCCTGCGAGGACTGCTATCTGCTGAGGAGGCTCCTGTGAGTTCCAGGGCCTCTAGTTTGCATCAGAGAGAAGAGGGTAAGAAATCGACGCTAACGCATCTTTGCGGGCCGCTGCAGTCGAGAGCGCTGGGAAAATCATCGCGCTGCTGCCGCCGAGGGCCCGCAACCCGAAACCATCGCTGACGCCCCTTTGCGAGCCGCTGCAGCCGAGACGCGCTGGAAAGATCATCGCGCTGCTGTCGCCGCGCACTCGCAACCCTGAAAGAAATCATCGCTTCGAGACATCGCAGTGCGGACGCCGTGCGTTCGCCACTTTGATCGCATCACACCGAATTTCGTCGCTCCCTCGCGGAGCGTCTTGTCTTCGCATCGCAACACGATCGCACAGCGCAACAGGATCACCGCATCGACTTCTCCCCGCGGCAAGAAAGTCATCGCATCGGCGGTCCAGCGTGCAGAAGTTTGTCGCATCGTCTCCGCACGCATCCCGCAGATCGGCGCATCATCCTCCCTTGCGGCAAGGATTTCAACGCATCGCCGGCCTCGCGTGCCGAGAATCATCGCTACAGCTTCTTTGCGACACTTTGTTGGTTTTGCAACTAAACCCAGGTACTTTGTGAAAGAAAGGGTCGCAGAGACCACTGCTTTGAACTTGAACCTTATTTTTGCAACCTTTGAACTATTTTTGACAGCCCTTCAACAGCTATCCTATTTTTGACAGTATTGTGGCTTTTACAGTTATTGGTCTTGTGATAAATCTGCCTTTATATAAAGATACTTATTTTTTATAATAACTACTTGTGTGGTGTCCCTTTGTAGTGTTCCTCATTGTGTTACTGTGTATGATCATAAATGCTTCACACCCTGCCTCTGAGATAAGCCTACCTGCTCGTGCTACGTTACCACAGGGTTGAGCAGGGGTATTAAAGAGGGTAGCCCTCTCACTCTGACTTAGGAAGAAGGGTCCCTACTTGGACAGTGGCCAGCCATTGCCAACTAGAGACCCCCATTTCTAACAGAGTGGATGTCTGATTTCTTCTATGGATATGTGAATCGGTATGTAAATGGTTGTGTGGGTGTGAGTGAGTGTGTGAGTGGTTGCATGGGTGAGTGAGTGGCTGTGTTGATAGGCTGTATAGGTGAGTGAGTGGCTGTATAGGTAAATACGTCGGTGTATGAATAGCTGTATGGGTGAGTGTGTGGCTGTATGAGTGACTGTATGGGTGAGTGTGTGACTGTATGGGTGAGTTACTTGTACGAGTGGCTTTGTGAGTGGCTCTAGATGAGTGACTGGGTGTGAGAGTAGTTGTATGGGTCTGTGAATGGGTATGTGAGTGGTTGTGTGGGTGTGTCAGTGGGTGCATAAGAGGTTGTATAGGGGTGCAAGTGGTTCTGTGGATAATGGCATCAGTGATGTCACTGACCATGTTATGAGTGATGTAATATGTGAGGTCATAAGCAGTACATTGCGGGGTGTTGGGTATAGTTAGCTCTGGCAACTTTAACTAACTGCTGAATTACTATGGTTTTGTACGAGTGAAATCTGAGCCTAACTACAATACCCCTCTAACCTTTGTTTTTTTCAGTGAATTTCTAAGGTTTTTTCAAAATCTATTCCTTAACTAGAACGTCCCTATAACCTTTGTTTTTTTCAGTGAATTTCTAAGGTTTTTTAAATTTTATTTTCTAACAGTAACCTGTAAACTTTGAGAGTAGGCTTAGGTCGGTGAGTGGGTGTATAAGTGGCTATATGGGTCTGTGTGTGGTTGTGTGAGTGACTGTGTGTGTCTGTGAGTGTGTGTTATTACTGGCTCCACGAGTGTCCAAGTGGGTCTGTGAGTGGGTACATGTATATGACATGCCTGCTTGATTGTTCTATACAGCAAATATCTCAGCTGTGCTGTGAAACAGACCATGGCTCATCTTAAGCAGGGTTAGTGACTGTTCAAGATCCTTAACATCAGCACTGTTTTTCCATATTGTGAGTTAATTTTCACTGAATGCTAAAAAAAATATCACTGCATGGCAAGATAATTTTTCACTTTAATTGAACCCAGTTAAGTTAAAAATGTATTCAAAATTTTACGTTGCAAGTATCGCAAGCTTTTTTATGCACAGTGGCAAATGTTTGCAAGGCAAATTTTTCTGTGAAAGATTTCCGATGCACAATGGTATTGCACAGGCAAATAAAACAACCGTTTTCTGTGAAGTATATTTTAGACAGCCCATTTTGTAAGTGTTGAATAAAGTTAGGAGCCACATCATTTGTCACCAGAGTTATTATATTCATGCAAATGTGTCAACGTGAAAACCTCTCAAATTTTGCAAACCTTTCCATAAACTTAGCTGAGGTTGCACAAAAAAAAAAACTTTTTTCACCCCTTCATAAGGTCTATTCTGTAGTTGTGGATTTCCAACACATTCCCACAAAGAACGTATAAACCTGTGCTTTCAATCACATTCTAATTTGTCCACTTCTCCTGAAGTATTCTTTATCAGAGTCATTCTTACCAGCCCTTTTTTAAAACCATACTGCCTGAAGTCGGTTCTAAGAGTTTTTTTCAAATGCATGGACATGGTAGTTACTGATCTCAGGACCAAGGCATTGTTGTATGCCCAAAACTGGATACTGCGTGATAAAATCAAGCATTTTTGGTGTACTCTCGTCCCAAGAAGGGCAATGCGATCCAAAAATGGACATTTTCCTACTGGAATGTTCTCTGCATCAGGATTTGCTACGCCGTTCCCAGAAAAGAACCCCTAAGGGTATCTGGGTCCATTCATTGGGGCAAAGGCTGCTTCTTAAGCGCTGTCCAGGTCATTGGTTGCGCTGCTATGGTGCCAAAATACAGCTTTTCCGTCAGCTGATTATTTCTGTCAACTTGGAAAATGTATACTTGATCCCATCCATGGGGGTAGTGTTTTTAGAAAGCATAGTGTCAAAGGAAGGAGGGAGGGTATTTCTTATGGAGCAGAGGCTTGTTTCTGTTTCAGGGAAGTCCTGTTTTTCTCGTATATCACACCTGGGCAGTAAAACAACATCAAATGAATATATAACCACAACTGATTTTATCTTCCTGATCCAGCTTGCTATACATCACATAAGGTATTCACAGGAATGCATTCATGACCAGTGGCTTCAAGACCTGGGGGTGGCGGGCCTCGCTCAGCCTTCCCTTCATATGACTTCAACAAAGTGTGTAGGCTGAAGCAGTCCATTATAAATGTTGGTGGCCCAGTTGTATTAGAAGTGCTTCTTCTCTTCATTTGTCTAGCCTCTTGAGCTTCCTGCCAAGACCTTGTGAATCTTATGTTAAAGAAGCCCATTCCAGGCTGTATTATTAATAAATGGGGTCACCATGGTACTTGACAAGGAGATCAATCAGTCAATCAATCGCTTTATTCAATTATAGTCAAATAATCATTAAAGTATATACATAGTACAATAAATATGTTAAAACAAACAGAATATACGTGTCGTTTCCCATTTGCAAATGAAATCAAGCACATCTATTAAAAAATAAATGCCAGTGTCTATAATTTATGCTCATACTTTGTATTTCCAAGGATCACTAGTAAGAAAACATAAATTAATAAATAGTGCCTTACCGCTCTTAGATAATATCAAATCAATGGAAATTTATGATGCCAAATTGCAGATTTTAAAAATAACATACTCTAAAACATACTTCAGGAGATGAGAACATTTGTAAAAACATTAATGCAGTTCTGCATCTGGTAAAACTGAGTCCCTTCAAAAGCGGGAATGAAAATGTAAGGTAAAAGGCCTCTTAAAACTTACAAAAAAAGAAGTGGAGCAGTGTCTGTGGAGATAGTTCATCATAGGGACAACTACAGATGGAGGCTGTAATGTATTGGCATAAGGGGAAGCAAAGCTGCGAATAGAGCAAATCTAAACCTAGAAAGGAGCGAACATGCCCCAAAGGTTTAAAACTAGGTCTTGGTAGGGTTCTAGCCCTGTAATTGTCCTTATTATTATGTATTCTGTAACAGAAAGTGTTTGTAGTTCCACCTCCATTCTCTCCGGCCATTTGGCATCCATGAAATGTAGTTTAATCCAGTGTTTATCGATCCAAGTTATCTCCAGTGGTTTTAAGAATAAAGAGAGTTGCCCAAGGTCTGCTGTCACTAATGTATTGCAACAGAAGCAGGAATATTGAGACCATGCTCACATGTTAAACAGTCTTCTGTTATTTCCCTATTTAGGGAGACATGTTCATTACACCAGATTGAATTCCATAGAAACAAAGGAGCTACTTTAATTCAATCCTCTGTGTAATCTAAACCTTGCTGCTCGTGTGGCATAATGAAAGCTATCCATGGGAAGACAGAGGAGCCGAAGACAGAGGTGATTTTCCTTCACCTGGAGACTAGTACTCACATCATTATATCCCCAAATACCTGCTCCGTAAGTCAACGTAGGAACACATTCTCTGTTGTAAATTTCTAATAAAGGAACTAAAGGTTTATTTACAAATTGTTTTGTAACAAAAAGACAAGGAGCCATGTATTGGTGGAGTCGAAAGTCACTCCCTGATATGAGATTTGTTGGATTTGCTCAAGAAACATTGAGACCTCAAATATTTGGGGCACAGGCCATAGTAAATATTTTAGAAAGGTAATTTTGAAGGTTCAGGCTCTCCATAAAAAGGAAAAGAGAATATTTCAGCTTTTTTCATCAGTTTGGAGTGCGGGACAAAAGGACCACATAATCTGCATCCAGCAAGACTGGTGCAGGCTTGTTCTTAATAGTTGACATGTCCTTCCCCTTCACCACCTACAACAGAAACAAAATTGGTGCAAAACCTTTGGGGCCACTGCGATGGTAAATGTTTTAGAAAGGTAGTTTTAGATGTTCAGGTTCTCCATAAAAAGGACAAAGGAATCTGTGAGCTTTTTCAATCCGTTTGGAGTGCGAGACAGCAGGACCGCATTTTCTGCATACAGCAAGACTGGCACAGGCTTGTTCTTAATAACTGGCATGTCCTGCCCGCACCTCATCCAGATCATTAATATATAACAGAAACAAAATTGGTGCCAACACACAACCCTGTCGCACACTAAGGCTAAATAGGTTGTTACATTCCCCTTGCTCCCTAAATGTCAACAAAGCGAATAAATCATGATGAAGCACACACAAGCAGCCCACCAACTCGTAGTCTAGACCATAAGCGAGTAGAAGCTCCCACAATTTGGATCGGTTTAAGCTATTAAAAGCGCACCTCAGATCCATAAAAGCCAGATGTAATGATCTTGATCTGGCAACAATGTATTTATTAGCTGATGTAGGCTTAGACACTGCTCTAAAGTCCCCAGGGATATCCTAAAGCTAAACCTGACCTCAGATAAGATGTCATATGGTCCAGGTGAGTTACCTATTAAGAACAACCCTAATGATAACTTTCCCTGTTGAATCGAACTGTGAAATAGGCCGATAGCAAAATGAATTCTAGCGAAAGCCCTTTTTAGGTCTCGCCTGAGCCAGCGGGCTGCTCTGGCGAGACTTTTAGTAAGCGGGTTTTGGAAGTGCAAACAGTGGCTTTTGCTGCGGACTAGCCTGCGTTCACGCGAGCGTGCACGCGCGATCAGGCGCCATATGGCTTCCCTCGCCATCTGGACGCTCGCGTGAACGCAAGCTGGTCGCCAGCAAAAGCCACTGTTTGCACTTCCACCGGTTTCCTCACGAATGCTTGTTTTCCTTCAGCGCGCGCGCTTGTTTGATCTTGTTTATTTGGGTGAAGGCTTGTTAAAGAGGTATCGCTTTTATATGACAGACGGCGCGTTTACATTTAATTTTAGGCACGGGAGATACATAATTTGCCTAGAGGATGTTGCATGTATTGCAGTGGCCTCCTTGCATGCTTCTCTCCACCACGCTATAGGTGTCACTTTGAAGCACCGTGTGCTTCTCTGCACTAGGGCTCCACTTTACTGTTTGCCGACTGTTTTTGCTCCTCCTTAATCCTCCCACTCACGTACGGATCACTATCCTGTGTGATTCTTTGTGCTCCTAGTATTCATAGCTCGTATGTGTGCTTCCCCATGCTGGCCACACATCTTCAATTCCTCTCCCCAGGCACGCAGGTTTTCCAGTTAAAACTTTGTAATTAAAAAACATAAATTGTGTCTGAAAAGTACCCTCAACTCTTTTTGCACAGATATTTTTTTCACTGAAGTATTGCTAGGGAATCCGAGGCTGCTCAAAATAAAAGAGGGGTTATAATTATTCACATTAGAATGAGCTTTTATTGCACTGTTACGAGAAAAGTATCTAGATGTGTTTGCTACAAAGATGGAACATTCGAGGCTCCGAAAGAGAAAGCAAGCACCACCTTAGGGCCCCACAGCAAACCACTACAACCACTTTATTGCTGAAAACCGCGTGCTCAGACCGTCATCCTCCCGAGGTCGAAATGCTCCAAATTCTTCTTGGAGAGGTTTGGTACGTGAACCAGGTGTCCCCGAGACCGGCCATCGTGTAGTTTCTTTTATAACCTCTGCCTTGGAGGTCTGCACCAGCCTTGCGTGCTCCCAGCTCTCCAGCATCTGGATCTTTCACTATTAAAGGTGGGGGGGGTGGGCGTGGGGCTGTGGTGTGAAGGAGTAAGGCAGGAGGACCCCGCCGGAGGCTCTAATTTGCACTACAAAGGCAGTGTTTGGGGTGTGCCTGCTCTGCTGATCATTACGGAAGGGGGAGGGGTGTGTGAGGGAAAAGGAATGTATTGCATGGTGTGTTGGGAACACCAAGCAGTGGGGCAGCTCGACAGAGAAAGCATTAGATGAGAAGAAAGGCCTTTGCTAACAAGCATTGGCAAAATCAATAAATGTTATGTGAAAACTATTAGCTTTGTCAGTGTTTTGTTTAGCCATGTTGTACTGCAGTGTGACTGCTGTACAACAACGCTGGAAGTAGAGGGGAAAAAAGCTATACGAAGCTGCCACTAACGCCTATGTCATAGCAGAGGCGTAACAAAGGCCCCCGCAACCCCTTCTGTGGGGGGAAGGTAGGAGGGGGAGGGGTGGCTTACCCATACTGGAGGGGCCCCTCAGCCCCTACTGATGTGAGGGAGAGGGGCCCCTTCACATATCTTGCAGGGGAGCCCGCTCATGCTTTGTTACACCACTGCGTCATAGTGTTTATCGTCTTTATTTTCAACCATGCTGTACAGCAGCGCTACAGCTGTAAAACGTGGCTTAAACACATTGACAAAGACAATAGCTCTGGCATAGGCGAGACCTATTGGCTTTGCCAATGCTTGTTTGAAACTGGTATGATAATTACAGTCTGCCAATATGGAGGGAGCCCAGTTTTATAGGCATATTTTAAAATATTCATAAGCAATAAGTTAACATTGGCTTTATGTAAGTACATTGGAACCCCATCAGGACTACGGGCTTTGTTGGACCGATTTTTGTTTATTGCAACCTCCACTTCATGGAGTTGAAAATTGATAGTTATTTAGGTTGTTGAAAGAAAATAAATTCTTTTAAAGTGAATGACCCAGGCTTCGGCCTAACAATATATCCCATGACGAGCTTTGGGATTTTTTACAGTATACTTGATTTAACTGCCTTCCAAAAATCCCCCACCAAATTCTCCATCTCCTCTTTGCGTAATCTCTCTTCCTTCTTGCTAGTACAAGTTTATAGTCAATTCTACAATTTACTATTTCTATTCTATCTCTTGATTGCCATTCAAAGCCTTCTGAAACCTTTCGTTGGCCAATTTACAGACTTTGTCAAACTAGCCAGGGGAATCCCTTTTAGTAGTTCTGCCTGGCTTCATAAACAATTCCCTTGTTTTTCTGCCCAAATTTACTAATGGAAAATTGACATCTTGTGGACCGTCATTCAGTGATAGACACAAGTACGTCAATTCCAGATGACCATTTATTATCCTAAATAATACATTGTCAAGGTTAGCAAACTTTCTAACTAACCTCAACCCGTTATCTTTTGTGGCGAGTGTTATGCCTCCCATAACCATGTTCATTGTTTTTCCTTTTGCGGTAGCTAGGGTGAGAGAAAGAGGGTTGTGGTCACTATATATATTCGGCCAACTTCGCCTTCAATAATAAATTGATTAAAATCCTTAGATGTGATGATATAGTCAATTGTGATGCAATAGCCTCTTGCTGTGAAGGTTGGTTGCTGTGAATCTATAGGCCTTATATAGAAAAAGTTCTCCTGTGATTTCCGGTATCTGCCATATCTATTGTATTCTCGATGAGAGTGTATTTGAAGGTTTAGCATTAAAATCAACTTCCACCACCAGCATAAAACCTTTGTGAATGCCTGAACCTCCCATTTTAAGCTCATTCATGAAATCAAATACCGTTTGAAAATGTAGTTTATCAGCTACTGAAAAATCCTCATTTTAAAAATTGATTAAAACAAGTTTATAGTTTCTGAGCCAATTTAAAAATAAAAAAAAGCCTGGTTGAGCCTACTGTTAACAGGTAAAGGTCTTATAGTGTATTGTAAAGTCACCTTTTAACTAGGTTGTAAGGCCAGTCCTAACCCTACTGGAAGTCGAAGGTAGGGCGGCCTTGGAAAAACAGACATACTCATCACAACTGACTTCCTTCATCAGCCAATTTTCTAGCGACATGGCAATATTGAACAATCATATATACTCTAGCCAATTCTTTGTTTGATTTAGATGTATATATTCCAGTATACTATTTTTAATTCTGCAAACCTTTGTAAAGTAAAAGTACTTTCTGTATGTTCTAAGAAGTTACCAGCATACGAAATGCACTTTAAAGGTCTAATAGGGAGACGAGTCCTGGGACCTGGCTGTCAATCAATTTATGATGAAAATTAATTGGGTAACGGAATCTGTGAGCCTGGCTTCTGGGGAGGAAATGGTCTAGAGTCAGGACAGGGTTGCCGTGCATTTTGAGTATCTGTATGAGGCCTGAACCTAATGGCCCATGGTGTGGTTGTAATAGAATACCTCTGGCCAATTCCGATTCAGGATGGGACATTGGGAAAATTACATACAGGCAGCCTGCCTTAAGCATATTAGAAACTGAATATACAATAATATTAAATGGTATGATTCACAAATCATCCTCCTGGCCCGTTCCTCCCTAGTTCATGACGCCCTCCTCATCTATTACACTCAGTAGTTTTGGTCACAAAATGTGTTGTTTCCATATTGGCCAGCAGGGCCTTAGTATTGTGGGCAACTATTGCCTGTGCTAATGTGCTACAATTAATGGTTAAACTGTGTACATTGCTCTCCCTATTTCCAAACGATCCCGTCTCACACGTGGTCAAGTGATTGTCGATAATACTTAGTCGTTCGTAAAGTGGACTAAGTCTTGTTTCTAAAAGCAAATGGAATTTGAAGCATAATAACTCAGCAAAGTTATTAAAGTCAGTGGTCGAGAAACAAATAGTTACTGGGGATTTAGGAGCAGCGTCTTACTGAGGTAACTGACACCTCAGCATTACAGACTTTATTAGTTCTTTTTTTCCTTTTCACAGGTGTGTAGAAATAAAAACCTTCTTAGGGGTTCACTGATACATCTGGTCCTTAAAACCAACAAAGAAGAGATTGGCACAGAAGCTGTAATATCAAAAAACATGTTTTATTAACCTCAGATGAGGGAGATTGCATCTTACGGTACCCGCAGGCCACTGTAGGAGGCATTCTAATGAGTGCAGAGAACAGGGTCCTTATATATGTATTTGTTACATAGTCAGCATAAAATCAAGGGGAGGTCCTAGCACATACAAGCATGCTTATTGACTAATATGGGCATACAAAATTTGCTTGCTCCACAAAGTGGGAGGGGAGACTAAACTGCTTACATGAGTAAGAATAGCTTGACAGTTGTATACTAGGAGCAGGTGCATTCTACCAGTTAGGCCTCTCTGAGCATGTGCAAGACTCTGGAAGAGGGAGAAAGCACATGGCGAGCACATGGCTAACTAAAATGGCTGCCAAGTACAAAATGGCTTTCAGCTCATGCTAACAGCGATTCCTGCAATCTTTAACAGACGATCCTTTTAGCATGAGCTAAAGACATTACCATATTTTGCACATTTTCTTCTCATGAATTCATCAATATCCTATGCTAGGTGGGTATTTACATTCTAAACATTTCATTAAGCAGGTATATACAAGGTATAAGCAGGAGTACAAAGTGAACAGAGCATTGGGTCATACAGGTAGCAAGAGAGAATAATGACTATTATCTCAAACAGAAATCTCAATATTTTCCAATCCTAAGCAGAAAGCAAATACCAAAACCATCTAGTCTAATTTTAAGTTTCAGGGCTCTGATGTGGTTCAATGACTATTAATGTCAATTTCAAAATAGCCAACAGCACATACCTAATAAAAACATTTTCAATAGACTTTCTCAGTATTTTATGAGGGCTGAATTATCAATAAATATACTTAAGAAAAGAGTAAAGTAACATGCTCAGATGAACTTTTCTCGTGCAGAATAAACATTACTCTTAAAAAATATTAAAGCAATCAGACATATTATTACAAAAACAATTGTGGCTCCGGGGGACCAGGAGGACCACACAAGACCATAGGAATTAGGACAAGGAGCCGCAAAGGGCTGCTCCTCCTCAAAAATGGGACGACCAAAGGGGTACATTACTAACAAAAACAAAGTCCTTGGAAAAGTCCTAGTACAACCAACCAGCCAGAGGGGAGTCTTCTCCCTGTGTCCGTTTGAGCCTCACAGGCAGGCTCTTGTTGTTCCCACGGTGGAGCTGCACAACTCGCAACTCAAGAATCACGGAGAAGAAAAAGTCTTTCTTTCAGGATAGGGCAATCACCCCCCAGGGCAAATACCCTCAATGATCCTATCCAGTGTCTCAGGCAGTGCACCAGTTTTCTTCACTTTAATCTAACAGGCACCAAGGGCATAGCACCTGTACCCTAAACTCAAGTCCTTCCCTAACTCCTGTATCTGCACCTCTGGCGCACTGCTCTTTTGTTGGGGCACAAATTGTACCCAATGTGCTCGGGCATCTCTTGATCAACAAACAAAGGCGTAGACTTGCATTCACTTTGCACCAGGACTAAGAGGCCTGATGCTAGGATCTCTGAAGCAACCCTTGTTTCAAAGGGGGTCACCTCAAGCAAAAGCCTCCTTGCCGTCCTTGTCGTTCTGTGACTCTCTCAGCTGGGCATCAAAAACTGGATCCACACAAAGATTTCTCCATCTTGATTTGTAACCCCGTCTTTCGCCCAAGACAGTGGCAGGGGTACACACTTCACGTCCCAGTGCTTCCGCCTTCACTGAGGTCCTAGTTGCCAGCAACGCCTATGCTGGTTACCTTCACTTTGGCTTCAAACTGGAGTGGCGCTGACTCCCAGGCTGGATCTGATGTCCGGGCCCCTCTGGCAATGGTTGTAAGGCAGCAAATATCTATTGGTGGACAGAACAAGAGGTCTTTAGACAAGGCACAGAAATAATCTAACAACAGAGAGGATAGTCTCAGAATACTTCCTTAGTCTTGGGGCGCCCCATACATTAGCAAGGCACCCAAGAACCACTTCATCTATCTGAGAGTAGAAAACCCTGGACCTATTGGCAAGTATAAAAGGAACGTTTTGGTGAACTGACAAGAGTAATACATCACCCAATCCCAAACAGCCAAGGAAGTCTGTGTTCATTTACTAAATTCTGAGGAAAAGAGAAAAACAATACAGACATACTCCAAATACTTACATTGGTGTATTCCTATATTACTAATCTGAAGAACCCTCCAGAAAAGGAAATGTTCTACACTTTTACTCATAGATTTTACATTACTTGTACAGGACTGCAGACACTTGTAAAATAATTTCTCTTACATGTTATGCTTAGGACCATGCTCTAATGTTATAGGTGCAGCAGGAAAATCTAAAACTGCTAATCTAACAGGGAATCTTATTGCAAAAAGAACTAAACTTCAACATAGTGAGTACGTTTTCTCCAGCAGAACATGTTATGACAAACAAACTCCTATAAAACAATATTTTCCTTCAAAATGTTTGCTAAGGATCACATGAGCGTCTTTCCTGCATTGTACTTTTCACGATCTGGACTATGCAACATCATTTTCAAAAGGAAAAAAGACCCTATCTCCAGCTCTAATAAGGGCTGTCAGCTTATTTACACAGACTAGCTAATAAAAGACTAGCAATGCCCTTGCAAAACTGTATAGAACATGAGAATAACATAAACAATAATAGTGTTGCCACCTGAGATTTTTGAACAGAAACCCCCACTATACAATTTTCCTTAAAGATCAAATAAGGGAACATCAATCTGTTCTACTCATTCTTTCATACAGGATGGGCAGTAACATAGCTTATGTGTTTCATGTTTTTATTAATTCTAACAACTTTAAAACAGTATTACAGAATAGCCAATTGTAATTGTAATTGTAAGTAGCATTTATATAGCGCAGCTGTCACCCAACGGGCATCCTGGCGCTGGGATTACCTAAATCACTGTGCAGCTATAAAACTATGAATCATCATGCGCCAATCTCTCAAGGCTATTCTTTTGGAAAGAGCCTGGTTTTTAGCTTTTTTCTAAACTGCAGTAAGTCATCAGTCTGTCTGAGTTCACTTGGTAGTTCATTCCATAGCCTTGCGGCTGCATAGCCAAATGATCTACCTCCTAGTCAGGTTTTCTTGACTCGTGGGGTACATACTAGGTGGGCTGCCAAGGAACGAAGACTTCTAGCTGGGGAGTACCAAGTAAACATTCTCTGTAATGGTTTAGGCCCCATTTTGTGTGCCGCCTTATGAACAATGCAAAGTGCCTTAACTGTCATATGGCCATTTCCTAGACAGCTTTAGACAGACTCAAAAAAAGTGAGAAAAAGAAGAGAGAAAACATAATTTTGCCTACCCTTAATTTGTAGAGGAGCTAGCCTCCTTCCCCCATTTTGACAGTAGGAAAACCTGAAACAGGTTTTACTTCTGTCAACACTTTCAACCCCTATTTGTAGCAACTAGGCACAAACAAACTTGTAGGAGATATCTTAGAAAGTGGCTATTCTCTGATTCAGTCTAACATAATGCAAATTGAGGTAACTTTAAACCAATTTTCTACAGCAATTGTACTAGAGTAACATGAGGGCGCATGAATGCAAACTAAAATCCATTTCCTCCTTATCGTAGCCCCTACACAGTATTCTTTAAACTAAAACCATTATTTTGTATACCTGGCAGATCAATGTTCAACTGAGGGATGTCTTTCTTCGTTTCATATGACTGTGCGTGTGTTTGCCAAAAATAGGAAGCAAAGCTTCTCTTTCTCTCTTTGCGCTATCATCTCGTCTTTCAAAAACTTTGAAGTGTTCCAGCAAACATTACCCTGCTAAGTTGCTAAATGCAGAACTCTGACCTTTGACCCGTTCAGCAGCTGCTCATTTTTGTGTGCAAGGCTTGCCATGCGGTTTTGTAATGCAATGCAGCTCTGGAGAATTACAGCACGGCAGAGACGGCAGCCCTGTCCGATCCATTTGCCAATAATTTAAAGGTAGGATAATAAGTCTGCTGGTTTCTGTATACTTATTTTCATTTGTGTACGGTGTGTGGTGTGTAGTCTAGTAATGCAAAGGCAGCTGTTTATTTTATACTTGCATATACTTTATGGAAGCCTGAGAGCACATTAAAACTGCCTTGAGTGGTAGAACTGCTTGTAAAATTGTGAATTTTAGCTCAATTTCGACTTTGGTGGTAGGGGCACTTAAAAATGAATATCCTACAATATTTTTGCATAATAGGAACCCCCAAAGTGTTCTCTAGATAGCCCAGGAATGGGAAATCAGAAATGTATAAGATATACCCTTATAAAAACAAGTTTTGTACGGCTGGGTAAAGTGACATTTCACATTTAAGTTCCCTTTTAATTCGCGCTACAGCACTGCTTAAATTCAACTTTGATGCTAGGAATTCACAGTATGATGATTAGGCTTTATAAAGATGAGAAAACGAATTTAAAGCATTTGTTTTTAGCAATATATTTTGTCATATAATTAATTTTTATTTTTTTTCAATCAAAACCAACCATTTTGATGATTCCACATTTGAAAAGCAAGCTTCATTCGTAGCCTATCATATTTAAACACATTCATTTATAACCCTAAGCACAGAAGCCTTTACTTGAAAACAGGAAAAATCTGCGCCACTTTTTAAAAAAAAGACAATTATCATTTAACATCGGAACCACAGATGTACTTATAAAAAAGGCATTAAGAAAGGAAATCCCTACTCTCAATTTTGTTCTCTGTTATCCAAAATAATGAAACTGGTTTTTAGAAACTTTTAAGATAGGGCAGGCCCGTATACCAGGTTTACACTGACTTAAAAATATCGCTGACACAGCATTCCTGTCTGTGGCCGTGAGCAGGAATAGCCATATGCTATTTATGCAGCTGTTGTGTGTCAGCAGGCGTCGAATTTTCACGCCTTTCTCAGGAAAAAAAAACCTTTATTATTTGAAATACCCTGACAGAGTTAAATCCCCATTTGCTGTGTCAAACAGTTGCTGTTCAGTTAGTTAGTTTAAACACAGCTGTCGGAAAGCTTTTTCTCGGGTGCTGAGAGAAAAGCATGTCACAGTCTATTTAAAAACTGAGGCATTTCAATGCAGTCAAATCTATCTTTCTATAATGTGTATTTAGTTCAGCAACGACCAAATTCACTCAAATGATGTGCATGCCTTTTAATGTCTAATACAATGTATTTAAGGAAAAGGCTGTAACATTGTGTATTTAAGTCTATTGATTACAAAACACACAATTTCGTTTTTTTTCTCTCTGTATGAGGCCTATTTTAATCCTATTGAATACGAATTCTAATTTTATCTTTAGCATTGTGGCAAGTTGCACACATGTATAGTGTCTTACTCTGTCAATTTAAATAGTAACATGCAGCTGTTTAGCATATGTTACATAATTTATTTCTGGATTTTTATTTAATATGTAAGTAACTAAATGACAGTTTGCATAACAGAATAATGACAGCAAAAAAAACATAAACAAACTCATTGAGCTCATTCAGACAGTTACAGAAGGACACAACACAGCGCGCTTAAAGCTAGCCATTCGTACACAGAGTACTCACACAAGTATTACCAATGTCAAACCAAAAACCCCACATAGACATTTAAACACACATTGAACCCACAAATCAACACTTAGGACTGCTTACAAAGTGTACGCAAGACCAACCTATTTGTAAATACTAATTGTAAGTCATATTTACAAGAAGAGCTCTCAAAAGTAGCCCAAAAAACTGTTCCATGGTCAAGAAACTGAAATACTCCAAATTCGCCAGTTTTGGCTGGTAGAACACTCAAAAAGCGCTCTGCATATCACCACTTATGAATGTTACTAAGTGCGCAGATCCGGATCCGTTTTATGTACATATTTAGTTCCATGGGGTACTTAGTCACCAAGGAAGAAATATCTTTTTACTATACGTGAACCTATTTAGGTATCCCCTCTGAGGGGAGTCAACTGAGTACTTCCTAAATCCATATCGGTACCTCCAAGACAGCAACACTTTCAACAAAGTGTACTGGTAACAGGCATGCCAAAAATATTATAGCATATATAATATTATACTCCAAGTGACACTTAACACAATGTGTGCCGTTCAAATTTTCAAAGATTAGAGAAAAATCTCCTCATTACCTGCCTATATGAATTGCAATGCATATATAACTTACAAAACAAATTCCAAAATTGGCCAATCATACAAACAAAGCCACAGTAAGTGTTACTAAAACTACCTTACCAATCAAAGGCATCAAACCAACAGCAAGTGCCGCAAAACGGCTCTTACCAATCAAATGGTGTCCAGGTTCCAACTGCCAAGTTCTGAGTGACCTAACGGTCGTTTTAAAATACTCACGCCAAAGAAGTTCTCAGTCGGGAGCGGCAAACACTTGGAGGATCAGATCAGGAAGACCAGAAATATACTGGGCTGGAAAACAAACAATCTCCGTGCGCTGGGTACCTCCTCAGTAGATTCCTGTCCTGTACTCCTCAGTAGATTCCTGTCTCCCTTCAAGACCACTCCCTTGGATAGCCGCTGCACCGATGAGGTCCACTATTCGGGTGCCATTTGTAGAAATAAAAACCTTCTTAGGGGTTCACTGATACATCTGGTCCTTAAAACCAACAAAGAAGAGATTGGCACAGAAGCTGTAATATCAAAAAACATGTTTTATTAACCTCAGATGAGGGAGATTGCATCTTACGGTACCCGCAGGCCACTGTAGGAGGCATTCTAATGAGTGCAGAGAACAGGGTCCTTATATATGTATTTGTTACATAGTCAGCATAAAATCAAGGGGAGGTCCTAGCACATACAAGCATGCTTATTGACTAATATGGGCATACAAAATTTGCTTGCTCCACAAAGTGGGAGGGGAGACTAAACTGCTTACATGAGTAAGAATAGCTTGACAGTTGTATACTAGGAGCAGGTGCATTCTACCAGTTAGGCCTCTCTGAGCATGTGCAAGACTCTGGAAGAGGGAGAAAGCACATGGCGAGCACATGGCTAACTAAAATGGCTGCCAAGTACAAAATGGCTTTCAGCTCATGCTAACAGCGATTCCTGCAATCTTTAACAGGTGGTCCTGAAACCGGCAAAGTTGTAGTTGCAGTGTTATCTGCTGTAGGTAATATAGAAACACCATTCTCAATGCTGTAGTCTCTAGAGACACTATGAATATGGGCGTCAGTTACCACAGTCTGATTTGGGGTCAAAATAGGGGTCTCAAAGGAAAGCGGTGTTTGTGCAAGCTCGAATTCTTTCGCAACAATCCCTACATCTCATTTGAGAAAACAATCCATACAAGAGTTTATTGACTCATCTTGCAGTTTTATTCCCATCTTGCGCTTACCCCTTAACGTCAGTTGGTATGTAAAATGGGGGTGGCCCATCCCAAACTATTCCGGCCACTGACAGGCACAGATGGACACGCTCTTGGCCCGATCTTCACCTGGGTGCAGCCCAAGTGAGTCCTGTGCGCGTTCCGTGCTGTAGGCAAGGTCCCTCCTCCAGGCTCTAAGGTGATTGTGGGCCTCGTAGTGCACCCCAGTCCCCAACAACGAGTCATAAGGCTTTGAAGTCCCACGCTGTGGGAAGAACGTTAGCGCTATAAAGCGCACCATCCCTCCTTCACGCGATAAGGTGGTTGTGGCCCTTATAGTGCGCTCAGACTCCCAACAAGAAGAGTCACAAGGCTTTGAAGTCCTGCACTGTGAGATGCACATGTGCGCTATAAAGCGCAATGCCCCCTCCTCTAGCTGCTAAGATGGTTGTGAGTCTTGTAGCACGCACCTAGCCCCAACAACAAGAGCCACAAGGCTTTGAAGTCCTGCGCTGCAGGAAAACACACTGGCACTATAAAGCACAACGCCCCCTCATCCAGGTTCTAAGTGGTCGTGGGCCTTGTAGTGCTCCTACCCCCAACTGCAAGAGTCACAAGGCTTTGAAGTCCTATGCCTTGGGAAGCATGCTGGTGCTATAATTTGTGATGCCCCTCCTCCAGGCTCTAAAGTGGCTGTGGGCCTTGTAGTGCGCTTCGACCCCCAATAACAAGAGTCACAAGGCCTTAAAGTCCTGTACTGCGGGAAGCCCGCTGGTGCTATAAAGCACAGTGCCCTTGCTCCAGGCTCTTAAGGTGTTGTGGGTCTTGTAGTGCGCTTCAACCTTAACAAGAGTCAAAAGTATTTTAACAAGAAGCTAAATTGACAGCTTTCTGACATTAGGCTGCCTAATAATATATTCTACCTCTGTAAATTGGTTTTCATCCCTTTCCCGGGATAGAAGTCACTCCACTGTCTATTTTGAATCAACTCATCATGATCATGGCTGCCTCTTGGTGGCTTTAGATACTGTGTCATACTCCGATTTTGCTGCTAGCTTCTTCAAATTTGGGGTAAAGCTCTGGGCTGGCTGACCTCATTTCTCTCAGATAGGTCCCAATCTGTGATTCTTACTCTTTTTAATGGGAGTTGCAGTCTAACGCTCGTGCAGTGTCTCGGCTACTTGTTAAGACCCACCATGCATAATGTGTATGTATTGTCTCTTACATTACTCTTCAAATCAATTGGTCTGTATTTTATTTCATATACAAGCAACTAACTTCCTTCATCGCCCAATTTTCTTATGACATTACAGTATTGAACAATCGTATATACTCTAGCCAATTCTCTTTGTATAATTTAGATGTATATATTCCAGCATACTTCTTTTGATTCTGCAAATCTATGTGAAGTTAAAGTACTTTCTGTACGTTATGCACTTTAAAGGTCTAATAGGGAGATGAGTCCTAGGACCTGGCTGTCAAACAATTTGTGATAAGTCTGAGAGTACAGAAAATCAATTGGGTAAAGAAGTCCGTGAGACTGGCTTCTGGGGAGGAAACAGATTATTTTTAGATAGAGCCATTGTCCATTAGGCCACCCATGGAAGCACACAGCTATGTCTTACTGATCTTATCAATATTCCTTGTGGACAAAAAGGTAATCCTTTTATGGTGCTACCCCACACCTAGCCTGGAACTTTCTTCTACCGGTACTAAGAGCTCTGCCACCAATCACAGTGTTCAGTATACAACTAAAAGTCACATTATTCAGACATTTGCTACTCCAATGTCCCACAGCGAAACTATGAACTCAAGCACCAATTGAGCAGGCACAACACTGTAGTCCATTCACTTGTAACTTCGCTTTTAGGCTATGCCAACAGCCTTTATCTGGGTCTACCTGCTTTTTTGACCCACAGACTCCATATCATTTAGAACGCTGTGGCTAGGCTCATTCGGCAAGTCTCTTTTTCGCCAACACAGTTCAGCTCACTTAAAGAAGCTGCACGGGCTCCTAGTGGTGAAGTGGATTGAATTTAAGGCCTTCACCCTGGCCTTTAGGGCTCTTGCTCTACCCGAGGAATAGACTTGGCCTGTACACGCAAGAGAAAAAGCTGTGGTCCAGTAAGAGGCAGATGATGCTGGGGGTAACTGAGAGAAGGCATGCCTGGCTAAGAATTTCAGGCTTCGGGGACGTGGCCGAGCCGAGCAGCAAGATGGCCGCTCTGTGAAGTAGCTCTGCCGGCCGAGCTCAACATCCGTTAGTTATCCGGCACCAGATAATCAATCCTGACTCCAAATCACAAGGATGGTGCGCTGAAAAAGCAGAGGAGCGCACTGAGGGCTCCGGAGCCGCGGTGCGCAGCGCAGAGCCGAAGAAAAAGCGCATCTTGGCCCTGCGGCCCGGGTCGGAAAAGGAAGCGAGCCGCTGAGTCGGATCGCGGTGGCGCCCGCGGCGCGGATTAACAGGATGCAGGCGGGCCTGACGCCGCAGAGGACTTGCTGATCGCTCTTACTGTGGAGGTGAGGAGAGCCGGCGGCAGCAGACCGCGCGGATAACCAGCGCCATAGTGGATTGGCAGCCGGGGGTCAGGTCCGCGCAGGAGGCCTTTCGAGGAGCGGACTGGTGAGGAGCGTGCTTGCGGCTGTGGCAGTCCTCGTGCACTTGATGTACAGGGGGCGGCCGCAACAGCTAACGATTGCCAGGACGACCGCGCTGACCCACGGCAGCTCACACAGAACCGCTCCCCCCGCACAGACCGCGCGAACAACACATAAGCAGCACAGGTGTGGGGAGAGAGTCGAGCCGGCAGCGGCTGAGGCCGATACAGACCAGCGCAGTGGCCCTGGGCTGGGGCGGGCCTGGAGGCGCTTCGGCGGAGGACTGTCTCCTCAGTTGTCCCAGATCTTCGTCCCTCACAACGCGGCGGCCCCATACGGAGGGAGCCGGGGCCTCTGCTATCAGAAATACACGCTGGATTGGTGGCACACATAGAAACCTGGCACGGAGGGGGAACAGAACAATAAAGACAGGCGCTCCCCCATCACGCCTAACAAGGAAATCGGCGTACATAACGCAGTGACCCCCCCCCCCACAGAGGCAGCTAGAAACACCGCAAGACCACACGAACGCCGGCGGCCAGGGACAGCAAGGCCCAGTGGAGCACGTCATAAACAGTGTGGGAAGCAGGGATAGCCTAAACACACACTCCCCTCCGATGAGACAATACAGTTGAATGAGTGGAAGAGGGTTTACATGCATCCAGTGCGGAACCGTGCGCCTGGGATCACCGTAGGGCCGACAACTCTTCAGAGTGCCTGCACCCGGCCTCCTAAAGCAGCCAAAACCCGGGCGTGTGCCCATTTCTTCAGCGGGGCGATCATCAGACGACAGGCCGCAGCGGAGTAAGCTGGCTGCACAGAGACAGTGAGACACGCTTCTAGGCACCGGCAACAGCGGCACTGCTGTTCGTGAGTGGCTGTGCACGGGATAGCTGCTGTGCGATATTTCGGGCCAATCAAAAAACACTTACCTTGTCCTCAACAACATCCGGACGCCTGGGTGGGCCCCCCACGTCCTGTAATACGATACTACTGAAAGCTGTTGCAATGGGGAAGACGGACAATAAACAAGCAAAAATTAGCTTTGAAAAGCGCTCCACAAGATTGCAAGATGGCGAACCGCCTCCACTGACGCTAGTGCCAGAAACGCAGCTCGAGCCTGACCAGGAAGATGACATCAAGACTATGCTGCGTGACGTGAAGGTCAGTTTGCGGGCGATTGACTCAAAACTGGACTCACTTGCGGAGCGCATGGATCATGTGACGCAAAAGGTTGACAGGCATGAAACCAGACTTGACACACTGGAAACTAGAGTCTCTGATTCAGATGACCGACAGGTAGAGACAAGCGAACGCCTTCTCCGTATGGATAAAGTGCTTGATGTAATCAAGGCGCGCAACGAAGATCTCGAAGCCAGATCGAGAAGAAATATTGTCCGCATAACGGGCATTCCAGAATCCACAAATATCCCAAACATGGAGAAATACATCGAAGGTCTCCTAAAAGACCTCTTCGGGCCCGAGTTATCCACAATGTTCTTGGTGGAACGTGCCCACCGCACTCTGGGGCCGAGACCTCCCCCTGGAGCGCAACCTCGTCCGATCCTGGCTCGATTATTAAATTACAGAGACAGAGACACTGTGGTAAGAATGGCCCGCGAACAAAGGGAACTACAGTATCAGGGCAATGCCATTGCCTTTTACCCGGACTTTACTCAGGCGGTCCAGACGGCAAGACGCAAGTTCATCCCAGCCAAAAAACTGCTACAAAAAACTGGCACCAAGTATGCAATGCTTTACCCCGCTAAACTCCGTGTGCAGACCGGAAGTAAACCCCTGATTTTCACTGAGGCCAGTGCTGCTTTAAAATTTGCTAAACAACACGCAAGGAAGCAACACGACAAAGACCGAGAGAAGGACACTTCATCGCAGAGTCAGTTAAGTGATAATGATTAAGTACAAGGGGTCCCCAGGGCGGGTCCCGCGGGTAGCGCACTCAGCTCCGGGACTCATGACAACGTGAGAGCGTACTCCTTCTGGGGACTCTAAGTCCAGACATAATAAAACTGGTAGTCCTAAACAAGCTCGGCCACCCTGTTACTACGTGACAGGGCAGTAGGCCGGCAACCCCACGCCCCCACCGGGATGATTCCCTATAGCCCCAAGTTCCGGGGCCGCATATTTACGTCAGGGTGTTTAACTGGGGACGCACAACCTGATTGGGGGGTTGGTGTGGGTGGGGGGAGGAATGGGAATGTTGTTGATTTTTATTGTTTGTTGCAGTACGTACTGAATTTTCTGTCGCCTGACACGCTCATGGGGTGCGAACAGCACGACTCGTACATAACTAGCGTGTTCCAGACAGGCTCGCTCGGGGGGGTAATGCATCTCGATTTGGGTACAAGGGGCCCAAGTGATTCTGACCAACATGTTTGCTTGTTACCCGTATAAATGTCCACGATAAAGTGCACTACCTGGAACGTGAGAGGTCTGATTGACCATAGAAAGGCACGTCTGGTACAGTCATATCTCACTAGGCATGCAGTGGATATATGCCTCCTACAGGAGACTCACCTTAAGGAATCCGCCAGTTCTAGATTAACATCCAATAGATGGAGCGAAGTATACACATCCAGTTATTCAAGCTACTCTCGTGGGGTGGCCACACTAATCAGAAGGGGAGTTCCCTGGCAGATGACGAAGGTTGTCAGAGATACAGAGGGAAGATACCTGCTAATAATGGGAAAATTGTTTAATCAGCCGGTCATTATTGTAAATATTTATGGCCCCAATGTGGATGACCCGATCTTCTTCCAACAGGTATGGCAACAAATACAATCCATGGGGGATGCTCCGCTACTTTGGGGTGGCGACTTCAACACAGTACTGTCGCTCGCAGATGACTGAGTCGGACTTTCACGCACACACCACCCGCAAGCGGCTGCGGTCCTCAAAGGATTAATAGCCGACCATAAATTGATTGATACATGGCGAGTTTTCCATCCCACCGCTCGGGAGGGTACATGCATTACACAGCAGCATCATGCCTGGTCCAGAATTGATTTCTGGCTCACGTCCGGGGATCTGCACTCCTGGGTCACAGAGGCTACACATTACGCCCGCACACTCTCAGACCACGCGCCGGTCACATTAACTCTCTTGGTACCTAAACCTTACATACAACCATTTACATGGCGCCTCCCTCTGAACGCACTTCTGGACGTGGTTTTTAGAGAAGAAATTCGATTGCAAATAACTGAATACTTCGAGCAAAACACAGGGTCCGTAGACACCGTCAGGATGCTCTGGGAAGCGTTCAAGGTGGTGATTCGGGGGGCCTGCATAGCCGGGCAGGCTGGGGTACTCAGGGACATCCGCGGTAGTTTGGGTAGATTAGAACAGGAACTACACACGTTGGAGACACAGTATTTCACTACACCATCGCCTGCACTAATGGGGAGCATCCGTAGTAAACTAACGGAATTCCAAGAAGAGGCAATCAGGGAGACCAACTTCCTACACAAATATGCCACCGCACGGAGATATGGGGAGGGAGACAGGCCAGGGAGGACGCTTGCAAATCTATTGCGTCCGCCCAGAGGCTCCACATTTATGACAACGCTTGCCACCCCCGATGCGGAAATGGCGCTCACCCCACCAGCTATCCTTGATACCATGTGAAATTTTTATGCACAATTATACACATCCCGATCTAACCCGCCAGATAAGGTCCTAGGTGACTATTTCGACTCAATAGAACTCCTGTGGCTCAGCAGGGCACATAGGGAGTACTTAGACGTACCATTCACGGTAGAGGACATACGTCGGGTATTTTGTGGCCCACCAGCCGACAAAGCACCGGGTGCAGACGGACTCACGGCTACATTTTATAACGAGTACTCAGAGCTCCTCGCTCCACATCTCCTCGCAGTCTATCAGGAAGCACTACAGTTGGGATCCCTCTCAGGGTCCATGCGAGAGGCCATTATCATCACACTTCTAAAACCGGACAAGGACCCTTCACAATGAGATTCCTATCGCCTGCTTTCATTGATCAATCTTGATGCCAAGATCCTCGCTAAACTCTTGGCCACCAGACTCCAACCGCTGCTCCCATTGATGGTCCGCCCGGATCAATCTGGTTTCATACCGGGGAGATCCACCTCTCACAACCTCAGAACACTGTTTGGGTTGTTACATTACCTCGCCCCAACGGTGCTGGCGATAGCGACACTCCTTGACGCCACCAAGGCATTTGACTCCCTGGAGTGGGGGTTTCTGTTCCTGCTTCTTCACAGGCTGGGACTGAGCCCGCTGTTCATACAACAGGTCCGGCTCCTCTACACGTTGCCCACAGCAGGTTTGAGAATAAATGGCCTGATCTCGGAACCCATACCCATTACGAGGGGCACCAGACAGGGATGCCCTCTGTCTGGGAATGCTGATCGCGACGGAGCCACTAGCAGCCCGCATAAGACAGCACCACACCAATCGGGGAATCGGATTCACGACAAGGGGACTCGGGGTGTCAATGTACGCGGACGATATTACTTTATATATGACAAACCCGAAAGAGCATTTTGCGCCCATGACACGTGAGCTGGTGATATATGGTGGGATGTCCGGAGTAGTTGTCAACTGGAGCAAATCCGTAATTATCCCGCTCACACCCGAGACTCAGGCCCTCAAAACCGACTACCCGATAGCCTGGGCCACTGGCCCGACGCGTTATCTAGGTATCTGGATAAGCGGTAACTTGCAAGAACTATGGACGGCAAATTACGGCAGGGTTGTGAGCTGGATAGAGTACAGGGTGAAGAGATGGAAAACTCTACCCCTCTCCCTAGCCGGACGTATAGCAGTGGCGAAAATGATCATCCAGCCAAAATTACTTTACCTCTTTGTTAATATTCCCATCCCACTCACAGTACAATTTCTTAAACGCCTCCGATCACTAATGATAGAGCTGGTTTGGGCGGGGGGACAGCCAAGGATATCCTGGGAGGTTTTAACGCTGCCACATGCGCAGGGCGGACTGGCGGCTCCGGATTTCGCCCTTTATGCTTACAGTGCACAGGCACAATTCTTACACTTTTGGGTACACCCCACTCCATTCCATCCGTACGTGGCAATCGAAACAGACCGGGTAGCACCTCTACCCCTAAACACAGCACTCTATAAACCATATAAACGGCCGCGGGACGAAGTAGATACAGTAGAAACCATGAGATGGGCATTGAGGGGTCTCTGTAATCGAGCACACACAGATATTCTTTATGCTCCCTCCATGCCGCTACCCAATAATCCACTGATACCCCCTCTAATGGACGCAAAGGCACAGGAGCGAGCGCACACACATAATATGCAGATAGGTCGGGATTTATTCCCAGAGGACAACTTCTTAACGCTGCAGCAAATGTGTGGCCCTGCACCACATTCAGCGCTAGACATGCTACTGTATTATCAACTACGCGCCTCCTGCAGGAGTAAATTCACAACATTTCCAAGTCTGCCCCGACTCTACCAGCACTAGAGAATACACTAACCGTGGAATCAGGCCGGAAACTAATCTCTCGTATATACACCATAACACAAAGGGACTTTCCCATTGTCATACCAACGTCACGCAGGGCTTGGGAGGAGGACTTTGGGGAAAACATTCCCAACGAGCAATGGGACTTCGGATGCAAACAGTTAGAGCGACTGTCTTCCAACTATCGCCTAAGGCTCATCCATTTCAAATACCTCCACCGCCTCTACCGTACTCCCACACAACTACATAAGATGGGACTGCGTCCGGATGACAGTTGTTGGTGCTGTGGGGCCCCCCGGGCGACCTTCCTACATTTGGCCTGGCAGTACAGACCCATAGCGAATTTCTGGTTGAAAATACTGCAACTTATTAAAGATATCACTGGGCAAGAACTGCCTTGCCCGCCTTTGACGGCGCTCCTGGGGATAGTTTCGGGGGTGCCGCCAAAATCAAGAAGGCTGCCGGCGATGTTGCTGCTCTTGGCTAAGAGACAGGTGGCCTTACACTGGGGCATTGCTTCCCCCCCGACAACGAGGGAATGGGTCAAGAGTGTGGCATACTGTAGGGACCAACTGGCATGCTATGGGGAACTCCTACCGACGAAGTCTCGCCTGCGAGATATTTGGGAGCCTTTTGTGAGTTGGCTGAGCACTGTAACTGCGGATGATCCTTGATGTAATTACTAAGGGGATGTGTACGGGATTAATAATTGTCGCAAGTAAAAAGCACTCTTGTGGGGACCCATATGCTTAGAGATAGTGGAGCAACGGTTTAACTACATCCTAATTAAGGAGATGTGCCTGTACACTCATGTCATGTTGTTTTATCACTGTACCCTGATCAGGCCGGCTGGCTTACAAGCAAGTATTGTACTGCATTTTGTGTTAATGTTTGTTAACTTATTGCAAAATGCCAATAAAAACAATTTAAAAAAAATAAAAGAATTTCAGGCTTCAAGACAGAAGTGCAAAACAACATCCTCAACACACCCTTCAACGGGGAACAGCTTTTCGGTGCTCCAGTTGACGAGAAACTCAATCAGCTCAAGAAGGACAATGAGACAGCTAGGTCCATGGGGGCACTACAGTTCAGAGTAATGAGAAGAGGAACACCTTCAAGAAGATCAGCGGGTAGGGGGAGCCACCAACCTGTGGCACCACACCAAACCTTCCAACTGGGTTATCAAGGAGGTAACCAGGGCCAACAGCAGGGACAGCAGCAGCAAAACTGGCAGTACCAGCCCAGAGGACAATCCTTTTGAGGGCGCGCACGAAGAAGAGGAAACTGACAGAGAGGGGGTCAACAACCCACATCCAAGTGACTCCGCTGTAAGACCAACGCACACCCAGTCAACATCTCTAGGGGTGCAGCAAAGGGTAAGACAAAAACAAGAACTAATTCAAGACCAACAACAGTTCCTCCAGCATATAACACCAGTAGGAGGCAGGATAAAACACTTCTTCCAGGAGTGGAGGAAGATCACATCAGACAAATGGATACTAAACCTCATACAACACGGTTACTGTATAGAGCTAGAAAAACAACCTCCAAACAAGAGACCGAACAGCAGAGTACACTCAGCAAAGGAGCGTTCTCATTTGCTACAAGAAGCACAAGTACTTCTAAACAAAAGGGCCATAGAAATAGTACCATGCAAGGAACGGAACAAGGGTGTCTACTCCACCTACTTCCTCATACCAAAGGTGGACGAAACCTTAGGACCAATTCTGGATCTAAGGTTCTTAAACAAGTTCATAAAAACTCAAAGATTCAAAATGACATCTCTTCAAGAAGTAATACCCCAGATACAGGAAGGGGATTACATGGCAACTATCGACTTGAAAGACGCTTACTTACACATCCCCATCAACAACAAACACAAACATCTACTAAGATTTATGATCAACAAAACTCACTACCAGTTCACAGTGCTGGCATTCGGACTCAAATCCGCACCACAGTTTTCACAAAATGCCTTGCAGCAGTAGCAGCACACTTAAGGAGGCAAGGAATACATGTATACCCGTACCTCGACGACTGGCTGGTAAAAGCAAGCTCATACAACCAATGCAAGCGGAACATGCAAGAAGTCATACAAACACTAGTCCAACTAGGGTTTTCAATCCATTGGGGAAAGTCACCAATAGAGCCAGAACAGGTGAAGATATTCTTAGGGGCGGAGATCAACACCATACAGGGCAAGGTGTTTCCGAGTACGAAAAGAACCTTGGCAATATTGAAGGAGACACGTCTTTACCACAAGGGGCAAGCTCTGACTGTGAGGACAGTGGGCAAAGTGATGGGAATGATGGCGTCATGCATACATCTGGTCCCAAATATCCGCCTCCACATGAGACCATTCCAAGAATGGATCCAACAACAATGGTCACAGACAACAGGGAGTTGGGAAGATCTAGTGGTTGTCACGCAAGCAGTACAGCAAGAAATAGCGTGGTGGAACAAGAAGAACATAACACAAGGGAAACCATTCACACAACCAACTCCTACAGTGACCATCACAACAGATGCCTCCCAGCGGGGGTGGGGAGCACACACAAACACACTCAAGGTAAGGGGATTGTGGTCACAACAGGATGCGATAAAACACATCAACTACCTAGAACTGAAGACAGTGTTCCTAGTCTTAAAAGCCTTTCAGAAACAAATGTACGGACACAGTGTACTAATCCAAACAGACAATACAACCACCATGTTCTACATCAACAAACAAGGAGGAACACAATCGGTGACAATATCAGTGCTAGCACAGGAGATATGGAGATGGGCAATTCCAAGACAAATAGACTTGCTAGCAATACATCTACCAGGAAAGGACAATGTGGAAGCAGACAGGCTCAGCAGACAGACGTCAGCATCCCACGAATGGGAAATCAGTCAATAAGAAATCCAGAAGATATTCGACAAATGGGGAACTCCGCAAATAGACCTATTTGCAACACACCAAAATGCAAAATGCCAAAACTTCGCATCCAGACAACCGTGCAAACGGTCCCTAGGGAATGCGCTATGGATAAGCTGGTCAGGGACATTTGACTACGCTTTTCCACAGATACCACTGCTGCACAGGGTACTAAACAAATGCAGAATCAGCAACATGACGCTACTACTGATAGCACCTCAGTGGGCCAGACAAACCTGGTTCTCACAGATTGTGGAAATGGCACAGGCACCTGCACACAGGTTCCCCACAAGAAAGGACCTGTTAACGATGCAAAACTGAAGACTTAGAGTTTGCACACCTCAAACTACCAGCAAGCACAATGGCGGTGCTAAGAGAGGCAAGAAGGCCTACCACAAGGAAGTGCTACGTAGCAAAGTGGAAAAGATTCTCCAAATGGTGCATTAAGGAGAAACTACAGAGCAGGATTACCAAGGAATCAACAGTACTGAAGTACTTGACACATCTACTACAAAATAAACTAAGCTAAACATCACTAAGAGTGCACTTAGCGGCAATAGTGGCTTACACAAGAGTAGAAACAGGGAAGAGTTTCTTTACTTCCCAAGTAGTAAAGAGGTTTCTAGAAGGGGCAAAAAGGATCGCACCGCCAAACAGAATGCCACCTCCAGCATGGAATCTCAATGTAGTGCTGACTCAATTGATGAAGACACCATTTGAGCATATTCATAAAGCAACACTGCATATGCTCACGCTAAAGACAGCCTTCCTAGTGGCTATCACATCACTACGAAGAGTAAGCGAATTACAAGCGCTAACACTACAAGAGCCCTACCTACAAATACACAATGACAGGATCGTAATGAGAACTGACCCACATTTCATGCCAAAGGTGGTGTCAAGGTTCCACATAAACCAGACAATACAAATACCAAGTTTTTTCCAAAAACCAACCACAAGCACAGAAAAAGCGTTACACACACTGGACGCCAGGAGGGCAGTAATGCACTATATAGAAAGGACAAAAGAATGCAGGAAAACAAAACAATTCTTTGTGTCTTTTGCCAGCAGTTTTCTGGAGCGACCAGTTACCAAAAATATCATTGCACGATGGATTGCCAAACCATACAATTCTGCCACAAACGGGCAAGAATTACAAGGAGCAACACATGCTCACTCAACAAGGAAGAAAGGAGCAACAATTGCGTTTCAAGCAAATACGCCTATCCAAGACATTTGCCAAGCAGCAACATGGTCCTCAGTGCACATGTTCACTAAGCACTACTGCGTAGCTATTCAGATGAACAAGGAAGCACAAGTGGGACAGAAGGTCTTACAACACATATTCAGTAACCAACGCTCATCTTCCACCCAGCCACCACAAACCTAGCAAACCGCTACAAAGTCTATGCACAGGATAGTGAATCCAGAAAGGTTCACGCTGCAAAACGTATAGTTTCTTACCTGTCGGTGTAGTTTTGCAGCTTGAAGACTTTCTGGATTCACTAGCGATCCCACCCTCCTCCGCCAGAAAGATGAGACAGGAGGAAAACTATCAAAACAGGAGGAAGACTGAAAAAAAGAAGAAAAAAAAAGAATCCGAAGATGGCGACCAAAGGTGGGAGCTTCCGGAGGAAGCGCGTCGGCGTCACGAAGAGGCACCAAATGGTGGTATGTCGACGCCCACCTGGGCCACGAAAAAAAAGGGAAGAAATACAACAATTTCGGACCCAACCACTAGATGGCGGAATAATGCACAGCATAGTGAATCCAGAAAGTCTTCAAGCTGCAAAACTACACCGACAGGTAAGATACTATACGTTCCAGGTCACGGCCTCCGAATCCGAACGACACTTGTCGATGCCAGAATTGGCGCGCCATTTTGGAATGGTGCTTCTCATCGTATCGCGGGACGCATGTCCCAATAGTAAGACAAATGATGGTGTGAAGAGATATTAGGCAAGGGCACAGGTATACTAAAATACGAAAAGACGGTGCTGGAGAATGATAAATTCTGGATCAAAAGAATTGATTAATATTTTGGCAAGTCAGCGGAGATTAAGTATACCCTATAGTAAGGGTCTCTATATAATTAGGATACCATTTTCCTGGGATACGCCATTATGGAAATGTGGCATGATTAATCTTGGAACCTATACCCGATGTAGGGTCACCTTGTTAATACTTAGAGCAAAAAGTAGGTCTTTCTTATGTACTGGGAGTAGTCATTGTGGCTCATGTAAAGTACCGATGAGTCTCGCGAATATATAATGGACAGTCTGTTGTGGTTGGTCTTTCTCTTATGTAGGGGTCTCCAGTGTGGGGCCGGAAACTTTAATTACAAAAATCAAAAATTGTAAAATTAAAAAATTTAAATTAAAAAAGGGTGTACTTCCATCTAGGGATAATGTTGTCAAAAAAATTAAAATGCTGGTCACCAATAAATCTAGAGATCAATAGAAGTTAGTCAATCCCCATGAGGAGGGTCTCCATATTAGAGGATACCTATCTAAGAAAAGTGCACCAACTCGAGTGGGTTGTTCTAAGAAGAATATTCTAAGGCACAAAGTCCCAGTAGAGATGCTTGGATAGAATTTATCCTGAAGGGAAAAGTATTAGGTGTTAAGTAGCAAAAATATCTTTACAGTCCAATAGAAATAGTATTGGTCTAGGTATGGGTGTAACATTAATAAAACCGGTGTGGGTTTAGATGTTCGGATAAGAAAAATTAGAATGCTAGAAGTATAGTAAAGTGTAGAGGGAGGGCAAGACATATATATATCCTGTCAGTCATCAAGTTTGGGCTCATTTTCGGTAAGGTCACTTGTAGTATTCATAGTTTTTAATAGATCATTGCTGAAGTCTTCATGGTAGTTCAACTCCAAAGAAGTATATGCCATTTCAAGAAGAGTTAGTTATGTTGTACAGATATGCAATGGGCAAACCTTCTGTATTTCCTGAGATTGTTTACAGTAGAGATTAAGAAAACCAATAATGGTAAGGTCCTCATTGTAATCATAAGGGTAACCAACCCTCAGCCATTCCATAGGTCGAATACAGAGGTAGTCTATTAAGCGTCCTTTCTTGTAGGAGAGGGCCTTCAGGGACCAAGTTTTTAGTTGTGGAAATCTTATTCTTGATCAAGCCAATATTGGAAATCTGCATCTTTATTCAGTCCATACTTTGTAGCCTTGTATTGCAGAATTAGTTCACTCTCTCTCCTCTGAAGTCTGAGTTCACGATTTACTCCTTGTCTATTTTTGTGTATTATTTCGATGCCCAGAAAAATGAATGTTTTATTGTGAACATGTGCTTCACGGAAGTGGTCAGTCAATGGGTGGCCCAGGGTGAATTTATTGATATTCCTGTAATGTTCTTGGATCCTAGTTCTCAGCGGACGGATGGTGCTCCCAAAGTAAGGACGATTATATAGACCACAAATTTACTGTTGCAATCAATCCATTCTTTTATTTTGATGGGTGGACCTGAGCTCATAGAGATCTGTATGGTATTGTTTTTGCCCAATTTACAAATATTGCAGTTGTGGCAGCTCGTTTAGTGATCTCTGTCACTCATTAGGACATTCAGTCTGTCTTTTCTTGTATACGTAGATGACACTCTGATTATTATGAGATTGGATGCCAAACTACCATTCGCTTGAATTACATTTTGAGAAGACAGAAGTTCTGTCGTACGAATTTCTAACATTTGATGAAGCAGTTGATAACCACCCACTCTCAGCATGCCTCTTCCTCTGGTGACCTCTGCATGAAACCATTTGAGTTTATATTCAAACAGAATCTTACTTTAGCTCCTAAGTTTAATAAAGTTTTATCCTTCTGCTTTCACTTTCTAAAAATTCTTAAATTCCTTCTATTTCTCCCTGTATCATGTTGCTTTACAGTGGTCCAGGCTAGCGTTGCTTTCCTTCTGGGCTATTGTAACCCTTTATTTTTCGTTTTACCTTACCCACGTCTTGCATGTGGTGCAAAATTCTGCTGACCTTCAGTTGACATAGCCTCCTGCATCAAGCATCCATCTGACTAAGTTACATGCTGTATGCACCCAGTGACCAAACGTTCAATATGTAGAAGATTAAATCTTTACCACAAGGCAACCAATGGTAACAGGCCATTTTTTAAGCCAACCTTTTCAGCCTAATGCCTGTTCAAAACCCTCTGCTCCTCTTTACCTTTTTAAGAAGTGTTGGTCTTACTACTAAATACCCGGATTACTTTTCTTACAAGGATCTGTGACCCAAGGTTGTGGAATATAGCTAAAGTGCAGCAATATGGGAGGGATGAGTTTACCTAGGCATGGGAAATTTATGATGAGACAAAGGTAATGGGTTAGAAATCTCCACCACATCAGTTAAATCGGTATTGGTGCGGGGGAAACTGAGTGTATGTTCAGGCTGGAGTGCCTGTGATGGACATCACTTGGGATGTAAATGGAACTGCAATTTTGTACAGCACACACAAATGTGTTTCCAGATTGACCTCACCATTCACGAGTCCACCCATGAACCACATATATCATAAACACCATAAGCATCTTTCATCCATGTCTAAGACATCATAAAGGAAAAAGGGCCACCGTTAAAAAAACTGAATGAACCTTTACCAAGGAGAGCTATTAGACACTCTACCCATGGTAGTACAGGTGGTCTGTGCCGCTGCACAAAAATCAAGCTGTCACCACTGCCACTCACTGCCCAGCTAGGGTTGAAAGAGCAATAACCATTCACTCAGAAGAGGACTGTGCTTTATGTGTCTGCCTGACATCAGACCAATTTTTCTGCCATTCACTTTGATTTTCTGTACCCTGCTGCCGTCGAAAATCGCCCTAACTGGAAGAAAACCACTGGTCAGTCCAAGAAAATGTTCAAGAGCAGAAAGGTATAGCTTCCCAAAGTCATGCACAGGACTTTAGTCCCAACATTTTTTCTGTCTGTGAGGAAGTAAGGAACACTACCCAGGTCACACAATCTTCTTTTCTTCTGTAGATATTTGCATACGAATCTGATTACCAGTGTCTAAGAAAGGGACACCAAGTGCCCAGAAGAAGAAAGCCCTCTGGTGACAAAATCCTCTTTGGCTCTGGAGACTTTGTTGCACTGTTGGATCTAGCCTAGCTCCTCATACGAACACCATTGTTGGAGCTAATCTTTCCTTCTGGCTTCTTTACTGCAGGCCTGGTGCACTGAAAGATCAAGCAAACCTCATTATCTGGGCATGGTTGATGGGAATCTACTCTCACTGTTCTCCAGTGACTGGTGATTTGCAAAGAATTTGAAGCACAGAAAGGCACTTGCTCTTTGAAGCCCACTTTTCTTTCCTGCCTGCTGCTGCAGTCTTGGTAGGGTACCACTGACACCATACATGCGCTAGAACCAGAAGTATATACCTCTGCCAAATTGAATTTTGATGGACACAGTTTGGCAGCCACATGCTTAGTGTCTTTAAGCATTGTCCAACCAGTAATCTATCTCATTAATCAGCCTCTTGTTTATTCTGTCTTGGAATGTGGTTAGGCCAGACTCCTTCGAATCATCAGACCAGCAGCAATTGGATCGGAGTTGCCTAACCCCTTCCAGTTACCCTTTTAGCCAAACACAAGCTTTGCCTGCATGCTGTCTCTCATTCATAGCTCAGGGCCCTTTGCAGATGCTCTTATCTCAATGGTGAAGGCAAGGGAGAATAATCCTGTCCTGACACCTGAGCATCTGTTACCAGTTTTCACGAAAAACCAGCACAACAACTAGTATCAGATAACAAGCTCCAGCCCTTTTGACACTACTGGTAACGCTGGTAATTAGCCAACTGCCGGTCCCAGATCTGCTCACTGCTTCCCTCTCCAGATCTTCAGGGATGTGGGATGCTCCCATGAATCCATCCTCTGGGACAATCCCTGCACCAGGCCCTACCCTACTATTTAGTCACAGCCAAGGCTTTGGAGGTACAGTCAATTGAAGCCACGGCTTCCATGCAGGAAAATGATGACATTTATCCTCTGGTGGAAGCCTCGGTTCTTCAACTTGAAGTATGCGCAAGAGAATCCCTGGAAATTAATATTTGGTTCTCTATGCAGCCCAGTCATTGTCTGCAGGGAACTTTCCATACTCTCTGTGGTATCAAGGGCCCCTTTCCTGAAAGTATTACCCTCCCATATGGACAAAGAGGACAAATGTCTCTAAACAAAATAGAGAAAAGATGCAACTGTGAGACAGTCTCTCCCCCAGACAAGTGAATGCCATTATGGCCAGCGTCTGAGTGCTCCTTTGGCACACGTTTTATCCTTAAGCCTCCTCTTTGACTTTGCCTGAAAGGAAGAAAGGAGTATAAGTTTGTGGTTAACCTGGACATGGAAGCTGCTTAGTAGAAACACCTTGTGTCCCAGCATCAGCGAGAGTGGCTTACATTTTCAAACCCCATGTTCTAGGCCTAAGAGAGAGTAATCATCATTTCTCTCCACAGCAGTCACTGGACCCATATTACCACTGACTTCTGGTTTTTCCTAGTTGTCTGGACCAGTTATACTGTACAGTCCAAATCTGGCTTTTTCGGCTTCTCAAGAATTTATGCAAGAGGTTGAGAGGCTTCTCCTTTTAGAAGTAATAAACCTAAGTAAAAAGGGCAGAGGATTCAGCCACATTTTGGAGCTGTATGATCGGACTGTGTTCCTGCAGGGCACTTACATTGACATACCTGTAGTTCAGGAACAGAGAAAGTACCTCTAATTCACAGTGAGAAACCAGCCCTTTCAGGAAAAAACACTGACTTTTGGTGTTAAAGCACCCTTACCCCTGAGATTTTACCAAGTCCCGGTCCCTACTGGCTGTTTTTTCTACCACATCAGAAGATCCACTTGTATCCCACCTGCTGTCTTGTTAAAAGGACAAAGCAGAGTCCGGTCCCAGAACCTTGTTCTGTCTTGGATTCTTTGTCACCTAACCCAAATTCTCCTTCGTACCTTACAAGAGGGTTCAGTTCATTGAGGCATTTCTGGACTCCACTTGGGCCAAGGCCTTTCCCTTTCGAGGGAGGGACACAGTCATTAATTAGATGGTGGATAACTTCTTGAACAACCAGACCATTTCGGCCTGGTATTTCTATTGTATTTGGGACTTTGTACAGCCTACATTTAGGTTAATCTTCAATGCCAAGCATTATATATGTTCCATAGAGTTTCTTCTGGTAGAGATTCGGGATCGGTTTCAGGACAGTAAGTCCAAGCCTATTCTTCTGTCTTCTCAAGCTTGCGATTATCAGTGCATGCTCTGAATTCTTTGATTGGAAACCTCTTCAGCTTGCCTCATCCTTGGGTTGCAGCCTCAACTGAATTTGCAGAGTACAGATGGGAAAGCTCACAGATAGGAACTCTCTATCACTGCCTAGTGGGATTGATTATATTCATCACTCAGTATAACTATGTTGAGCTGAAGGAAATCTTTCCTACACTATATACCTACCTGCCAGTGGTGGATTCCCGTGTGGTGATGATACATATCAACATTTTGCAATGGGAAGGTCTTCTAAAGTCACATGCTGAGCTTTATTCTGCCATCTAATTGTTGGGTCTGAAAACTTTACAAAGTTTTTGCTTCATCCCTTCAACGTAGTCATTATGACTCTCTATTGACTGTAAGCCCCTTCTGCCCCAATACGTTGATCCATATCCATTTTAAATTTGTTTTTTCACCATTGGGTTAGGAGGTATGTGAGAAGAGCTGAACAGAAGTTGACTATGATGAGGGCTGTTAGCCCGAAACTGGTCTCAGGATGCTTGTTTCCGGTCCAGGGAAGACATGGCTTGGCAGTTCGGGCTGGACTGTTCCCATGAGGCACAGGGTCAAGACTGATTTGCCTATAGCTGTGTCTGAACTGGGGTGGCGAAGTGAGCTAAAGGCCGATGAAGGGTATTGATAAATCCCATCCTTCTGATCTAGTCTGAAACAGAAAGAGAGGACCTTGACCTCAAACGTCTGTCAAGTAGAAGGAAAATGTTAGCCCCCTTAAGATGCCACTTATAGAAAAGGTTGATGAAACACATGAGGAAACTTAGACTGATGACAGTCTCCAATTTATTCTGGATGTTGAAGATCAGGGGACAGGTTATAATATTCAAAAAGAGTTGATTTAGTAGGATTGAACCAAAAGCCTCTTGCTTGCTACTGAAGCTACTAAGCATGCTAAAAAGGAAAACGCAGTACGTGCCCATGTTAACTGCAGTACTACAACACAGCCACGGCTAGGGTAGTAACTCCACCCATTGAAAAGAAATACAAATCCAAGATCCACAATGTATCAGAAGACATCTAGAGACGGACTCTTTCCTGGCTGTAACAGCAAAGAAAAGGGTGTATTCACTGGCCACACATGGTCCCCTTCCAAGAAAAAGACAGCAGGAGATTAGGAGCCAGATGTACGAAGATTAGAAATAGCAATTTACTAATTGCAATTTCCTGCGAATCGCAATTAGGAAATCGCTATTCCTAATGTATGAAACTCTTGAGTTTCATTAGCAATTTCTAGTGGGTCTCAAATGGATCTACCTCATGCATATTAATGATGTAGGTGACAGTTTGCGACTCATTAGGATTCCCTACCATCACAGGGATGGTGGCCTGCTGGGAGCAACAGACCACAATGTCTGTGATTGCTTTTAAATAAAGCAGTCTTTTTTTTAAATGCAGCCCATTTTCCTTAAAGGAAAACGGGATGGGTTTAAAAAAAAATGAAACATTTAACGTTTAATTTTTTTAAGAGTAAGCATTGGTCTGTGGGACCGCTGCCTCCTCTTGAAAAATAAAATATTTATTCAGCCATTCTCATGGGGAAGGGGTCTCTTGTGTTTGCGAATGACTTACCACCAACTTTGAGTTGGCGGTAAATTGCAAATTTGTAGCGACTGCATTTCGGTCGCAAAACATTTGTACATAACACTGCAAATCAGTATTAGGAAGGGATGCCCTAAACACACCCCTTCCAAATACCTAATTGCAAAAATCACATTGCAATTCGGTAACAAGTTACGGAATCACAATTTGGTCTTTGTACATCAGAAAAGGCATTTATGCGGTCGCAAATGGCCAGATTCTGCGAATCAGGCCGTTTGCTACCACAAAAATGCTTCGTACATCTGGCCCTAGATGCTTTGAGCAAAATGATAGAACAGCAGCTGCATAGTGGGTATAGCCAACTCCAATACTCTTCTGAATAGTTTTGTACACAGCAGAAGGAAATAGAGGATCTGATGAAACACCTTTGAAATGACTTTCAAGAAGGGGCCAAAGCTGTAGTGGAGGCAGAAAAGTTCATTTCCAATACATGTCTAAAATTAGCATTAGACTTGACAGGGACGGCAAGCAGGCAGCTCACCAAAGGCACGATTCTAAGGCACCTTGGGGCTTATGTCTATACTTTTCAGACTTTAAGCTTAAAGTACGGGCAAACTTTATTGATATCTTTAATAGGGTAATGCCTATTTGGGCCACAGGTAGAATAGATAAAGAAAGCAAATGAGGCTAAGGCAGTGGCAGTGGGGGAATTACTGAAAAGAGAATCCTTTTAAAAGAAGTGAGAACAAGGTTGGCAGCCTTATTTATTTATGGATTTGTATAGCGCTTGAATCACCCCCGAAGGGGTATTTCAGCGCTCACGGACCCACAATAAGAAAGCTGTCACACAAGAGCAAGACGAGAACAGAACAGTTTTCAAAGCATTTCTAAACTGCAGATGGTCGGGGCACTGCCTCAGTGAGATGGGGAGCTGGTTCCAGTAGAGAGGTGCCAGATATGAAAATGCTTTTCCCCCTGTCCTTAACTCCTTAACTTATGCAACACACTTTCATAGACAAACCCAAAGCAATTCCTTTCAAGTTCCATGTCATTGGTGACAATCTGCACGGACCAAGCAGACATTTCGAGATAGAGGCAAAAATGAAGGACAAGTCTCAAAAAGTTCTGTCTGACAAATCAAATGACTTGTTGGGGGCAAGATATGAATTACCTAAACACTGGCAGTTCATTACTATGCGCAAAAGTGAGCACTACATCAGATATTTTAGAGTTCCTAAAGACATTACAAAAAAAACCAGAAAGTGCAGGAACATCTACTCATAAACATACTAGAAAGCCAGCTGAAAATAGGAGGCCTTTGGAGACTAATCTGTTTATTTCAAAATACCCAAACAACAGAACTATGTGCAGGTTTATAGGACCTTGGTGTATAGGGACTGAGTCATCCTACCACCTTAGTACCCATGAGCCCAGGACCGACTAGCTATAGTGTCTCACTTGCTCTCCTACTCACTCACAGAGAAACAAGTGATTAGAAACCCCAGAACACAACACTCCCAGATCTCTCAGGAATCGCAGTAACAAGACACACCCTTTCGCTCACACTCTTGTACTTGTTCACAATAACATCTGACGGAGACACGAAATAGTTTAAAATATTGATTTTCACTAATATGCCCTAACATGCAGTATATGTGCCACAACTAGCAGGAAAATGCATAGTACAAATACAGTCAGCATAGCAGCTAGTCCATATATCATGAAGGGAGATGTCATCATGGAAAGACAATAGAGCCTAACCTCCCTCCTCTTGCTCAGAAGCAGTAATATTATATATTAGAAGATCTCTGGGCTTTGTCAGCAGACCCCATACCTTAGCCTATAGCTGGTAGATCTACATCATAGGTGCTGTCTTGCTCTTCTCCCTGGAAAGGTCCCTCTCCAAGTGTGTGCTAACTATTTGTGTATTCTAATAAAACCAAAGTACATTTGTCCAAACAACAGCTGCATTGGTATGTTTTGTCTAAGGGCTAAGGCCTGGCCAGAACTAAATACCAAGGGGCATTGTTGTCAACGTTGCACATAATGTTCAGTCAAAATCCCAGGAACATGCAGAGAGTGAACACAGCAATGAGTTCTCATGTGAAAACAGCCATAGAAATTATTGCAAAAAATAAAGACGTGTAGTAACGTGCGCAAAGCAGCAGACAGCCTGCAGCGTGCTCATGCTAACTTAATGAAGATGACAATATCCCAATGGGCCACGTGACACCCTCCCCATGGCCAGGTCGTTAGCACTATGCGAAAACAAAAATCTGAGATTAGCAGAGGCAAAGCGTCTCAGTAGCAACCCAAATAGGATATTTGTAAACAAAATCAATCAATCAGGAGTTTGTTAAAGCGCGACTACTCACCCGTAAGGGTCTCAAGGCGCTAGGGGTGGGGTGCAGGTTCCATTCCATCAAGGAGGGGGTCTGTCGAAGAGCCAGGTTTTGAGGTTTCTTGCGAAGATGGGGAGCGATGTTGTCTGTCTGAGGTGGAGCGGAAGGGCGTTCCATGCTTTGGCCGCGAGGAAGGAGAAGGAGCGGCCTCCCGATCTGGTCTTTCTGGTGCGGGGGACCACGGCGTAGGAGAGCTGGGCTGATCGTAGGGTCCTTTGGGGTGCGTGGAATTTGAGTCGGCTGTTCAGGTATGCTGGTCCGGTGCCGTGGAGGGCCTTGTGTGCGTGGGTGAGCATCTTAAAGGTGATTCTCGCCTCGACGGGGAGCCTGTGGAGTGTGCGCAGGTGCTGGGAGATGTGGCAGTGTTTTGGCAGGTTGAGGACCAGTCTTGCAGCAGCGTTCTGGATGTTCTGTAGCTTGCGGATGAGGTTTTTGTTTATTCCAGCGTAGAGTGCGTTGCCGTAGTCGAGTCTGCTGGTGACCAGGGCGTGAGTGACTGTCTTTCGGTGTTCGAGTGTCATCCATTTGAAGGTCTTACGAAGGAGGCGGAGGGTGTGGAAGCAGGAAGACGAGACAGAGTTGATCTGGCGGTCCATTTTGAGCTCGGAGTCCAGGATGATTCCCAGGTTGCGTGCGTGGTCTGTGGGGGTTGGCGGGTTTCCGAGGGCGGGGGCCACCAGGTGTCGTTCCAGGCGTCGGGGTTTGGGCCCATGATGAGTACTTCTGTTTTGTTGGTGTTTAGTTGTAGGCAGCTGTTTTTCATCCATTTGGCGATGGCTTCCATGCCTTCTCGAAAGTTGCGTCTGGCGGTGTTGGGCTCGTTGGATAGGGAGAGGATGAGCTGGGTGTCGTCTGCGTATGACACGATGTTGAGTCCGTAGGTTCTGACGATGGGGGCAAGTGGAGCCATGTAGACGTTGAAGAGCGTCGGGCTGAGGGAGGAGCCCTGGGGGACTCCGCAGGTGGTAGGTGTGGGGTCCGAGAGGAAAGGGGGGAGTCTGACCCGCTGCGTCCTGCCGGAGAGGAAGGAGCAGATCCAGTCGAGGGCCTTGTCCTGGATTCCTGCGTCGTAGAGTCTGCGTATTAGGGTGCAGTGGGAGACTGTGTCGAACGCCGCTGATAGGTCGAGGAGGATGAGGGCAATTTGTGTTGCAAATTTAAAAAGTAGCCAAATGGGTACCCAAAAACACATCCACTCATAGCGAATCTTCAGAGTCATAAATGTTGCGGGAAAAGTGTAATGCCATAAACTCCAGTATGTTGTCTGAACCTTCCATAGTAAAAGGTATGCCATCCAATTGAGTAAGTCAAACGAACACACATGATCCTCATATCCAGAGGCCGTTAGGAGCATGCCAGGGCTTAACTTCGATGATACTCCAATCTATGAGGCGCTGCACATGAGCACAGGTACTCAAGTCTGCCTTTGGTCCAAGTAGAGGATCACACACCAGGCGCCTACCCATGGAACATTCCTGGTCATGGGCCTTCAACGGACCCATTAACAGTTCGTAATCCAGGGCTGCGTGGGTTGTATTGGAGAGGCAGACATCCAGGGCCCATTGAAAAGGGCACCGGAGACAGTGGAACACAGGTTGCACGCAGGTGAAGTAGGCATAACGGAAAGTCAGCCAGTAGCCGATGCCAAGAGCTTTCAATGGCATCGCACCAAAAAGTTGGTGCATCCACTCACGATACAGCTGCAACTTGACCGGGTTTGGCAGCTCCACAGATCGAGCAGCCATTGCAGAGCAGCAATAGAAGTACAAGCACGCCGCAAATGAACAGGAGCACCAGAGGAAACCTTCCGAAGGCGCTGGAAAAAACAGAATGGATAAATGCTGGGATGACTCCAAAAATAGTCTGAAAGGAGGTGACAAGGCCGGAACCCACAAATCTAAAAAAGTGGGCTAGGCCCTCAGTATCAGGCGCATTAAATATTTAGTGAATTAATTCTCCAAAATGGAGTGGGAGATTCGTGTTTAGCTGATTTTGACCATGATACAGAACAGACACTTCATTTTGAACAATGTCAATGACTGGCGATACAATATTATCCAAAGTATATATCCAGGAAGATAGTGTATTAATGCTGTTATCGACTACTGCAAGTACTTTTCCAAAATTAGCTTGGTCAATTTGGCGAAGGCGCACCGCAGCTTTCATCTGCGATAGCTTCCAAAATTCATTGTATGCTGCATAAACAAAACGTTTTGCTCGAGGGGATTTTGGACCTAAAAGAAAATCAGCAAGATCAATCTCACCTGACAAGAAAGAAAGGTGTTATTTCACAGATGACAATGTGGAATGTTCCAACCATTGCTGACACAATTTACCCACTGAATATGTGGTAACCGTATGGGAATGTGGGAAACGAGGATCAGGTCTACTTTGAGTAAACCCTTGTGTGGTATTCAAAAAGCGTAATTGACAAGCTCATTGGCCACAATAACCAGCCCATACGGTCAATAGTAGAAGAGTTAAGTGTGCCATTCTGAAACATGAAAGCTAAGTCCTCAAGTGTGTAGTTGGTATGTGTTTGCCATGTCTCATAAGGAGTCAATAATGGAATGGAGGGAATATTCAGATTTTTGGCCGTGGCTAAGCCAAAACAAGTAGTCTGTTGTACCGTCTCATTTAAAAATATGAACTAAGACGGTATCAGACATGCGCGATGCAATGACTCAGTGCCCTGCACCTGCCAATTTTTGGTACCCCAATTGGATTTTAAATCGACCGTGTCCTTCCAGTAATCATAACCCTTCATGGACAAATCAGTTATGAAGGACAAGGAGTAGACCAATTTGGTATGGGTTAGCATAAATCTGGTTTGGGTGGGTATGTTCATTTTATAAAAATAGGACACAGGGTCAGAAGATTGTAACCGGTGAAATACACAAATTTACTCTGTTGGGTTTGTGAGCTTCCCGGTAACGGGGTGGGGCAATGTTCCCACTGGGTATAATTAAAAAACGGTCTTTGAGTATTAGTTTTGTGCAAAAAGTGATGGCCATAATGCTGGAAACAGAATAAATCAGCGTAATTTGCAGAGTTCAAATGCAAATCTTCAGTGTCAAAAGCAGTATAATATGTCAAATCCGAGAACAAGCAATGAACAGCGTGAACATCCAAGTCATCCGAGTGTATACCAGGCAAAACCACATCTCCTAATGAAATGCGGAAAACGTATGGAATGTTCAAAGTATCGGTCAGGCCATGGATATGGAATGGTACTTTATCCCAAACAATTCCATCAACAACTGGGAATGCTGAAATATTAACTAGGGCTTGATCTTATTTCATTTTATGAGATGAGGTTTGAGGGGCCAGAACTCCATCAACCAAGTTCACAGCAGAGCGTTCAGGTAGGTAATGGCCATTAATCAACAAGAAAAACACAGTCACGAACCCAATCCACATGAAGAGGAACACCATCGTCAGCACCATGCAGACATATGTCCAGGGCGGGACTAGGTAAGTCTTTTTTAACCAGGAGATGAAAAGACTGGTACGTGTAGGGGGCTCAGCCACAGATGAGGACAACGATGATGTATCAGAAGAAAAGCTATTACGTTCTATCTAGTAACCACTGGACCCCAGCTGAAACAACGGGGGTTGTTCTTCATTGGAAGGTGAATGAATCGTACTTTCAGGAATGTCAATTATAACTTCAACTGGAGGAGAAGCATACTCATTATCCCTAGTTGTAGACGTAGAAAGTAAAACAGGCAGCAAATCAATTGAAGAGACCATCTCCCCCTCCATTTGTGGGGGAGATGTCGAGGAAACAGAAGCCATCGGATTCAATGACAGATCTCGGCGTTGAATGCTTGGAGGCATACTATTCAGTATCGGCCATATGGTGTAGCTTGACATGTTCGATGGAACTGTAACGATTCTCCTTGCGACCAGGTAATGGAGGCAGAATCACAGTACGGGTGCCTTTCAAACCAAGGACTCTGACCGGTGCATGGTATGAAGGACCAAATTATTTTTTGTTCTCCACCTTCTCTCTGACCAGATCTCCAACTTTAGGAAGCCAGCCAGAAACCTGAATCAGCACCGCTGCAGCCGTGGAAGAGGGTAAATGGGCTTTTGCTTGTGAATCACAAGCCTCTTGTAGATCCTGTAACATAGCAGAATGGTTATCTACGTCAAAGGTTGCAGCAGCCGCCACAACGTCTAGACCATCAACGTCTGGCACAAACATTTTAATGCCAAAGAGCATTTCGTATGGGGTCCGCCCACCCAGAGATCTTCTCGGGAGATTGTTAAGTGCACGTTGAACTCCATATAGATGAGTCAACCAGCCCCTGCCAGTACCTAATACCCTAGCTGTTGAAAATTGCTTTAAGTCACGGTTCATCCACTCCACAACAGAATTGCCCTCAGGCCGATATGGAGACAAGAATTGCACATGCACTCTCAGAGTCTTCATCGCATCCCGGTAAGCCTTAGAGGCATAAGCAGAACCTTGGTCAGAATGGAAGGTGCCACAGGTAAATGTCCTGACAAAGACACGCAAATCTTTTATAACAGTTCGAGTGTCAGCACTACGTTGCGGCCAAACCTAAAGGAATCTAGTGCATGAATCCACTGCAACTAAGATATACTTAAAAGCATTATCTGAAAGAGACACGTTAGTGACAGATTCCTTACCTTAGAATATCCCCAAGCGTCAGGCTGGATCCGGAAAGTTTTGCGTAGCAGTACCCTTGCGCGTCGGTAGGCGGCGTCGTGCGGCTCCGCGTCCGTCGTCGGCGTCGGGATCGCCGGAATGACGTTGCGGGCAGTACTTAGACGCCGCCCCTGCGCGCTGACGTCAGTTCTTCTTTTTCCGCGGCAGTAAGCGCAGATCCGGGAAGAGCAGTGCCCTAGTCATTTTTTTACTAAGTTTTTTGTGATTTTTATCACTGTTTTTCTCGAGTCGTTCGACTCCGACGGTGTCAGTAGGGATGCCCGGCTTCCAAGCCATGCGACGCCTGTGGTCGGATGATGTCGATCACGGACCCGCATCGAGACTGTCTCTACTGCCTCGGTCGCGACCACGACTCCAAGTCGTGCCCCGACTGCCGGGCCTTGCATCCGAAGGCTTTGCGAGAGCCGTCTCAAAAGCTCCTCGAGGTCCGGCAGTCGGCTCCGCGCCAACCCAAGCCCCGGTCACGTGAGAGGTCGAGGGGCCAGTCGCGGAGTCCTCATCGGTCGTCGGGGTCCAAGTCTTCGCACTCCTCCAGTAAGTCGAAGCACAAGAAGTCGAAGAAGCGTCATCGCTCGACGACTTCCCCTCGCCGGTCTTGCGACTCGGCTGAAGGTCCTGTCGGCACCGTCCCCGCGGCTCCGGGAGTGCCTGTGGAGCCGCCGTCGCATTACCCGCCTTATCCGGGTTCGGCGGCGACTCCGGCCGAAATACAGGAGTTCCTGTCGGCCATGGCCCGCCTCTTCGGGCCTCAAGGTCCCCCCGGTGCGCCTTCGGGCCCCGCGGGCCCTTCTGGGGTGCCTACGGTGCCGCCGGCGACTCCGGTCCCGGCCTCGACCCCGGCGTTGCCGCAACCCCCATCGACGCCGGTTGACCTGACGACACCTCCACCGGCGCCGATTTCACCGGTGCCGTTCCCGACGCCGCCCGGGGCTCCGGGCGGCGTCGTACCCCGGTTCTCTCCGGATCCGGACACGGCGCCGGACCGGCTTCGGTCAACGCCGGCCCCGGCCCCGATGCGGCCTTGGGTTCCGCATGTCCCTCCTCCTTACTTTGAACCTGCTTTGGAGGACGAAGAGGACTGGGAGGGGTCTGAGGACCCTCTCACTGCCCAATGTGAGTTCGATCAGGACTGGGCTGAGGAACTTGGGGATGCCAGTGGACTGGACACCACCCCTGACTCTGGCATGCTGTCTCCTCCTTCTGTGGCAACGGAGGAGGGAGCAAACTTTGCAACGGTGTTGCGTAGGGCGGCTGAGGCTTTACACCTCCAGTTACCTACAGTGGCTATCAGGACTAACATCCTGACGGAAGTGCTTCAGCCGGCGGCTACCTCCTCGGAGCCACTGCTGCCTTTCAACGAGGCACTTTCTGACGTTCTTTTGGGCACCTGGTCCATGCCCACCACAGGGGCTCCTGTGGATAGGAACGTAGCCCGACGCCATCGCCCTGCTCCGGGCGACCCCATGTTCTCTCCCAACACCCCACCCCTGAGAGCTTGGTTGTCCAAGCCTCTGCTTCCCAGAGCGCCTTCCCTACCGCTCCCCGGATAGGGAATCCAAAAACTGGATCAATTTGGGAAGAAGGTTTTTACTTCCTCCAGTGCTGGCTTGCGGTCTGTCAACACCACTTGCCTCTTGGGCCGATATTCCCACTGTTTGTGGGATTCGGTGGCGCAGGTTTTGCCCCAGTGTTCTGAGGAGGTCCAGACACTGCTTTCCCGCGCCATTGCGGAAGGAAGGCATGCGGCGAAGTATACCATCAGATGTGGCCTAGATACCGCCGACTCGCTGGGCAGATTGCTTGCGTCGACAGTGGCGCTGCGTCGCTACGCCTGGCTGAGAACCACTGGTTTCTCGGGTGATGTCCAAAACACTCTTATGGACATGCCCTTTGATGGTGTCGGCCTTTTCGGCAACAAGGCAGACCATGCGCTGGAGCGCTTTAAGGACTCACGGGCTACAGCCAAGTCCCTGGGCCTTTCTGCTGTGCGCCCTCTGCAACAGTCTGCTTTTCGCCCCTTTCGTGGCCACGGAAGGGGCGCCCAGTCACGTCCGCTGCCCAGCCACCGGCCCGCGCAGCAGGCGTCTACGCGTGGCCGAGGACGTGGCTCCTGCCGAGGCGGGTCGGGTAACCAGCGTGCGGGTCAGGCCACCACCCCCGCCCCGTCCGCGGCCTCCAAGCCCTCCTAGTCCTTCCTTTCAGGTCCACAGCACGCCAGTAGGAAGCAGGGTCCGCCATCACCTTCCCCACTGGCGTGCCATCACCTCGGACAAGTGGGTCTTGGACATTGTCCGAAGGGCTACTCCCTCCCCTTCGTGACCACTCCCCAGCCATGCCACCTCAATGCCACCGCATGTCAGGGGATCACTTGGTGCTTCTTCAGAAGGAAGTTGCGGCCCTCTTGGCCAAGAGGGCCATCGAACGCGTTTCGACCCCAGAAGTAGGGCGTGGTTGTAACTCCCACTACTTTCTGGTGCCCAAAAAGGACAAGGAGGACATGCGTCCTATCTTGGACCTCCGGAACGTCAATCGCTTCCTCCGGAAGGAGAAGTTCAAGATGCTCACCCTAGCTCAGGTCTTGACTGCCCTCGACCCTGGAGACTGGATGGTAGCGTTGGACTTGCAGGACGCATATTTTCACATCCCCGTCCTGCCGGCCCACCTTCGTTACCTGCGGTTCACGGTAGGCCTCGAGCATTTTCAGTTCACCGTGCTCCCCTTTGGCCTTACCAGCGCCCCTCGGGTGTTCACGAAAGTGATGGCGGTGGTCGCAGCTCATCTGCGCCGGGCAGGGGTTCCAGTCTTTCCCTACCTCGACGACTGGCTGCTGAAGGCAGGCTCGTCCCAGGCAGTCGTCTCCCACCTCCAGACTACGGCCGAGCTCCTGCACTTGCTGGGGTTCTCCATCAACGTGCCGAAGTCGCACCTGATTCCTTCTCCACAGCTCCTTTTCATCGGAGCAGTTCTGGACACGACGCAGTTTCGGGTCTATCCTCCCGAACGGCGAGTCCGGGATATTCAGGCTATGATTCCGATCTTTCGGCCTCTATCCTGGGTTTCGGTACGGATGACCCTGAGGCTGCTGGGCCTCATGGCCTCCTGCATCCTGCTGGTCGATCATGCCAGATGGCATATGCGGGCTCTGCAGTGGGACCTGACGTTCCAGTGGGCGCAGCATCAGGGAAACCTGTCCGATCACGTCCAGATCTCGGAGGGGACTGCAAAACAGTTGCAGTGGTGGCTCTCGAACCGGCAATGGGTCTTGGGCAGATCCCTCTCCCTTCCCCAGCCAGAGCACACAGTTGTGACCGACGCGTCCCTTCTGGGATGGGGCGGTCACATGGGAGAGGCGGAGATAAGAGGCCTCTGGTCTCTGGCGGAGTCCCGGCTCCATATCAACCTTCTGGAGCTCCGGGCGATCCGACTTGCACTCAAAGCATTCCTTCCCTCTGTCAAAGGGAAAGTAGTGCAGGTGTTCACAGACAACACCACCGCCATGTGGTACTGCAACAAACAAGGCGGGGTGGGGTCGTGGACCCTATGTCAGGAGGCTCTGCGCCTCTGGACATGGCTGGAACATCAGGGCATATTCCTGATGGTTCAACACCTGGCAGGTTCCCTGAACGCCAGGGCGGACGAACTCAGCCGCAGGTGCATGATGGATCACAAATGGCGTCTTCACTCGGAAGTGGCGCAAGGACTCTTTCTACAGTGGGGAGAGCCTTGGTTAGATCTATTCGCCACCAAAGAGAACGCGCAATGTCATCAGTTCTGCGCGTTGGAATTTCCAAGGCGGCACTCGCTCGGCGACGCTTTTCGTCGTGAGTGGAGTTGCGGTCTGTTGTACGCCTTTCCGCCTATACCACTTCTGCCCAGAGTGTTGAAGAAGATTCGGCGCGACCGGGCCCAAGTCATCCTTGTGGCTCCGGACTGGGCTCGAAGAGTTTGGTATCCCGAGCTACTCAGTATGAGCGTCGATCCCCCGATCCGTCTGCTTCTTCGGGAGGATCTTCTGTCGCAGCAGCAGGGGACGGTCCTCCACCCAAACCTTTCCAGTCTCCACCTCCTTGCGTGGAGATTGAGCGGCAGCAGTTGATTCCTTTCGACTTGCCTCCCGAAGTTTGTGATGTGATTCTGGCAGCCAGGCGTCCCTCCACTAAGGTGGTATACGCCTGCAGGTGGAACAAATTTGTGGCATGGTGCACAGCAAAGGCTTTGAATCCCCTTTCTGCCCCTCTTTCTGAGGTTCTTCTGTTCCTTCTTTCTCTGGCCCAGCAGGGTTCTGCCCTGGGTACCATCAAGGGCTATCTCTGTGCAATCTCGGCCTTCCTCAGGCTTCCTGATCAGCCCTCCCTTTTCAAGTCCCCTGTTGTTAACAGATTCCTAAAAGGCATTACACACCTCTTCCCTCCTGTTCCGTTTGTGATGCCTCAGTGGGACTTGAACTTGGTTCTTACCTTTCTCATGTGCGCTCCCTTTCAGCCTCTGCATAACTGTCCTCTTCGTCTTCTAACTCTGAAGACAGCTTTTCTGGTGGCTATCACCTCCGCTCGGCGGGTGAGTGAGCTCCAGGCTCTTTCTTGCAAGCCTCCCTTTCTGTCTGTCCATCCAGACAAGGTTGTTCTCAGGACGCGTCCGTCCCTTCTTGCCAAAGGTGGTTACTGCTTTCCACATTGGGCAGACCATCACTTTGCCCACCTTCTTTCCGCCTCCGCATCCTTCTAGAGAGGAAGAGAGGCTCCACCGTCTGGACCCAAAACGTGCGATTTCCTTTTATCTAAATCGCACACAACAGTTCCGGGTGGACGACCAGCTCTTTGTTGGCTACGTGGGCGCCAAAAAAGGTCGGGCGGTACACAAGCCGACCATCTCCCGCTGGGTCGTCTTGTGTATCAAGGCCTGTTATTCTTTGGCTAAAAAGGAGCCCCCTGTTGGGTTGCGTGCCCATTCCACCAGGGCGACAGCCGCCACCACGGCTTTAGGACGTGGTGTCCCTTTGCAGGACATTTGACAGGCAGCTACGTGGGCCTCGTTGCACACGTTTACCAAGCATTACTGCCTTGACAGCCAAGTCCGGAGAGACGGCTTCTTTGGCCGTTCTGTCCTCCGAGACTTCCTTGTCTGATCTTTGTTCGCAGACCCTCCACCGGGTTGGTATTGCTGGGGTATCTATTCTAAGGTAAGGAATCTGTCACTAACGTGTCTCTTTCAGATGCACAAGTTACTAACTTGTGTAATGATATATCTGTAAGAGACAGTAGTTAGTGACAGATTCCACCGCCCACCTATCCTCCCGTTCTGCGAACTGATTTCTAGGGTTAAGGACATCCCTTTCAGGGCCCTAGTATTTTTCAGACACCAATGTCAGCTTCTTGCATGGCTCATGCGTTCCTGGCGCGGAAAGTCGTGTACAGAACTGACGCTCAGCGCGCAGGGCGGCGTCTAAGTACTGCCCGCGACATCATTCTGGCAATCCCGACGACGGACGCGGAGCCGCACGACGCCGCCTACCGACGCGCAAGGGTACTGCTACGCAAAACTTTCCGGATCCAGCCTGACGCCTGGGGATATTCTAAAGTAAGGAATCTGTCACTAACTACTGTCTCTTACAGATATATCGTTACACAAGTTAGTAACTTGTGCATCAGATGTCAAAGGACCGCAGTGATCAAGATAAATACAACCAAATGCTTGATTGGAGATGTATAGCTGTGTGGGGTGGGCGTGAAACAGTTGAAGGCTTAATCTGTTGACACATGTCACAGGAAAGAACATATTTAGGTGCCTGTTGGTATAAAACACGCCACCAAAAACGTTGCTGTAAATGGGAAATAGTCGCTGTCACCCCGGGATGTGCAGAAGCAATGCCTTCATGTGCGGCTATGATCAAAGAAAGTTTGCGGTCCTCGTTGGCAATCAGCCGATCACCAACAGATGGAATAGTCATAAATGGAATTTGTTCAGACGACAAGTGGTATGTATAACGCGAAGGGAAACCTTGAAGACACTGTGTTCCCTCCTTCGTCGCAGCTATAGCCGCAAGAATATCATCATCAATTTTAGTCATGGACCTAGTGACTGCTGCTACGGAACAAGTGGCTACTGCAGATTTGGCTGCCTCATCAGCCAGTGAATTACTAACAGCATGCGCTCCCACACGTTGATGGGCCAAAGTATGAATAACATATGTGAGTGGCAAACGTTCCTTAAGAGCGGCCACTCGGACCCAAAGCGTTTTATGCTTAATTGTGCTACTTTTAGAATCACGAAAATCATTTTGTGTCCAGAAGAACAAGTTGTCATTGAAGGATTATACACAGTAAAGCGAATCGCACACTACAAGTGTAGGAACATCAGGATCAGCGAATTCAAGAGCCAAAACCAAAGCACTTAGCACCGCCAATTGAGCCGTGCAATCTCCAAGAGACTGTGTGCGCACCAAGGATGATTTAAAATTCTCATCAACCATCAAGCCTGCCCCAATGGCGCAGGCTGCAAAATAAGCATGTTTAGAAACAATGGCTGGCAGTGCAGATCCATCAGTGTAACTTATGCATTTATACTTATCAAGAGGGAGTAATGATAACTGAGGAGGATGAACGTGTTCATATTGTAAAACACCTGTGTTTGCAAAGAAGGATCAAAGATAAAGTTGACATCAGCCGACGTCTAAGTACTGGCCCATTGTATCCATCGAGGATGCAAGGCTTTGGAATTCGGGACACTAGCCTTTGTGACTTCTTCTAAAGCAGGTACCGGCGAAACCATGTAAATGCGTTTTCCGTGAGCCATAGAGCGTTCCTTAAGAATAGCCATCTGCACAATGGTCAAGATTTTTTCTGTCGAAGAAAAACGCAACTCCGCAGGTGTATACAAATGAGATGTATAAGCAATGGAGACAGTGTTCCCCTCATTGAACGTCAAGTAAGTAAAGCCTAACGCCCCTGGTACAATCCTTATGACCAAATTTGTAGAATTGTCTCGAGTTAACAAGAAGTTGGTCACAAGCAGATCAGACTGCAGAGACCGAAGAATAGCGGTATGTTTCGGAAGCCAACTGGAAGACGAAAAAGAAGGTTGTATCAATGAGTAAAGAGGTTTGATACGCTGGGCATAATCAGGAATGTATGTCCTCCCGAAATTCCCAAAAACCAGCAAAGACTGCAATTTTTTAAGGGTAGAGGGAGGCTGCAATTGAGCTCATTTCTCCAAAACATGGGGGGCCAACCCCCTACCTTCGTTATTGAGTTCATAACCAAGGAAAAGTACCGCCAAAAAGGCAATGTGTGATTTCGCAAAATTAAATTTGTAGCCTAACTTCGCGAAATGAGTGATAATGCGATCAACGCGCTTCGGATGAGGATCCAGTTCATCATCAGTCAAATAAATGTAATCGATGTACCAAAAGGCATCAGGGTCAATCTCATGTCAAATTTAAACAATGCGTGCCGCAAACACGCCAGGGCTGTTCTTATACCCCATAGGCAATTGCGCATATCATCTCTGATTGCCTAGGGCACTGAACGCGGTCAAATCACGGCTCTCAGGAGCCAAAGAATGGCATAAGAAGCCGTTGCAAAACCAAAGGGGATGATGGACGGAGTGTTGAACATTGCAAGCACTCACAACCCAGTCAACTGATCTGGGTTTAAACCATCATCATTCTTTAGCTCACTCCGCCACCCCAGTTCAGACATGGCCATATGCAAATCAGTCTGACCCTGTGCCTCATGGGAACAGTCCAGCCTGACTGCCAAGCCATGTCTTCCCTAAGAAGCCGTTGGAAATATCCAAAGTGGTCTTGTGTTTCTTTCGAACAATGTTATTCACTAACGCAGAGCTGTGAGTGTTCTGAACTGCAGTGGTACGGACATGACTGTTCAAATGACGGTAGTCCAAAACTATACGATATGAACCATTTGGTTTCAATATCGGAAAAAGAGGATTATTCATTAAAGAAACACAGGGTTCAATGACACCCTGCTATTCCAATTGAGTCAAAATGTCACTTACGGACGCCTTCGCGTCACGTTTAATTGGCTACTGTGTTTGGGGCTGAGGTGTAGAACGCAAAGGAATCACATGAACTGGGGAATCCTTGTCCCAACATGCCTGGTTGGGATACAGTGCCAGAGCCAACGACAAACCCCATTCTGAGGCATAAGCCATTTTATCGTCATCAGGAACATATTGAGAAAAACTGGGTAGAATAACATCCTCCTCTCTGGAGGAAGCTAGGACAAAAGGGGGAGGCCAATCCACCTCCGCCAATAAAATATCATAAGATGAAGTTAGATTTTCCCAAAAGACTGCATTAATCGGGCGTCTAATATCGCCTTCAGTCTGGAGGCTTACTTCATTAAGCCTATCAGGAGGGGCAACTCGAGTATCAGCTGTCTCTACTGTAATAAAAGTGTCAGTTGCTTTCGCCTCCTGGTGGAGTGTCTGCCGCACTATGGTAACCTCCGCCGCGTTGTCGAGGAGGGTTACCGCCCAACTCCTGTGGAGGAGCAGGGTTCTTACCATCTGAGGCATACTTTGCAGTCAAAGCGGCAACTTTTTTCTTCTGGAATGTGGCACGGTATTGAGGTGGTTCTTCTTGCTTGACTTTCACATCAAACTGCCACTGCAGGTCACGTCTTGCTTGCGTAGACTCGCCTTGTCTGCGATCCTGACGCCCTCCTCCGCCGAATTGTTGATCCGACGATTCCTGAAAGGAACGTGGAGAACGAGGATCAGGAACCTGGAACCTCTCAGGTGTCTTAATTTTAGAGCGGTCCTGCAAATCATATCTACTTTCAGAAGCGTCGGATGGAGGTGAACTTGCATGTGAACCTGGCTTCTGTTGTTGCTGCTGCTGATTCTTGTTCCAAGTCTTCTTAGGAAAGTGGGGGGGGGGGTTTAGTCTGTGGCTGAGCAAATGGCCGAATCCCCAAGCTATCGCAACCCAAAGATGTATACACATCCGCAATGATAATCGGCTAAACTGTCGCTGACGATCCACTTCCGCCACTGCCGCCAGGCGTTGACATATTTGTAAGCAAACCACTTCACCTGTAATATTGGCCAGAATCATATCGGAGACAATAGGGAACATTCCCACTAACTTCATCCCCAGCCCTGGACCAGCCCTGTGTTCATCCTCTACCTTCTTTAGAACGCTCGGTAAAACGCTCATGGAGTTGGTGCCAAAGCACAGCGTATACACTGAAGCAAACACCGTCCCCCAGGTGGTGCAGTCAGCTAAAGCGGGAATCAGACCACTCGGCAAACTCATTGTAAGGATCCTGTGTTTTTCAACAGGAGTTGTGTGTGGAAAAACAGCCTCGAGTTGCTCAAATTTTTGTGCAAGCCAAAATAGCAAGTCATCACGATTTTGAGGACGTTTGCCCATCACTGAGTTAATCATGACGGAACTAATGACAAGACCACCGCCATGTCCTGGTGGTGGAGGAGCTGCTCCAGCCGGAGCCACATGAATGGCACGCAACATAAACTATATGACACTTCTGTGTATGTGAATCAATGATGTATGTAGCTGACGTAGCTCTGCGAGTGTAAGATTAAGATCATTCGGATGTGGTGTGAAACCAGCCAACACAGGCCAAGTGGCCCCATCGATAGATAAGGGGCCCATGCGAACAGCAGTAACAGGGTGAGGAAGGGTGCCGTCAAACCAAATGGTATTCTCCTAGGCCGTCAACGGAACATCAAGTAATGCATATGGGCAATAAGCTGCCGGAACAGCAGCCCTCGTATATACATTAAACAAATTATCATTCCTATCCACCGCGGGGAATGTAACCCAAGAATAAAAGACTTCGAAGCGAAAAGCAGGGTCCGCTTCGACAACAAAAATAAGGTTAGCCTCTGCATTTGGGACTCCGCGTTGAGTCGAGAAAGCTGTAACCCCCGAGCGGTTATGTGCCGCAATATCGACCGGTTGTGCCATAGTATAAATGGAATAAAGAAATAAAGACAACGCTAGTGCAAAACAGGGTAAATAAGAACCTTTTAAACATCAAGCTTGAAAACCCTATAAATCAACAAATGTAGGAGGCTAAGCCCCCACCACCTTAGTACCCATGAGCCCAGGACCGACTACCTATAGTGTCTCACTTGCTCTCCTACTCATTCACAGTGAAACCAGTGATTAGACACCCCAGAACACAACACTCCCAGATCTCTCAGGAATCGTGGTAACAAGACGCACCCTTTCGCTCGCACTCTTGTAGTTGTCCACAATAAGATCTGACAGAGACACGAAATAGTTTAAAATATTGATTTTAACTAACGTGCCCTAACAAGCAGTATACGAGCCACAACAAGCAGGAAAATGCATAGTACAAATACAGTCAGCATAGCAGCTAGTCCATATATCATGAAGGGAGATGTCATCATGGAAAGACAGTAGAGCCTAACCTCCTCCCCTTGCTAAGAAGCATTATTATTATATATTGGAAGATCTCTGGGCTTTGTCAGCAGACCCCATACCTTAGTCTATAGCTGTAGGTCTACATCATAGGTGCGGTCTCGCTCTTCTCCCTGAAAAGGTCCCTCTCCAAGTGTGTGCTACCTATTCGTGTATTCTAATAAAACCAAAGTAAGTTTGTCCAAACAACAGCTGCATCAGTATGTTTTGTCTAAGGGCTAAGGCCTGGCCAGAACAAAATAACAAGGGGCATTGTTGTTCGACTTTGCACATAATGTTCTCATGTGAAAACAGTCATAGAAATTATTGCAAAAAATAAAGACGTGTACTAACGTGCGCAAAGCAGCAGGCAGGCTGCAGCGTGCTCATGCTATCTTAATGAAGACGACAATGTCGCTATGGGCCACGTGACAAAAGGTGCATACTTCCACATCCCTGCCCACAGGAAATATATCGGGTTTATCATGAAAGGTGTGCTTTAACAGTTTAAGATCTTGCCCTTTGGCATAGCATCGCACCAGGAGTGTTTTAAAACACCCTAGCAGTGGTGGCAGCTCACTTGAAACAACAGATCATTCATGAGTACCCATATCTGGACAATGGGCTAGCAAAGGTGAGTTAATTCAATCCTGAGTTGAAAAATCCATGTACAACCAATGGAAGAATTCCAGTGGCTCTTTCAAAAGCGAGTAAATCACTTGCTCTTTTTTCTTTTATATTTTATGGGACGAATTAGGACTGTTACACATGACCAATACATCAGACAAATCTTTTTAGATATCCATTTTTCCTTTTAAAGGCCATCGACCCAAACTGGGCACTTGGCATAGGCTGAAACATGTTGACGTTGAACAGATGGTAGGGTAATAACACCACAGGACCATCGACCTTTGATTTATAATCCTGGCAAGGGAACCCAGTAATCAATTGTCCGAAATTGGGACGCCCCCTTACACAGTTATAACTTAATTGTTTGCCAATCCCTACTCATGAATATGTAGAGCACGCAAAAAATAGGTTGAGCTCCACCCATAAACAACATTTATGGGTGGGGTGTGAAGTATTCCCTATGATGAAGTATGCCACTACAGTGTGGGTGAGGGCATTTCTTCAAAAACAGCGGGATCTTCTGAGATAGTGATTAATCGTTTAGGCATTAACCCTGAAGTGCAGTAAGATAATACTAGAAAGATACCACAACAGTAGTGGATATTCTCTATTCAACTGGGGTTTCCAGTGGACACAAATCATCACCAACCCCAATGAAAGTGAAAACCTTCTTGATGGCGAACTCTAGTCACACCAACAATAGCCATATTAATATGAGTGACAACTGGACCAGATTCCCCATCTCAGTCTCTAACAGTGTGGACTGTAATTAAATTATTTGGTATGATGGTAGTGTGTATTCATTTGATCCCAAATGCAAGATTGCCTATTGGATATATTCAAAAGTGTTCACAGTTGCAGAGAGATTGAGAGGATCTTGTGGTTGTTGCAAACAAAGTTGAAATGGTGGATCCTAGACAGTAGGACGAAGAGGAGGTGAGTCAGACTACCCATCCCACAGTCTATCGTAACACTGGATTCATCACACCAGGGGTGAAGTGCACATTTGAACAGACTAAGATTTAGTGGACAGTGGACAGTGCTCTGAGCTAGAGACAGTAAAACACATCAGCTACCAGGATTTAAATACAATATTTACAGTTTGAAGAAATTCCAGGGTCAGATACAAAATACGGTTGTGACAATAAAAAGAGCCAACACCACCATGATGTTCTGCTTCAACAAGCGGGGAGTTGCAGTATCATTTCCCCTATCAAACCTAGCACAGCACATCTAAAAATAGGCATTACCAAAAGCACAAGATTAGTGGCAAAGCACGTACCGGAGTGGATAGTATTTGCGTAAACAAAAGAACAGTGGCATAGGCAAATAAATTCACAAAAGACTGATAACACAAAACCAGGAAAGGCAATTAATGCATCCTCTTGAATAGGTGCCAAAGCTAAGCGTTGACGGCGTTTCAACCAAAATAAAGTAGTATGGTCATCATCAGGACAGACAATACAATTGACAGAGCCTAAAAGTACTTTTATGGTTGGACTCTGTTCTCATTTGGAACCTACTGGACGTGATGTGTTCCTCTACGGGCCGAAATCTCACGAGCCTATATATTTCTGAATGTGATTTTGAACAAAATTCTCGGTTGGATGCTCTGTCAATTGTTTAATGTCACCTGCACTGTGAAAACACGGAGCGGCTTCAAAGCAGCAGCTCCATTTTTCACATGTTCGCAGCGTCCCTGGGGGCCGCACATTCCATGTAATAGGGCGCACTTTCCCTGTTTGCGCCTGGGGCACTTGTTTTAAGGTGCGCTGGGCGCAAACAGGGAAAGTGCGCCCTATACATAATAGGGCCCCTGATGCAGATCTTTACTCACAGTGCGTTTTCTAATCCGCAATAGTATTTAGTTTCGGAATTTACCCAGTTTATTTTGATGTCACCCAGTAGTAAAAAAAAAAGTTATTGTCACACAGCAATTTGCTCTGTATGATATATTTATTCACTGAAATGATTAATGAACTTTATTAGAAGTTGTTTTCCAACTCGTTTGCGGGTGTGCATTCCAGAGTTTTGGAGGACTCTTGGAGCAGTATTTTGTAGGCACATGAAATTTACAGGGGTTCAGGGACTGATAAGATTCTTGCAGTGAGAGGCTCTGGAGTTGTTTACTGGAGTGCCAATACAGATTGTGACTTATATACTGGATTAAATGATAATTAGGAATACTGGTGCTAGTTGAAGCTTTGTTGATTGCTACTGGCAATAGCAGTCACTGGAACTATAAATAAAAACAAAACTCAAATCGACAACAGTGGCGGACGCTTTTGGCAGTGTAAATGCACACATTGGATCATTAAATATTGCCAAAGCTGCATTAACGTGTGTTAGTACCACTTGTCAACTGTGAAGCAATCAGTACCATTGTTATTTTCTGCATATTTCTTAACATCTTTCAAAATATTTAATTCGATCTCAACCTTCATTTCTAACTTTGAATTATAGCAGAGAAAAGATTATCACTTTGATATACGCTAAACATTAAGGGCCAGATGTTCAAAAATCAGGAATTGCGATTTCCAAATGCGATCCTACTGAATCGCAGTTAAATTGCAATTCCTAAAGTAAGAAACTTTTAAATTAGCGATTCTTAATGGGTTGCAAATCAACCTACCTCATGAATATTAATGAGGTAGATCGCAGTTTGTGACCCATTGGGAATGATAGCCATCACAGGGATGGTGGCCTGCTGGGGTTAGCAGATCACCATGTCTGTGGTTGCTTTTAAATAAAACATTTTCTTTTTTAAATACAGCTCGTTTTCCTTAAAGGAGAATGGGATGCATTTCAAAAACAGAAAATGAAACGTTTACGAGTAGACAGTTGTCCGTGGGACCCGTTCCCCCTTTTAAAATGGTTACCATTACCTTTCAGTAGTCTGTAAAAAATGAATGTTTTGCACCCGTAATTCAGTTGCAGTATATTAATTCATACCACTGCTATTTAGTATTTGGAAAGGACACTCTAACCACACCCATTTCAGATATCGAATTGTTAAACCAAATTTCGATTCATTAACAAGTTACTGAATCACAATTTGGCTTTTGTATATTTCAGAATGCATTTTTGCAGTCTCCAACTGTGTGCGACCTCCAAAATAGATTTGTACACAAAGCCCAAAATTCTCTTTAACAGTTTGGACAGACATTCCTTGAAGAGCCTTGTTATGTCTTGCCTAGGATTTTGCTGTTAGAGTTTATTTAGGACATCACCCATGTAATTTGGTGGAGTGGAGATCTGATCTCCTGCCCTTCTCACCTTATTGAAACCACTGAACACTACAAACACAAATGTGCATTGCATTAAAAGGTATAATTCTAAACAGAAATATTGTAAATATTGTGTATTAAAAGTGCTAAAATAACCTGTGCCATACCCACAGGCAAGTAACTATATTGGACCCCTTGACAAGTTATTTATTTTAAAATGTTGGATTCTAAGCAGAATAAGCATGCCGAGTAAGTAGTGGCAACAAAACCATGTGTATGATGGATATCAAACTAATTTGCTGTATGCCTTCAAATATGTCTTCATCATATTAAAGAAAATGGAATGGTGCTTTATTCTAATGGGTGACTTAGTCTTCCACCCCTTCTTCACGTCCCATTATTTCTTAATTAACTTACCCTCAGGTATACAGGAAGAAACCTCAGCGTAAATGACTAGATGGTACACCAGCATGATATCAGGTTTTGGAAGCTGTTGTTTTATAATTTTAACAATTATGAGTTAAGAAGTTTGTAGCCTGGTTATTCAATTGGTAATTAATCTAAATTTGAGGATGTAAATATTAATTGTAATGTATACTTGTCTTCACTTTATCATGTGAAATATAAAAAAAGAAAAGAAAATGTGCTTTGAGAAATAATTGTGATCTCTAGTTTTTTGTTTGTATTTATTCTTAGGACTGGTTCAAGTTGTCACTCTTGGCCTGAGTAGAACTTTGTTCCTTGAATGTACCAGACCTTGTTTTACATTTTCCTCTAAAGTCCTGATTTTATGAAGATTTTTTTCCCCTCTCAGTATTAATTTCAACCAGGATGCTTCGCTCATATGTGTGTCAAGCGATCACGGAACTGTACACATTTTTGCATCAGAAGATCCCAAAAGGAACAAACAGTCAAGGTAGGGGGCAGCCCTGTGCCATTTTGCACTTTACCTCTGTTACTCAAGCCACACCATCCGCAACTTACTAAATAAGACATTATCACAAAATACAATTGCTAGAGTGTTGTTTAGTTGATGAGAAAGGAATTTATTACTGTGTGTGAAATTGCTGATTTTAAATATGTTACTTTAGCATGACTTTGTGTGTTGCTTCAGAATTTAGAACTGAAGAAGTGTTGTATATCTTGTATGGCCTCCATTATCAAAATGTGATTTAGAAATAAGCTGCCTGTAATAGGTTTACCTTGATGGTATTGTCAACAATGACAACCCAGTTGGTCATAATTGTAACCTGTAATTGAACTGGAAGTCTCACGTAAATTGTCAGTGTGATATTCCTTAAGTAATAACTGATTTGATCCAGGTATCTTCAAGACGTCTCATTTTCAAATTAAGTTCACCAATTAAAACTGCTTACCATAACCATCTTGCAGTTTCCCTGGAGTACTCTGGTATCCGCAGACATACTATTATAGGGAATGGATAAGAAAGATTAACCTTCTCCAGACTTGTGCCATTTTCTGAATTTCATTTCATTCCTTACATAACTATGCTCTTCTTAAAAGTTAAAGGTTGGAGTTTGGTGGACAGTCATGGTTGATGGTATAAATTGTGGTAATATGGGTTGTAGTAGTATAGATGGTGAGTTGGTGTTGATATTATTGATGTTGGTAGTGGTGGTTGTAGTAGTTCTTGTGTTGGAAGTAGTAGTGATGGTGGTAGTTCTGGTTTTTGTTTTAGAGGGGGTCTAAAATGAAGGTGTTGGTGGTATTGGTGATTATATAACACATGTGGATGTATTTTGGCTTTTGTAAAATTGAGAGGTAGTTTCAACAGATGCTCTGAAAATCACATTTGCCAAGTGTGTCAGTGATTCTTCTCTGCCTCATAAAAATAATTCTGTACATGACACCAACATCTGTCAAGTGTATTTACATGATTCTAAATTTGCACATCTGGAACTTGTGAAGTAGATTCCATCTTCCTTACCAAAATGTTTGCACCCGAGAATAGTCTCTTAGCATTTGGCAGTGTTCACGATTTGTAGCTCTTTCTGGTGAGGACATTTCAAACAAAAACTTTACAATAACCTGAGATTATGTTCATTTCATGATATCAGCAAAAAAGTATGGAAATTCACTGCAGCTTCATTATTTCTATTCCATTTTTCAGTTTGGCATCAGCCAGCTTCCTCCCAAAGTACTTCAGTTCCAAATGGAGCTTTTCCAAATTCCAAGTTCCCTCTGGCTCACCTTGTGTCTGTGCCTTTGGAACAGAACCTAATGCAGTTGTTGGTAAGTATGTGTAATTGTTTAGGATGTGGAAATATTTTATCTTCCAAAAGGACTCTGTCTTTGTGAAGAGTCATGATAAATTGTTGCATGGTTCAAGGAAGTATGTAAGCCTTTTGAGCTGTGACAGCTCAACACCATAGTCAATGTAAAAACATGTAGCTAACCTGACAAGGAAGCTACTATTACATATTATGTTCAGTGATCTTTTTTTTAATGCCTAGTCATTATTTGTGAACTGTTTACAAGAGATGGCACCCATTTATTTCCTTTGCAACGTGTTCGACTGGTCCTGCACCTGTCTTGTCTGATTTGTTGCCCTATAAAATCCAGTGCTGTAGGTGTGGCTAATTATTAATTTTGCCCAGGAATCTCAGTAAGGTTTTTACAAGTGGTTGGGGAACTCATTATTGTACGCATCTTCATTACTTCTCTTATCTTGCTTGCTGTGTTTATCTACATGCTCCTAGTGGATCTGGTTAAAGTTTGACTGGGACTTTGATGTTCCATTACATGTTTTGGCTGGAGCATCAGAGAAGAAGACTAATTCTTGGCTTGCTAAGAACTGGATGTATATGGAATGTTCCACGAAGTATCTCATATTCATCTAACTCCAGAAGATCAGAAACATCTGCGTAAGACAAAGATCAGTCTGCATAAGACAAAGATCAGTGAACAGAGCTTTTAGAAAGACTGAGCTATGATTCCTAAGTTCTTGCTCCTCCTTAAACTAGCCAAAAATTTAAATATGCTATTGTTAAGCTAAGGTGCAATCCTTTCTCAACGTGTATTCTAGGGCTTGCAATATTATTGATCAGGGTCTGGATCTGAAAGGATGCTCTCTTGGTTCTGGATGCCAAAAGGATTCTGTAAAGTATTTGTGGCCAGTGCTGGAGCTTATTTCTGTGTGAATTGGTGGCTGCTCAGTACTATTGCTGGTAGACAGTTTGAGACTGTTGAAGTTATAAAAGGTTGGTATCAAGATCCTCATGTGATCTTTTTAAATGCGTGGAGAAATTACTTTTATTTGGATCTGCATATGAAACTGAATCATGCCCGCCAGGACGACCGTATCAATTTCAGTAAATGCTAGCAGTTTGGTGGACAGCCAGACTTCACTATGGATTTAATTTCACATTTAGCTCTCTGAAATATTGTAAGACTGAACAATAGGCTGTTTCTACAGACCAACAAAGATTTTTGACAGGAGAAGCAAGATTCTAATCATTCAGCGTTTAATCAGGAACATCCAGTGTGCGAATTTAGTAATTGTGCTGCAGGATCAATCAGAAATCCAATCACCTAGAAAGAAAAGCAATGATGTAATACATTTGGAAATAATTGCAGGTAACAGTGTGACCCAAGGTTAAATGCTGCATGTGAACTCTGGAGCCAGAACCAGTGGATGTCTGGTTATTACTGATGCTTGGGGATATCACACTTTTATGTATCTTATTATTTTTGTTTTATTATTATATTAAATAAACTTGCAACAACCTGGCCATTTCATGCTGTCTACAAGGCTAACGGCATGTCCACGTTTTTCAAAAGAGCCAAAGGTTCTTGAAGGATGATTAAAGTAAAATAGTCCTCATCCATAAAAACAGACATCTAATGCCTGTCTGTTGTGTGAGACAAACTCAGATTGGTCAACGTGCCCTCTCTAATCCTGCGCGCATTATAACCATTTCTGCTTTGTTCGTCAGTGCCATGTTGTATGATGGAACTTCTGGTTACACTTTTTCTAAAGAAGGAATGTGCTCTCATGGAAAGTATGGTTTTCTGCAAATGCAGCAGTGGATAAAGGTGTAGGAGGAAAGATGAAAAGGTGTATTGTAAACATTTGGTAGTAAGGAGGGAAAAGACAAAGACAGACTAAATAACTATGAAATTGAAAAAAAGGACAAAATATGATCTGACTAGTGCACTAGTTGTAAAGAGCATGTCCTTTTCCCAGCCTCTCACATATATGTTTGCTACAAGGAAGACCAGCAATCAGAGGCATCTGGAACATAAAAAGATTTATTGCGCTCGAGCGGGTACACAACCTCACAGCTCCATGTGGCTATGAGTGACGTGGACCACTTACATAGTCACAGGTGGCCTTATATACAGCTGTGCTGAAAAGAGCGTGGGTGGGAGCAGGTATGACAAATTACTAACTGTCGAAGATTATTAATGATCTCAAGAGAATATCATGTACCGGTTAGAACCAGTTCCTCTGGAAATATGAATATGTGGCGTGCACAACTCAAATATAAAGGTTAATCACTAAAATCCCTTCAGTCATCAGTATTCTTGTGGTCAGTACAAAAAAGCAGAATTGTACATATCTTGTGCCAGAAATACAAACACAGACACACCTGTGTTTACAGAATCAGGCGCTCGCTGATTACTCATCTGGATATGGAACAAAAGGTCATGCATTTGGTATAAAGAATAATTGTTAACATCAGCGGTCTATTTGTTAGCTGCTGTACATCTGCTATCATAACAGGAAAGTCAAACAAATAAGTCATTGAGCACAGTCACCGCACCCTGGCCTGCTTGCGTGCTAGCAAATGAAGAACAAACTTATGCTCTTAGGTCTATTGATGTGTCAGCATTTCTTAATGCAGATGGAATATTCATATTTGCCAAGAGCAAATATGTCCTGTTTAGGCCTATTGAGAAGTACATTTGTGCCGATGATACAGACTGAAAGGATAGAACAAAATGGTGACTAAAAGACACAAAATGGAGGAACTTACATCCATTATAAGAAACCTTATTTTCACAATTGGCCTTTTGGACGCTAAGTTCAATCATTTTTTTCTCCTTTAATGTGCGTGTTCATATATTGGCAGACTGTTACTATATGGGGTGTCATGTCATTCATTAACATAATCAACGGTATTTTCATTTGGGGTGGCATTATCTGAAATATCTATTTCCATCAATTGCTGAGTTACTATATCCTGCATTATAAGAGCGTTAGTCAGTGTTACAGGGGGCATTGGGGGTGGTTTCAATACTTGTCCCATAAACTGACAGCATACGGGCAGACAATTAATGAAGATACAACACCCTATTACTATGATGAATATAGTAATAAGAAACATCCCCAGGCGGACAGGAGGTTCTAAAAGGAACCTGCGGGGTCCCAAGAGCCAGTGTCACTATGGGCCTGGGCACCAACATCATACAGTCTCTTGACAGCTTCCCTAACTGATGTAGAGGAGTCAGGTACGTACGTGCAACAGGAAGTCCCTATTACCCTACAAACTCCACCCTTCTCAGCCAACATCATGTCTAAAACCATCCGATTTTGAAGAGAAACCAATTTAACAGCTTGGAGCTGAACTGTGATATTCTCAATTATTCCTGCTGTTTCATTCACAGTGGCTTCCAACAGTCGGGCCAACCTACGTGTATTTCGGGAATTAATAGCAGTACTATACCATGGCAGGAAGGCTTTTAGCACATCAACAGCTATATCAGACACAGTGTCACTCTGATGAACACTTCTTTTGCCCCTAACGGTGTCTAATACTCTAGTTACTTCCTTTGCAGTTTTTACAGACACCGCAGGTGTTATAATCCCTAAATGACAACAACCTCCCCAGTTTACTTGTAGCCAAGTATAGGCCCTTTCACCACAAACGAAAAACACTGAGTCACCTATATAGAGTGAAACAGTTATTTCTTGTGAGGCCACCTCGAAAGTCATATTGCAATTGGTACTATTCCCCAAGTTAGTGGTACGATTACTTCTAATACAGATACTCCCAGTCACCCGTTGTTTTTATCAAACAAATTTATATAAGCACTTTAATCGTTTTTCCCTAAAAATATTGGGGTAAATATTTCAGAAAAGGGGAATGTTACATTAGGCATAATAACTTCAATGCAATTTCCTGCACTTAGGATATCAGTCTGGTAACGTGTACAGCGAAGCAGTAGGTGTTCCAGTAGTAGAGCGAGACATACTGAGTTGGGTGTAGAGGGTAACAGGCGCTAATATAGAAATTACAACAGTCACTTTTCGTTTAACAAATGCAAGTAATATCTTGCGGTGCGTTCAAAAAGGGGGAAGGTACACCCTACTTCCCCCAAAATATCAATCCAAGATTGAACAAAACAATTTACAATTTTTGAAGCACACGCATTCCCGGTCAAGTCAAAGTATGGTACAATTAAAAAGCATAAAAGCAATGATAAAGGCTTTGTTTCTTCTTCGATGTTTTTTTATTTCTTCCACTCCCTTTAGCCAACACGTTTCGTCGTTTGGGGGTAACAACCCTACGACTTCCTCAGGGCTGGAAGTAATACAAATACCATGTTTGTAATACATGAAACATCACACAAATCTTTAGAACTAAATGCATACCCAATTTTTCGCCCTGTGCAAAAAGGTCATAAGCATTCAAAAGAGTGTCCATCTAGTGCACTATTTCACAATAAACACCATGAATTCTTAACCTTTAAAAGGAAACACGAGTTCTGTGCCCAATTTTTTCCATTAATCAATCAAAGCATGCTAGTATTCAGATACTAATGGTGACATATCCTTGACCAAAGGCTATTGGTAAAGCATCTACCCAACTGATAGTACTTGATGCACATATTTTTGACAGCTTATTTTTTAATGTAGCGTTATAGCGCTCTAAAAGCCCTGCTGCTTTTGCATCATAAACTGAATGGAATTTTTGTTTTCCTCTCAGTCCTTGACATACTAGATCCATTATTTTATTTGAAAAACTTACCTCATTGTTACTCCAAAGAATTCTGGGCAGGCCGTAGCACCAAAAATACTCTTTCAGTAACATTTTTGCAGTGCTGAATGCAGTGTTATCTTTCAAAGGGAATGCTTTTACCCAATTGCTAAAACTGCATATAACAACTAGAACATATTTTTTCCCATTGGCACGGGGCATTTCTATGTAGTTCATCTGAAAGCACTCAAAGGGTTATTCTGGCAGTTTGAAATGACCAGGTGGTACTTTTATCCCCTTTCCCACATTATGAAGAGGACAGATCATACAATTTTTACAAAGCTTAACAGCTGTTTTTCTTATATTTTTATTTTCCCATATTTTCTCAATAGTATTAGTCATCCCATCGGCTCCCATATGTACAGAACCATGGACCATCTGAAGCATGGGCAAGAGGAAACTGTCAGGCAGGACCCACTTTTTCCCAAGCATATTCATCCAAGCCCCGAAATGAGTGTCAAAATATTATCCTTCCTTTACCCACTGTTTCTTTTCTTCTTCACTCGCAAATCCTTGAACTTCTTTTATCTCTGTGTATGGATCAAATTCGTTCCTATCCTCATCTGTGCTTAACACTACATATGTTAATGTGTATTCATTCAGTGCAGTATGTCCTGCTGTTTCGTCTGCAAAGGCATTTCCCTGGCCTACATGGTTTGTGACTTTCTTATGCGCACTGCACTTCACAATCGCCAATTTCGTGGGCAATGCAAGAGCGTTTAATAATCTTGTAATCAATAAGCCATGTTGTATTTTCGCACCCCCAGATGTAATGAACCCTCTCTCAGCCCACAATCGTCCAAAGTTATGGGCCACCCCCCAGGCATACTGGCTGTCAGAGTATATGTTTACTACTAACCCCTCTGAAAGTTCACACACTCTTGTTAGGGCAATCAATTTGGCTGCCTGAGCGGACATCTGTTGTATTTTACATGTTTCAACAACTGTTTTATTGGTCATTATCGCATAGGCTGCATCAACCTTTGGCATAGGCACATCAACCAAATCTACTCGACCCTTCATTTCAGTTTCAGTGACAATCACGCAATCATGTTCAACTTCATCTGGCTCCGAAGGGAGAGGCATCAGAGTAGCTGGATTTATAGTGTTACACCGCTGCAAGGTCACATTAGTAGCCATCAATATTAATTCATAATGAGTCAATCTAGCATTAGTTAAATGCTGTTTTTGGTTTTGTTTAAAATTTTATGTCCACTAAATGAGGAACATAGACCATAACTGGATGTCCAAGAATAATGGAGTCTGCCTGTTTTACTGCAGCAGCCGTAGCAGCAATATTTCTGAGGCAGTTCGGTAGGCCTCTTGCTAACGGATCCAATGTTGAGGAAAAATAGGCACATGGTCTATTCTTCCCTCCATTTCTTTGTGTTAATACAGCCACAGCGCACCCGTCTTTCTCATGCACGAATAAAGCTAAGCTTTTAGTGTAGTCTGGTGTGCCCAAAGCAGGTGCGTTACACAAAGCAGTTTTTAAAGCCACAAAGCTATCTTGATGTTCTTTTCCCCAAAGAACGGGATCCTCCATGTCCTTGTGAGTTAAGGACAGTAATGGTTTGGCCTGTAAAGACAAATTTGGTATCCAGTTTCTGCAAAAGGAGACCATACCCAAAAATGCACAAACATCTTTCTGAGTTCTAGGTCTGGATCTGTTTTGGACTGATTGTATTCTGTCAGGTGATAATCTCCTTCCCCCCTTTGACAGGAGGTGCCCTAAATAGGTTACTTCCTGTTGACAATACTGTAATTTATCTGGCGAAACCTTATGTCCATGCAAAGCAAGAAATGTCAAAACATCATGTGTAGCCTGCTTACAGATATCTTCTGCTTCTGCTGTTATCAATAGATCATCCACATACTGTAACAATACCGTACCTGATGGCATAGTGCAGTTATCCAGGTTTTTTTTAGTGCCTGGCTATAAATGCTAGGACTTACTGTATACCCCTGTGGAGCTCGACAGTATTGATAGGACCTTCCTTGGAAACTAAAACTGAACAAATATTGACTATCTGGGTGTTTGGGAATACTAAAGAAAGCATTCTTTAGATCAGTAACAGTGAACCACTGGGCTAATGGTGGTATGAACAAAAACATTGCAGTAATGTTGGGTACAATAGGATATTGTGGCTCCACTATTTTATTAATGGCTCTCAAATCAACAACCATCCGGTATTTCACCTGTCCTGTTCCATCATCTCGTTTAACCACAGGTAAAATCGGACTATTGCATGTGCTTCTTGTTACTTCTCCTATTATCTGTCACTGCAGCAAATCTGATATTACTAATTTTAGTCCTTCCTCTCCTTCTTTTGATGTTTTGTTCTGGAGAAAGCGAGTCAATTTAACATTTTCTTTTACCTTAATGTGTACAGGCTCAATATCCATTTTTCCTACATCATTTGGTCCATGTGCCCACCATTTTGGATCATTTTCCTGAAGCTCGGCTGGTATGTTATTCTCATCTAAAACCATGTATTGCCTAGATAGTGCGTTCTTTTTGCAAGTCAGATAGACACCATCTGGTGTACAGTGTATAGTGGCATGCATCATTTTCAGTTCTTTCAAACCTAGTAAGTTTAGTGAACATTTCTTTGTTAATACAAGTGGCATACTCCCTGTTATGGGACCTTTTGTGAAGTCCAGTGGTTGCGAAACGGGCTTGTCACAATGGTATTAGAAAATCCCACCGACTTATCCAACCTTCCTGAGAGAGGAGGATAGGGGAGCAAGTGGTGGGAAATGGATATATTAGTAGCACCAATATCTACAAGAAATTTTCTTTCTTCACCTTCAACCAACATTTTTACATATGGCCCTGAAGAATCCACTGGTATCTACACTCGCTCCCTGGACATCCCTATTGTTTCCAATCCTGATAGTCATCATCATGTGCATAATCCTGTGTGAAATATGCATTATTTCTCTGGTCAAAATGATTTGTCTGTTCAACATCGTTATCATTTCTCTGTTGTCCCCTACTTCTCCCTCTGTCTCTCTGTGCGTTTGTGTTCCCTCTTAATGTATTTGTGCTATTCCTCATAGTCTGATCCTGGCCCTGTAATGAAGGGCACTCATTCTTCCAATGACCTTCCTGATAGCAATAGCAAAATGTATCTTTTCCTAACCCTACTCTTTGCTGCGCTGGAGCTGAAGCAGCTCGACCAGCCCCTCGACCACGTCCTCCTCCTCTCAGGAAATTTCCACGTCCTCTACACATTCCTCGGAAAAGCTTGCTGCATTAATGCTTTTGTTTTTAACTCCTTCATTTGCTTATCCTTTTTCCCTTTCTCTGCATTTTTCTTATTCTCATTATAGCAGGCCATAGTCAATAGTTCAGCTAGGTCCTTGGTAGTCCACTTACTTTGGTATGTCTTTATACTGTCTGATGAATCCGGTAAGAGGTTATGAACAAACTGGTTGGCAAAAATGCACTTGCCCCCAGAGGAGGACCATTCTGACCGAAGGACTGGTGAGTGCACACCTGCAACACTTGACCATCAACAGTCTGTGTCAAGATATGGATATGGTTTACGTCCAAGGAAACTGAAAGGATAGATAGGAAAGTTCTTAGGACTGAGCAAGCACCACCTGCCAGGCGCTCAATAGTTGCAACTTTAAGGACTAACTTGTGCAGTGATGTTAGTAAAATAAGGACACTGCTGACCTTTTATTGGATGATTGATCAAATTGTCTGTAAGGAAAATAAAGGAATACATTCCAAGCCCAAAGACCCATAGGAGGAGAGGGCGCGAGGTGATATTTGTCAGCTTGTGCAACCGGTAAGGATTGTCGACAAGTGTTGAACAAATACGGAGCCTGTAGCAGTGAGGCCTGTGATGAACACCGTTGAACTACCACAGGTGTGAGATTGTAGATACTCCTCAATATTGTCAGAGAAATATTAGGATTTAAACGACTACATAACAGGTTTTTCCACAAAATGGAGGATTTGTATTCTACCTTTAGTATGAACAAGAAGGGGCGTTGGCACTCTAAACTGTGCATATTATGTGTGTTATTCTGTGTAATGTCTTTGGTAATAGGCCTATTGTATTTTCTGGAGCTTAACTATCCTATAAAAAAAACTGCCCGCTTCCCTTGTACAGTCTGTATATCTTGTGCACTATATGCCTTAAATACCTCTTCTATCCTGCTGAAAAAAAATCTGTCACTTCCTCTCCTTCCTTCTGTTTACATGCAGTCATTCTATCCCAATCTACCTTTTCTCTGGGCAATATTTCCTGCATTCGCGCTATAATATGCCCAGGTAAGTCTTTCAAAGTTTGTGGCGGTGCCCCTCCTGGTAATCTATTTGTATCATCTCATACTATATTTGCCCAATTAATAGTCGCACAATTATTATCTCTTACCTGACACTATGTCTTGTGGTACCAGAAAATCAAACAAAAAATCAATGTCTTTCAATATCATCGGGGTAAGATTTAAGGCGGATTCCAATTGCTCATAAAGGACCCTTGGATTTTTTCTATGATCAGGTAACTCTTTTTTTAGAGCCAACAAATCAGCCTTATTCCAAGGAACATGAACAGAGGGAATAGGGGGGTTATTTCCACCTTGCGGATGAGGGATTGGATGCACTTCCCTCATAGGGAAGGCTGAATTGTCATCACCCCTTTCTGGGCCATAATGTTGGTGGATATGCTTTCCTGTGGCATTACATAAGATAATGTCTAGCTCTTTTTGCAACTGATAGTCATTAAATGCACCATTACATTGTATTATCGTTAATACGGAACTGTGGCTATCCCTCCACAATTTGTTTAACCATTCGGGTGACGTGAAAGTGTTTGACCCGTCCTTTAGTAAGAGGTGACACTGTTCAAATAGTCTCTCAGTCATACTATTAATGACAAAATTCCGGGCCCTTAATTCTTGCATTCCTTGAAAAGTATTCCAGGCTTCCGTTTTAGTTATTTCACCTAGGTCCATCCATTTTTTTTTCTTTTTTTTTATATTGGCTTATTTGGGGGGGGCCTAGTCCGGTGTGTCAGATATATTTGCCTAGTGCCGGTCTGTCCTAATTGGCGACCTAAAGTAAGGAGAATCTATCCAGTTTTGCAGCGTGAATCTTTTCTGGATTCTCATGCTGTGCATTATTCCGCCATCTAGTGGTTGGGTCCGGAATTGTAGTATTTCTTCTCTTTTTTTTAAATTTGGTGGGTGTCGACATACCACCATTTGGTGTCCCTTTGTGACGTCGACGTGCTTCCTCCGGAAGCTCCCACCTTTGGTCGCCATCTTCAGATTCTTTTTTTCCGCCGTTGGGTCTATATCGATACGGAAGGAGCTCCTGAAGATTGGAGAGAAGAATCGACAAATTAACGAAAGAAGTTTACAGAACAGGAGAAGAAGTTCTTCGACGGACCGGCCTTCGAGTCTGGGAGTGCAGCGAAGAGGAAAAAGACTAAACTTCGATGTCATACGAAGAATGCGCATACAGGGGGCTCCCTGTGCGCCTTAATGGACAAGACACCATTCAAGTTCTGCGACAATTGTCACCACAAGTACGCACAGAGGGATCAGCATCCAGTCTGCAACCTTTGCCTGCCGCTGGACCACCGAAGCGAAGACTGCAACGCATGCTCGGCTTTGAGGGTAAGAGAGAGACAGAGAAGAGCGAATTACAGCATGCAGGGTCAAGGCCCACCACCATCGCTTCGAGACCTGGGCCTCTCTGGCGAAGAGGAGGACAATGTCGCCGAAGGGCCGGAAGGCGAAGAGGACGCGTACGTCCCAGTCGTAGAGGTCGAAAAGAAAACACCAAAGGAGGTAAGAGAACCATCGACCCCAAAAAAGATAGGCGACCCACGAAAGAGTGACTCTAAGTCCTCGAAAGGAGCCTCGGCGTCGAAACATTCGACGACCGCAAGCGCATTTCCTTAGACAAGGACTCCGAGGCAGCAAAAACCCTAGAAAAAACAAAGTAGTTGAAAGATAGTCACGAAAAGGACTCTTCGACGTCGAAGAAAGAGAGGGTTAAACAAGCTTCGACAGCGGCGTCGTCAAGCTCAAAAAGAAAGGCCGAAAATCTCGACGCCGAAACACAAGCGGCCGAGATGGAAAAGAAAAAGAAGAGGCTCGAAGCCGAAATGGCGAGTATCTTGCAACACAAGGAAGATTTCGACGAGAAAATGAAGCAATTCAAAATTCCGCCGAAAATTTCAACCGCAGTCGAAAAGGAGGTCGAGGAACTAGAGCCGCCAACAACTCCAGAACCGGTCGAAGAAGAAGACGAAGAAGAATACTTTTTCGAAGGAGAGGAAGAGGGCCAAACCTATGAGGGTTTGGCGACCTCGGAGGCTCAAGACCTACAGTGGCAAGATCTCGACGCCGAATCACCAGAAGAAGTGGTGGATACATATCCATCAAGGCCTTTACCACCAGATGACATTGGGATGTACAACCAAGTCATAAAGAAAGCAGCAGACACTTATGGAGTGCAATTAGAGGAAGAAAAGCCCCAATCATGTTTTTTACTAGAAACCTTGCTGCCTACACAGACAAGGAGTCAATTCCTTCCCATGCTGCCAAGTGTACTGGGTAAGGAAGCCTTTAAAGAACCGGCCACATGCAAAGCAGTCACACTAAGAGGGGAGAAAAAGTACAAGCATTCCTCTAAGGATCCTATGTACATCAGGGGGTCGGTACCAGCTGACTCAATTATTACTTCCACGGCTCGGAAGAGAGCTAATGTCCCCACCAATGTTGGCCCACCACCAGACAAGGAGAGCAAAAGAATGGATCTCATGGGAAGAAAGGTGGAAAGAAGTGCTGCAATACAGTGGCGCATTGCAAATTCAAATGCATTGATCAACAGACATGTATATCAACATTGGGAGGAGGTAGGAGAGCTACTAAAACACCTGCCAGAACAGTTCCAAAGAAGGGCAAACCACTTAGTGGAAGAAGAGAAAAACATGGCGAACACATGTTTAAAATCAGCCCTAGATGCTGCAGAAACATCTAGCAGACAGATGATGATCGGGGTTACTGAGAGAAGACATGCCTGGTAACGGATCTCAGGTTTCAAACCAGAGGTAAAGAACAACATACTAAACTCTCTGTTCAATGGTGAACAGCTATTCGGAACGGCTGTGGATGGGAAATTAAACCAATTAAAAAAGGACAATGAAACAGCAAGGTCCATGGGGGCACTACAATTCAGAGGCATGCGTAGAGGCACACCCTCAAGGAGACCAACAGGCAGGGGTATCCACCAACCTGCAACCTCACACCAAACCTTTCAACAAGGCTACCAAGGAGTAAGCCACGGACAACAACAGGGTCAACAGCAACAAAATTGGCAATACCAACATGGAAGGCAATCCTTTCGAGGGCGCCCTCGAGGAAGAGGCCAAACGCAAAGAGGGGGACCCCAAACCACCTCCAAGTGACTTCACTCCATAGGTTGCGCACTCTCAAACCACAACGCACAGGGTGCAGCAAGATACAAACACAAAACAAAATCATGCTCCTATAACCAAACTATTCCTCCAACATGTTACACCAGTAGGAGGCAGGTTAAGATACTTCCTCCAAGAGTGGAAGAAAATTACCTCAGACAAATGGATATTAAACATAATACGTTACGGTTACTGCATAGAGCTTGCAAAACAACCTCCAAGCAAAAGACCAAGCAACAAGATGCATTCAGCAAAAGAACTATCTCAATTGCTCGAAGAAGCACAAGAACTTCTGAACAAGGAGGCAATAGAGAAAGTACCACACAAGGAAAGGAGCAAGGGCGTTTACTCCACGTACTTCCTCATTCCAAAGGTAGACGGAACATTACGACCAATACTAGACCCAAGGTTCCTAAACAAATTCATAAAGACTCAAAAATTCAAAATGACAACTTTGCAAGAGGTTATACCTCCGATACAAACAGGAGACTACATGGCAACTATAGACTTAAAGGACGCATACTTGCACATTCCCATGAACAGAAGACACAAGGGTCTATTAAGATTTGTGATCAACAGAACACACTACCAATTCAGGGTGCTAGCATTCGGACTGAAATCTGCACCAAGAGTCTTCACAAAATGCCTGGCTGCGGTAGTGGCCCACCTAAGAAGGCAAGGAATTCATGTTTACCCATACCTGGACGACTGGTTAGTAAGAGCAAGCTCCTACAATCTCTGCAAACAACATATACAGCAAGTCATACAGACACTGGTCCAACTCGGTTTCTCAATACACTGGGACAAATCAGAACCAGAGCAAGTAAAGGTTTTCTTAGGGGCAGAAATCAACACAATACTTGGGAAGGTATTCCCAAGCAGGAAGAGAACCTTAGGAATACTGAAGGAGACACATCTATACCACAAGGGGCAAGCTCTGACAGTGAGGACATGGGGAAACTGCTAGGGATGATGGCTTCATGCATTCATCTAGTCCCAAACATTCGACTGCACATGAGACCGTTCCAGGAATGGCTTCAAGAACAATGGTCACAGGCAACAGGGAGTTGGGAGGATCTAGTGGTTGTCACACAAACAGTTCATCAAGAGATAGCATGGTGGAACAGAAAGAACATAGCACAGGGGAGACTTTTCACACAACCAACTCCAACAGTGACCATCACAACAGATGCTTCCCAGGTAGGCTGGGGAGCGCACATGAACAACCTGAAAGTAAGGGGATTGTGGACACAACAGGATGCAGTAAAACACATCAATTTCCTGGAGTTAAAAACAGTGTTCCTAGCCTTAAAAGCCTTTCAGAAAGAGCTCTACGGGAAAAGGGTGTTAATACAAACAGACACCACAACCACCATGTTTTACATAAACAAACAAGGAGGGACACAGTCTTTAGCACTCTCAACCCTAGCCCAACAACTATGGAGATGGGCGATCCCAAAGAAAATAGACATACTAGCAATACATCTTCCAGGAAAGGACAATGTAGAAGCAGACAGACTGAGCAGACAAACGTCAGCATCCCACGAGTGGGAATTACATCAATCGGAGATCCAAAAGATATTCAAAAAATGGGGAACCCCGCAAATCGACCTATTTGCAACTCCCCACAATGCAAAATGCAAACACTTGGCATCCAGGCAACCGTGCAAGCAGTCCCTAGCGAATGCGCTATGGATAGACTGGTCAGGGATATTTGCTTACGCTTTTCCCCCAATACCACTACTACACATAGTGATCAACAAATGCAAGCTCAGCCACATGACATTAATACTCATAGCACCTTGGTGGGCCAGACAGACTTGGTTCTCACAGATAATGGAAATAACTCGAGGAACAATGCACAAGTTTCCAAAGAGAAAGGACCTCTTAACAATGCAAAACGGAAGGGTGCTACACCCAGAACCAGAGAGTCTAAGCCTAGCAGCTTGGCTCCTGAGGACTTGGAATTCGCTCACCTCAAACTTCCAGAGAGCACAATGGAAGTGCTCCAAGACGCGTGGAAACCTACAACAAGGAAGTTTTACACAGCCAAATGGAAAAGATTCTCTCAATGGTGCCTTAAGGAAAAACTTTCAAAAAGGATCACAAAGGAATCAACAGTACTAAAATACTTAACATATTCACTACAGAATAAGCTAAGCTACACATCTATTAGGAAACACTTAGCAGCAATTGCAGCGTACACAAGGGGCGAAACGGGGGAAAGTTTTTTCACATCCCATGTGGGCAAAAGATTTCTAGAAGGAGCAAAGAGAATAGCACCTTCAAAGAGGATGCCACCACCTGCATGGAACCTCAATGTAGTGCTCGCTCAAATGATGAAAGCACTATTCGAACCACTCCACAAAGCAATGCTACAAATGCTCACACTAAAGACTGCGTTTATAGTTGCAATTACATCACTACGTAGAGTAAGTGAATTGCAAGCGCTAACAATACAAGAGCCCTGCTTCCAAATACACAATGACAGAATCGTCATGAGAACAGATCCACACTTTATGCCAAAGGTGGTATCAAGGTTCCACATAAACCAAACAATACAAATACCAAGCTTCTTTCCAAAGCCAAAATCTCAAGCAGAAAGGGCGTTACACACTCTGGATGCCAGAAGGGCAGTCATGTATTACATGGAAAGAACCAAGGAATACAGAAAGACAAAGCAATTCTTTGTATCATTTGCCACAAGTTTTCTCGGCCGACCAGTGACCAAGAATACCATCGCAAGATGGATTGCACAAGCCATACAGGTATGCCACAAACAGGCAGGTCAAACATTGCAAGGAGCACCACGGGCTCACTTGACAAGGAAAAAAGGAGCAACAGTCGCTTTTCTCACAAATACTCCTATTCAAGACATTTGCCAAGCAGCAACATGGTCTTCAGTGCACACGTTCACAAAGCATTACTGCGTGGATATTCAGATGAATAAAGAAGCACAAGTAGGACAAAAGGTCTTACAGCATATATTCACAAACCAGCGCTCATCTTCCACCCAACCACCACAGGACTAGCAAATCGCTCCAAAGTCTATGCACAGCATGTGAATCCAGAAACGATTCACGCTGCAAAACGTATAGTTTCTTACCTGTCGGTGTAGTTTTGCAGCTTGAAGAATTTTCTGGATTCACTAGCGAACCCACCCTCCTCAGCCAGAAAGATGAGACAGGAGGACAAGATATAAGAAAGAAAAAAAAGAATCCGAAGATAGCGACCAAAGGTGGGAGCTTCCGGAGGAAGCACGTCGACGTCACAAAGGGACACCAAATGGTGGTATGTCGACGCCCACCAACAACAACAAAAAAAAGAGAAGAAATACTACAATTCCGGACCTATTCACTAGATGGCGAAATAATGCACAGCATGTGAATCCAGAAAATTCTTCAAGCTGCAAAACTACACTGAGAGGTAAGAAACTATACGTTCTCCCTTCTCCTTGTAATTGTTATGGGGGAATCACTCTGTGTGGTAAATGGTGTCATTGGATGCGTTGTGCTGGAGGGTCCTGGTGCAGGGGAGGATGGTGTTGTGTTACCTACCGACCCATGTGCGCCTTGAAATTTGTGAGCAGGAGTGGCTGCCTGTTGAGCCGGTTGAACAACAACATTAGCGGGTGGGTTTGGGCGAACAGGGACTTGAACAATAATATACGGGGAGGCTTGTCCAATAAATCTTCCAATATTTCATCGTCAAGGGAGCACTTTTTGTTTTCTATCGCAACAAAACATTTATGTTTTCATCCTAAATTCTCGGCCGTGTTGTTCATTGTCTTCCCTTAGATTTTCACGATTATATTCTGCCTCTTTGGCCATAGTTGTTTTTCTTTTCTCCCTTTCCCTATCTTGTTTTTCTTTCATACTACGAGTTCTGGCAAATTTCCCCCATACTTGAAATGCCTCATACATAGCAGGTCGAACTTTCCGTTCCATCAAACATTGTTGTAAATACTGTAATTTAGCTAAATCAAAGGTACCATCAATAGGAAACTATAATTCCTTATCCATTTTAGTATACTCATACCATATTTTATTGTATATGTTCATGGTCACTCCTTTTTTTATCATTAATATCCAACCAGGACTATCTTCAACAGGAGTGGGGACACTTTTGTCCAACCGGTATTGTGAACCTATACAACAAAACGTTTTAGAAATGCATTTCTTCATTGTTCCTATTATTTTTAATTATAACTATTCCTTCAACAAAACTACCAACCGTTCAATGTAACCAAACTTAAGCAACCACACTTAATAAAAAAATATGCAAAAGAACAATCTCGCCAATCTGTGGTGTCCTCAAAGCCTTTGGACAATACGTTTGTTTCAGAAAGGATCAGTTCGAGGATCTCTGCCGGGGAATCCTGTGTCAAGAGGTCAGTCGAGGCTACAGATGGCAGCTGCGAGAAACTCTGTCTCCTTGGTGCAGGGGCCCCTACGATCGATCAGTCCTCTATCGCACCCCTCAACCACGGTCTCAGCTAGCCGTTGGATGTCCCACGGAGAGGTCCCTTCGTGGTCGCCAGTTGTGGAAGTGGTCCTTTTACCAACCTCTCACATATTTGTTTTCTACAAGGAAGACCTGCAGTCGGAGGTATCTGTAACATAAAAAGATTTATTGCACTCGAGCGGGTACACAACCTCACAGCTCCATGTGGCTATGAGTGAAGTGGACCACTTACATAGTCATAGGTGGCCTTATATATGATTGTGCTGAAAAGAGCGTGGGTAGGAGCATGTATGACAAATAACCAATTGTCGAAGATGATTAATGATCTCAGGAGAATATCATGTACCGGTTAGAACCAGTTCCTCTGGAATAATGAATACGGGGCATGCAGAACACAAATATAAAGGTTAAACACTAAAATCCCTTCAGTCATCGATATTCTTGTTGTCAGTACAAAAAGCAGAACTGTACATAACTTGTGCCAGAAATACAAATACAGACATGCCTGTGGTTACAGAATCAGGCGCTCACTGATTACTCATCTAGATATGGAACAAAAGGTCATGCATTTGGTACAAAAAATAATTAACATCAGTGGTCTATTTGTTAGCTGCTGTACATCTGCTATCATAACAGGAAAGTCAAACAAATGAGTCATTGACCACAGTCACTGCTCCCTGGCCTGCGTGCTGGCAAGTGAAAAACAAACATATGCTCTTAGTTCTATTGATGTATCAACATTTCTTATTGCAGATGGAATATTCATATTTGCCAAAAGCAAATATGTCCTGTTTAGACCTGTTGAGAAGTACAGTTGCGCCGATGATACAGACTGAAAGGATAGAACAAAATAGTGACTAAAAGACACTAAATGGAGGAACTTACGTCCATTATAAGAAACCGTATTTTCACAATGTGTTTTAAACAAGTAAGGGGGCACTGTATGGGGGGAATATTCACAGGTATTGAGTACACTAGAAAGATTGTTGAGGAAGCACATATGGCAAAAAGTAAAATAAAGAGGAGACCCCGTATTTTTTGGTTTGGGTCATTACTGGACCGCGCAACACGTCGTATCAAGGAATATTGGCTGCGTGCCCCATTAGACATTGGAATGCTATTCTGACCTTGGTTACATTATTGACAAACAACGATTTAGTATTCGCTTAAGCCCTGATGAAGTTCCATTCTGGAACGAAACGCGTTGGCTGATTGCCATTTTAAATAATTTTGATATTCAATAAAGAGGACTAGTTTGGACTCGTTTGGATCCGTGTGGACTTCTATGCTGGTGCACCTTCATTTTGCAAAGAATCTTGGTATTTCTGGAACTCAGAGGAGCTCGGGTGCAGCAGGCTCCAGAAGCGTTTGCACAGAACTTTTATTAGTTTTCTTAAAATTGGGTTTGAGGTGCTGCACCGTGGTCAGCCGCTTTTTGTCTTATGTTATTATAAAGAGGAGACCCCGTATGAAAAAACAAATAGATAAAAAATACAGTACCACACAAAATCTAATTTTTAACTTTCAGATGCAGAATTTATCACATCACATTACTATCCAATTCAACCAACTGCATTTGAATTTTTGCACATTTACAATACCTGCAAACTGGTATTTGCCAGGTATGTTTGTCATGCTTAGGCGTTCAGGATTCACCTTCTTGATGAACGTTGGAGGAAAAGGTTTGTGAAATATGTAGTGAAAATGTTAATACTTTTACAAATCCTTATTTGCCATGTTCAAGTGTTCAACCTTCGCAAACCACCAAACAGATAATGCTGGTCGCTCCAGGAACGGAGGGCTTAGCAAGGGTTGTGGCCATAGTGACATGCTTGAAAGTACATACTATGACAATTCTGCAGGACTTGCCAAAACAGTCATTTTTTAATAAATCTTGAAAGACAAGTGTCATGAATATGAAACATTTGACATATTGATAGACCTCATTTCTCAGATCATTTGCACTTCATGAATATTATGTTTATTTGAAAACACTCCCCAATGGCATTTTTCTTCCTTGAAGCAGTGTAGGTTCTGCTTCATTGGGAACCGCCATGGTGTTTGTTTCTATATTATTTTTATGTACCATTTTATTTGGATCATTGTTTTTCAAATGTATCTGATTGTTGTGCTTTGGTAAACCATTAGATGTGTCTACAATGATGCTGAATAAATTATAATAGCCTAATGTGATTGCTCTGGCGTGTGTTGATTACAATCCTATCCGTTTTCAGTTTGTTCTTTTGCTTCTTCTAATTTAAACTAATGTTGCAATAAAATCGTAGAGTTTCTACATAATTAAGTGTAGAATAATTAGGAATGTTTTTTTTCCCCCAGCTATTTGTGCAGATGGCAGCTACTACAAATTCCTGTTCAACCAGAAAGGTGAATGTTCAAGAGATATGTATGCTCAGTTTCTCGAAATGACAGATGACACGCTTTGACTGAATTCATTTTCCACTATGCTTCTTCCAAATCAACGCTCTGCCCTGAATATATGAAGGACGGATAGATCAAACCATGCTAATGGTGTTGAATCAATGCCCTACTTTGGAAAAACGTCTATCACAACAGGAACAGATAATCAGAGGTGACTTCCTTGAAGTTAATCTGATTGTTGCTGCTTATTCCGATTTTTCCTCATAAGGCTGTTTTACAAGGTTGAACAATTTCAAGATCTGCTTGCACCTGTTGATTGTTTTTCCTTTCCTGAAGGTAGCCATTGAGGTAACTGTGAAGATTAACATTTAGAGTCCGTCAGAGGAGTGTCGGCCACCGCATAATGTTGGAATATGGACAACCATGAATGTCTTTGCTTGTGAAAAGGAATATGGACAATTCCAAGTATCTTGTTCCATCTAATTTTAGCCTAACTTTTTTGGCAGGGTGTACTTACTGTACGTGCAAATGTTAGTCCTTGTAAACTAAGGAATTGTACCAGCTGTTTTGCCTTAGCGCAGGAGAAATGAAGACCCCATGATGCAAATTATAATATTTTGTGCTTTCACCTGGAAACCTATGATGAGCAGCCGTCTCACCTTTACATTGACTTACCAGTTTATATGTAGCTATCCTGCATTTTGACACTTTCTTATTTCCACTTTTAAGAGCACTAATCGAAATTGCCAGAGGTGGTAAACTGCATTTTTGGTACTGTCACCTTAAACCTAACGCAAACTCAACTTTCCACAACTTAAACACTATTCTACAGTGTAAACTGTCTACTTTCTAACAGTTATTGTAAATAAAGGATATTCCTTTTTACTGTTTTTTCTTTTCAAGTAGAGTCTTGGTATGCAGACGAAAAAAGTTTAGTTGACGTCATAATATATTTTCATAACCACTATTGATAGTAACCCTGAAATGTAAGATACATAGATGAAAATTACGCTAAGCTCTTGAAGCAGCTGCCTAACTCATGTAAATGAATCAGACTTCATTATTGAGCATCACGTCTTTCAGCTGTAGTCATATTTATATCAATTTTCTTTCTTCTATTGCACAAATGTGCATCTGCAACACAATACAATAATGAACGACTGAAGTTCTCTCACATTTTAGAGAAATCACAATTTCCAGCGTAGATAAGCAGACTTGCTGGAAAATAACGAAGGCATACTGTTCTTACTTCATTGGTGGATCCAATGCTATTTCTTGGGAATACTGCAGGTTTGTAGCCATAAGTTGTTTTATGTTGTCTGACGCACAATGTAGCAGTAGAGGAATGAAAATCTAAACACTGTTCCCCTTTAACATAGAAAATGCACATTGGGACTTTGAGCAAGGGATCATGATTGTGATACATAGGAGGCCTACATGCTTTCTATGCTAGTCATCTCCAAGTATGATTTTCTTTAACAGGCGTACATTTTGGGTTGGGAAGAAATATTATTGAAAAATACTTCTATTAAGGTATTAGAAATACATCTGTAAAGTTATCCAAACTTTCCTTCACCATTGTGGAATTTAATTTTTTTAAACTAGAATGGTGACTTTTGGTTGGAATATTGGAATGTCTGTTGCCTAATGTATTTAATCATGGAAAAGTTTGTTTTGCACACTATTTGTAACATATACCATGGCTTTTTAAAAAAAAAAAAAAAAACATGTTAACCTTTGTATTGAGCTTGAAGCACACTGAACAAAGAGCAAACACGCATTCAAGTGTCCAGTAGTGATATTTTTTCATTTTGTGGATTCCATTCTCTGACTTGAAAGCAATAACAACCTTGTCATCTGATCTGTCCTATTCACCCCCAAAAAATGTAATGTACGTAAATGCATATTAACTTATGTAGATAATGAAAAGGTCATTCACTTCAAATGCCCACTAGAAAACCACACATCTAGTTCAACAAGTGTGATGGATAGCACAGGCAGTATTATTTAATCTCACCCATGACGGAAACAGAAAAGTCTATGAAAATGCCTTCCCAAAATTAAAAACGGGATCAGGGCTGGAGACCTGAGATTGAATGATTCCAAAATACAACTCCTATATCTTCTATCGCTTTCCAGTGTTTAACTCTAAGTTTCATATAGGTCAAAAGTCTTAAATTTGTATAACTTGTTAAAAGTCTCTCAGAAGGCACTCTCCACCAATTAATACTTCTCAGACAAAGGAAGCCATTTATTGCAAAAGAAAGATTTCAAAATGGCAGCTCAGTATATCATACATGCGCTCACAGACTAAGGAAATCGACTCCTAACTGGCCTTGCCAAAACAACCGAAAGCACCATTAAAAGCTGTACTATATGCCGGCACACGCCTAAAAACACTAGAAAGTGCAAATTTGATTACATTTTGCACTTTCCGTTGTAAGTTGTCTCATTTGGAAAGTACACGCCTCATTTTAAACGGCTTTTCTGAAGTACGGAACTATCCTCCTGAACTCGCTTAACTACCTAGCCAAAAAGTTAACAATCTCAGCAAACATCAGAAATCTTAGGCACCAAGAGAACTTCAGAATAGCCATCTCACATTTCATTAAAAATACATTCATGCTAAATGTTGGTTTGTTTAGTTGCAGTTGATGAAATTCTATTAGGTCTTTTGGCTGAATGCAAAAGGTAAAATAATGCTTTGCAAAGAAAGTATCAAAGGGCACTTGACTCGAAATAACACTCCAAACCTGGAACAGATCCCAACTTAAGCACATCTTAAATAAACTTCTGGGCACAAGACAAACTATCTCTGCAATGCTTTCTTGAGTCTGTAACCCCTAATAAGACCCTTGAAATAGGGACCCGTTTTTAAACCCTAGTCATAACTGATTTTCTCGTAGGTACATGTTTGTGTATATGTATTTATACACTTTTTTTTTTAACGTGTAAGGTTTCTTATTGAATGTTTGCCAGTGGTTTCAAAGCTCATATTTCACAGAAAACGGTCTGTGAATTGTTTCCGCAATTGACAGTGCTGAATTCATTTGGAGGATATTTAGTTTCCTTAAAGAAATAAAAAGTTAAACACATCTTTTTGTCTTTCTTTAAATGCTGGTTAAAAGAAATGTTTGTACTCTGAAATATCACTAAGGAATCCCTTACTGCTCTAGACTCCCTACCCAAGGACAGCATGATCGCCATCAAACCAACAGATTAAGTTGGCACTACCATGATCATGAATACACCTGACTACAGAAACGAGTGCCCCAGAATACTCCGTGATACCAATAGATACCGTAAGATAAGATTCTACCAAAAACTTTTGAAAGGCAACAAAGTGATGGTACATGAACCTTAACTGGTGGGTTGAATCGTACAAAATGAGTTAGATTTGATTGTTAGTAAGGAACCAAGAATGCCATATTTTTATGTCATGCCCAATATACATAAGAATTGCCACCCACCCCCAAGGAGACCAGTCGTCTCTGGCAAAGGTTCATGTTTGTAACCTGTGTCTGTGTTTGTCGATCTCTTTGTGAGACCAATGGTAAAACAAATTTTATCATATGTTCAAGATATGAAAGACATTTTGAACATCATTTCACACACAGACATCAGTGGTGAATCTCGTAATAACTTTGGATGTAGAAGCTCTCTACATGAGTATCCACCAAGAAGCGACGTTATCAACCATTGAGAGATTGATGAGTGCACCCACCTGACATCAATAGAATTTGTGATGGATTATGTGACCCTTGCTCTTAAGAACAACTTTTTTCAATTTGAAGAGATTGTATATCTACAAATACAAGGAACTTAGATGTGCAGTACATTTGCCCCCAGACTGACATACCTGAACATGCATGACTTTGACGACCAATACATCAAGTCCTATAACAACCCATACTTCTCCTTCATAACATCTTGGAGAAGATACATTGCTGATAGTTTGGTAATTTGGAATGGAAACATGGTGAACGCCCAATAATTCGCTAACTGGATTAATACCAAGGATGAGTTCATAAAATTCACTTCGACATACTCTACAGGGAGAAACTTTCTTTTCTAGAATTGGATTTGAAGATTGGTTATGGGCAAATCCATTCAACTACATAACATAAACCAAGTGACTGTAACAAACTCCTGAGATATGACAGCTACCATCCAAAGGCCCTGCGTGAGAATTTGCCATATGGTCAGTTTTTGAGATTGCGCAGAAACTGCATTGAAATACATGATTACGACTCACAAGCCAATGATTTCGCTGTCAAACTTGGGGATAACAAATACCATGAAAAATGATAACTTGCAAAAAACAGAGCAAGAAACAAATACAGGCCATGCTCTCTTAGAACCAAACTAAAACAGGGCACTCGTAATTGACAACTTTCACTCCTATGACAAATTATATCAAACTAAAAATTGGCACATCCTTAATACACGGAAAATTACCATTAATTTACCAATGATTCCATTCAAGGAAACAAGGAACGTACTTGACATCTTAGTTCATACAAGACCACGTGCAATAGATAGGATGCCATCTATCTCGAATCCTATGGCCTGTCCCTTCCTCCTGTCATAGGGATTTTCCCATGTAGAAACTGTAATGTGTGCACAGTTGCAAGTCATTATAAAGAACTTGACTTATGACTACAGCACAAATGGTCACTACAGAAACATACCAACTGTAACACAAAAAAAGGCAATATACAGGTTCAGCTGTCAGTGCAGAACATGGTATATAGGAATAGGCACTCGAAAAGATTGATCATAGCACTATCCGATATAAAAAAGCAACTACAAAATTGACTTTCCATTATCTGGAAAACAACCATCACCTTAATGAGATGGAATGGGTCATACTTGAATCTGTAACAGTCAACCCATATATAATACAAAAACATTTTGAAAAAAAACCCAAAGATGGATGTTTAAAGTTTAAACTGAGCAATTTGGGTTCAAGGATGACCACATGGAAGTCACTCAATTTTTAAAGAACAAGGATGAATAGATTAGGATATAGTCTTGTGACATACGATTATTAGAGCAAATGAAATTAGTACTCATTGACTGCTCCAAATTGTCTGACACGTTTTTTCGCGCAACCCAGTGTCACAGTTCAATATTATGAGTGACGTTCCACGAACTCAAATTAATGAACTCTCGCTAGATTTAAGCATTTCAAGATGATGGCCGACACATTCTTTCACACGCCACAGCACCACTGTCTGTTACCATGAATGACATCCCACGCCCTCAAATTAAAGAACTCTTGCTAGATTTGACCATTTCAAAATAGCCACACTCTTACATGCGACTCCAGCGTTGTATTCAAACGCGGTGTATGACGCAAGTCATTCCTGCTAATGAACACCTGAAAACTGAATTTTGCTGGGTCCTGGCCCATTTAAAAATGGGAAAGGAAACCAACTTTTTACCATTCAGAGACACTGAGGCTAACAATCTGGTGTAATCGTAGGCTGCTCTTATTTGTAAAAGTATGTATTGGACGCAGAGCACTGCGCTTTTCAGGTTGGAGATAACCATTATAAAGGATTTGACAACCGTTTTTTAATTGCCTATCTTTTTCTAGATACTACTTTGGTTGGACGCAACCATGCCACGTTCCCTATGAAGCTTGATCATTTTTAGGCAAGGTGAGGCACCTAGGGCCTGAGTTGGATTTCGGCAGTCGGGTTACTCTGTCAAAACGGTGACAGATATCCCGTCAGCCGAAATATAAATCCCATAATACCCTATGGGATTTATATTTCGCCGGATGAGATTCCATCACCGCTGTGACGGAGTAACTCGTCCACCGAAATCTAAATCCAGCCCTTTGGCATTCCTCACTGATTATTGATGCATGCGTTTTGGTCAGCGGTCGAAGTGCATCAAAAGAGTATGGGAACTTTGATACTGCATGCAATGGGGTGGGGTCAAAGATGTGGCTAAAAAAACGAAGTATTCTGTAAGTTTTTTTGGTCTTTCACTGTCAGGTAGAGACATATAAAATAATGCGCCTCTTAAATGAAAAATAAATTTTAAAAGTTTTTATTCGGTGGGAAATGCACTGTGTAGTAGTACATTATGAAGCCTCTATTAGTTAATGCACTGCAGGTCTGTGGGTAACCAAAGAGCCCCAGAATTATATCTTGGTTGGTGCTGTGGAGAATAGTGACGTGTGTATTTTTAGTGCTGCGAGGTCACAGCCTGTGACAGAAAGCGCAATGAATATTTAAATCATTATTTTAAATTATTTTTAACTTGCATTGCACATACTATGAGATAGACTGCTACAAAATGGTCAAAAAGATTTAAGATAAAATAGTGTTTCCAAAATATAAATGTAAGTAATATCCAGACTGTACATAATTCTTTTTTTTTTTTTTTTTTACATAACTGTCTGTTCAAAACCTCGTCAGGGGTAGTAAGTGCTATATGAATACAATTAAAAATTTAAAGCAGCACTTCACAGTACCGTTGTTAACTCTGTGCACTACTACTCAAAAAGAATACATCTTTGTCATCGCAAAGCTGCAAGCGATTTGATCAATTAAAGCCTGCACCGGCTTCCAAGCATCCTTTACATTTGCATATTACCCTTTACATTTGCAGATTAACTCGTTGCGTACATTTGCATTTCTTCCTCACATGCAGGCACCCTGGCAGGAAGGCTTGTTTAGCTGTCTCCCCGGCTTTAGTTTCACAGCACTTTAAACTCTCTGAATGACACTTCAGCTGAGGCATTTAAACTATCAGAATTAACCATCCCGGGACGGTTGCCTTTCGACAAAAAGTAGGGGATTGGTTTTTCATAATTCAAAAAAGTATGGGCACGTCGTGCCTCTCCGGTCCCGCCCACTTCGACCTCTAGTTTGAAGTGTGTTGTGAAGAGGCACTAAACATTTGTGTCCAAATGGCGCCTTATATTAACTGACAAACATGCAGCTATGCATGCTGTATTTATAATAAAGATCTTTTGTGTGTTCTTATTTTGTTGTTTATCATCAACCAAGCACCAATTATGAAAACTTTTGCATGCGAGTCTTCCATTGTGTTTTTACACTAAGACATGAAGCACCTTCAGTACGAATGAAATTCAAATCATTCCACTACAAGATTATGGCTTTTATCTACACTGGTCCTGATAATGCCATGGAATCAACGTGGCCATGGAGGCAAGAAATATGTCGACCTATTAGATTTCTATGTATAATTATGCTCAGCGAATCCATCAGTTTATTAAGTTTCAATACGTTTTTATTTCAGGCTTTGCAGAAAAGGAGAACTGACAAAACAAGGAGGTGGACGCCGCCACCTTTAACCCCCCTCACCCCCACACACACACAAAAATCTCTTCATACCCTTAACCACCCTCCCCACCCTACTCCAATTCAGTTACAGTTATGATAAAGGGGCGTGTGTCTTCAGTCCTTTGGCAGTCCATGGGGCACCTCTGTAGGATGACAGAGAGGTCCGCGGCCAAGGTCTGGCAGGGCTTGATGGCACGTCCTGCTCCTGTAGTCGTTGTTGAGGTAGAAAAAAGGACAGGGATCCACAGTTTGAGGAAGAGAGGGGATTGGTCCGTCAAGTCGTATGCTAACTTCTATTGTCCCAGGAGACGCCAGAGTTTATGGAGCCATCTTTATAGGTTGGAAGAGTGGCTTGCCCCACAAGGAAAGAATAGTGTGCTTGGCCACCAGCAGGTGGGAGATTTGCTTGCCAGAAGTAGAGCTGAGGGGATAGAAATCCTCTGACGGCCTGCTGAGGAGGGCTAGCTCGGGGAGCTTGTCGAGGGGGGTAGCCCTGTATTTGGGAGATGGCAAGGAAGATTTTATCCCAGATGTCCTCCAGGTGGAGGCACGACCACATGATGTGGAGGAAGGTGCCTCGTTCTCCACACCCACAGGAATCCGGACGTGTAGCGTCTATAGCGTGAAGCTTGGCTGGCATCAGGGCCAGCGCTAAAGTAATTTGTATAAGATCTCTCTGCCCTGGACGTGGTGGACGAAGTTGGTGTTGCAGGTATAGATTTCATCCCACTGTTCAGGATCAAGGGAAATATTCAATTCTTTTTCCCCTTGATCTTGGAAGGACGGTCTATGTGCAGGTAGTGATGTATCGTGGATAGATTATATCTGTGAGACCAAGTGTTGTGTTGTACAGAGGCACTGTAGGAACTTTTCAAATCGAGGGGCGAGTGATCCAATGGCGAATTTGCAGGTAGGGAAACATTCAGACTCTGGGATATCATAATCACCCCAGGGGTACTCAAAGGCCATGGGGTGTCCCTGGCATAAAAGTCTTAAGGGCAGAAGCAGCTCCTAGATCTCTATATCTGGTTTTCTGCCATAGATTTGCCAGGAGTGAAGTGTGTGTTATCCACTATCGGCGTAAGCAGGGACAGGAAGAAGGTGCGGCCCCTCCAAAGCGTGATCGAGTGCAGAGCGTGTGACAGGTTAGATGTACAATAGCCTGCCACTCATGCTCTTAGGAACCCACAGTACCTCACCCAAGGGCTGAGGCACCATTATTTGATGGCCGTTACTCCCATGCACTGTGGGATTCAGTTGCACAGGTGCTACCCGTGGTCCCGGAGGAGGCCCAGACAATACTCACCCAAGGTATAGCAGATTGGAGAGACAGCCAAGTTCACAACAAGATGTGGGCTAGACATAACAGACTCGCTAGGTAGAGCAGTTTCTTCATCAGCGGCCTTACTGCGCCACGACTGGCTTTTCAGGGGATGTCCAAGCCTCACCTATGGACGTACCCTTTGATAGCTCCCGTCTCTTCGAAGACAAGGGGGGCTGAGCACTGGAGCGCTTCAAGGTTAGCAGAGCTACAACCCAAAACCGCCTTTCGCTCCTTTTGTGGCCACGGAAGGGGCTTCCAACCACATCTTTACTCACCGAGCCACCACAGCATGCAAGCTTCCCAGCCTCTGCATGGCCGAGGATGCAGTACCCCCAGACCCTGTGGGCCAGGCAGCCAGAGGTCTGGCTAGTCCACAACCCACCCCCGCAGCTCCAAACCTCTTTAGTTCTCCCTCCAATGATCATGGGCAACCAGCGGGAGGCAGAATACGCCATCACCTGCACCACTGGATGTCGATATAATCAGACTGCTGGGTCCTCTAGATTGCCCGATGGGGCTGCTTCCTCCCCTTCGTCACAGGCTGACCAAGGACCATCTCTCCTTACTCCGTGAGGAAGTGGTGGATCTCATGGCCAAGGGAGCCATATAGAGGGTGCTGACGCCAGAAGTAGGTCACGATTGTTATTCCCACTAATTTCTGATACCCAAAAAGGTCAGAGTCCTTTGTCCTATCCTAGTCCTGTGCCCTCTCAATTTCTTCCTCATAAAGGAGAAATTAAAAATGCTCACGCTCGCTCAAGTCCTGTCTGCCCTGGACCCGGGAGACTAGATGATCATGTTGGACTTGCAGGAATCATATTTCCGAATTCCCGTCCTGTCTGCACACAGATGTTACCTGCCTTCCCCAACCAGATCTGACAGTGGGGACAGAGGTGGAGCTCAGAGGCCTCTGGTCCCCGGCGGAATCAGGAATCCACATCAACCTACTAGAGCTGCAGGCGATCCGGCTGGTATTGAAAGCCTTTCTACCCCAAGTGCTGGTGTTCATGGACAACAGCACCGTTATGTAGTATTGCTACAAACAGGGCGGGTGGGGTCTTAGATTCTTTGTCAAGAGAACCTGCACCTTTGGACCACGCTGTAACGTCAGGGAATATCTCTTGTGGTTCAACACCTGGCGGGCTCTCTGAACGCCAGAGCGGACAAACTCAGCCGGAGATGCGTTGCGGTTCACAAATATCTCCGGAGGTGGTGGAAGGTCTCTTTCATCAGTAGGGAGAGCCTTGGTTAGATCAATTCACCAACGCAGAGAACGCATAATGTCAGCACTTCTGTGCGCTGGAGTTTCCAAGGCGGCTGTCACTTGGAGGCGCTTTTAATCTCGAGTGGAGTTCAGGCCTCCTGTCCACTTTTCCACTTATACCACTCCTGCCCAGAGTTTTCAAGAAGATCAGGAACGACCGTGCCCAAGTCATCCTTGTAGCTCTGAACTGGTGCTCGGAGAGTTTGGTATCCCGAGCTGCTGAGCATGGGCATCTGTCCTCTGATCAGGCTGCCTCTTCAATAGGATCTTCTGTCCCAGCAGCAGAAGAGGGTTCTCCACCCGAACCTGCCAACGCTCCATCTTCATGCATGGAGATTAAGTGGCGACAGTTGACAGCTTTTGACCTTCTGCCTGAAAGTCTGCAATGTTATCTTGGCAGCCAGGCGTCCCTCCACCAAGACAGTTTACGCCTACCACTGGGGCAAGTTTGTAGCATGGTGTGCAGAAACGTAAGTTGACCCTTTTTCTGCTCCCCTTTCTCAGGTCTTTGCTTTGGGCTCCTTAAAGGCTATCTTTTTCCCATCTCAGCCATTCGCTGATTGCCAGATCAGCGATCCCTGTTCAAATCCCCTGTTGTAAATTGGTTTTTGAAATATCTCCAACATATGTTTTCACCTTCACCCTTTATCATGCCTCAGTGGGACCTCAATCTCGTACTTACATTTCTTATATGCGCTCCCTTTGAGCCACTACATATCGGTCCTCTCAGGCTCCATACCATCAAGACGGCCTTCCTAGTGGCAATATCATCAGTCCAGAGGGTCAGTGAGCTTCCGGCTCTAAGACATCTAAGCCTCCATACCTAACCATCTCTCCAGACAAGCTGGTTCTTCACCCTAGAGATTCCTTTCTGCAGAAAGTTGTCACTCTCTTTCATGTAGACCAGTCCATCACCCTGCCTACCTTTTATGCTTCACCACGTCCCTCAAAGGAAGAGGAACTACTCCATTGACTGGGCCCAAAAAGAGCATTGTTGTTCTACATTGACTGCTCGAAAGAGGTATGGGTGGACAACCAACACTTTGTGGGGTATGTCGGAGCCAAGAAAGGGAAAGCAGAAATTAACCATCTCTCGATGGATCGTCCTCTGTATTAAAATCTGCTATGGACTGGCCAAAAGGCAACCCCCTGAAGGTTTGCCAGCTCATTCGACCAGAGCTAAGGTTGCAACCACTACGTTAGCACGCAAAAGATCTGATCCTGGACATCTGCCAGGTAGCAACGTGGGGTTCTCTGCACATGTCCACCAAGCACTCCTGCCTGGACAGTCAGGTTTGTTGGGATGGGCACTTTGTCTGTTCGGTCCTGCAGGACTTTCCAGTGTGAATTTGTATCGCTGACCCACCTCCGGGGAGGTATTGCTTGGGTATCTATTCCAAGGTAAGGAATCTGTGGCTAGAAGTCAATCACACAAGTTACTTATCTTCAGTAATGCCTTATCTGGTAGAGACTCTATCTAGCCACAGATTTTACCCACCCATCCTCCCCGCACTGCAAACAGATTTCTAGGGTCAAGGTTGTTCCTCTTCAGGGCCCTAGTCCTCCGCACCTGTGGTCAGTGTTCTTGGTCCCGCACTCCTGGCATGAAAAGTCTCAAAAAGAAACTGACTAGAGCGGGCTGGTATGGCCCCTGTAAAGGCACCGCGCGCATCATTTCCAGCGCAGATGACGCCATCAACGCCACATGGAGCCTAACGATGCCACCTATCGGCGTGCAGGGGTACTGCTCACGAAAATGTCCTGATCCAGTCTGATGCCTGGGGATAATTCTAAGGTAAGGAATCTGTGATTAGATAGAGTGTCTACCAGATAAGGCGGTACCGAAGTTAAGTAACTTGCTCAACACATCAGAGCATTTCCCAGTCCACCCTTTCAAATGCCTTTTCAGTGTCCAGGGAGAGGGGAACTGCTACCCTGCACTTTTTCCTGGTGATGTCAATGAGATGCAAGTCCTGCTTGGTCTTCTCGCCAGTGGCATAGTTGAAAACAAAGTTGCCCTGGTTGGAGAAGACCAGGTTGGGAACGAGTTTATCCAGATGGTTGGCTAGGACTTTAATGATAAGTTTGAGGTCCAGGTTGAACAGGGAGATGGGGTGGTATGAGGAGCAGACCATGGGATCTTTGCCTGGTTTGGGGATCAAAACAATGGAGGCCTCATCTATGCTACCTGAACTGCATATCCATCAGTTAGTTTGTTGAAGAAGGCCGTCAAGATGGGAAGATGTTGAGGGGCGAACAGTTTGTAAAATAACGCTGTGAAGCAATGAGGGCCTGGGGCCTTGGAGGTTCATGTTGGCCAATGGCATCCAGGATCTCCTGGGGGGAGATAGGGCAGTCCATGGATGCTACACCAGGCGCCAAAAGGCGAGTTAGGGAAACAGAGTTATCGTAGGCATTACGGGGAGGTCCCAGGGTGCTGGGTTAGCAGCTTACAGTTAGAAGGAGCAAAAAGCCTGAAGCTTGTCTGGAGTGGCTGTGTGCACTATGCCATCACCATCTCAAAGCTCCTCCAAGAGTTGTTGGGTTTGGCGTGCCTGCAGTTTCTAGGCCAAGAAGATGCCCGGTTTATTTCACCCCCCCCCCCTCTTGATACCAAGCCCCCAGCCTCTTGAGGACGTAATTATCCTTGTCTACCTCTAGGTTGCGGAGTAGGCTCCGAACCATCAAGAACTTCCCCCAGAGTTTGTTCATGGGTGAGCATTTATGCTGTTGTTCGAGGTCAGACATCCGTAGCCAAGTTGGTCCTAGTGTGGTCACAGACGCGCTTAAGTTGGGTGGCCGCCTGGAAGAAGGCACCCAAGGCCACTGCTTTCAGGGCATCCCAGACAACTCTCCTGTCGATGTCCCTTTCGTCATTGAGGGCCACATATTCCATGAGGGTGGATCTGATTGCATCCACCACAAGATCGAGGAGAAGGGAGTCGTTCAGATGCCAGGAGGACCCAGAGGGCAAGTGAGGAGATTGATTACAGCCACCATGGGACCGTGCTCGGAGAGAGTCATAGGAAGGTGGTCAGTCTCAAGGAGGTCGCCCTCTAACCGCATGTCTATGAGCACAAGGTCTATCCTGGCGTAGGTTCAGTGGGCCACAAAGTAGTGGGAGTAGTCAATCGTTAGGGGGTGCCGCGTGCGCCATGCATCAAGCAGGCCAATCTCTGTGAGCCACGTGCAGCCCTCCGGGGACAGGACAGGGGTCGCTCCATGGGTGTGTTGTGATTTGTCTTGTGCATTGAGGACAATGTTAAAGTCCCCCCTAAAATTGGGGCCCTGTTTGAATGCAGTGATAGTTTGCAGTGTGGATTGAAGTAAGGTCTTTTGGCCGGAGTTATGGACATTTATAGAAGCGATACATAGGGATTGGCCTCCCAGGTATTGTTGAGTGCTATCCATGTACCCTCTTTGTTGAATTTGTGGTAGTGCTCTGTGAAACGTAAGGGTTGGGAGATGAAGATCGCCACTCCTGCCTTTTTGGCCCTGGAGGAGGTGTGGCACTGGAGCAGGAATTTGCAAGAGTAGAGTATACGGGTATCAGTGCTTAGAAGATGAGTTTTTTGGAGCAGGCAGATGGACGCTCCTGTAACCTGGAGCTCTCCCAGTCGTCAATCCCGGATGAAGACTGTTTGCCTCCCAAAAGTCGCCGCCCGGAGCTGCGCCCTGACTGCAGGCACCTCCACCAGCTCCAACGGATTCCCCAGCATGCAAGTCACCTTTTCCAGAGTGGGGAGTCCATGGGTCCGGCCCTCCCAGGTGAAGAGGAGGTGAAACCGATGGACCCACGGGTATTTTATATGATGGGTCGTGAGAAAGCCTGGCCAGCATGGCTGGTGAAAGGTCCTGGAAAGGAAGAGCTGTGCGCCATTGAATGAGATATGGCCCCCTGCGGGGCCTTGGACATGATCGATTCCTTGTTGGTGATGCAGTGGATACTGGCCTGAATGCCTGGTGTGCGCTTGCCCTTCTGAGAGAAGGGGACCACTCTGTGTACTCTGCCCATGACGATGGGGTTTCCCCTGGAGCATACCAGGACAGAATCAAAGAGGTCTGGGAGATATTTGGAGAGATCTGCGTCCAGAACGGTGGTTGATACCCCTCTGATGCGGATGTTGTTGTGGCAGGACCTGTTCTCCAAGTCCTTGCATTTCTCCTGGAGAAGAGAGAACTGATCTTCCAGCTGGAGGAGTTGTTGTTATATGGTCTTGCCCTCTTCGTGGAGTATGTCGATGGAAGCTTCACTTTGGGCCACCCTCTCTCTGATATCTCTTTGGAGGCACTGAGGTCCCGTTTCACGTCGGCTTTAACACCTTTAGGGTCGTCTTGGAGTTCCTACTACAGCTGAAGGAGCAGGTCCCTGGTAACTTGTTGCGGTTCGCTGTCTGACAGGTTGTCCGGCTCACCAGTATTGGGTGATGGGGGCGGGGGAGTCCCCTTCCGAGGGGTGCTGAGTTAGTTGTTGGAGGAAGGTCTTAATGGTGGGGTCCTTCTTGCCCTTAGTCATGTTGCGGGCAACAGTGGTGGGGAGCAACCCAGTCAGGTGCGAGGACTAGTATGAACTCCTTTGTGGGTGGGACACCAGGGGCCCCCAGGAGCTTCAGCGCGGTGCTGTACCAGACATTCCTAATACATTATATGCCACTGGAGTAAGCTTAGATGGTGAAGGCAGGGCGCGTGGCCATAGGCACTGGGTTCACCCACCAATCAGCGTCACCTACGTGAGTTGCTCAAGATAGGGGCAAGTTCCTGGTCCATGGCAAGGGGGAGGGGGCCGTCTGAGGCAATTCAGAAGGCAACGCCAGGTTCGGGAGGAACTCCACTGCTCAGTCATAGGGCCCCCTCCCCTCGCGCTCCTCGTGCATAGGCCCTAGGCTGTAGTCTGAAGGGAGGGGTGCAGAGGGTACTGGTCCACATGGCGTTGGCCCCCTCCCTCTCGGGGACCCGGCCAGTGGTGAAGTCCGATGCATGGGGGGGGTAAGGCAGTCGCTTGGTCCCCTCGCTGATGACCACAGCGAGGCATCCACCTGCGTAGATGTCTCTTCCGGCTTCAGGAGTAATGTAACACCATGTGTCCCAGCCCCTGATGATGGTTGTGGCCAGTGGGGGCCGGGCAGGAGACGATCGATCGACCCAGTCTTCCCTGGGTCACACACTGCTTGGTGCACCCCCCTGAATCGAGGGCGATCGGCTGGGCCTGAGAGGCAGCAGCTGCACTCCACTCAGTGTTGTGGTTTCTTCCGGTGCCCCTCTGCGTCTGCTAGGCCGGGGCACCGCACACTCACGTGTGGCTGGTGGGCATTGAACATGTGTTGGAGATTGGGAAGATCAATAGAATGAATTATTAGTTAATGAAGAGATGTGGGGCATTTAACCTGATATTGAAATTCAGGATCATGGATTGGTGAATTTTGTATCTTTAAGATAATTGGTGAATAAGATTTTGAAAAACCAACGGATTCTCCTAAAAGTGATACATAGTTTCTTTTTATATTTGGCTCGTTTTGGAAGGATTAATGTGATGTGGAGCTAAAAAAGAACTTCTGTAGTTTTTGTAAGGATATTCCGAATTTATTAGCTCATGGGGAGATTTGAAAAAGCAGCAGTTCACTGTAAGCCACAAAACACGTGTTGGCTGTTTAGTTAGTTTGTCCCCAATTGGCATAACCTGACTTACTTGTAAGTCCCTAGTATATGGAACCAGAGGTACCTAGGGCCTGTAGTTTGAGGTGTCTTTTGTGGACTGCAGCACGAGTGTGCCTCCACGAGTATGACAAGGTAAAACATTGCTCCCAGTCTGCCACTGCAGACTGGAAAAGCAGTTTAAAACTGCTAACTCAACTTTGCCATTTAAAGTAATAGCAAAGTCCATCCCTCCCTTTTTAATTTATGTAAATCACCCCTAAGGTAGGCCTAACAAGCCCCAAGGCATGGGTGCTGAGTGTTAAAAAGTGGAACATGTACTTTTATATGTTCCAGCAGTAAAAACCAGAAATTGTTGTTTTTACTGTAGAAAGGCTAGTAGCCCTATTGGCTACTAGCCTTTCCCTGCCAACCCTGCTAACTTCTGAATGAGACTACTAAGTCTGGTACTGTTTGGTATCAAAAGAATCAGTGCATTAAATACGAGTTAATGGTTAAATTAAATTTAATGTCACTGTTGGGCAAAGTGCAGCTTTAGAAGTTGCCACTTTCGTTGCCCAAGGTCTCCAGTGCCCGTTTACTGATGTACACAGGGCTTGTCCTGCAGATAGCTTTCTGCCCTCCTGGAGAGACATGCTAACGACTTTCAGGAAGGAGAATAATGAGGGATTGTAGGTCAGGGCAGTGCCCCCTCCCTTCTGCAGGAAGCCACTTGGGTTTTAGCCCCAGAAAGGAAGGCTTCAAAAGGAGAAGCCGCCTTTTAGGGCAGATGTGTAGCACCAGGGGGAAGAGCTGCGGGGAGGGCTGCCCCATTGTTGAGGTAGACAGGTGGTCACGGGACTTGGCTAGTGAAGTCTGGACACCAGGACAGGGGTCTCCCCATCTTGGGAGTGGGCAGAATGGTGCATCCTGGGATAGCCAGATGCCACACTCCACAGGAAATGGTCACCAGGTGGGGGAGGGAACCTGGTAGCCCATTGGCTACCAACTGCATCCTGCCCTGAGGGTACTTTCCGAGCATAAATGGGGCACCCAGACCTCGACTGACTTGAAGAACGACTGAAGAAGGTCTGCCCTGCTGCACCTAGGAACCAGCAAAGGGAGGCTGTACTGAAGAAGATTGCATCTGGTGGCTGGCAAAGAGAGGGGACTGTGCCTGCTGTGTCCTGCTCTGGGAGAAGCTGTCTCCAGAGTCCAGTCAAGACAACTCCAAGGGGCAGCGGACTGGCCTCCTGTTCATAGCACAGGGACACAACAGCTGAAAAAGCCTGCTGGGCAAGTTGGTAGCCCAAAGTCTTCAAGCCGTTGTTAGACCTGACGTCCTTGGCGTTGTTTCCTCTGACTCTTTTTGCTTTCTGACTTACTGTTTTGCTGACTTTATCTTTGCTGGCTTTAGGAATATGGGCACTTTACCGCTGCTTACCAGTGCTAAAGTGCAGGTTTTTAAACGTGTTTATTGAGAACAAAGCTATAAACAAGGCATAGCAATAAGATAGAATTAAAGTCTGAGGATACTCTTCCAATACAAACCAAATCAGCATCAGTTTACAATATATCTGCACAGGAAATAACATTGCAGGGAGTCTCAGCTAAACATTGTTATGCTAACGAAAAACAAGCAGCAGCAGCGAGTGGGGGCAGAAAAAGTCTACAAATCCTAAGAGTACCCCCCACCCCAACTCACTCCCGTGAAACCCCCAGTGAGTTGGAGGAGTAAAGCACAGGCAGATGACAGGTCCACTGTGGGGTATTGAACCACCCCAAAGGGAACCAGAATAGCAGGAGGTGGGTGGGAGGGACCACACCTCATCATAACATTCTCCGACTCTCAACTTCTGGCATTTGCTGCAGCCACGAAATGTCAGACCCATGCGTTCGGTACAGTCTCTCTCTCTCGGGGGCCCCAGCCTACCCTTCAACAACGGGCATCAGCAGTCCCTGTCTCTGGTAGGTGGCCGGGGTACCACTAAACAGCAACTCCTCCTCAGCAAGACAATCCAGAATGGTTGCCCAATGTTCCAAGTCCCATTCCACATGCTCGTCGGTGCGCACTGCCCTTAGTCTCCTCCACCACACCCCATTCCTGCAAACCGAGCAGCGATCTCTGTGCCGCTGGTGCAGCGGGCTGCAACCAATGAATGGCCACTCTCCATTTAGCAAGCACCAGGCCCAGAGGAGCAAAGCGGTAGCTCATCTTGGTGGCACGTCAGGGTGTCGGGAGCAAGTCCAATAAGCAGTGGCTGACGGAAGGCTCCAATGCTATCCGTGTGACCACTCGTAAAATTCACAGAACCTCTACCAATAGCTCTGGAGTCTACCAAACTCCCACGTCTTATGTAGAAAGGACGCTGACGCAATCCTGCATTGTGGGTATGCTGCCGAACTGGCTCCATTGATTCTGTGTAAACGCTGCAGAGTCATGTTAACAAGGTGCAGATAATAAAATTGGGTCAATTTGAACCATGCAGTATTCGCCACCTCCTGGACCTGAGCAAATGCTCTCTGCCCTGCGCTGCCCATGAACAAATTGGGCAGAGCAGGAGCCCACCTGCAGCGGACCCCAGACATGTCAATCTGGAGATCACCCTTGAGATTAAAAAAGGAGGGAGTCACCCCAATGCCAAGCAAAGGGACGGGGTACAAATACGACAAAAACACAAACGTCCCTATATTCTAATGTAAAAGAGGACAAATTCCTCACTCTGGACCAAGTGTCTATTCGGATGTATACCTATATAGCATAGATAAAGCTATTATCTTAAAAAAGACAATTGTCTTGCTGAAAATCGAATATCCATCTACACCCCTATATCATATAATATAAAATATGTACCGCACAAGAATTTCTTAACTTAAAACACAATATGTTAAAACATTTGTATTAAAAATAATTTATCACATATTCATACAATAAATCCATTCATATTCCTCCCAATATAGGTTACAATCTAGTTTCATTACACATATAGATAAAAACTCTAAAAACAGTCGACGCAGCGTTTCGGTGACACCTCGATATTTTCACCTTCCTCAGGACTACAAAAGTTTTCATCAAATCTAAATAGTAAAAATACATTGTTTAGTCATATATACATGCCACAAACTAGTCGTGCTATACATTCCTTATTCCTAACAATGTGCTATGATGTTTTCAGCCTATCACCCAAGAAGCTTAGATATTTATTCTCCCACATTTGACGTTTCTGTTCTATACATCAACTGCTATTTCTTGTCACTCGGTCCCCCAGGGTTACATATAAAACTGTAGCATGCTTTTATCACACACTTATTTACTATTGCGCCTTTTTGTTCAAACATTCTTTACACAATTCCCTGCTATTCCAGTCTTCATTAATAGGGAATCTCTAATGAACTGTTATTAAAATAATTAATCAGATGCAACAGTATCTCTAAGGTGCCCATGATTATATAATGGTCCACTCATATTCTATTCATATGTATGATTTTTAATATCATTATTTTTTATATCATTATTATGAGTCCTTTCCTTACATTATAACCACTCTCGATATAAATAGGCATAGTGACTACAATACTGGATTTGTTTATTACTACTAGTTCCAATTACATAATCTGTGGGGGATAAAACCTCTCGCCACATCAAAAAGACCACAATGATAGAGCCTTCAAAATATAAAATATAAAAAGAGAGCTTTCATTGTCTTTATATATCCTCTCATTAATTCACGATTACTTTTTTTTTTTAAAACCCTTGTACCACATTTATAACGTTTTCTCTATAGTATAAATTATACCGTGCTTAAACCTATTCGCATACCTTTCAATTTCAGTACTAAATTTTTTCTTAGTATCCGTTAGAGCCACCGTGCTATTGGGGATAAGGGAGTTGAAGATAAAAATCGGCACAGATCTCTGTCTGGCTGTTTCTCTGTAAATACGAGTCATGATTGGAACACATTACTATGTTTTATAATATTTCACCAATGCATCTTGTTCATCAGGAAAAGGGCTGCTTACCTATTCACATCAACAAATGTACCGTCCCATGTAGATCACATATATTTTGGGAACAGGCATCGGCGTTTTAACATTGGCGATACCCTACTACGATATTGATGTTCATTTGTTGGCAATAAAAATCTATAAGGAAAAAAAATAATCTTTTCTTGAGATTATTCAATGCCTTAATATCGACGTCTACATCTGAGAGCCAATGTTTTATGTGTTAATAATAACAGCAGCATGTAGCATCCACTGTAGGCTCACAGAGTATAATTAAAAACCTACCGCCATCCAATTTTCACATTTTAATAATAATTATTAGTTTGGACTATACTGGCGCTACTTACTATGCTGGTTTCTGTAGCGCTCCTCAATAATACCTATTAGTTATATTAGTATTCACTTAACCCATGTGTTAATCACACCTATACTGTGATCCAAATCGAGTTTTACCTCACGTCATAATTTAAACCGCGTTTCACTCCAAACTTGTGCTATCTAAAAGGGGCGGTCAGAGTTAATGATTAGTTGAACCGCCTCATATTTTATCTAAAATGGAAAGGAATAAGATCAACTTATGTTCTGTTGATGTTATAAACTCATATGTAGGGGTATATATTCTCAAGCTCATATTACTTTCAAAAACGGAAGGGAAAATATCTTCCTTTCCATGTTGCCACCGCTGAATACTTAAATGCGGTGTATTTCAAACTCAGATAAACTCAAAGTTAAGGCTCAAAAAGACTCTCTACCCTCCTACTCACCGAATTGGGAACTTGCGGCCTCCCTGATCTAACGGGCTTCCGGAATCAGGATGTATAACGCTTCCGGGGTCCCGACCTATTTATGTTCCTTGGCGGCACCCACGTGGATAAAGTTACAACCTTCATATGTTCAAAATTTAAAAATTTAAAAGACCCCACTTTTTTTATTTACATATCATGGGGTTATTCAAAAAGCCTAATACTTTCACATATTAAAAGGTACTATAAAAAAACTTACGATGTGCCGATGAATATTACTTAAAACTAACCCGCATTCCAGGTATCTACCAATGGCGGCCATCTTGGAGTGTTTAGATATTACTACATGAAGCTCAACATTTCTAAAAAAAGAGTTGCAAATGCATTTCGACAACTTGTTTTAAATCGTAACATAAATAAACACTAAGGGGCCGATTTCGATCTGGGCCGGAAAACTCTCCGACCGAGCCGGATCCGGTGAGTTTTCCGACCGAGCCGGACTCCAGCAGTCCGACCGAGCGAGTACGATGCGGCCGCATGCTGCCGGACTCGACTCGGTCGGGCTCCCATTGAAGTCAATGGGAGCTGGTCGTACAACGCGTACACGGGCTCCCATTGACTGAATGGGCACGTCGCGAACAGGGGGGCCCCCTACAGTGGGTATGCGTTGGTGCGACTCGCACCGCACATGCGGTCCCCCCTGTGTGTGACTCGCGCGGCTACGTGTGCAGGGGGGGTCCGACACTGACCCCCCAAGTCCGGCTCCGACAGCTCTTCTGAGCCGGACGCTACGAGTCGGTCGGGCTGTTCGAGGCGCGCATCGTACTGGCTCGGTCAGGTAACGTCTCCATTGCGTAGTGCGAGCCGTGTCTGTACGAGTCGGTCGGAGCGGTTCGGACCCGGGAACGAGTCGGTCGGCGATTTCGCGTGCGCTCGCATCGTACTTGCTCGCGCGGACGCCCGTACGAATCAGTCTGGAACTAGGCCTCCGAATCGGATCCGGTAAAGCCGAATCCGATTCGGTGCCCTATCGGCCGAGATCGGAATCGGCCCCTAAGTGTTCCAGTTTTAGTGTTCCAATGACCTTTTTGTGTATAAAAGGGAGTGATACATGGGAAGCGATATCCTAATCGCATTTCATATATATTCCTAATTAACCCACATTCCAGGTATCTACCAAAGACGGCCATCTTAGAGTGTTAAATATTGCCGCACGGAGCTCGAAATTTCTAAAAAACGAATTGCAAAATGCATTTTGACAGCTTGTTTTTAATTTGTATCATAAATAAACAAACACTAAGGGGCCGATTCCGATTCTGGCCGGAAATCTCTCCGACCGAGCCGGACCCGGAGAGATTTCCGACCGAATCGGACCCGTGCAGCCCGACCGAACGAGTACGATGCGCACGTATGCCATCGGACTCGAGTCGGTCGGACTCCCATTGAAGTCAATGGGAGCCTGTCGTACAACGCGTACGCGGGCTCCCATTGACTCAATGGATGCGAGGCGGACAAGGGCGCCCCCTACAGCGTGTACGTGGCGATGCGACTTGCGCCGTACACGCACAGGTAGGGGGGACCCATGGGTCCCCCCTGTGTGCGACTCTCGCGGCTAGGCGTACAGGGGGGTCCGACACGGACCCCCAAAGTACGGCTCCGACTGCTCTTTGGAGCCGGAGTGCGCGGCTCGGTCGGACTGCTCGCAGCGCGCATCGTACTTACCCGGCCGGGGAACGTCTCCATTGTGCGGTGCGAGTCGAGTCCGAGCGAGTCGGTCGGTGCAATTAGACCCAGGAACGAGTCGGTCGGAGCGGTCGGGACGCCCGGACGAGTCGGTCGGCGATTTTGCATTGTACTCGCTCGCCCGGACGCGCGCACAAATCGGTCGGGCAATAGGGCTCCGAATCGGATCCGGTTAAGCCGAATCCGATTCGGAGCCCTACCGGCCGAGATCGGAATCGGCCCCTAAGCGTTCCAAATTTTGCGTTCCAATAACCTTTTTGTATATAAAAGGGAGTAATACATGGAATGCGATATCCCAATCGCGTTTCATGTATATTCCTAACTAGAGGCCAATATAAGGTAGAGACTAACATATAGGAGAGAAATCATATTTATTATAGTTTCTCAAAGATATTATTTACTGATGAAAATACATGTCCCCAGGGATCTATTATTACCCTCTGATCAAACCCATAGTTCATGCTTATTAAAACTATAAATAATCAATCCCTCGTCTGCTTCCCAATTACCTGACCAAATTTTATTATATTAATCTTTCCCACTCCTCTTTATTATTCAGGCCATTTTTGTAGGTGTTAAAGCGTGACATGTAAAATTGTTCACGTTTTTTTCTTTTACATATTTGATCTCCTCCTCGAGCGCTAAGTTGAATTACTTCAATGCCACTCCATTTCAATTCTGCAATTGTGTGGTTTCGTTCAATCCAATGTTCCACTAAAGGAGCTGTTCTTTTCTTTGTCCTAATCGCTGATTTGTGTTCAGTAATCCTGACTCTTATTTCTCGGGACGTCTCCCCGATGTATCCCTTATTACAAGGGCAAACAATTAGGTAAATCATGTTACTAGTCCTACAGTTAATAAAATTCTTAACATTATGTGTGATTCCATTATGGTTAATCACACTACCTTTCATGATATTACTGCAATTCTTACAGGAATTACACGGAAAATTACCTACAGGAAAAGGGGTATTGCTGATACTGCGCTGTTTGCATACTGTTTCTTCCCTATATGTATGTACCAATCGATTTCGAATGGTGCGGTTCCGTCTAAAAGAGAACATAGGTTTAGAAAGTCTTACATTGTTTTTATCATTCAGCAATTCCCAATTTCTATTTATGATATTCTTAACCTTATTGCTAACACTGCTGAAATTTGTGACAAAGATCAATGGAAGGTCCTGTGTGGTTGCTTCTAGATCTTTAGTAATAAACAATGATTCTCTATCGTAATATTTTGCTCTTTTGTACGCCTGTCTAGTAAGTCTCTTCGGGTAACCCCTGTCCAGGAGTTTTTTAGTTAAGACATCTGCATGTCGGTTAAAATCTTTAATCTCCGTGCAGTTGCGTCTAATCCTTAGATACTGTCCAAACGGAATATTGTCCTTTTGGCAGGCCGGATGATTGCTTTGATAATGAAGCATGGGGTTGCGGTCTGTGGGCTTAGTAAAGAGTTCTACTTGCAATTTCCCAGCGTTATGTTTTATCTTAATGTCTAGGAAGTCACAACTCTCTTTATTAATGGTAGATGTAAATTTTAAATTAGTGTCTCCTAGGTTTAACCACTCTATAAACTCCATAAGGGACGCTTTCGCCCCCTTCCACATGAAGAAAACATCATCGATGTAGCGAGACCAGCATGAAATATTTTCATAAAAAGGTGCCGCTGTGTTAAATATGTGTCTGTCTTCAAAGGCCGCTACATACAAGCAGGCCAGACTGGGAGCGCAGGTCGCTCCCATGCTGGTCCCCTTGATCTGTTTATAGTAGTCAGTACCAAATAGAAATATATTGTTTTTCAAAATGACTTCCGTACACTCAACTATAAATAAGGAGTGTGCAGAAAGATCGCCTGTGTCATTAGCTAAGAGGCCCTCTAACATCCTAATGGTGTCGTCCTGTGGTATGTTAGTGTAGAGGGCCTCTATATCCAAGGTGACTAACCACTGGGAGTCCACATTATATGGTAGTTTCTCAATTTTATTTATCATAGCTGTTGTGTCCTTAATGTAGGCTCTTTGACGTACCACCAAATATCTAAGCTTCTTGGGTGATAGGCTGAAAACATCATAGCACATTGTTAGGAATAAGGAATGTATAGCACGACTAGTTTGTGGCATGTATATATGACTAAACAATGTATTTTTACTATTTAGATTTGATGAAAACTTTTGTAGTCCTGAGGAAGGTGAAAATATCGAGGTGTCACCGAAACGCTGCGTCGACTGTTTTTAGAGTTTTTATCTATATGTGTAATGAAACTAGATTGTAACCTATATTGGGAGGAATATGAGTGGATTTATTGTATGAATATGTGATAAATTATTTTTAATAATTTTTTTTAACATATTGTGTTTTAAGTTAAGAAATTCTTGTGCGATACATATTTTATATTATATGATATAGGGGTGTAGATGGATATTCGATTTTCAGCAAGACAATTGTCTTTTTTAAGATAATAGCTTTATCTATGCTATATAGGTATACATCCGAATAGACACTTGGTCCAGGGTGAGGCATTTGTCCTCTTTTACATTAGAATATAGGGACGTCTGTGTTTTTGTCGATCACCCTTGAGAGCCTTATAAAAGCAGGATACCAACCCACAAGTCGATCCAGGGTCCAATATCAAGTGGAGTTTCTGAGACTCTGCCGGCTTTGTAGGGAAATCAGTCCAAATCTCATGGCAGACGCGAGACAGCTTAAGCTATCATAAAACCTGTCAACGGTGCAGGCCAAACAGGTTAGAGCCTCCTCCAATGTTACAAAAGCACCAGTAAGATAGAGGTCATCGAAAGTGTGGCATCCTCGCTCAAGCCACCATGACAGACATCACGGCCTGAACCTCACAAAAGGGTTGTAATCAATCAAGGGGCTATAGTCTAGTGTAGGGAGCTCGACGCAACACCCAATCCACCGTGTGTTCCCTGGCTACCGCCACCTGTCGGACAATAAAGGGGTGAGTAGCCGGGACACCCGACCCCTGCTTAAGGCAAGGCAGCAGATCTGCTCCACATCCCCACGAAACCAACAGGTTCTTCTCAGCGTTCGGTCCATTGCACCGCATATTGGAGAAGACTCGCAAAATACTACAGTTGGAGATCCGATAATCCCAAACACCCCATCTCGGTATCCAGTTTGAGGACATCCAAATTATCCTGGATCCTCTTACCAGCCCACACGAGTGCCACCAGAAGGCTATTTAATTTAGCGAAAGTGGACTTCGGGACAGTGTACATGGCGTTCTGTAATACCTACAGACACCTGGGCAGTAGAACCATTCTGCATAATGCAACTCTGGCCATGACTGACTAGAGGAAGCCAGACCTAGAACTTGACCAGTTCCTCCAGGCCGAGCAGAATTCTGCCCATCTTGAGATTTTAGCGGGCTACCGAAGTGTTAGCTAAGTGGATTCCCAAGTTACGGAAATTATCCCTGTCCCATCGGAGCTCAGTCCTCGGCGTATTGTTCCGCATTAGGTGTGCGAGTGCCGCCAAGGGGAACAGCTCTGTCTTCCATTTATTGATCCTCAGGCCAGAGACCGCGCTGAATTCCTCCATGATCTGTAGTAGTGTCACAACCAATCTCTGCGGGTACAAGAGATATATAAGTATGTCATCTGTTTAAAGCAAGATGACATGTGACAGTCTGTCTTCCTCAATACCCCACCTGGCCATGTCCCTGCAAAGGCCGATTGCCAAAGGCTCCATCACTAGGGCGAAAAGGAGTGGTGAGAGGGGACATCCCTCCCTTGTTCCCCTCCCAATGGGGATGCATTCCGATATCTCCTGTTCAGATCGCACTTGGGCCACCGGCTCCACATAGAGCAACTGCACCTAGGATATAAACCCAGTCCCATGCTCCGGAGAACCTGCCAGAGATAGTCCCAATCAAGTGTATCAAATGCCTTCTCCATGTCTAAGGCGATCAGCGCTGCCTCCAGATCCCTGTCCGCGATGGAGTGCATCACATGCGACAACCTCTGAAGGTTCATGTGGTTCCCCCTGCCCGGCATAGAAACCACGCCACATAATCTATTGGCTAGGGCCTTCACCAATATTTTAGTATCAAAACCTAACATTGAAAGGGGTCTATACGAGCTGGGTTTTGACGGGTCCTTACTCGGTTTGGGGAGCATGATTGTCTGGGCCTCTCTCATGGTCTGGGGCAGTATCCTGCTGCTTCGTGCTTCCTGGAGTGTCTCCAGAAAGCGGGGCATAATCAGCGCCGAGTACGTCTGGTAATATTCCACCTGGAGCCCATCCGGGTCTGCTGCCTTATTCCAAGCCATATCCCGGACAGCTTTTTGCAGGTCTTCCATTAAGAGCGCCTTCTCCAGGCCTTACACTTGTTCTGAGGTAAATCTAGGAAGTATGAGGCCATCCAAAAAACCTCCCGACCCGACTGACAATCCCGCCTCCTGTCTGCTATAAACCGCAGCTAGGTGATCCTGGAGAAGGTGGTTAATGCTGGTCTGCGAGCCTGCAATAGAGCCGTTCGGCCGTCTCAAGGAAAGGATCACCGGGGTGTGGGCGTTCCCTTTTAAGTAGCCACACCAGGAGGCGCCCTGATTTATCGCCCTCCCTATGAAGCAGCAATAGGTAATCTCGCCTGACCAATCGGTCTAGTCTATCCCAAGTCTCCCCCATCATCTTCTGGGCTAACAGCAGCACCTTTGCCCCCCTCCCAACGTGGGGGCGTCCCGCTGGAGACTTGCCAGTTGCCTCTCCTCCTCCAGCAGTTAAGCCTCAAGACTTTGTCTAGTGCCACCAATGCGGGACACCTAATGGGGAGTGATTCAGTTCAGGACTGTGGAGGCTGGAATCAAAATGTATCTACAGCATAGTGCCTCCGAGACCATGAATTAGAGTTTTGTTTTCGGATAGGAATCTACATAAGTCTTCCTACTTGGGTTCAAGTGATGAACTTTTTGTCTTATGTTAACTTTTCGATAAGGTATGATGCCCCGTACTCAATTTTCAAACCAACTGTTTCAATAAACACTCTTGTGCCGGGAGTTTGCCTGATTGCCTGAGGGGTAGATACGCCAATGCGGGACAGGCACTCGCCCTGGGTCACAGCCTTAAGGGCGTCCCATTCTACCCCTCTACGGGACGTCGTGATCCAGTTAGCTACAAAGTAACCATCTGTCGCCACTCTGACCTCCTCACGAATCTGAGGATCACCACGTGTTTTGGGGTGTAAGCACCACAAAGGTACCAGTGGTCTATTCCCACAGACTCCCCACTCCAGAAGCATAGGGGCGTGGTCAGAGACAAATGTACACAATATCTGGACAACAGCCACCTCCTTGACAAGGTCCCCTGATACCAAGAACCTATCTGTATGACTGTATATGAAGTATTTTGGAGCATAGCAAGTGTATTCCCGAGTTTCTGGGTGTGTTAAGCGCCAAACATCCATACAACCCAAACGCTCCATCACTGCTCGCAGCGCAGACCTCATATTGTGCTTCGTACACATCTTGGGGGGAGGAGGGGGTGACATTCCCAGGAACCATCAAGCACACAATTGAAGTTCCCCCCCCCATCCCCACCCACAGCAAGGAAGTCTCTTCGGAAGGAAAGAGCTCACGTTCCAAGGCACGGTCGAAGTCTCCGCCGTCCGTCTTGGGGGCATACGCATTCAAGAAGCATACCTCACACCCATTCAGCATGCCACACAGCAACAGGTATCAACCTTCTGCATCCACCTTATAAGCGCAGACCTTGAACGAGGCCTGCGGGGCCACCCATATTAAGACCCCCTGGGCATAGTTAAAAAAAGTAGCTGAGAGGGCGTGGCCAAGCCGTCGACCATGATGGCCGCACGGCGTTGAAGCTCCGGCGCCCGATGCCCTAACATCGCTGGAAACGACAGTACCCGGCATCACCACACGCGGTGGAAACCGATGTAAACCTTGGCGAGGTGGAGGTGATTGCTCCAGGGAGTGGAGGGATCAACGCGGGGGCCTACACGGCTCTGATATCCTGGCTGCATCACTGAAGCGAGCGTAGGGGAGACCCGGCCTGCCTCAGAGGCCCCGTGGTGACAGGGTCCACGGGCGAGCCGGAGCAGCGGAGCTCCGCCGGGTCCCCTTGCTCGACCAGAGAGCGTGACCCTATGGTACAGGAGGAAGAACGTGGGAGGGAAAACGAACAAGGAAACCCACCGGCACGACGACCTTCGTGGCCCTGATCTGGCGAGGACGTCACTGGAACAGGTGTAGGAGAGACCCGGCCCGCCTCGGAGGCCCCGTGGAGATAGGGTCCGCGGGTGAGCCTGAGGCCGGAGCTGCGGTGCTCCGCTGGGCCCCCTCGCCTGGCTCAGATACCTGGCCCACCGGGAGGAGCACAAAGAACCAACGGTGGGGAGCACCGACCGACATTGGAGTTTTCGGCTGACACTGGAGGACGGATGAGTGCGGGGGTTGGGGCGCGGCATGCCAGGCCCAATGACCACGCTTAGCCACTAGTACATTGCAGGGGGCTGCAGCCGCTGTTTGTCCCCCCCCTTCCCCACTCCTCCCCCCCGGGGGGCAACATCGAGTGATGGAATAAGCAGTGCGGACCCGCGGAGTCACTGGGGCCTACTGCCTACTCGATGTCCATATCATACACTGGGCCCAGCTTCTCATATAACGGTCGGAAGGGGCGGTGGGGCCCCCTCAACTTGCAGAGCCCTACAGTTACGCGAGGGTGCTCTCCTCCCCCCCCCACCCTCCCCTACGGCGCTGGGCTCCTGAAATCCACGGGACTGCTGGGCAGGGCAGACGCCACAGGCGTGGCGAACCAGGGGATGGGGCCCTTTGATTCCGGAGGTCCACGGAGAGGAACCACTGCTACAACGGCATCCCGGAACATTCATGAGCAAGGGGACTGGGGGCCATTGTGATGCCGGGGCCCATTTCTCAGAGCCCGTGCGAGAGGATGCGGTGAGGGCCTGCTGGTTTCTACGAACCCCCCCTCTGCGCTTTACCATGCTCCTGTCGCCGGGCCATGCTGGACTCCATGTCATGGTGAGTCCACGTTGGCGGAGCCTCTAGATCACACGCTTTCCTTATACGGGGGCCTAGTGTTGCGGCCCAGACGATCCCAGCGGCGCATTTCCACCTAGGGCCTACATTAGGGGCGCTACCCGGAACCCTTTCCTAAGTGCCTCTCATTACCTGCTGACCCCTCCCCCTCAACCTACGAAGATGGGTCGCGGGGACCCCAAGCAGCGCAAATTGAACTTTGACAGGCAAGGCACTTCGGACCAGCCTGACCAAAGCCCGGAGCGAGGAGATGGGTCGGAGTGTGGTGAGCCACTGCAGCCTCTAGATGGCACAGCCGCCATAATGGCGGAGCTTCGGGCATGGTTTCACAGAATAGATGCACGCTTTGACACGTTAACCTTCAGACTAGACAGGATGGGAGAACGTTTGGAAGGACACGGCACCAGGCTCGAAGAGGCGGAGCAGAGAATCTCCGCCCAAGAAGATCAGACCAAGGACACGACACGTAGGTTGGAGCGGGTTGAACGCCTGCCCAAGACTGTGGCCATTAAGAATGAGGACCTAGAGGCTAGGTCTCGAAGAAATAACATCCGCATTATGGGCCTGGCGGAGTCCACGAACATCGGGCGCCCAGAACCTTTCATTGAGTCCTTGCTGAGTGACCTGTTTGGCACCGATAACTTTTCCTGCAACTTTGTGGTCGAGCGGGCACATTGTTCACTGGGCCCGAGACCCCCTCCTGGGAACCCCCCTCGCTCCATTATTGCCCACCTGCTTAATTACAGGGATACAATTCTTCGTTTGGCCCGGGGAAAGTCCCCCGTGAAGTATCAGGGCGCTGTGCTTTCCTTTTACCCTGATCACACCATCGCGGTCCAAGAGGCCAGACGAAAATTCTTGGAAGCGAAACGCCAACTCCGGACTCTGGGACTTAAATACGCCATGCTATATCCGGCTAAACTGCGGGTGATGGTGGACGGCAAACCCTGCTTCTTTGAGAACGCTACAGATACCCTGGCCTTCTGCAAACAACGCCAAAAGGATACTTATAGGAGCCCAGCGGGATCCTCCGGTCATACCTCTCCAGATAGGCAGTTGGCCGCGAGCGCTGAACTCTTCACTACAGAATGAGAACACGTTTATATTAGGTTGTGGTTAACCATCAACAAAGCCTTCCCAACATGACGTTGATCTTTATCGAGGACTCTAGGGAATGTCGGTTCTTTATAGCAGTTTTACTCGTTTCTACTTCTACCAGTAGTTATTCAAATGTAGTTTGATAAATGGGTATCGGGCGTCTGAGGCGTTGCCCGCCTCCTTCGGATGATTCCGATTAGGTTATTCTTGGGGTTTTCTTTTTTCCTTTTTTGTTGGGGAAATCAGGGAGGGAGAGTGTTCACGGGACCTCGGAGTCCAGGTGTGGGTGGCGGGTGGGTTCTGAAGATTTTGTCACATTTTTTGTCTAGTGTGTTATTGAATGGTCCCTTTTTATTCTTTTCCCTAACCGTATCTTTCCTAATGTACCCCTCCTCCATTTTGTACTTTGCGATTGGCTGCCACCGACAGGAGGCTCACATACCCCCTCTTCTAAGGCCACGACCCTAGACCCTGCTGCGGATGTAAATCGCATCACGTGGAATGTGCAGGGGCTCAACAATCCTAGGAAATGCAAACTGGTACTGGCTTATCTACGGAGGCATAACGTTAAAATAGCGTTCTTACAAGAAACTCACCTCCCACTACAGAGAACCCCCCCATTTGCGTCCTCATGGGGCAGCCATAGATTTTTTGCTAGTTACAGTACCTATTCCCGGGGGGTGTGCCTCCTCATCCATCATTCTCTCCCATTTACGCACAAAGATACAGTAGTTGACATACAAGGGCGATATCTGCTGGTGGTGGGAATATTGATGGGCAGAACGGTGCTTTTTCTTAACGTCTATGCACCTAACACAGACGATCCTGGGTTTTTCGGGAACCTACATGCTATGTTACATAGATATGACTATGATGCAATCTTTATTGGGGGGGACCTCAACCTGGGGCTTGATCCCGGTCGTGATTCCTCAAATCCAATGGCTACATCGAAGCCTCAGGCTCTACGAATGGCGCATGAGCTCATACAGTCCCTAGATCTCCGCGATCTTTGGCAAACTTATCACCCTGAGACCCCGGGGTATACCTTCCACTCGGCGCCTCACTCTACGCGGACGCGTATAGACTACTGGTTAACAGATGCTCGAGGGTGTCAATGGGCAAAGAGCGTTGATACGTTGCCGCATACACTATCTGACCATGCCCCGGTACTTCTTCGCTTATACATTCCGCGCCCAGCTGGCTGGGAACGTAAATGGTCCTTCCCCGCAACAGCGCTGTTGGATGCAGTATTTCGATCCGAATTGCAAGAGGCTATCACAGAATATTTTACCTTGAACACTGGGTCGGTGGCGAAATACGCTACATTATGGGACACCTTTAAGGCATATATCCGGGGCATCAGTATATCAAAACAAGCGGGAGTTCTCCGATCGATCCGTGGGTCTCTCGCCCGGGTTGAATGGGAATTAACTTTATTAGACGCGACATCGCCCTCACCACATGCTCAGAATCAGCGTAATGCCCTCATTTTGGAATTTAATGAACATGCCTATAGGGAAGCATCCCTATTGGGCAAGTTACACACAGCGCGTCGATGCGGTGAGGGGAACGCCCGGGCAAAACCTTGGCACGTTTGGTCCGACCCCCCGGGGAGCCGGACACATAGCGGCGATTAAATAGTCGGACGTCTCCATAGCCACAGAAGACACCGAAATAATAGCAGAACTGGTTGCATATTATCGTTCTCTCTACACAACCACTCTCCCTAAGGACTTTTCTCAACACCGTGCCTATTTAGAAGAGGTCGCAATGGTATGGCTTACTAAAGGACAGGCTGATTTTTTTAGCCGATCCTTTTACTGTTGAGTAGGTCACTCTCGCCATTGATGCACTTGCTGGCACCAAGGCGCCGGGCCTTGACAGACTATCAGGAATATTCTATAAAACATTCAAGGATAGTTTGGCGCTGCAACTATTGGAGGTATACTCGGAGGCATTGGAGGACGACGTCCACCCCCCCCCCTATGAGGGAGGCGGCTATTTCACTACTGCTAAAACCGAGTAAAGAACCCACCAACTGCTCTTCATATCGTCCTATTTCGTTAATAAACTTCGATAACAAAATCCTGGCCAAAATGTTATCCTCTAGGCTGTCGCTGCTACTAAAGCAAATTCTCTCGCCTGTGCAGTCGGTCTTTATCCCGCATAGGTCCACTACATTAAATTTACGTACCATCTTCTCCGTCATCAACCGAATTGAGCCTAGCACTCCCGCAGCTATAGCCCTTCTTGACGCGGAGAAGGCTTTCGATTCCTTGGAATGGCCTTTTTTGGCGGCCGCGCTCCGCAAGTTGGGCCTCCCGGGCAACTTCCTCGCCCTGATTGCGTTGCTCTATTCCGCTCCCACTGCCCGGCTCCGAGTAAATGGCTCCTTATCCTCTACAATCCAGATTTCCCGGGGGACCTGACAGGGCTGCCCGTTGTCCCCCTTGCTTTTTATAGTAGCCATGGACCCTTTGGTTCGCCATTTATAGGAAAAGCACTTGTTTCGCGGCCTGCAGTTTCAATCGGGGCCTCTGCTGATGTCCATGTACGCGGACGATATTTTACTTTTTATTAGACATCCCCATACCAACCTACAACCCCTAATAGATGAGATTAGCCGCTTTGGTGCCATGTCCGGGCTCCGTATCAACTGGGGAAAATAGATGCTGTTCCCGATTACCGATGCAGCCTCTACAGATAAGACAGAGTTCCCGCTCAAATGGGCAGGCGCCACCACGAAGTACCTTGGTATACACTTACATAGGGACAAGAAGCAGGTGATTCGCCTGAACTATGGACCGGCTATCAAACAGCTTACCACGCAAATCGAGCGGTGGATTCAATTGCCTATCTCAATGGCTGGGCGTATCGCCCTTATCAAAATGAATGTCTTGCCGCGATTTCTCTACCTATTCGTCAATATACCTATCCGACTCACAAATACCTTTTTTTCCCAACTACGGAGTTTACTGAGTCGACTGGTGTGGGCGGGACGCAGACCGCAAATAGCTTGGGACACTTTGACACTGCCATACAACCGGGGTGGGTTTGCAGTTCCTGAATTACATCTATATTTTCTGGTGGCGCAGTCCCAATTTGCATATCACTGGTTCCATCCTGACGCCCGTATACCATACGCGAAACCCGAGCGCGACCTGGCTGCTCCTGTTCCTCTGGAATCTTTGTTCCCTACTGGTTTGCCACTTGATCCCCATGACATTCAACCCCTTTCGACTACATGCTGGGCATGGCGAAAACTTCATAAAATGTTGGGCACTGGTCCCCTGTATTCTCCTGCCATTCCACTCCGTAATAATCCATTCCTGCCACTTACCTCTGAGAAACTGGTGTAGTGTGGTTTGTGGCCTCATTGCCTACATTGCTAAGTTAGCTTAGGCCTGGCTGCCATGATGCCTTTTTTGCACACGTTACTTTGTGACTTTGTTTTCCAGACTCTGCTTGTGCCCGGCTATATTAGAACTGTCTGCCTTTTTGCCTTTCACCCTTTCTCCTGTTTCCTGTGGGTTTCGTCTGCACAACATGTACAAGGTCGAAAAACAACGTCCCTTGTTCTTGCTGATCTGGTCAGCCCCTCGCACTTAGACATAACACAGAATACAGCTGCACTGGAGAAATTCGTGTGCTTTTAATATTGTGATCTCGCTGTTTGTGGGACTTGGAGAAAAACCTTTCCAGGGAGAAGAGCTGTGCTTGTCTGATGATGTAAACCTTACATCTAGATATTGAGGTATGGGGGTCCGCCAGACAAAGCCCAGAGGTCTTCTGTTTTTATAATAAACTAGTTATTAGCATGGGGAGAGTGGTAAGGCCATTTAGCCCTATATCCACTGTCTTTATAAAATGCTGTCCCCGTTTGTATTCTATGGAATAGTAACTATGCTTCTTATTTTATCGTTATGCATTATGCTGATAGTACTGGCACGTGTACTGTATCTTAGAGCACGATAGTTGAAATAAACATTTTAAACTATACAGTGTCTCTTATTACGCACGTTGTGGACAAGTATAAGTGAGTAATGAAAGAGTGTTCTTGCTCCCGCGAGTCCTGAGAGAGACCGTGTTTTGGGTTGTCTAATCATTGGTAGCTGCGCTGCGAATGAGACGCTAAAGCTAGTCGGATTGGGATTGTGGGTACTAAGGGGCATAGTTGGCTCACCACTATACTCTGAGGTCCTATTATCCTGTGCATAGCTCTGTGTATGTGCAGAATCCCTACAACACTGGTACAGCACACCCATGCTAAATTAGATTTATGTACCCTTGGCTCCCTGTTCCCGGACGGGCGGGCACTTACAATGGCGGATATCTCCTCAATCACTGACCTGGCATATATGGACAAATTCGTAGCTACCAGACTGCTCGCGACACTTCGATCCTCGGTCACTTCCTTCCCTTCTCCCCACGAGGACTTCACTCCTCTCACATTGCTTATTACCGACAAGGAGGGAACCCATTTGGTCACTAAATTATATCGGGCATGTATGTCACTTAGGCAGGTTCGGGACAGAGGAGCTAGGGGAGACTGGGAGGAAGACCTAGGCTATCCGCTAACTGACAAAGAGTGGACTTACTGCCTGGATCAGGTCCAGAGATTGTCGCCTAACCATAGACAAACTCCTTCATTTTAAATTCATACATAGGATTTATGTCACCCCGCGTCAACTGGCCAAATATGACTCTACAAAACCATCTCATTGCCCCAAGTGCAAGGCGCCTGAGGCTGACTTTGCCCACATGACCTGGACTTGTCCTCCAATCAATGCTTATTGGATAGAGGTATTCCAGACAATAACAAATATAATTTCCACTCCACTTCTGCCTTCTCCGAAGTTAGCATTACTAGGCATGGTTAGCAATGTAAAATTGTGCCACCGTCGGTTTGTGGCTATAGCACTGATGTTGGCAAAGAGGGAAATAGCATTGCACTGGGGATCCAAACAGTATCCTACTAAGACAGCCTGGATGCGCAGCATGACATACTGTGATCTACACACTGAAATATTCGCTACACTACAACCCCCGTCGTCTCGACCTAAAGACATATGGCACATATACAGATGTTATTTGCGACAGGTACAGGCCCCTTCCCCATCACCATCACCCGATCACCCCCTGCTCAATACCCCCCCTTAATGCCGAGATGTATATTGACGCTATACCACCCTGCGAGTCTCCGGCTTCGCTGGTGGTAGCCCGTACCCACCTGTTGCCATCTCTTGCTTTGAAACCCGGCACAAGTACACACAAACCGGCCACAACAACCCTACGGGCGATTTGTTCCTGCGTGGCGTACGTAAAGAGTTACCGAATAGTTGCGCACAAATGGAGGACCCCCCTTACCCCCAACCCCCCCACCACCCGACGTTCCTTCCCCCCAATCATAAATGTTATTAAGTTTCTCATCACTTTATGTATCGCTGGATCAGATAATAGTTATTGTCTATTTTTGCCTTTTTGTTGTTGCAATAAATCAATAAAAAAGTACCACTGCACCCTGTGTACATTCTAAACCTCGCTGTCCATCAGATGCATCTCCTGAAGCAGAGCGATATGTGCACCCTGTCACCGGATGTAGGTCTGGACCTCTTAACATAGGAGTTGAGTCCACACACATTCCAAGTCACCACCTTGAGTCGGTCAACCATAGCCAGACCTCGTCCACACCATTTCATCCCCCCTCCCGCAACCCACTCAATGTGCCTCCCCTCACTGCTGCTGCCAAACAGAACATATCCGACCCCAAACAGCAAATCCCTCTAACCGAGTAAACACTCACAGAACAATCTGTGTCCCCCCAAATATTCATCCCCGCAAAGAAACACCCACAACTCTAACTCTTCCAGTCCTAGTGATCTACAGTCACACCACAAAATCAGCAAGACCGGGGGGGGGGTTTGCACCCAGTTGCCCCAACATCCGTCGATGTCCCCGAGCATCACCCAACCCCGTATACACACCCGTCACTCACACACTCTCATACAGTACTTAAGACTCATGAACTATTATTTACCAGCAACCAATCTAAGTCACAGATATCTGAGGGGGGAATGTGGGTCGCTCCACCCATGTTGTACAGTATATGCCATCCCTAACATCCACCCCCACACACCTTTGCTCAGAATCATGCAACAGCTGTCCCCAATTCTGCCACAAAGACCCAGTTGGGTTTCCCCCAGCCCCCCGCACTGCTGGGGAGCTCAAGGCTTATATTCATAAAGTGTAGACCTCTTAATGAGGGAATCACACCCAAAGGTAACAGTGTCATATAGGCCAGTCACTGAATCAGGACTCCCCTGAGTCCGGAGTCTCCTCTACCACATCTCCAGCACTGTTGTCTGAGTTGGAGGCCATTACCGCCTCCACCAGTGCCCTTGCAGCCTCTCGCTCCAACCTCTGTTGTTCTAGATCCAAAGTGCCATCTCAGCGAACCACCACTCGGGAGTTGGCACCGCTTCCTCGTCTCTTCTGTGCAGGCTGAGAGCAGGGGAAGCTCCCCGCCCACTGTCCCAAGCCACGGGGGGCCAGTGCCGGCATCCGACCCTCACCCCGTATCTCCAGCAAGTCCCAGACTGCCTCCGGGGTGGTAAAGAAGTGCGCCCTGTTCTAATGCAACACCTTCCGCTTTGCAGGGTAGAGAAGCATATAGCGTAGACTCAAGGCCCTCAGCTTCTGCTTGACCCCTCTGAACGTAAGCCACAACTGCTGTACCTGCCTCGTATAGTCCGGGAAAATACAGGTCACATGATTCTCGAACTTGGGGTCTCCAGACTGTCGGCCCGCTTGCAGGATAGCATCCCTGTCTCTATAGTTGATCACTTTAGCTATCATGGTGCGGGAGGGTGCCCCAACTGGAGGTTTCCGCATCAGGGCACGATGAGCCCTCTCCACCACAAAGAACGGGGATAGCTGGGCCAAGGAGGTCGACAGCTGTATCCAACTCTCAAGAAAAAGTTCCGGGGCCCCACCTTCTTCCTCCTCGGAAAAGCCCACAAAGCGCAGATTGCAGTGGCGGGTGCGTCCCTCCGTGACCTCATCCCTAGCTTCCAGCATGTCCATTTTGGCTGACACGGCAGTCAGTTCAGCGAGCAGGGAGGCAAATGCCTCCCCTCTGTGGTCTATGTTTTCCCATGTCTAGGACCGATGCGTGCAGGACCCCCAGGTAAACTCTGGCTCCCAACGAGGAACCCCTCAGACCTGTCAGCGGTTAAGCAATGTAGAGGGACACGTGCAGCATGGCCCTCCAGGTCATCCAGTAACGTTCTCCCCACAGACACCAACAATGTCCGGTTGTGTGTCGTCCAGCAGGTGGGCTACCCACCTACCTTGTGCCGCCCTTCAAAGTACTTGTAGGATCGGGTGGGGACCGGTCTTCCGTTGCCCCAGCAACACATGCAGACGAGTGGCAGAACGGCATGCCCAGGGCACAATGTTTGACCTGTTCGCCCGATGTCTAATGTTGCTGCCGCACAGTGCCCCCGAGTCAAACACCACCTCAATTATACGGTCCAACAAAGGACCCAGGCCCCAAAATTGCCAACCGCTGAGTGTCTCCAACTCACAAAGTGCAGAGCATCCATGTTCTGGCACCTCTCAGTCCTTGGTGACCTCCAGGCAGAAGAGGGGTTAGAGTAACATGCCCAACACTGTGGGCCCCTGGGATCGGCCCCCGAATTCAGGTCCCAGTGTAGAACAAATCAAACCGCTCAGCAAAAGGTGGGAGGGGCAGGGGCCACCCGAGTGATTCACAATGCCATTCGGGGCCGGTAGCAAGGCCCACACTCCCACTCCCACTCCCTCCATGGTGCGGGGCAGCCTCCCAGTTCTTGGCGACCTCCAGGCAGCAGAGGATCCTGAGCAGTATTTCCCAATCCTGCAGTCTCTTGCGACCGACCCCCACAGTCAGGGTCTGGTCCAGCTCAAAGCAAACGTCTCAATTGAAAAATGAGGGGGAGGGCTACCCGGGTGCTTCTCAACTGCCACTTGGCCCCGGTGACCAGGCCCAAACCCCCTTCTCACTCCAGACACTCTATGCTGCTGTCATACCCTCTGGGGATAATGGGCCCCCTAGCCGTCCCAAGGACTTGTCACCTCAGTTGGAATAGGCTGCGCCGGTCACAAACACTGTCCGGCCCTCCCGACCCGTGGCTCACAAGTTCCTTCTGGATCGCGGGTTGCACGACAGGCACACCTCCGCGCCCTCTGTACTGGGCCTCTGAAGGGAGCTCGCTTTCTCAGCATTGCCGCCTTAGTCACACGAGTCCGACCTCCGGCAGCCACATCTCCCAGCCCCCAGCTAACATTCAAAGGGACTAAGCCGTCCCCTCCTGAGAGCGCACGTCGCTCTCTCTCACCCACTCGGTACGAGGCAGCCTCGCACCCCAGCCTGGGGACCATGCAACCAACCCCACCTGAGGTACCGCTTCGAGAGCACGTCACCCCGGGTCGCACCTCCACAGCGGGTGAGGACTTCTCTCCTCTGCGGGAGCTGGCTCCTCATCTCCTCCTTATAAGTCCCTAGTAAAGTGCACTGCATTTTGCCCAGGGCCTGTAAATTAAATGCTACTAGTGGGCCTGAAGCACCCACTGAGGTAGCCCTTTAAGACATGTCTCAGGCCTGCCATTGCAGACCTTGTGTGTGCAATTTTAAACTGCCATGTCAACCTGGCACGTTAACCCTCTTGCCAGGCCCAAACTTTCCTTTTTAATACATATGTCACCCCAATGTAGCCACTGGGAAGCCCCAAGAGCAGGATGCAGTGTATTTAAAAAGTTGGACGTGTACTTTTAAGTTCTACATGTCCATGTAGTGAAAAACTCCTAAACTAATTTTTCACTACTGTAAGGCCTATCTTGCTCATAGGTTAGCATTGGGATTTCCTTATTGCACATTATAAGTGTAATTCCCAATTGGGACAAGATTAAAATTTTGAGTTTGGTGTCTCTGGACTCACAATATAAAGTCACAAATTATGTTGAAGTCGGATTTTAAATTGTAAGTCTGAAAATGCCACTTTTAGAAAGTGTAGGAAGCTGGCTCTGTATATACTATACCAAAGTATGGTATACTGTGCACAGAGTCCAATGGATCCCCAAAGGTAGGCAGAGGCTAAAGTAGATAATACCTTACTCTCTATTTGTGGTAGTGTGGGCGAGCAGTAAGGCTTTATCAGAGGGTAGTGCTAAGCATATATGGTACACACTCAGGCAAGAAATGATGTCACATACTCAAAGACTGAACTCAGACCAATTGGTTTGTATAAAAATATTATTTAGTGTTATGTTATTACTAGAATCAAGTCATAGCAGAATCGTCCTAGGGACCACTGCCTGCCCTAAAAAATGAAACTGAAAAGTTTCATTTTTCTTTTTTAAATGCATCCCGTTTTCCTTTAAGGAAAACAGGCTGCATTTAAAAAAAAAAAACAGCTTTATGTAAAAAGCAGTCCCAGACATGGTGGTCTGCTGACCCCAGCAGGCCACCATCCCTGGGAGTGCAAGCCATTCCCAATGGGGTCGCAAATTGCGCTTGCCTCATGAATATTGATGAGGCATGCAATTTGCGAGCCCATTGGGAATCGCTAACAGTGTCTATGACACTGTTGTACATTGCATTTTTCGAGTTGCAAATTGGAAGTCGCAAAGCGGCGCAATTTGCGAGTCGCAAAATGCAAGCGTCGTACATCTGGCCCTTAGTCCTGAAAGAACAAAAATGAGGTTATAGTCCGTGAGTAGGACTCGGTCAGATGGGCACTCGGTTCGCACCACCAGCGGCACAGAGGCGGCCGGGTGCAATGTGCAGGGACCCCACGTTAGCCAATGGGCTAAGCAAGGTCGTTGGTTTGGGGACTGCGGACAAGCAGGTCGCCGGGTTGATGGAATGCAAAAAGCTCCTGGTGTTGAGGTCAGTACTGAAGGGCCCAATGGCCAGCACAAGAACTACACCGCCAGCGGCACAAAGGCTGGCGGGTGTAGGATGCGGTTGTTGGGGATCCCAGGGTTTCTCAGTGGAGACCTTCGGTGTAGGTCCAAGCAGCAGATTCGGTCGGGATTCCTGGAAATAGGTCAGCGACCAGGTCGGCAAATGGGGTCTTAAGTAGTTGAAGCCTTGGGGCCGCAGGTGCTCGCAGACGGAGTCGGTCGGGTGGCGCGGTTGGGCTCCTTGGACCGCTTCGGTCAGAGAGATGTAGGGGACCTCCCAGATAATGGCTGCAGGCTCGGGTTAGAAGCTTTTGGGGGTACCGGGGTCACTGCAACCCAGGCTAGGATTGCCGGGAGGACCTCCTTGGGGTGTTGGGCCGCTCTGGTTCATGCTCAGGGCGCCGGGTGCTGATAGGATAGGATAGGATATGGTTTTATAGAGCGCTCGAATGCCGAGGCGTCTTGGCGCTGGGAGGTGAGATAAGGGATTTGGACGGCTATGACTGAGTTTTAAAGAGGTGGAAACAGCCGTGTTTTTCGTGCCTTCGTGAAATAAAGCCTGTTGGACATTAATCTCAAAGAGATCGGCAGCTGGTTCCAGAGTTTGGCTGCACAGTGAGACAGACTTCTGCCTCCCCATCTGGCTCTACGAATCCTCGAAGTGGAAATGAAACCGGCATCAGTGGATCTCAGGTTTCTGGTGGGGGAATACCAGGAGAAAAGATTCCGAAAGTCCGCAGGCCCTCCACCGAACAGAGTCTTGTGAATGAGGCACAGGGCCTTGAACTCCGTCCTTTGCTGGATCGGGAGCCAGTGCAGTGACCTAATAGCAGCAGAAATGGGGTGTCCTTTAGGAATGTTTAGCAGTAACCGAGCTGCAGCGTTTTGAATAGATTGCAATTTTAGCCTCTGGGCTTTATCAATGCCTATATAAAGCGCATTGCAGTAGTCGAGCCGTGAGAGGACGAAGGCAACTACCACAGATTTCCTTAAATCCTGAGGGATAAAAGGAAATATCTTCCTGAGAAGCTTCAATATGAAGAAACAGGAAGAGGTCACGCTATTGATCTGGGCCGAAAAATTAAGCTGGTCATCAAAAATGACCCCACGGTTCTTGACTTTATTGGACGGAACCGGACAGTGACCTGCCTCTGCCGGCCACCAAGTAGAGTTCCATAGGGACGGCCCGTTGCCAAATTCCTGAGTGGTGGGGGTCTCACGGAGTCAGAGTCTGTTGGTCTTGAGCAAGTCCGGTGCTCACGGGAGACAAAGTCTTTGGATTGCGAAGGCAGGGCAGGTCCTCCGGGTTCTTGAGGGCTGCTGGCTGCAGGACACACCAAGTTTTTTGCTGGAAGAGTCCGAGGTCGGGACAGGCCGATAGGGCTGGGGACACGTCAGTTGGTGTCCTCCTCTTTGTCTCTTAGCGTGGCTGTTCGGTCCTTCTTCTTCTTGTTTCTTCTTGTTGGCTCTGGTCTGCTGAGGCAAGGTTCAGGGTTGCCCCTAAATACTAAATTTATGGGCGCTACAGGTAAGTACAGGTCGGGACCAATGGGTCCCTTCCTTGGGGTGGGTACACCCCCTATTATGCTACCCTCCAGTGGGAGGGGTGCATAAGCCTCACTCTAGTTGGCTGGGTCCTCCCATCTGCAAGATGGTGGGGACTGAGGGTTGTGCTTCACCTCGCCTCCCCCACCTGAGGGGTGGGGTTGGCAAAGGTGGGCACACCTCTCCTACTAACTTGGTTTTCCCATCGATTCTCCCACCCAAAGTGGGGGCCAGAACTGGTGGGGGCCAGTTGCTGGGAGCAGCAAATGGCTGCGGTAGCTCACAAAGGCGGCGAGCCTTTGAAGCTTCCCCTTCGTGGACTTTGCCCATCCTGGGGGAGGAGGCTTGGCACCTCGCCCCAGGATGTGCTTTGTTTCAGAACCCCGAGAGCGGTAGGATCTTGACCCAGGGGTCCAGAAACCTGTCTGGTGGTGGCAGCTGGCGAGCAGCCACTGAGCCAGGACACTAGTGTTAGGTCGTTTTTCTGGGGGCATCTCTAAGATGCCCTCTGTGTGCATTTTTAATTAAATCCCAGACTGGTACCAGTGTTGGTTTAATGTGCTGAGATACCAAACTTCCCGGTTTTCAGTAAAGCCACTGTGGTGTTGTGGAGTTTGTAATGACAAACTCCAATACCATATGGCATTACTGCACTTACAATATCTAAGAATTGACTTAGACACTGTAGGGGTACAGGGCTCAGGCACCTGCACCCTCACCACTGGTATAGTGCACTCAGCAAGAGGGGTAGCTTACCTATGCCAGGGCAGTGGATTGTAGGCATGGCACACCGGGATGTGTGTATGTTGACTCTTCATTTTGTTCTGCACCAAAACACGCAGCCTGCAATGTGTGTGTGTGTGTGTGTGTGTGTGTGTGTGTGTGTGTGTGTGTGTAGGTGTAGGTGTGTGGGTGTAGGTACAGGGCCTCTAAGGGTGGCACAATAAGTGCTGCAGCCCTTAGAGGCCTTCCCTGGTCACAGTGCCCTTGGTACCTATGGTATCTTTTACAAGGGGCTTACATGTGGCCAGAGAGTTGCTAATTGGGATTTGCAACAGTACAGTTTAGGGAAAGAACATACGCCCTGGGTACCTGGTTGGCAGGAACCCAGGACACACTCAGTCAAAGTACTTCAACATTAGGCCAAATATGGGGGGCAACCATGCAAAAAGGGGCACTTTCCTACACAACTCCCCCCCAGCCCCCCCAACTAAAGATGATGAGACTAACCTTTCCCTAGGGAGTCTTCATTGTCTAAGTGGAAGAACCTGGAAAGGTTATCTGCATTGGCATGGGCAGTCCCAGGTCTATGTTCCACTGTAAAGTCCATTCCTTGTAATGAGATGGACCACCTCAAACGTTTAGGATTTTCACCTTTCATTTGCATTAGCCATTTGAGAGGTCTGTGGTCAGTTTGAACCGTGAAGTGAGTACCAACCAAGTATGGTGTCAACTTCTTCAGGGACCAAACCACAGCAAAGGCCTCCCTCTCAATAGTACTCCAACGCTGGTCCCTGGAAGAAACCTCCTGCTTATAAAAGCAACAGGCTGGTCTTGGCCTTCGACATTGGTCTGGGATAGGACCGCTCCCATCCCTAGCTCAGAGGCATCAGTCTGCATAATGAACTGCTTGGTATAGTCTGGAGCTTTGATAATTGGTGCTGAGCACATTGCCTCTTTCAGGGTGTCAAAAGCCTTTTGACAGCTAACTGTCCAGTTTACCTTTTTGGGCATCTTCTTGGAGGTGAGTTCTGTGAGGGGTGTCACAATGGATCCATACTCTTTCACAAACCTCCTATAGTACCCAGTCAAGCCAAGGAATGCCCTGACTTGGGTCTCGGTTCTTGGAGCTTCCCAGTCCAGGATGGCCTTGATCTTGGGCTGTAATGGTTGCACTTGGCCTCCACCAACAAGGTGGCCCAAGTATACAACTGTTCCCTGCCCTATCTGGCATTTGGATGCCTTGATAGTTAGGCCTGCCATTTGCAGGGCTTTTAAAACCTTCCCCAGGTGGATCAGGTGATCCTGCCAGGTGGAGCTAAAGACAACAATATCAAGATATGCTGCACTAAAGGCCTCCAATCCAGCAAGGACTTGGTTCACCAACCTTTGGAAGGTGGCAGGGGCATTCTTTAAACCAAAAGGCATAACAGTAAACTGATAGTGCCCATCAGGTGTGGAGAATGCGATTTTCTCTTTGGCCATGCCAATCTCCCAGTACCCTGCAGTTAAGTCAAAGGTACTAAGAAATTTGGCTGCACCCAATTTGTCTATCAACTCATCCGCTCTTGGTATGGGGTGAGCATCTGTCTTGGTGACAGAGTTGAGTCCTCTATAGTCTATACAGAACCTGATTTCTCTCTTTCCACCCTGTGGATGAGGTTTGGGGACTAAACCACTGGGCTAGCCCAGGGGCTCTCAGAGGGTTCAATAACCCCTAACTCCAGCATCTTGCTGACCTCAGCTTTAATGCACTCTTTAACTTGATCAGACTGTCGATAGATTTTGTTTTTAACAGGTACACTGTCCCCAGTGTCCACATCATGGGTACACCAGTTTGTCTGACCAGGGGTCAAGGAGAAGAGCTTAGCATACTGCTGTAAGACGTGCTTGCTGTTTGGCAGTGAGTGTCTCTGAATAGACCACACCTTCCAGTGACCCATCTTTGGGGCTGTAAGAGAGGTGGTCACGGAGAGGTTCACTGTTTCTCCTGATCCTTATCAGTAACCATCAGAATGGTTATGTCAACCCTATCATGGAAACACTTTAGGGGATTCACATGGATCACCTTTTGGGGGTCCAGCTTGTGCCCAGGTCCACCAAGTAGGTGACCTCACTTTTCCTTTCTAAGATGGGGTAAGGGCCACTCCATTAGTCCTGGAGGGCCCTTGGTGCCACAGGCTCCAAAACCCACACCTTTTGCCCTGGTTGGAATTCCACCAGTGCAGCTTTTTGGTCATACCAGTGCTTCTGGAGCTCCTGGCTGGCTTCAAGAGTTTTGGATGCTTTTTCCATGCACTCTGCCATTCTGGACCTTAGTCCACAATATCCTGTTTGGGTTCCTGGAGAGGCTTCTCCCAACCCTCTTTAACAAGACAGGGTGGTCCCCTAACAGGATGGCCAAACAGAAGATCAAAGGGGGGAAACCCTACTCCCTTCTGAGGCACCTCCCTGTAGGTGAAAAGGTCCTCTTGCGACTCCAGCGCCTCAGGCCTGTGGGTCCTCTTGAGGGTCTTCTTTGATTTCTGCAGGCTCCCCTGATTGCTCAGGGCCTGTCCTGACTCCCCTGCTTGTGGTGAGTCACCTGGACCTTGCTGGTCCCGACATTGCACCTTCTTCGCTTTCCACGTTGTGTGCAGTTGCCAAGGCTTGATGGTGTTCTCGACTGACACCGACCCCTCAACTCTTGACAACAGACGTGGAACAGCTCGTAAATGGCTCCTGGTCTTCCACAGCATCGCCTGGTCCTCACAGCTGCAGCTCCAAGGTCACCGTTATCTCTCCTGCAACACTCGATATCGGTGGGCATTCATCTACCGTGCCTCCTAGTCACTCCTGAGTGGCATAGACTCTGTCCCCTCTGCTTACAGGTACTTCTCATCCTGAATCAACCTTTGGGATCCACTGGACACTTTTACCTTCTCCAGCAGCGGCATCTTCCTGAAGTCTCCCATTGAGTTCGACGGCGGTTTCTGACGCCACTTCACACCTATGCACCCGGCTTCCCTGGTGTAGGTATCCTGGTTCCTAGGGTATCCACGGGTGGGGTGGCTCTCCAACCTTCTGTCTTCCACTGGGTTTCTTCGGGGTCCACTGGGAAGGGTCCTTCTTCTTTAAAATTGCAATCGCGACTTACCCGTTGACTTGTATTGGGCCCGTGGTCGTGTTCCCACTCTGCACGCGGCCTCTGTGGGGCTCCTGGTTACTTATCTCGGGTGGTTCCTTGGATCCCCAGCACTTCTACATCTTCTGGGTATAGTCTTGGCTCGAGTCGTGGTTCGGATACCACTATTTTAGTATATGGTTTGGTCAACCCCTGGTGACCACTGTGTATTTCGTGCTACTTACCTGTTTCGATTGTGTGCATTGTGTATATCTCCAGCTAGGAGATATTTGTATGTGTTTTAGTGTGTTATAATAAATACATATTTTTATAAATACACTGTGTGGTTCTTTTTTAACTTAATCTGTACCTATAAGATTATGTTCTGGTAAAACAAGCTGCTCTACACTCCTTCTGGACTAAGCCTGAAGGCTGCTCTCCACAGCTACCACTTAGAGAACTTTCTAAGGTTGTCTAAGACCACTATAATCACCATAAGGGTTGTCTGGATTGGTGCAGGGTGCCCACTTACATAAGTGTGCAATATATACCAAGCCAGCTTCTCAAAAGTTAGATTTGCGAATTTTCACAGCATGACAGGTGAATCAACTACCTAAAATCTCTGCTAGCACCATCACATTTTGACTCTCAAATCACATGCTATGCTCTGCACTTTTTCCTAGTGTGGTACTCGAGTTTTGCATGCCTCTGGGTTCCACCCAGCACTCTCATGGGGTCAGGCACTTCTCATAGTGACCTCTATTACTGTGGACTTGTTTTTCCACAGTGTGAAAATTGTGATTCGAAATCCGTTTGTGATTTTCAAGATGGCAAAAAAAATTCACAGAGCCCTTTACTGGTCAATCAGGTTACTCAAAATGTGATTGATGATAGTCGTGAATTACAATTTTGAATGGCACAGATATAAGAAGGTGTTAACCCTTTCAAGCCCACCTAGCACATTTTTTAAACAATCGTAATTAAAAAAAAGAAATACTGAAGAGATTTACTCCAAAATAAAAAAGTTCACTTTTGAGTAAAGTACTACTTCTATGTCACGTTTAGTTCATATAGGAGCTTAAATGAAAAGAGACAGCGTTTTTAAGCCTCCCCTTGGAACAGCATGAAATTTGGCATTTAGGATCTTAGCTAACTAAACTTTTATTTTGCCAAATTTGTTCCAGTCCATTCACGTTGCCAAAGTTAGAGGCAAACAGCTGTATAAAACATGCACTGTCATGTAGTGCTTAACCAAAAAGAAATAAGGAGTGTCTGAAAAGTAAGCAGTGGAAGGACACAAGTAATGAGATCATGCTAGGAGGGAGGGACAAAAACAAGAAGCAGGATTGACTACGTTGGTAGGTGCTTTATTAAAAGATTGCCATGTAATGCGATAAACACTTCATTTTTTATACCCACTGCATTGCAGTTAAAATGTACAAAGCAATCAAATGTGAAGTTTATGAAAATGTTAATCTGCCCGCGAGCACTTGCCCAAGGGTTCACAGAAACATCCTACCTTAGAGTTCCTCCTCAAACTTCACATAGTGATTTCATAGAATAAGCCGACAAGTCGATAGATGACGTGTAAATCTTTTTTTAAATTCTTGATTTGACGTTGCTTTACTAGATAACTAGATGCATAGTTTCAGGTGAGAGTAAGGTTCTTGAGAGTAGACAAACGCAAATGTATGCCACAACTTTTCATGAAATCAAAATTTAAGTAATGAGTTGAAAATTGTTGTTAAAAATTGAAGAGCTTCTACAAGAATTGGGAGCCTTGTTGAGGGAAAGGGTGGTGGTGGTTAGGGTAGAGATTTTAGGGTGGTGGTGGTGGTGATTAGGGTGGTAAAAGTGATGGTTAGGGTGGGGTGGTGGCAGTGGTTAGCGCAAGGTGATGGCAGTTTTTAGGGTGGGGTGGTTGAAGTGGTGGTGGTGGTGAGGAGGTGGTGGTGATAGGTGTGGTGGTGGTGGTGGTAAGAGTAGTGGTAATGTGTTTAGGGTGGTGGTGGTAGGATGGTGATTGTGGTAGGGTGGTGACAGGGTGGTTGTTAGAGTGATTATCATGACAGTCCCCAAATCACTTTGCAGTGTTTTACCATTGTTAGGGGTACTAGGAATATGCAACATGAAGGACTAAATTATACAGCAAAATTATCTAAATAATGCAGTAAAAACAGCAAAAAGTGAAACATTCACCTGGCTGTTTTATTTTCATCCATTTTAACTACAAATATTTTTGGGGGCGAAATCTACCACCTCTTTGGCAAATGCTGTAAATCCATAATTATGTGATAAAGACTGAGGCCACCGAATTGCATAAATCACTGGCCCGCACCATTGTTCACTGTTTTATCAACCATTTATTCATGAAAGGTAAAAAAAAATCTAAACATTTGAAGTTCATTCATTTCCTCTTGTTAGCTGTACTTTTAATCTAAAGGCTTTTCAAACTAACTTGAAAATAAACGTGTAATAGACAAAAACTAACTGATAACATGTAACATGTAACATTATCGTGTTTTGCCATCTTGGGTTTCTGGTGACATTTGCAAACCACTTTGCCTTCGGCCTCGTGGTATATGATGTCACAGAACCCATGGATGGCAATACTGGACCAGATTACACGGTTACACTAACCATTATGTATATATGGCAAAAAGTAAACAAAGATGCAAAGATGCATTCCCTCTGGACCTAAATTTCTTTTATATCAGCTCTACTGCTTATATGGCAAAAAGTATACAATATCAGAGTTGTATTTGTCCTGTACTGCTAGTGTTGGTATAATAATCCCACCTGGTAAACCCCGAAAGAATACCGAGCATTGAATAGCAAGGGTACCAGCAACCAACACAAATATTTGAGCAAAGTCACAAACATTCCCTGGTGGTATGCAAGTGTTGTGCATCGCGCAAGAGCTGAAAGTAGAATTGTAAACATGTAATGAAGATATAACATTGGTTTTAGTAAGCTGGGAGTGTCATAAAAACATGCAGGTACCATAAACGCTGTGTCAAGTACAGATCTTGGAACTACAAAGTGGGTCCCAAAGGGCAGTTTTAGTGCCCTGAGAAATGAGGGTCAAGTGCTGGACGTTGACCCCAAGCCGCCTCCAGCAGCTCTAACTAGATAGGGTGCATGACAAACTGAGACACAACAGCAATTATTGATACATTGTTTTGTTTGATGGTATACAAGTTGGTGGTTATTTTAATGTCCGGAATATACATTCTTGGTTAAAACAAACCCATTAGCCCAAACTACGTTGAGACCCTCACAGCACACTCATCTTGTGTAGCTTTGCTGTGATACAGTTGCTGAAATAAATGGTGGCATTCAATTTATGTCTGTGACTATAGTGTGGTATTACCCTGGAGTTTTTGGTAATATACCTGGCTGTCTAGAGAAGTCATTTCGCATCATAATTGCCTGCATTTGAATTTCTGCAAAAGAAACAATTGATGGACGGAATGCTGGACAATGCAAGCATTTACTCCCAGTCACAAGGATCTGGGTTAAATCCATCATTCTTTTGCTCACCACACCACCCCAGTTTGGACCCGGCCACATGCAAATCAGTCCAGCCCGAACTGCCAAGCCAGGTCCTCCCTGGACCGGAAACAAGCATCCTGGGACCGGTTTTAGGGCATCACCCAGGCTAGCTTGAATCCAGTGGTGTAGTGAGCAAGGGACCCACGTCTGGGCATACCCTTCCCACTTAGGGCGACATATGCAAAATAAACAATTGATGGACGGAATGCTGGACAATGGCTGGGTCCAAACTGGAATGGCATGGTGAGCAAAAAAACGATGGATTTAGGCCCAGATCTATGTACTGGGGTGAAATAACTATGAATTAGCCATTGGACAGGCCCTAATGTAGAACTGGTGCAATCATGAATCACGACCAGTTTTGCTTATGAGATTGTAATGTAAATAATGATGAATCATTGTTTTGCTTGATTGGATCCCCCTCTTGTTTATTCTATCTTACTTCACGAGCACTTTCTTTCTTCACATTTTTCCTTGGAGCAACCACCCCTTTATCTTGAACATTGAATATGATAATATGTTATGAAAAGTGACCGAATAAAATACGAGTCACCAAAAAAGCAATAGTGTGTGCCTTCTTTGAATTTTGAGGATATATTTGAATGCTCTTTAAATAAGTTAATGGTACATTATTGATTTAAACTATATATGTACCTCATGCTGTTTATGATTGTTTCAGACAACTAAAATTTAACATAAGTCTAGGACCATTGTTTTTCTATACCAATTATTACCCAGGTCCATTGACTTCTATGGGTTACCCCATTATATCTTAATGGTTAACTGTAAAATAGGCACACAGCCAACGCGTTTCGTTCCCTTGTGCCAGGGGAACTTCATCAGGGCTGTAACAAACATAACATAACTAACATGAATATACATGTATAAAATACACAACAAATATAAACTACACATAAGACAATAAAGATAACATATTCAAACAAAACCAAAAGGGAAAAGACAATTAAGAAAGCAGAAAAGTAACTTCAATAACCAAATTCAAACCGAAAATGACCCAAAGATGTTAAAAGAATTCCGACAAACAATATTATAAAAAAATCAAATCATGACAATAAGACACCAATGAACATAATACATATATAAACGTTAAGAACATACATTATTATACACTAAAAGAGTATTAACAGGTGAGAAAGGATACGCTAAAAAGAGAAAAATGAATAGAACAAATTAATACCACACCGGGATAAAAATTAGTTATAGTTTAGCGTTGAAAAGAAAAAGAAAAAGAGAAGAAAGAAAAAGGGGGGGGGAAAGAAGGTGCAAAAGGGATAAGGAAGAAAGAGAAGAGGGGGAAAGAGGGGACGCAAGGGCCAATAAGGACCTAAGTTAAAATTATGTACAAAAATTAATTAAAATAAAAATTCACCTAAATCAAGGTTGAATGAAAACACCCCTTGACAATCATGTGGGTGTTAAAACGCCCGATTAAGGCTCTCTGGTACAGTCAAAATAGACGATATTTCAATCTAGATGGTAATAAAGAAAAAAGAACGAATTGCCATGGTAGTATTAGCACAAGGAAAAAATGGTACATCCCAATCTTAAAAGATGGTTCGCTCAAAAAAGGATCAGAGAGTTAAACAGGAACAATATCCATAATAAATATCAAAGGGTAATCAACCAAGAGTATAATTTAATTTAATGAATAGGTAAATGTTTGGCCCAATTGCCAAAACAAATTAGACAAACGTTGTGTATCGTACCATAGAAAGTAATCGGTGTGTCTTAGGTGTTTTTAGATAATTATGACAACACCGTAATTGAGAGAGGGGATAAACTATTTCCTGGTCCAAATAAACAGTACAAAAACAGAGCAAGGGTGGGTGTGATAGTACAATACGCTTTAAAAAAAGTGACCATATGTTCGTCACAGTATGTCCATAATAAATCTCACCTAAACAATTGTAAAAAGACATCTGGTAGTGTCAAAAAGAAAACCAATCCAGTATCCACATCAATATCAAATGGACAGCAGTCGTTTCAGACAAAGGTAACACGGCCTAAAGTAAAGAGAAGGAGAAATGTCGCAAGATTGGAATACATCCCATATTACCCAGCCCATGTCCAGAGCCTTTCCATCATATACAATGCTATATTGCGGAAAGGTAGCTGTGCATAAATCCATAAATAAAAACACACAGCCACAATCATTTCAACTATACCGAGCCCCAAAAAGTATATATAACAACTAAACATTCAGAAATTACACATAAAAATATAAATTGATAGTGCTACGCCAACAATAGTCTATCATGATAGAACCATAGTCCAACAAGTAGCATACTTGGATTCAGGGATAGCATAACTGACAGTGCCTAGAATAGGGCAACTGCATATTATGTAAACTTTGGTAGTAAATCTGATAAAGAAAAACAACCCAAATGTTAACGACAATAAATAACGCAAGCACAATAACAATACCACATAAAAACATGCAGAGAGTTTATATGTATGCCACATGCAAATTAGCAAAAGTATATCCGTGTTTGACAGATGGCGATATCAGTTAGACATAAATCTGTCAACATACGGCGTCAAGTAGAGAGTGGGGCATTTATAGTAAGAGAATTCTATGTCGAACCCAGTCCAACCGATAGGTCAAATATACCTAACCCCGAAAAGTTTGTCGAATGGAGCAGAGTACGTAAGGGACCTAATACCTTATGAGCATCTAAGTCCCACAGTGATGCAAAACAGATGAGACAACGCGCATTCTCAAGCGCCAGAGCTTTACCTTCTCACTCCGTACACGACAACCGCACAGCGTGATAACTCGCGGGAAGTAAGCAGAAACGCTCACGCCACCGGGCTAAAAGCCCCGACCTGCAAAGCCGTAATTGGACGTGATGACGTCATTGGCATACAAAACGGCACTAGCACCAATAAAATACAACTAAGAATCAGTCATAGAATGGCGGCCATCTTATAATGTGTTTCAAGCATACAAAGCGGAGCTAACACCAATAAAATGCAACTAAAAATCGGTCCTAAAGTGGCGGCCATCTTATAATGTGTTAAAGGCCCGATTGGGTTACCTTAAATTAATAGTACAGAAAAAAGGATCGTACTGATTTACTACCAATAATAAGGTTAAAGTACACTTATCGGCCTATGTGATGGAATGCCGGGCAATGTGGATAAATGAAGTTAGTATGAAGCAATTTAATGGGGAATCTTAAGGCATGGCACCTGTGACCTCATAAAGCCCCTCACTGCTTGATAAATATACCACAATAGGTAGAAATGGCGAACCAAACATAGGATATAGAGTATTAGCCAAAGGCCTAGAAGTAGGTTGAATAGAAAGGATAGAACATGAGTAAATCAGAGGGGAAACATTCCAATATTCCAATAGGCTAAGACATAACATTACCAGTAATATTGCTATCACCATGAGGGAAACACCCATATAGGTCAATACAAACAGCCATACATAACTTGATGTTAATAAGATGAGTATTGTAGTTACCAGGGTGAGGGTATTTACCCTAAAGGGACCAATATCTTTGTCACAAATAGGAGGAGAGACATTCCAATATTACAATGGGTTAAGACATTACATTACCAGTGATATTGACAACACCATGAGGGAAATATCTGTATAGGTCAATACACGCAGCCATACATTACTTGATGTTAATAGGATGAGTGTTGTTGTTACCAGAGTAGGGGTATACACCCCCAAGGGACCAATCTTGGTTAACCAAGAAAGTAATGTAACTCCCTATCCGTATTATGACCCATTTGAGTAGCATTCAAACGACAAATCCATTTGGCTTCCTTACGTCTGACCAACAGCTCCCGGTTTCCACCTCTATTTCCCAATGGTACATGGTCAATTCCGTGAAACCAAAAGGAGTTGTCTGAAGGATGCACATTTGCGTAATGTTCACTCACAGGGTATCGACTATCCTTATTAAGTATAGCCCTTCTGTGTTCCTGAATTCTAACTTTAAGTGGGCGTACCGTGCTTCCCACATATATGATATTACAATTGCAACCCAGAACATATATTACATGTGTGGTGTTGCAATTGATAAAATGTGTAATCTTATGTTTAGTGGCAGTGTTGTAAATGAAGTCTGTAGTTTTGTTTCTCCTAAAAGGGCAAACATTACAAAATCCGCATGTGAGGAAGCCTAATGGTTTAGGTGGTAACCAGGTTTCGCGATTGTTGGTCACATAACTAGGACACAAGGCATTGCGTAGAGACCTACCTCTACGGTAAGTAATAGAAGGTTTATCAGTTATGTAATCACTGAGGCCCGGAATGTTTCTGATGATGCTCCAATTCTTCCTTAAAATGTTATATACTTTGCTACTGTTTAGATTATATTCAGTAACTAGACTGACAGCCCTGTCATCACGTGTCATGTTAGTCTCCCGTGGTTTGTTGCAAAGTGTATCCTCCCTTAATGAAGATTTGATTTGCAATCTTACGAATGAGGGTGTTTGTACTGTAATTTGAAATGGTTCACATTCATTTAATTTAGATAAAGATTTTAAAACTTCCCGAGTCTGTGGTTATTTTCTTTAATTAAAGAATAGTTAATAAGTTATGTTAATTATCACCATCAACTAGTTCAACTAATGGTCCATTGACCAGAGGAAAGAACTTTTTGATCAGTGAAAGGTTAGTTAGGAATAAGAAATAACTAATCCTAAAAAGGAAAATATATAAACTAAACCCAGCGGTCTACTTGGATCTGTGTAAGTGTTTATGGGCCCAGGTGAGTATATGGTAGTAGAGTATCTGTTGTTAGTTTACTGCTGGATCACGTGCAAAGATAAATATAAGCATACCTGAAGCACTCTACAGGCGGCCTCACTGCTCATTACTGAGCCTGGGAGATGCGGCTTTGCGTCACCCACGGCTCACTAATGTGCAGGTGGAGACGCCGCTAGTGCGCAAGTCGAGCTGGCCGGCGAAAGGCAGCCGACCAACCCAACATGCGCACTTGGGGCCAGGTGCACGCAGCGCGTTGCCCCTGTACTTGACTAATACCGTCTGTCAATATAAGCCACACCCATTAGCTTCCCCAGGACCTGCCTTTCGGCAGCTGAAAGTCTTTATGTGTTTTCTATATAATTTAAATACTACTCACCTTTAATTGAGAGCCCGGGGGCCAGAATATGAGTGGTGCAATGCCCCAGCGCCCTACTTGTCATTATCAGGTACTCGTAATTCTCATATTTTTCTCCAAAAATATTGATTTGAGAAGATCTTAAATGAAGGAATGTATCAAGTCAAATGCTTGTGTCTGTGTCTGCGGAAGCTGCTGTGCCTGTTGTGCCTGCGCCCTCTGCTGCAATCGGTAAACCTAGCGGCTGCAGAGAAGCTTCTATCCTTTCGCATACAGGATTCCCACCCTTCCTTCTTCGGTATCTAGCACCTAGTCACAAACGAGGGACAGGCGCAGTGAAAGGAATGCAAGGGATGGTCAGTCCTTCTATCAGGGCTGTCCTGCTTCACAAGTAGTTGCCCAGCTGGCAGCTCCTCGTATCAGCCGTCTTGCCCGTGTTCCTCACTGTCTTTGAAAGAGACTGATGGTGGGCTGTCCAAGGAGGGGGCAGTGTGTGTGCTGGGCCGGGTATTGGAGTTGGCTGGTTGCCCTCTGGCGAAGGGTTGAGTGCTCCTGAGGTAAGAAAAGTGCTGGGCAGTACCCCTGAGTTTGAGAGCTAGGCACCCCACTACTGTGGGGTAGGTCAAAGCACCACTATATGCAGACGCTACTCGAATGCTCTTTTGTGATCCCTTCGCCTCAATACTGTTGCGATGTCCCATATTGACGACTTCTCGCAGTTATCGGGCTACAAAATCAACTGGTGAAAGTGCTAGGCGCTCCTGTCCCCCTCTACTATGGGAAGTGTATACACGGCTATGATATGAGGTGAATCTCCGCAGGGCTCCGCTATCAGGGTGTTCGAATCAATGCTGGTCTCTCACGCATGGTGGAGGACAGCCTCCTACGACTGACAGACCACACGAAGCGGGATTTTCTAAGGTGGTCACACCTCAACCTATCCCTTTGGCGGAAGGTACAGATTATTAAAATGCTGATGGCCCCCAGGTTCGACTAACTTTGACATGCCTCCTCTTCGAATCTCTTCCAAACTGCTAGCGGACATTTAGGCGGACATCAGCTCCTATATATGGAGCAGACGCAAACCATGGCTCGGACGTCCCATTTATGGGCCGCCATTACAGCCGGGGCCCTTCGACTACCCCACATGAGATCTTACAGTCTGGCCTTCCATTTATCACAGCTGATTGCACACCTGGGCCCCTCACAGGAGGCCCCGTTTTGTGTGCGCTTCGAATGACATCTTCTCAATGTTTTATGTTCTCTGCCGCCATACTTGGCCACCTCTGACCATGTGGTGGCCTCCAATCCAATACTTACAGCGACGACGGTATCCTGGAAAGACTTTTTTTTAAATTTCGGCTTCTCTCTTGCATTCGCTTGCCAAGTAAAACATTTCTCCGAATTTTTTTATAATTAGTATGGTTTAGTATCCACAAATGTGTATCACATATTCACAATCTATAGACTGACAAGCAACCAATACTTGAGTGATTGGGGTTCTGTGCACAAGGCAGAACATCAATCTCCAGCCTACTGTTTGAGGTCAGTAGCATGTTGCATGCCCAGGTCCAACAGTGCATTTACCAAAATCCAGGCTACACTTTCATACTGATTACCTGTACACAGCATACAAAAAAAAGGACTTATAATGCCTACTTTCTAACTTCACATATGTAACATCATTTAATCTTCTGGTTTGCATCTTATGGATAAAGCTGATACATTAGAAATGACTAAAAGATATTAAATGGGTTCGGCCTGAAGCGTCATCTGCACCTCTATGTTACATCTTACTTTGCTGTAAATAATTAACATGGGTGGGGTTTGAGGTAAGGGCTAGTATTAGGGTAAGAGTACCATATTAAAAAAAAACAATTTAATACATTCAATTAATTATAATAAATGTAAAAAATATTTAACATTGGCAGGTTTAGGGTAAGGATTCTTGTTTTTGGAAATTAAGTTAATTTAAAATCATTTCAATCATACAATTAAACATCAAACAGTTTTTAGTATGGTATATTTCAGTAGTTTTTGTCATTGACAACGCAGGAGAATGAATGATGCAAGCAATTGAACTCCTATTAGCTGTTTTCAATTTTAAAGCTCTCTTGATGGCTTTCTTGACCCTCCACCAAGCAGCAAAGTAAAGACTTGATCCCACTTTGTGTTTCAAATTTGAGCCTGAAAACAGGAAGAAAAATGCCCAGAAAAAAAGCTTTTGGATCCTATGCGATGTTAACAATCTCATCACCAGTCCTAGAAGTCTAACGCTGCATGTCATGTGTCCCATCACAGCATCAATGCCCTCATGACACCAAGAGCAAGTAATTCCATCAGTGTTCGATCAGTGATCTCCAAATCTTTGCAGGTGTATTTCTCGTCTTTTAAATCGAGTCACCATTTCCATTCCTGTGACTCATCGTAGTTGATTTGACTAATCACTTCTTGAAGGAAGTGAAACTTTCCTCCAATTAGCTGCAATTCTTGCCTTAGGTATCACACCCAACACAACAATAGCCATATCAATACAAACAGGATACCCCAAAATGTTCTTAACATTTCTTAGCACATCCTTCCAAAAACAAAGTTGCAGTCACCTACACAACCTCTCCCCTCCACTGTGTTTCGAACATTTGTCATCCACATTTGGGTAAATGCACTTAAGTTTTCTTTAGGTGAAGTTCTAATTATACATTATTTCACATAACGTTCCCGATTCTGGACCCTTCTCCATGTTTTCATTAGATTCTTGTCACTGTGTCTGCAATAACTCAATTTTCAGTGCCTTTTCCCATTCAGACACGTAGCACCATTTCAATGGATTGTGTGTGTGTGTGTGTGTGCTAAAGCTGCATATATGTAGGAAATAAGGCCTTTTGTTGTGTCAAACTTTCTAAAGAGCATTTCAAATGAAGTCAAATTCCTTACCCTCGTCTCTGTAGTAGCAAGAAAGATAGCCAAATACTGTAGTTGAAGGTAGTGTAATCTTTCATTCTTTTCAACAGAAAGGTCTATTTTACAAGTGTCAAATTCTTCCAGTGTGTGACAACCTGCTCCAAACAGCACGCAAGTGCCTACCCATCAATCCCAGTCTAAAATTCTGGGTTGTGATAGGCAAGTGTGAGGGGAACGTGGTGGCGTTAGGATTTTTCAATAATGTGTCCCATGCTTCTTTGCGGGCTCTTATTATTTCAGATTCATAGCCTACTGCAGGTTTACTGTGCCTCGGTAGACAGACACAAAAGGTCTCAAAGCAGTCTTCCCAACAGTAATCTCCATGTATTGTCAGTGCTTAATGGAGAGACCACTCAAAGGCCACCCTCAGAAATGTCCCTATCACCTGTTGAGACCACCGGGATTACACATTTGTCTCTGTCATCTTCAACCTCTCACTCACAGGTAACAGCATCAACATTTGCCAGTGCTGATGATGTACAATTCTACTTGAAAGTCTCCTTCATTCCAGACATTCAGTGCCTCAAACGTACACCTTGTCCAGATCTGGATGTCCAGCGCCTACCTAAATTTCAACCTCACAAAGGCAGAATTTTTGTTATGTCAAGAACAGCCACCAAGAAATAGTACAAACCTGGCTCAATGATGTGAACCTTGATTGCCTTTGAACCTCAACTTTCACTGAATTCCAAGTCACGGAGATTCACCCTGGACACAAGCCTCACCTTCAAGGAACACATTGCTGAAACACAAAGAAGCCTTGGTAGCAGCTCTACCTTCTAAAGAAAGTGAAAGCATTTCTTCCAGGAAGTGACTTCAGTACTGCTGTTCAAGCCCTCGTACTCTTGCATCTGAATGGTGGAACGCCTTGCTACATGTCCTTTTAGACTCCATATTGCCCCCTCTTAAGGCTATCCTACACGCTGCAGCACATCTTATTGAGGGCCTGAAAAAATAAGATCACCTCACCCCCCTTTTGATGGCTCCCCTTGCAGGCCCACTTCATTTCCCAAATCAATTGCATCATTTACAAAGCCATTACGACCAACACCCATGCTTATCTTGAAGACAAGCTTATTATTGTCTTTGGTGGCTCTTGGAACACCCACAGCCAGGACACGAGATTGGAGGCTAAACAGCGTCAAAAAGAAAATACAAGGCAGCAAGCTTTTTACATTGTCCAGTTAGGATTGGGAATAATATCCCATATCCATTAGGACCGCCCCACCCTATTCTATGTAAGGAAAGCGTTGATGACGCACTTCTTTAAAGAAAACTTGATCACAATGCAGTACAAGTTTACTTTTGCTCCCAGAAACTAGCTACATCTCCTATCAGTTGTTGACTGTAAGCTTGCTTTTGACCCTGAACAGATCTCTGCTGCCGTTTGGCTAGGTATGCTCTATACAAAAACCACATATATATAAATAGTTGTGCCAAGTAGTAATTTTTGATGTTCAGCAGTCCCAGTCCTCTTCCTGTGCTACCAGCCTGCACCCGTTCCCAGAAAGGTCTAGGTTTCTTTGTTTCACATATGAACACATTACAACTGACTTCAGTAATACCATGTCTTGTTTTACAAATGCCCATGGTAGTGCCTGAAAATGTATAAAATAAAAGACATAACATTAATATTCAGTATCGCTACTCTGCCTAGCTAGGAAATTAATAGGGGGCACCAGTGTAGGAGATCTAGTTTGCTATCAGGGGGTAAGGTAGGGCAGTTAGGTTTATACAGTCACACATAAAGGCAACTGGAATATTTCCATGAATTAATCAATCATGGATATAAGTGAAGGTCCTTTCATTGAACCTCTTGGGTATACAAAGATATTGGATTAGATGCCATACTCACTTAATTGTGACATGCTTCATCATCAGCGCCTATCCACCCCTTGGTAGGATGATACCACCGGGGCGGACACAACCAAAGTTGGAATGGGAGTTCTTAGATAAATCAAAACTGGATTAGTAGGGATCCAGGTGGGAAGTATATTAAAAATATCTACAGGTATACCCAGCAGTTTCTTTTATTCTTCGGGTACTTAGGATATGGTTAAAAAAAGGATATTGAGGTTTTTGTTGAAAGTAACTGCTCAACATGCCAACATGTTTCGGCCCCCGCTTAGAGCCTGTCTGGGTCTGGGGCCTTCGTCAGGGCTTGTTGTATGTACCCCTGCCACACATGCACACCATGCACATAAGTGAGGCTCTCACCTGTTTTGGTCTTCTGTACTTGGTAATTTCCCTAATTTTCATTTTTTTTCAATTCATGCGGTCCTGGAGAGTGGTGCCGTCTTATAGTCACACTTTCGTCAAAGATCGAGCACCACCTGTATACCTAACCGTCTCCTTGTCTGCCGCCGAAGTTTATACAGCTCCTGTAAAGTGACGGCAATCTACATTCCTAAGTATTTTATCATATGTTTTTCTATTATATTCCCACAGAAATAGAGAACAATCCTTCCCTCATTGGTGGGCCAACTCCAATGTCCAACAGCTATGATTTATTGAGGTTCACATTAAACTCAAAGATTAAACTATATTGCCCCAAAATATCCAGAAATCCCTGGATGGATTCCCAGAAGTTAATCAAAGTAAGTAGAATATCATCAATAAAAAGATGTATTGTGAAATGCATCATGCCATCCCCTCCACCCTACCACTACCTATTATTTTTAGGGCTAACAGTTCCACCATCAAGGTGAACAGGAGGGGGAAGAGGAAACGCTTTCATTGCTTTCCAAAAGAGAATGGTTTCTATGTTTCATCATAAATCAATAGTTTAGCAATGGGCATTCCATAACTCGCTTAATGTACTTTTGCACCTATTCCTACCTTGCTAAGGATATAGCATAAACATTTCAAATACACAAAAGGTGATGGAAGGATGCTTGCCATGATTCTAACCATTCACTCTTGGTAGAATTCCAACCCATCGCTCTTTTGCGCACCATACCATCTCAGATTAGGCCCAGCCATATGCAAATGAGCCTTGGCCCTGCTCCAATCGAAACTGTCAAGCCAGGTCCTCTCTGAACCGGACCCCAAGCAACCCAGGACAAGTTTTGCCCTGATTGGCAGCTGCGGCTGGTCCATTGGGGCTGAGGGACCATGTCCCCTCACCTTTTGTCCCTAAGAACAGTGTCTGTCAGGCTGAGCAAAGGTCGGCCTGACGGACACTGTTCATTTTTAGGTCTTGCAGCCAGGAGCTAGACATGTGTTAAATGTGCAGGCTCCTGGCTGCCTGTGCTGAACTTTGCTGGGCTGAGGATGTCACAGCTCCTGTGGGCGTGACCTCAGCTTAGCAATGGACCTCAAGGCCCTCCCCCTCGTGATGAGAGGAAGAGTCACTCATTGCCTCGCACCTGGGCGCTTCAGTTTTAAGCCCTGGAGAGCCCAGAGTCAAGTGTCGATCTATGACACTTCATCACAGAGTGGGGTGGGGTCAGCAGTCTCACCGACCCCATCCCACTATGTGATGACGTAGGGACTGCTGCCTTCCCTCATTGGCTGACCATAGGTCAGCCAATGAGGGAAGGCCGCAGTCCCAAGGCTCCTGGGACCTCCGAGGCAGTGCTGCAGGTAAGTGTGACCTTTTTTTTAAAATTAATGTTTGGTGCGTGTGTGTATGTATGAATATTTGGTAATGAGTGTTGTAAATGGATGTGTGTGTGTGTGTGTGTGTGTGCACTTGTGTGAATGCATGGCTGTGAGTGTGTATGTGTGTGTGTGTGTCCCGTCCGCCCCACTCCCTCCTAAAATTACCGTCCGCCACTGCTGATTGGAGCTCTACAGCTTAGTTTCAGTGGCACAGTGAGCAAGTGACCTGGTCAAATGCATTTCTAGGCGTCTATTGACTATTTTTATTTTGCTTTGAATTAATTTCTCCACTAGGTGCAAAACCTTGGAGATCGTTTTAAAAGTATGTCCATGTTTTATAAACCCATATTGATTTATGTAAGTTCAGGAGGACCTGACGGGTGGGCAACATTTTAGTATATATTTTGAGGTCAACATTTGACAGTGATATAGGTCTTTATGATGGGCAGGTTTTGGGGAGTCTGCCCAGCTTTTGAATTAGAGCTAAGTCTTCTGATCTCATTGAAATAGGTGCCACTTCCATTTTCAAAAATGAATTATAGACCCTAGCTAATTGCAGATTTACGAAGCTGTGACGCAGTGCAAGGCAGTAAAAAAACTTTGCTGTGCTGTCACATATGGAGAGGGCAGAAATGTGCCATATCTGCTGAAACATGGCACATTCCTGCTCTCTCCCTGCAGTGGCATACACACTACAGCCCAGCGCCAATACAGGCATTCTTGCACCATGGGCAGGATTGCTTTTGTGCAGGAAGGGACATTCTCCTGCTAAAATAAAATCCTTATAGGCTTTTTCCTCTCTTTATGTGTGCTGCAGAATACAGTACACATAGTAAGAGGAACACATGAGGAGAAATAAAGTGATTTCTGCTTGTTGTGCCACCCCTGGAAAAGCGTACCTTTTTTAATGCTTTCCCAGGTTTACTACTGGTAGTAAATCTGGAAATCTGTCAAAAGCCATGGTTGGATGCATGGAAACACCTAAGCTCCACCCATGGAATACCTTCCCAGGGCAGAGTTATGTAAGGCAGCAACTTGCTCTGCGTTGTGTTACTCCAGATTTACTATGCCACACAGAGTCACGCAAGGTGGCTCTGCGTGGCATAGTAAATCTCACTTAAGGTTTGCGTTGCCCTTGTGTCTCCTTGCGTGACGCGAGGGCAACACCATCCTTATGTAAATCTGGCCCAGAATGTCTTATAAAGGGTATTAGTAAGCCCGTCTGACTCCGGGCACTTATCCAATTGTAACCCCTTGACTGTTCGGAGTCCAAAATGGGCTCTTCTGGTATAGTACTCTGCTGTGGGTCCAACACCAGGATGGAAAGTTCACTGCAAAAAGATATCCAGTTGATCTGTATCAATAGGTTCTCATTTGTATAGGATAGAAAAAGTCCTGCAAAGCTTGTGGTTTACTCTTCTATGAGTTAGGAAGCTGGCCAATCAGACCAATAACATTTGGGATCCCAGTTCTAGTTTTAAGCATTCTCAATCTTGCCACTAGTCACCTGTTTGGTTTACTAGCTTTTCCATAAAAGCATTGCTCTTGTTCTTTGCCCTGACAGGTTCAGGCTGCCGCTCCTCAGGATCTGCGCGATGCTCAAGAGGTCCACCTCCCAGCAGTACCAATTCTGCTTGCCGTCTTGGCACAGAAGCTTGGTGTGCACAGGCAACGGAAAGGGTGCTAGGGAGAGAACAGCAGAGAAGGAGATCTGAAAATAGAATGAATACTTGGTCAATCTTGTTGTTCTACAATGAGGATTCGTTTCCGGTATGCACACAATTACTTTTAGCCTTAAATCAAAACGGGGGACGGAAGAGCGTATCTTTAAAGAGGTCCTACTCCTGAGCTCCTCCAAGGACTAGCATCAGAATTATCAATTGAAAGAAGTAGTTCCTCTGTCAGGCAGACGCACGTATTGGTGCTATCAGGCCGGAGTTAGTGTCGCTGGGAGATCTGTAATTCAGATCGTAATGCCCTCACACACCTGTTGGGGTGTCATGCTTCATCATAGGGCGCTCCTCGTCAGGCCGGCGCTGCAATGCCTGACAGGCCTGGTGGCTGCTTTAGCGGAGTTCTTTTGATCTGAGGACGCCGTAAATGGTGAGTGCAAGAGGGCAATATGAGTGGTGAGTTCTAGTGTATAAAAAGTGACTTAAAATAGGCACAGGAGCCCATAAGAAACCTATTTAATCAGATATGGGCCCCGGGACTAAGTAAAAACAGTGGTGCTATCTTGTGGTCCTTAGGTACCAGGATAGCATTAGTAACAAGTGGTCAACATGTTTCGTGCCGTCTATGCCCAACCGTCGGGCGGCACTTCTTCAGGACCTTGATGATCAGTGGTGCCCCCTATTGGGGCGGGAGGTCTCCCTGCTACTCGAGGATGACCTAGTTGAGTGTGCCAGTGACCCCTAGTAGGGAGCAAGTGAAGTTTTCGACCTCAATTAGAAGCGTCTAATACTTCATAGGAGGACTGGAGGGTCCCGATCACGGTGGGGGACACTTGGTTTGAAGATTGGTCACTGCCGTCTCACCTACCCTGCTCCGTCCAGCCTCAATATTCAGCTAACAAGAGAGAATGCACATGGGAGATCCGTCAAGGATGCGGAGGATGTAAACCCCAAAATATGAGAAAAGCACATTCCTACCAAAGCTATAATCCTAGTCGCCTCATGGTTGATGACAGAATATAGGGGGCCAACTAAACGGGCTCCATATGAGCCAGGAATTAGAGAAATGATCAAACAACTATAATCCCCTACACTTCAGGATAGCGACCGTTGCAACCCAGAAGCACAACCCTGCTGGGCCTGTCTCAGGAAATAGTGGAATTCATTATCAGTGTTGTGCCCCTTGATAACAGACTGCAGTCTACATATCCACTTCGCCTCAGTCTGCCGCAAAGTAAGTTCCCTATCCCCTCCACGGTTGTTTATAGGGATATGGTCAATGCCATGAAACCAAAAGGATAAGTCTCCTGCATGTGCCACTCTGTAATGGTCTGTCATGGGGTACCTTGAGTCAGAATTATGCAGAGCCCTGCGATGTTCCTGGATTCTCATCTTTTGACTCCGTACGGTACTACCAACGTAGATCAACCCGCATGGGCATCCAATGATGTAAACCACATAAGGTGTGTTGCAATTAATAAAATGTTTGATTTTTTATACCTGGTTGATGTTGTAACTAAATTCCCTTTGTTTGTTACGACCATGTTGACATATGTTGCAATTGGTACAAGTGAAAAATCCCTTAGGTCCAGAAGGCAACCAGTTGTTTTCACGTGATTTCTGAGTAGTGACATACCAGCCCATAAAGGAGTCCAGCATAAAAGGGAGCAAAGCGGGATCCCATAGCAGTTCCCTCCAATTGGTGGTACAATTTCTCGTCATGTTTGAAATAATTTTTGGTGAGGATGAGGTCTATCATATCCAAAATCATGGTGTTATACGCAAAGTGATCGGCCCCATCCTTGTCCAAATAGTGGCGCACGGCCATTATGCCAAAGTCCTTCTGAATACATGTATATAAACCAACCACATCAAAGGTGACAAATTGTAATTCCTCTGACCATGTGAACCCGTCAGATTTGACCATGATATCTTTACTTATTTCACTCCTGGCTTCTTCTTGCATTGCCAGTGAATGTGGTGCCAGACCCTCCACGTAGACTTTGTAGAATTGGGCGGTCAGGCCATCTAGCCCATGGCGCTTGCTCCCTGCCATGTTCCAGATGGGCTAAATACCTGGACACCCCCTTCCCAGTGGATGATGTTAGAGTCTATGGGTATTGTCAAGCTAGAGTAGTTGTTTGGAGTTGAAGTATTCCGTCAGTCTGTTAGATGGTGTTTTCCCCTAAGAAGTATAGAGCCCAGAGTAGAACTGGAGCATGGGCTGGGTAAAATCTGCTTAGGAGTGCTGCAATTCTCCAGCAGGATCAGAACATTGTGTGATGTAAGAGCTGCTCCATTGCTAAAAAACATGTATCAGCCATTTCAAAATAGCGCAATTCAAGCTGCCAGAGATAATGCTCCAGTGCTTGCAGACAGGTGCCCAGATCGCAAATAATACCCGATTGTATAGATATGCATATTCTGGGAATATATCCTTTAAAAGCTTCCCGGAGCACACCACGAGAGTCGACTGAGCAATGGTACAGTCCGGATAGGTGGATATTTTGCTGCTCAGGAAGCTAAGTTCACCCTTTTCACGTGCAAGATAGTGTCCCCCTTTTGTTCCGCCACCTTTAGACCAGAAAGAGATAAAATTACTCCCAGAAACTCAATTTAAGACCCATGGAACTCACACTTACTCAATTTGAAAAACAGATTGTGTTTTCACAATGCCATTAACACAGAAATAAATGTTTTAAATGTGTATATTAATTGCCAGAGTATATAAAGATGTCATTGTATACACAATGAAGAAACAATCAAGAAATTCCCTTGAAACATCATTTCCATAAAATGTGAAAGCCGCTGGAGCCCTACAAAGCCCGAAGGGCATTACAGTAAACACAAACAGCACAAATCATGTTTTAAAGGCAGCTTTACACTCATCTCCTTCCCGCATTCTCACCAGGTGATAAGCCCCCCTTAGATCTAGTTTGGTATATTGTATATTGTATATTGTTGATCCGTCTATACCTGGTTGAGCAATACGGAGAGGCAAGGGGTAGAGATTCTTGATCGTGTTTTTGTTAAGAACACTGTAGTCTATACAGGTTTGGAGCTTCACATTAGCCTTGGGAATAAAGAACAAAGATTAGGTAGCTCGGGAAGGTCTGATGAACCCATTGGCTAAATATTTATCTAAGTAGCTTCGAAAGTGTTGAGTTTCATTGTGTGAGAGAGCATAAATTCTGCAACTGGGAACCAAAGCTCCTGGAATGAGATGAATTTGGCAGTCGTAAGACCTATGCAGAGGAAGAATTTCAGCCATCTCTACAATAAACACATCTAAGCATTGGCTATACTGCTCTGGAAGGACAATGTCTTTCTCAGCTGCTTTGACAATTCAATGGACTATAGCCAGGGCTTGCGCTGGTTAAGTGATCTGTGAAAGATAGAATTCTCTGCACTGAGAGGAGACGAAGTGGACTAATAGTTTTCCCAGTCTACCAATGGGTTATGTTGGCTTAGCCAAGGCATCCCTAAATTTAACCCATATTGGGGTGCATCTATGATATTGAATTGTAACTCATCAAAATTAGTTCCTTGTTCAGAGCTTACCAATAGTTTCAATGGCTGGGTAAGTTCTGTTATGGGTCCAGAAGCTAATGGTTCCCCGTCAACTGCTTGCATTGTCTCTGGGATCACTTTTTGCATTTGTGGGATACCAGGTTTCTTTACTAACCCATTGTCTACAAAATGTCCAGTAGCTCCGGATTCTAACATGGCAAAAACGTGATGCTGTATTCTTTATACTGAGTGTTAGAAATGGGATTTTTGGTAGGCTAGGGCATGTGCCAAAGCCAGGCAGAAACCACCACTCTAGTCAGGATAAGGGAGTTACACTCCTAAAATAACCCCTGCTCACCCCCTTGGTAGCTTGGCACGAGCAGTCAGGCTTATCTTAGAGGCAGTGTGTAAAGCATTTGCACAAAACCAACAGTAATACAGTGTAAGCACTACAAAAGGACACCACACCAGTTTAGAAAAATATCCAATATTTTTATATACATAAGACAAGACCAAAAACGATAAAAATCCACAATACAGTACTTAAAATTTTTCAGTTATCAAAATATGCTTGAAAAACAGTTCCTTGATGTCGATAGCTCTGTCCGGGGCTATCACGGCGTCGTGAGCAAACAAATCCAAACAGTTCTGGCTGACCGCGGCGTCGCGGGCCAGCTACGGTGTCGGGAAGACCAGCAAACAGTACCTTTTAGAAATGCAGGGCGTCGGCGACCTCTCGTTGAGCTTCCGAAAGCACGGCGTCCGCAGGCGTCGGTTCCGGAGGTCGGTGCAGGAGTCGTCGGGGCCCTCGAAGTCACACGCGTTGCAGATCGAACTCCTCTCTGTTGAAGTCAGGAGTGCTGGCGTCGGCAGGCGTCGGGTGCTGCGGTGCGAAGTGCAGCGGTGCGGCGTGTGGCATGCGGTGCCCTCAGGTCGCGGTGCGAGCAGCGGCTCGGTGGCGGCGTCAGATGGCGTCGTCGGTGAGACCAGGGTCGCGGTGCGAAGTGACGGCGGTGCTCGTCGTGGTGCTGGCAGGTCACGGTGCAAGCAACGGCGTCGTCGTTGCTGAAGCGCTGTCGTCAGCTGACGAACTGGAGTCGATGGCATCGGTAGGCCAAGGCTGCGGTGTGGGATGAGGGTGGTGCGTCGTGTAACTTTACGAGTGGTGCCCTCAAACCACGGTGCAAGCAGTGGCATCGATTTCGGCGTGGAGCGGCGTCGTCGGGGATACCAAGGCGTCGTCGTGAAGCGAGGCGGTGCGGAGTGCGGTGCCCACAGGTCGCGGTGCGAGCAGCGGCTCGGTGGCGGCATCAGCAGGCGTCGTTGGTGAGACCAGGGTCGCGGTGCGGCGTTGCGGCGGTGCCGTCTGCGGTGCCTTCAGGACACGGAGTCGGCAGCGGCGTCGTAGACGGCGTCCGGTTGCTTTTTCTTCTGTTGCAGCACAAACACACAGTTCCCACTGCTGAGGGCAGAAGAGCTTGAAGTCTTTGCTGTTCCTGAGACTTCTTGAACAGGGGGCAAGCTCTACCTCAAGCCCTTGGAGAAACTCACAAAAGTAGATTGCAGAAAGTCCAGTCCAGTCCTTTCACTGCCCAAGACAGAAGCTGCCACTGCAGGCCAACACAGCAAAGCACACAGCAAAGTGGTAGTTCCTCCTCACAGCTTCTCCAGCTCTTCTTCTTGGCAGTCTTCTTGGTCCAAAAGAGTTCTAAAGTTCAGGGGTCTGGGCCCCAATACTTATATCCCAAAATCCTTTGATCTCTTAGGCAGAGAGTGTCTGTGCCCAGCCAGAACCAGTTCTGCCTTCTCTGGTGTGGCTTCCTGGCAGGAGGTGGAGACGGCATTGTCAGAGGCAGACCAGACCCTTTTAGGTGCAAGTAAATCTCCTCCCCCTTCCCCAATTGCAGCCCAGGTCTAATCAGCCCTTTCCTGACCCACCTAGACTATCTGGAGCCACTCCTTCTCCCCAGCCTTCTGTCATCCAAAACCCAGACAGGCAATCCACATTCCAGCAGAGGCACACGGGATGACTGAGCAAGAAAATACCTACTTTCTAAAAGTGGTATTTTCAAACACAGAATGTAAAAATCATCTTCACTAAAAGATGCATCTTTAGATTCTGAGTTCAGGCATACTAAACTTTATTTTCCTACCTAGTTCCCAGGGCCAGTTATGTTTATAAGATGTTATAAACAAACTTCCCATTCTGTCCTATGGGGAACAGGTAGCCTTGCAATAGTGAAAAACGAAATTGGCAGTAATTCACTATCAGGACATGCCACACACACCAGGGCATGTCCTACCTTTCACATACACTGCACCCTGCCCACAGGGGTACCTTGGCCCTACCTCAGGGGTGGCTGACATGTAAGAAAAGGGAAGGTTAGGGCCTGGCAAGTGGGTGTACTTGCCAAGTCGACATGGCAGTACCATTCTGCGCACAGGCTCTGCAATGGCAGGCCAGAGTCACATTTACGGGCTGTTTGCGTGGGTGGCACAATCCAGTGCTGCAGCCCACCAACAGCATTTGATTTACAGGCCCTGGCACACGCAGTGCACTTTACTAGGGACTGACACGTAAATCAAATAGGCCAATCATGGAAACACCAATCCATAACACATTTTACCATGGGAGCACTTGCACTTTACCACTGATCAGCAGTGAGAAAAGTGCGCAGAAACACTAAGCCAGCACAAACAGAGTCAAAACCGGGAGGTCAGAAAGCAAAAACTCAGGGGAAACACGCCAAAAGATGCCAAGTCTAACACCGAGGAAAGTCATACTTAAATGAACATGGGTCAAAGTGTTTTGTGTGGGTGCTATTTTCGGGGAAGGGATCAACCAACCGCTCAAATCAGTCCCCTCCTTCAGGGCTGAGCTTTTCCATTTTCTGCAACCTCTACTGTTGTTATGTTAGCTTTCTTGCTAATTCCAAATTGGCTTGGATTCTTGGGTTTAGTAGGACACTCTTTAACAAAGTGCCCTTCCCCCCCCCCACAATATAGCAATTGTCCATTTAACCTTCGTCTTTTTTAGAAAGGGGATACTTAGCTGATCCAATTTCCATTGGTTGCGCACTTGCATCTATGCCTGAGTTATAGGTTTTCCCTTTTTCGAATCGAGGAGGAGGCTTGTCTGCTCTTCTCCTATCGCCACTTCTCTCTGAAAGTGTATGGTCTAGAAATAGGGGGAGATTAGTTAAATCAGTACAAGTCTTTGGTTGTGTGTCAATCTGTGCCAAAATATCTTTTAGGTCATCCCTCAGACCTAGATAGAACACAGCTTCTCCATTCTCTTCTGGCCATGCTGTTTCAGCCACTAATCTATTTAAAGTAGTTAAATAAGTTACTAGATCTTTTTTATCTTGACATAATTCCAACAATTCTTTGTCTCCACTAAGTGTAATGGCTTGTCTAACAAACACCCAAACTCTTTCCTGAATTCTATCCAATCTGTTAGCATAGGATCGCTGGTTTTAACAAGGGAACCGCCCAAGATGCTGCATCCCCTATCAAATAGGAAATGGTAGAAGCAACCTTAGCCCAATTGGTCTGAAAAGCACTTGAGCGCCAGGTAAAATGCACCATAATTTGAGTCAAAAGGTTTGCACTTTATTTGGAACCCCTGAGTAGTGCTCAGGTGCTGCTAATGGGACTGAACTTGGAACCGTCACCGGAATCTGGCAAAGAAGTAGTAAATGATAAAGGAGACCAAGGGGTTGGTCCTTTATCAAATTTTCCATTAGTGTCATCAAAGGAGTTCCACTGCATCTTTTGCACCCTCTTTTTCAACACTGCTGTCTCAGTACGATAAGGAACAAACTCTTGTTGCACTAAGGCAAGGGCACCTAAAACATCCTTTAGGGTAGCTCCTCAGGATCTGTGCGATTCTCAAGAAGTCCACCTTCCATCAACACCAATTCTGCTTGCTCTCTTGGCATAAACGCGTGGTGTGGCCAGGTAAGGTGTTGGGGAGGGAACAGTAAGGAAGGAGATATATGAAAATCGAAAGAATACTTGGTCAGTCTTTATGATCTACAATGGGGTTTGTTTTCAGTTTGCACACAATTGCTTTTAATTATCATCATCTGAAAGGGAAATTAGTATTCTTTTGCGATTTCTAGGTGGCCTTTTTTAGGTTGCCTTTTTTCACCTTAAGGAGGATTTTAGTAGTAGGAGGTTGCACCAGCTGTAAAGCAAAATTCCATCTTAATATTCCCACCACTCATGATTACAATATTACTTCTATGCTTCTACTGTCCATTAAAACATCTCGACAACGTAAGTCTGTGTTTGAAGGAAGGGTTCTGTTCACCTTTCACTTTGCTAAAACAGATATTGACTTTTTGCAGCTTAGTTCAGAGATTCTTCTCTCGAATGAGCAATCGGAAGGCTGCAAGAATCTTTGAAAACAATGCGGGCCTGCTTATAGATTGTAAATGCATCTCTCTCTCAGGGCATGTTTCCCAACTGCTTAAAGATAGGACAGCAAAAGACACACAAATGATCGACGGAATGTGGAACAAATCAAACATTCAACCCCAGTCCCTGGACCAGGAACAAGCATCCTGGGACCGGTTTTGGGGTATCATCCCCTCATCAGCCAGGCTAGCTTGATTCCAGAGGCACAGTGAGCCCGGGACCTATGTCTGGACATACCCGGCACACTTAGGGCGAGAAAGCAAATGACACACAAATGATGGACGGAATGCGGAACAAACCAAACATTCACCCCCCTTTTATGAGATCTGGGTTAAATCCATCGTTCTTTTGCTCACCATGCTGCCCCAGTTTAGACCCAGCCACACCTATTCTAAAACAAACAAATGCAGACTTGTCTGACCTCAACATTTACTGCCCAGTCACCAACATCCCAACACTAGCAAAACTATTAGAGAAATACGTACACCTACAACTCTGCAACCACATTGAGCAGTCGGAAAGAAGTTGCTAGGGGCAACTGAACATTTAGCAAGGAGCCTTTATTTTTAGTGTTTATGTGCCGAATTTTTATCGTGTGAGTGTCTCTCTCGTTTTCTGTTGTTTTGAGAGAGAACGCTTGTTCCCACCGTTCTCCCAATTCTGAAGGGCCTGTTAGAGCCTGTGCCTTCATGGTTTTCATCTAGGGCATCAAAGGGTTTGCTTTACCGCTTGGGGGCCATCTTGCTTGTGCCACAGAGAGGGCGAGGTCAGCGCTCTAGCGCTGATCACATGTGAACTTCAATGTTACAAAAGCGGCCCAATGCGCGGACTGCTGCCTCGGAAAGAAGCTGCTAAGAGAATCTGTACTATTAGCCAGGGTTGGATTGGGATTAGAAATCGGCCCGGGCACGCTAAAAAAAAGTGACCCACATTTGCATATTGCCTTTCCTCAAAACACTGTTTTGGCGAAGTTTTATAAACACCTGAAAACAAGTGAGGCCACTTTTGCCCCCTGCCCCCGCTCAGTATGCACACATTAATTGGCCGGCCCAGCGAGAGAAAGGGAGTGACACCTCTGCCCGCTGATAAAAGGGAGGTAATGGATGCCCATCTGCCTCCAGAAAGGCCACTCAGGGCCCCACTGGGCCGCTGGCGACATCTGAACAAACCAGACACAGCCTAAATCGGCCCCCCTGGCTGCCAAAAAAGCTGCCCACAGCTGGAACTTCGATACCGGCCCCTCGGCCATTGCCAGAGTGCCCGGCTTACCAATCCGACCCTGCTATTAGCAAGGTGCCTTTTCGTTTTTAACTGCTTTTATGAGCATATTGATATTCATATTTACCTTTTTTTTTACTCTTTATGCGTCGCATTTTTATCTGTGAGTGTCTCTCCCGTTCTCTGTTGTTTTGAGAGAGTACGCTTGCTTCCACCGTTCTCCCAATTCTGAAGGGCCTGTTAGAGCCTGTTAGATAGAGCCCCTGCCTGCATGGTTTTGATCTAGGGCGTGGGAGGGTTCACTTGTACACTTCAATGTTACAAAAGCAGCATGATGTGCGGATGCGCCGCTGGCGTGCCAAAGGCATGCCTAAGGCAAGCCCGGCTCTGCCCGTCTGCGCCCGGACAGCGCGAGGGGCCCGGGACGTTGCCTGTCTAAGTAAAGATAGGAAGCGCCTTTCCTATTCCAGGTTTGACCTCATCATATGTTGCCCTAAGGTGAAGGGTGTGGCAGTATGGACCCTATGAACACTACCAGGTGGAGCTGCACTCACTGTTGTTGGGATCGTGGGAGCATGTTGGGGAATGAAGGATTCACTCCCAGTCTGGAGGAAAGAGCTGATGTAGGAGGTATGTCTGGGAGGGGGTCCTTTCATTGCGCTCTGGTGAATGCTCGGTGGTCCATGATAAAACACAGTACAGAAATCTACAAGCTGATTTTGAGCTCGCAATTAGATTGTCTGGTTTTTAAAAAAAAATCTGTTTATTACGTATTTCATGGTACAGTTACAGTGCAATTGCAGGAACAATAAAGATACAAGGGGGCAGATTTACAACCCCCTTGCGCCACTTTTGCGTCACTTTTCCCATGCTAAAAGTGACGCAAAAGTGTCGCAAGGGGCTTGTAAATCTGCCCCAAGGATGTTAACATCTGACTGATCATCAGGTCAGGAGACGTGGTAACACACTTTACAGCTAGTCCAGTCCTTGCCTCCCTGTGGGGCCATAATGTGCCGGTGTATGCGGCACAGCATGGGGCCCAGAGGCGCCCCCCAAAATAAATAATCAGTATGCAATCAGATTGGCCACTACATTCAATGGTAATGACATCAAAAATATTTAAAGTGCTACATTATTAGCAACTAGTTGGCTTGAAAAGAACAGAGGTGAACTTCATGGGTAAGGGGATGGGGTAATGGGTTTGGGGACAAGGGGGAAACAAAGTGGGTTAGCTACTTCTCAATGCAGTTCCAAGTTCGCTCTAGCTTAGTTGCCATCTTCTCAGTAAAAGTCCTGTGTTTTGTGGCGCACCTCTCATTATGTGTACAGTGAAACATCATTGACCGTGCTATCATAGCCTACTTGGGAATATTTGTTCAGGTATATTTTAGGTTACAATGGTGGCACTGACCTCCTCCTCAGGACTTAGTGCAGTCTGGAGGGCAGTCAGGATCGCGTCCCAGTTAGATGAGATGGGTTACTTGTGTAGTCCTAAAGTGTCCTCCCTGCGAAGAGAAACCCCCTCCGCTCTGACATTAAATTGTCTGTTTATCACTGAAACATGGACGAGGGAAGATTCAGGACCTGACTTGGTGGCAGCCACCCCTCCGGGATATACCATTGTCAGGCTGGATCGGTCCACTCAGAAAGGAAGTGGGTTGGCCACTACTGCCAGTGACCCTATTAACGGTTCTCTAGAGCGCATAAGCCCAACTTCACTTGATGGCTGTGAGGTGGCAATATATATTTAAAAGTAACAATACATCTTTTCTTGGCCGGGCTACTTGTTTATCGCCCTCCTGGCTCGTGAATGCAGTTTATTAAGAAATGGGACCAAGTCTTGTTTCATGCCCCAATTGTATTATTTTGGGGGATTCTAACTTCCATTTGGAAGACACAGGCTGCAATGATACTAAGACATTGCTAGAGCTTATGAACAGCTTTGGATTCGTCCAACTGGTTGACTCCTCTATCCACACAGCGGGCCAAATGCTGGATGGTATTTTTTCTAATCATTCAGCTCTGGTGGTAGAGGATTGTCTTCCTTTGAACTAGACATACCACCTCAAGGTGCTGTTCAAACTAAATAAGCAGAAGGATGAGGTGCCTAAACAGGGGAAAACCATTACATATTGAAAGTGGAGTAAAATATCCACTAATAATATGGAAACAGCCCTTAGAAAGACCCAGGTAGCAGGTTACAGCTGTCAAGCACCAACAGCAGAGGACTTTAACAAATGGGTGAAGACAGCCATCGATCAGGTGGCCCCCATTAAAAACAAGACAAATACCAGATCGAAGGCCTCGGCTCCGTGGTTCTTTGAGGAACTCAAAGACCTCCAAAGGCAATGTAGAGGGCAAGAACAGAGGTGGAGGCTAGTACTGAATTCAGAAGAGAAAAATAAACACAAAGAAATTATTTAAAAACATAAAAATGCTATCAAAGCAGCAAAATCGGTCTATTTTATTAATAAAACAAGATCAGCCGCTAACATCTCTAACTAACTTTTTAAAGTAGTAAAAGATCTCGCGTCTCCGCCAACTCTAGGGGGTATATTCACAAGAACGTGTGATAACTACTGCAAGAGTAGCCTAATGCAACTCTCAATATCGCAGCCTATCACGGGAAAATAACCCCGTGTCAACGTGGAATTCACAACAAGGCGGTAGCCTGCGATAGTCACCAGATAACGCGTCAAATGACAGCGTGAAAATCAACGCCACGCCGAAAAAATGCAAAACGCGAACGCGAGAAATCATGCGATGAGGCCAATCGCGGTACAGAAATCAGCGAACACCAGCCACAGGCCTTTAAATCCCACGCGTCCAGTGGGAAAAAGCACCATAAAAGAAAGAAAAAAAAAAGCCCAAAAACAATTCAAGCTGCGTAGCAACATGGATGCACCCGGACCGACTGCAGAGGACAAGCCGAACACCACAAGCCCTACGGAGGACCATCCAGGAACCCCGCTTCCGGGGAAGGGCAAGGACAAGAGGAAGAGGAAGACCGGGTACAGTCCGCAGGAAGACCAGATCATCGTCACGGGGTGACCGAACACCATCAACAACTGTTCGGCACCTCCACTGCAGCACTGGCAACCCAAACCGAAATATGGCAGGCCATCGTCAGCAACGTCAATGCAGTCGGAGTGTCCAGGAGGTCAAGAGGCGCTGGCATGATCTGAAAAGTCAGACCAAACATAAGCTTGCCACCAACAGGGAGGCAGTAACGGTGACTGGAGGTGGGAGTCCTGCGACACAGGAGGAGCTGGATGAGCTGGAGCAAATGGTGGCCACAGTCAGCAGTGAGGAGACGGTGGCAGGATTGGGGGGCCTGGACACAGCACGATGCGACCTGACCCAACAGCAACAGGGTGAGTAACGACTAGGGACGGGGGGAGATGGGCACAATGGCACACATGCACAATTACGCGCAGCACACAGCACACCCACAATGACCGTGGAACATGTCCCTGAATGCCTTGGCACACTGCAGCACACATAGAAACGCCAAGTAGGCCCCCATCCACAATGTGCACAGAGGGGCCCTCCCTATCACCAATATCACAACCGACCCGTGCACATGTGCTGAATCCAGCAAAGCAGCGGCTCCGTGACCCACACTGACTATGCAAGTAACACTGCATGTCCGATAGCATGGCAGCTGCCCCAAAAAATGACATGGCCCACGAAGCGACATGGAGGTAGCCAAGTGCGGATCACATCCGTAAAGGAGCAGGTCACACTCCGACGTGTCCACGTGCACCCACAACCCATGCCTTACAATACACGCAGCAGACGAACAATGCACCAGGCCACAAAAACAGTCCGCGAGCACACATGACCCAAGTCAAAAGCAAATCAGGCCCCGAAAAGCACACAATTCAAAGGCACCCCGCCTCAAAGGGAGAAGGCTACACGAAATCAGAGCTACAGGGGCAACTGCCCCACAATGCAGCACACACACATAGCAATCACAGAACATCAGCAATGAAGGCAATGTGGTACAAAGTGCAACACCAGCACCACAGGACAGAGCTCACAACAGGTTCCGCTCGTGCGTAGTAACTGTCCACCCAAATCAGGCATTGCCTGACACTGTGTGATGATAATGTATGGGTACTACCACACATCCGTCATGTAGTCGAAAAACACACTGACTGCCATCAAATAGCCAGCTCCCCCAAACAGTCACAATGTACAATGGCATGCAGTCTGAATGTAAACATCTGCAAATCATCACCATACATGTGAAACTCTGTTAACCTGCATCTCCCCTTTACATTGCAGAGGGACAAACAACACCCCCTGCAGAGCACACCACACATCCCACCATTGATGATGAAGAGGACAACCTGCACATATGTCAAGACACCCTCCAACGGATGCTGGACAGCCTCTGCACCCCACCCCCAGGAGCAGGCCAGGCCAGCTGCCTCGAGGTGACCCCACTACCTGCACAGACCACACAGCAGGAAACACACACCACCACGGCTGTCTCCCAGGACCCCCCGATCAATACATGGAATTCCAACGGCGTGTGTTGGGTTGCCAGGTGGAGTTGGCTCATCAGCTGCGGGTGGGTTTCGAGCTCGTGGCTGCCAAACTCGATGCCATACGTGGGTGTCTGAGTCCCATCAGGGACCACGTACAGTCGCTATCGGACACCCCCTGTACGCACCATGCTCCGCCACAGACCTTGGCTAACCTCGCTGGTGCCATGAGTCTAATACAAGAACTGTCTGGTCAGACAGGCACCAGCTATGACAGCACAGAGTTGGCACAGATGCGGAGGGCAATGGACACCATGGAGCAGATGCAGGCTGGAAGTATGTCTGCCACGGCTGGACACCAGCGAGTAGTGGCTGGGAACAGCAACGCCCTGCAGTACTCCAACTTGCCATTGCTGCCACTGAGCCGTTCCCAGATGACTGCAGCGGGAACATCGACACACACAGCTCCGACCCCTGATGTGTCCGTGGCACACTGTGATGCTTCCCCATCACCTACGCAGTCTGATGTGTCAGGGGCACACAGCGATGCAGCCATCTACCCCGCCACATACACCGGACACACGGACACAGAACCCGTATCAGGGAGTGAGAAGGGGATGTGAACTACTGTGTGAGGAAGGAGGCAGTAGCATCCATCACCGCCATATGGCTTGTCCCTGCCTGGTCATGACCTATGCATCATGCCCTGGGAAATACCTCCTACTGACCTCCGGAACACCCTGCGACATTCACCCGGACCCCGACACAGACTGCCATTTCTTCACCGCTGGCCAATCACACAGCAATCCTGCTGCGGACTGCACTCTCCCTCTTCCCAATCACTGTGCAATCCCCAAAGGACTCTGGTTGGCCCACCACTGAGCTTCTATGTGATGTGGGCTTGGATGGCCAGGTACAGCTCCAGCTCCGTCAATCACCTGAATGTGAATAAAACATTCTAAATCACACAGATGTGTCATCACTATGTTCACTCACGTATGGAAGTATGGCTGGATGTGGGGACGATGATTGCACATGAAGGTACACCCTGGTAACTGACATCTATGCGCATGTCTATCCCTGAGACACATGGCCAATTGGATGACTGTGAAGGTGAGTACTAGCTGTGTCCCCATTGCACATCAACAGCAATCTCACAACACCCCAACGTATGTACACGTCCATGTGTTGAATAGGGCCGTGTGTAGGAGTGACCAAAACGGTGGCAGGCCAGGAGTGGTATCCCACACCACGTGTGACAGCAGAACTTCACGTCGCATACCGACTTACACACATCTGTGTGGACACATTCTGTTGTGATGTATGACATTGCTCCACATGGTCAGAGGTTGGACACCATACACACATAGCTGGAGTCATGTAAGTGCACATGTCGTCCAGCACCTATCCAGAAACAATGTCTGGCTCACAGAGGTGGAGCTTGCCAAAGGGACACACCCCCATTGCACATGCGTCAGTCAGTTCCTCCCTGTGTTGGGACGATGCTCATTGTGGCACACGAGTGGACAATCTAAACAACACACCTCACAGTTAGACACCAGTGGAGTGGCATAGGCTTTATTGGCATGTGCGTGTCAGTACGGATGAGGCAACGGTCACAACAGGCAGGGACATGCTTAAGACACTTACACGCAGCATGGGTACATGTCGAGGTTCAGATAATGTTGGGGCTGAAATGGGCAACGCTCACAGCCCACCTTGCCTTTCTTGATGAGTCATGTGTTGTTTGGCGTCTGCACATTGCCCCGTGTGAGGGGCACGACTCACTGCACGTGGGGTCTGCATGGTGCTCTGGCTCCGGGGTGCGCCGATTGCCTGCTCTGCCGACAGTGATCAGGTGTGAGGGTTCGACAGGTTCACATGTCGTGCTACATTGCCATGTGTGTGCTCTCACCCAGCAGTGTGTCCAAATTGGCAACATTGCCAGACGACGCTGTGTTGCTCCGACCATGGACCTGCGTCACCTTGCACAGGTGTGTGTACACACGCGTTATTCCACGCACATGCATCCAGAGCCCGACCGAAGGCAGACGTGTCCTCTGTTGTGGTGGGATATGTGAGCAATCCCCACGATGCAACAAGTTGTTGGGCCATGTGCTGTAGGTGGGAATCGGATGTGGCTGCAGGAACGTAGTTACTCGTCCATGAATGCCCGTGCAGCTTCATGTGCAATGTGTTCCAATAGTACGTCGTTGTCGTGTTCAAGGAACACCAGGGTGAGCCAATCCATTAGGTGGTCCGGGCAGGTGTGCTCAGCCCACGCCGTCTCACCGATCCGCAACACAGCCCAATAGGGGAGCGCCTCGATGTGGTCACTGCACACGAGGAATTGTGCAATCTCCCATGCACAACTACCAATACATATGCAGTATGTCAAGGCATCCCATGCACGGCTGTCTCGGTTACACTCCTGTTCGTGATCCAACAGGGGGCGGAGACACAAGTCATAGTCCAATTCATCAACAGTTGTGTTGGATAGGCAAACATCCATGGGACACTCGAATGTGCATGTTTGGCAGTGGAACCAGGGCTGGACGCAGGTGACGTGGGCAATGCGGAAGCTGAGCCTGTAACTGATCCGCAGCACTGCCAGTGGCAGTGCGCCCAGTAAATGCAGCATACGTGCACGGTACTGTTCCACGTGACGGGGGTTGTGCATGTGCCCGGTATGGCCTGCCATTGCGTTGGTGCGTCTCGTGAACAGGCACTCTTCTGGACTGGGGCAGTTGTGTGGAGGATAAGCCACAGCTCTGAGCAATGATTCGAATGTGTGTGCAACGTTATGGGTTATGGGTTGCTGTTTCCGTGAGTGTCAAGGGCATCCCATGCGGGGGTACCACAGGCAGGGGCTTCTGTGTGTGGGCTGTGGATGAGTCGGATGGTTCATTTGCGGAATGCGTGGTGTGGGAGTCGTCCCCATCTGCCATTGCATCTCTATCAGGGTGTTCCAGGCGCGTTCTGGACCAAGGTCAGAGGTGCAGGTGTCCTCCCGCCTTCTGCATTGGGACAATGGTGCTTTCATCCCTGATGTTTGTCTGACTACTACTTGCATTTTCGGAATGTGATGTGGCTTTGGCGCTGAGATTGGGACACGGCCTTGGGCTCATGGTGTACGGATGGCGATGCACACACACATGTTGGCATGTGGAGCCAGGTGCCCGAGTGGCCTTGCGCTGCTTGTGCTATCTCACTCCGTCTCTCTCCCTCGCTCTCTCCCTCTCTTTCCTTTGTTGGGCGCATGGCACACCTTCTTCTCTTGGATTTGGTCTTCCAGGCTGTGTGCTACGGATTGTCCAGTGAGGAGCAGCTAGGACTCATCCTAAGGGTTGTTTCTGCTTTTGTTTGTATGGTGTTTTGTGTTGGTGATTGCATTGCTGTATGACTGATTCTCCATTTTCTGGCCACGCATGTATGTTTATTTTCCTGCTTGTGCGACATCAGGCAAAATGTTTGTTTTGGGATTCGTGGTGTTGGTGTGCAATTTCTTAGTCCGGGGTTGGGGGTGATCCCGGGAGGGGAGGGGGGGTTGTTGCGGGCCTGGAAGTGGTGTCGGTGGGTGTTGTGGCCCCCTTGGGTGTCCAGGACGCATGATGGGTGGCTCCATGGCATCTGTTGCCCTTCGGATGTGGCCCTGGGCTGTGCTCCCTTTTGTGGTGCTGGCTGGCGTCCGACTTTACACCAGGTCAGAGCAGGTGTAGATTTCCTGGTGCTAACGTGCCTTATCGCCTGTTTTGTGTTTTTATCGCGGATGTGGCTGGTCGTTGTGAATGTTGAGGTGTGCTGTTGTCTCGGCTTTTGTCACGGGAACGCCTACTCTGCATCTCATTAGCGATATTTGCGGGGGTCCTCTGTGGCGATGTTTTTGCGGCTGCTATCGCGGGTAAACTGGTGCTGTGGGCTGTTTACACCGGCTTGTGAATGGGGGGGTAAATTTAGCACGACTTTGGTTGCGATAAAGTGCCGTTAATTCGGCGATAGATCCTTGTGAATATGCCCCTAGGTGTGTTGGATAATTCTCAAAGTTTTTGTGATAACTTTGCACCCTATTTTAGGGACAAGATTCTGATCTTTTACAAATTTAACAGTATCGAGGATAGGCAGGCTCCTATGTTAATGGAATTTGACCTTGTTAATCTTGCCGATAATGGTGTATTGTCCAAGTTTTCACCCATTTCCTCCCTGAAAATGAAAATTCTCCTTTCACATATACCCTCTGGTTCTCTTGATGATCCGTGCCCTCCCAAAGTGCTGCAACTTGTGCCTGACCCTATTGTAGGCTTCTTGCAGAAGGTTTATGATCAGGTTCTTGAGTCAGGAGTGTTCCCTCAGTGCTCGAAAGAGGCTACTGTCACCCCCTTAAAAAGAAATTGACCCTGAAGCAGTGGCGGCCGGTAATTTTAGGAGGGAGGAGGGCGGACGGGACACACAAGCACACATACACACAGCCATGCATTTACACATGCGCACACACACACACACACACATCCATTCACAATACTCATTACCAAATATTCATACATACACGCACGCACCAAACATTAATTTAAAAAAAAAACACACACTTACCTGCAGCTCTGCCTTGGAGGTCCCAGGAGGCTTGGGACTGCTGCCTTCCCACATTGGCTGACCTAAGGTCAGCCAATGAGGGAAGGCAGCAGTTCCAATGCCATCACAGAGTGGGATGGGGTCGGTGAGACTGCTGACCCCACCCCACTCTGTGATGAAGTGTCACTGATTGACACTCGACCCTAGCCCTGGGCTCTTCAGTACTTAAAACTGAAGCGGCCAGGTGCGATGCAATGAGTGACGCTTTCCCTCGTCAAGCAGGGGAGGGCCTCGAGGTTCTTTGCTGAGCTGAGGAGGTCATGCCCACAGGAGCTGTAGCATCCTCAGCCCAGCAAAGTTCAGCTCAGGCAGCCAAGAGCCTGCACATTTAGAGCATGTCTAGCTCCTGGCTGCCTGACCTGAAAATGAGCAGTGTCCGTCAGGCCGACCTTTGTCCAGCCTGACAGACACTGTTCTTAAGGGCAAAAGGTGAGGGGGCGTGGACCCTCAGCCCCAATGGACCGGCCACGGCTGCCCTGGAGACCTAAAAAACCTTTGCCCAATTTCTCTTCTGCGCACTCCAGCTGAAATTCTTGACAACAGCATCAATCAAGAATTAGCTCAGTTTCTTACTGATCATGATCTTCTGGACCCATCCAAGAATGGGTTCTGGAGTGGCCACAGCATTGAATCTGCAATGATCGCTGCAGCAGATTCTATTCACTGCCAGGTGGACCTTGGAGGTGCAGCGTATACTGGTTGTGCTTGATCTGTCCGCAGCATTCAACACAATATCTCCATCCCATTTGGTGAGAAGATTGTGACAGGCGGGGCTGAGGGGCTTTCTGAAGAATAGAACCAGAACTGCCTACTGCAGGGACTACAGGGAGAAACCTTTCCAGCTCCCTTGTGGAGTCCCGCAGGAGTTCTCCCTCATTCCCACTTTGTTTAATCTTTATGTGGCCCCACTGGCAAAATTGGTGTGATCCTTCGGGTTTCAGGTGCTGTCCTTTGCGGATGACACCCAATTGATTGTGTCTATATCTGATAATGTGGCACTCTTGGCGGACAAGTTTAAATCTTGTACGACTGAAATCAATACCTGGATGAAGGAGAACTGGTTAAAAATTAACGCTGAGAAGACTGAGATTGTGGTCTTTGGGGCGGATAACTCTGTGCGGTCTGAGCTCAAGTGACCTGAGAAATGCATTTCTATACCCATTCGGGTGGCCACCACAAAAAATCTCAGAGTGATTTTTGAAAACATCCTTACCTTCGATTCTCAGGTCAATAGGGCGGTAAGCTCCTGTTTTTTCATTATTAGGATTCTGAAGAAGAGTTTTCACTTTCTTCCTGGGGATCTAAGAGTTTCTGTGGTCATAGCCCTTATCACATCCCGCCTCGATTACTGTAACACTCTGGGTCAGATTTACAAGAAGGTGCCGCAGCGTGGCACCGCAAGCCCTTTGGCTGCGCCACGCTGCGGCACTTTCTGGGCACAGGAATGCAACATATTTACATTGATATGTCGCATTCATGTGCTCTTCCCTGCGCTGGCGCACAAAAAGCTGCCATGTGCCGGCACAGGCACCCTTGCACCATGGTGCAAGGATGCCTGCGTCATGGGGAGATTGTTTTTGTGCAGGAAGGGGCACCTTCCTGCACACAAACAATAAAACAGGCATTTTCCTCTTTCAATGCGTGCTGTAGAATGCAGCACGCATTGAAAGAGGAAAAAAAACGAGGAGAAATGAAAACATTTCTCCTCGTTGCGTCTCGCTATGCCACCCCTAGGGTGGTGTAGCATATTGACGCATTTCCAGGATTACGAATCCTCGTAAATCTGTCTGGTTCCATGGGTGTTGCGTGGGAACACCCACAGCAACACCCATGGAACGCCCCTTTCATGCAAAGTGCTGCGTGTAAAGGGGCTGTATTTACAAGGACAGGAAAAGCCACGCAGGGTAGCTTTTCCCGCCCTTGTAAATTTGGGGCAGAGAAATGTGCTGCCAGTGCGTCACAAAAAGTGACGTACTGGCAGCGCATGGGGCTTGTAAATCTGCCCCTTTCTATTTAAATGTCAACCAGTTCTCTTTTAACAAACTGCAAGTCATCCAAAATGCGGCTGCATGGGTGGTCCTGGATGTTCCGATACACCTCTTTGTTAGGGAGGGTTTGCTGTCACTTCAATGTTTACCCGTGAGGAAATGGGTTATCTTCAAATCTCTATGCATGATCTATAAGGCTCTGCAACAGCAGGGCCCATGGTACTTGAGAACTACTTTCTGTTGGTATTCTCCTAAAAGACAGCTTAGATCTGCAGTGTTGAGGAAGGTGACCAATCCCAGGTTCCATAAGACAGGATGGGGCGGTCACGCCTTTTCTGTTTCAGCGCCCAGGTTATGGAACCTTTTACCAACTTATATTGCAAGTCTGAATTCTTACTCCATGTTACCCAAGTGTCTCAATACCTGGTGTTCTCTCAACCTTATGATGCTTTTGCAGTCTCTTTTCTTTTTTGGCGGTTTCCTGACCGGTATTAGCGCTTTGATGCCGTTTTGGCTAAACACGCTTTATAAATTCAAAAACAAAATACAATTTCAACTCCTAGATCATTACCAGTCCGGCGACCAGAAAGGGTCATAGCATTGAAATGGCTCTAACACACATTATCGATGACGCCCTGAGAGTGCAAGACCAGAACGAACCCTGCCTGCTTATACTACTGGATCTCTGCTCTGCTTTCGGTACGGTCAAACATGACAGTATGATTGACCTTCTTGAGAAGAGGATGGGGCTATCCGGTCCTATCTTAAACTGGTTGTCCTCATTTCTTCATAATAGAGCACAAAGAATCAGTCAACCAAATCCTATCTGACACCACATTAGTCACGATTGGAGTTCCTCAAGAATCCAATCTCTCACCCACCTTATTCAACTTGTTCATGAAACCTGTTACCGAACTTCTGAAGCTCTCAAACATTCACTGCCACATGTGGACGGATGATACACAATTGCATTTGAAACTTTCCTCACCCAAAGATATCAAAGAGCTCAAAAGCACCTTGCTGAAAACCCAACAATGGTTTACCCACATTCACCTCATGCTTAACACTCTCAAAACTAAATTCCTCCTGATCTCCCCTCACAATCGCTCTGCCCCATAGAAGATTGGCTGAAACAATTCACTACTCTCAGCTGTGCCCCACATGTTATCGACTTCACTAGATCATTGGGTATAATGATGGACAAATACCTCAATATGCAAGATCATGTCAGTGCCACCACCAGGGGAGCCAGCTACCAACCAAATACACTAAAGAAAATCAAACCATTCTTGCCTTCGGCTGACTTTCGGTTAGCAGTCCAATCCCTAGTCGTGCCTGATTAAATAAGGGAGTGCTACTCTTGCAGGCTTACCCAAAATATAGCTGGCTCCACTAAGGGCCACACTGAACTCAGCTGCTAGGCTCATTACAGGATCCAGAAGATTCAACCACATTACACCAGACCTTACCATCTAAAAAGGCCCCAGTTTGAAGCAAGAATCCAGTTGAAGAAACCTTCCATGGCACACAAGGCCCTTCATCACAACACTCCTGCCTACCTGGCCAACAATTCAAACTATCTGGTGCTAGTCGTACCTAAAAAAACTCTAACTCCCTATTGCTGTAACCACAGAAGTTCAACAAATAGAAGACTTACAACCGCCCCTTATGCGATCTAGCACTAAGAATATGGAACTCACTGCAGCATGAATCTAGATCAAATCCCTTCACTACCTCCTTCAAAAAAGAAGTAAAAGAGCTTCTGATGAATCGATTCCTTCTCCAGTGATCCTAAGTTACTCAGATTGATCATTTTCTTGTGGACACCTCTTGATCCTGGATTTACCAGGTCTTTTTGGTATATTGTATCTGTATTGCTCCCCGCAATATTCCTTCTTGCATTTTCTCTTGTATGCATGACCTGATTGCTACATGTACAGCGCTCTGATACCCTGACGGGTCATGTTTGCGCTATATAAAACTCTGCAAATAAATTAAAAAAATACTAGAATGACTCTGGTTCAAAAAATACTTACTGAAAAAACCCCCATCATTTATTCTGTGTATTTCTCTGAAACTAAGTGAGCATGATTGGCTGAGCGAAAAGTACTGTACTGTTTCCAAGATCCCTGAAGGATCAAGGGTTGTCAGATTTGATAGTTGCCAGAAACTATTCGCTCCTTGGTAAGGTTAGGGGGCTAATGGTGGCACTGTGAGCTAGCTGTTCTAAAAGGCTGACATATCCTTTGGGGGTGTCTTTAATCAGTATGGACACCAATCCCTTAGTTTATGTTGTCTAAACGCGCAGATCCTATGTATTTGTAGGAACTACACAACAATTTTACTGTGAAAAGATTTGTTCACCGAATTGGCAAGTGCAGAGTTACATGCTGACCCCTCAGCTGTGCTAACTCCTGAATGGTGCTACCAAAGTTTGCCCTCCAAAGTATCAAACAACTCATTACAATAAGCCCGACTTGTATCTCAAGTCGAAATTAATGTAACTTGTTGCAGTGTACAGCTGTAGCAAAGCTGCCACTTTGTTGCCTTTTAAACTCCTGTGCCTTCCTAGGCACACATGGAGCCTGATCCACGAGACAGCTTTCTGCCCTCCTGGAGAGAAATTGTTTATAGCAGTACCATACACTGGTTGAAGTTAAGACCTCTGAGAATCAGCGTACTTGGAACCCTAGAAAAGTTATCGCTCCCAAAAAGTATTTTCTGTGGACGTTGTTGAACTCCAAAGTACTATCTCCCAAAAAAGTTGCAAAAACTTTCCCAAAGGAGTGGAGGAGAGTTTCTGAAAAGTTTGCCAAAGGTTCCTATAAATTCAAGTAATGGAGGAAAAAAGCTTCCACAATGTTTGGAACTCCTCTCAGGAGCAACTTTTCGACAAGGAAACATGCAGCTCGACTCAGCAAATCTGTCCTCATACAAGAGGGATGATCTGAGGGCTTTTTGTGCAGAGAGAAAATCATCATGGGAGCTAAAGCGAAAAACACTTCCTTTGATTAAGGCCCAGAGAGCCTGGGAGGAGGTTCACAGGGTACCTCCACGCCAGAGGAAGGAAGGAATAACCGTAAGGTAGTGGGGTTGAAGAGGAGGTGGAGGACAATCACAGCCTGTTGAGATGGCCCAGTAGGGTCCCGAGAGCACACAGCTTGGCTGGCTATGAACACAGCCAGAGGTCCATACAGGAGAGCATGGCAGCCCGGGACTTTTAGGAGAAGGCCATAGCTCTGGCTGAAAGAAGGTTTGCCCCCAGAGGAAAGGAGGGCCAGGCTAGGCTTGAAGCCCAGAGAAGATGGTGTCAGCAGATCTGGAGGTGCTGATGGGGTGCCTCTGGTGTAAGGTTGCCCAAAAGTGTTGTCCCTAGTTATGTTCCAGGGGATGACATTGACAAGTGGCTGGCTTCATATGAGAGAGCCCTCGAGATGAAGAAGGTGGGGACACAACACTGGGGAACACTTCTGGGGGAGTTAGTACCAGGGGTTGGTATATATAAACTACGCACACTAGAGAAGGAGGTAGCTGAATCCTACACCCACATGAAGGCAGCCCTTGTTGAGCTTTTTGGATTAACTCCTGAAGAGTATAATTTGGAGCTTATATCTTTTCAGAAAGGTAACACACAAACATGAGTAGACTTCTTTGACACCTCAGTTAAGGCACTGGATGGGTGGATTAAAGGCAACAAATGGATACATTTGAAGGGCTCTACAATCTGTTGGTTAATGAGCACATTTTAACTAACTGTCATTCCGAGAAGTTTCACCAGCATCAAGTGGTGTCTAGGCTGTCTAGCACCAGGGAACTGGGCAAGCTTTGGAATGGGCCTCACGTCTTATGCCGACGACACACAACTGGTGCTAGCGGTGTATAAAGACGAAGAGGCAGTGGCGGCTAGCTTTCATGACGGCATGCTGGCTATTAGTTCATGGATGGCTAACAATTGCCTTAAATTAAATTCAGACAAGACCGAGATAATGGTCTTCGGTAACCTTACCCCTGGTTGGTCTCCAACATGGTGGCCAGTTGAACTGGGATTACTCCCCACCCCTGTCAAGAAGGCCAGAAACTTAGGCGTCATATTTGATGAGAGCCTCACTTTCAAACAGCATGTTAACGCAGTGGCCTCTTCTTTCTTCTATGTTTTAAGGAAAATAAAAAAAATTGCTACCTCTCCTTCCGATGAGCACTGGAAAAACACTCATCAGTGCCCTAGTTATGTCAAGAGTTGACTACTGTAACGGCCTCTTAATCAACGCTCAAGAAAATGTTTGAACACGCTGCAACGGATACAGAATACAGCCGCCAGGATATTGTCTGGGACTCCGAAGTTTAAGTCAATTTCCAATGTAAGGCGCCAGTTACATTGGCTGCCCATAAAAAGTAGAACTAAATTTAAAGCGCTATGCATTGCTTATAAGGCAGTTCATGGTTTAGGACCCGAATACCTGAAAAAAGCTTTTCAGGCATATGCACCCAGCAGAGCCCTACGCTCCGCAGAAGCTAACCTTCTGATCGTTACCAGAACAAATAAAGTTAACTGGGGCGACAAAAGATTTGTAGTAGCAACGGCTAAACTTTGGATTCTGCTCCCCCTATAAATTAAGTCCAGCCCAACGTTACTATCCTTTAGGAAACAAGTAAAAACCTGGCTATTTGAGCAATAAGGGGCCTCCGCTTTTCTTTACAGTCCATAGCGCCGAGACACCCATGGGTATTTGTGCGCTCTAGAAATTGTTAACATAACATAACAAGATAGCTGATAAGTGGGTAAGAACCATGGTCCCTAAATAGACCCTGAATGGTGACCAGAAGAAAAGTGGTCAGGCCCTCTCTCAGGGGAAAGGATAAAAAGAAAGAGTCCCCCCAAAGAGCCCAAGAGGGGAAGTCCTGAGTCACATCCCTGTCAAAGGGGAAGGGGTATCAGGGAAGGCAGAGGTGTGCTATGACTGTAACCAGCCAGGGCATAAAAAAGGGGTGCCATGTGCACCAAAAAGGTACCCACTTGTGACCAAAGGGTTGGCTAGTGTAGGGATTGGATGGGACATTGCCCCTAGAGATCCCAAAGAGTACACAGAGGCCACCTTAGGGTCCCTGGGTGGGGAGGACTTTGAACCTTTGGCCCACTGGCCTCCTAGCATGGAGAAGTATAGGCAGTGTCCAACTAATCAATGGGTTGGGGATGAAGGCTCTAAGGGGCATAGGTGCCTGTATAACCAAGGTGTTGGCTAAACTGGTTTCCCTAGTCCAGATCCTACCTGAGGAGGTGCCCAAGATTGTCAACGCTGACAATGTCACAAAGTCACACCCTATGGCTGTGGCTGACTTTGAGTGGGGGGGGAGTTACTGGCCTAAAGAAGGAAGCTGTGTCCCCTGCTATTCTAGTGGAGTGTTTGCTGAGCAATGACTTATAGACTTCTGCTTGGGCAGAAGCAGAGAGGAGGACCCATGCAGCCATGCTGGACATCGCTGTATGGGTGTGTGTCACTACCAGAGCATAGAAGGCCCTGGGAGAGAGTCAAGAGATCCTGGAGCCTGGAACTATTGACCAGGTCCCTATAGCCAAGAGGAGGAGAGGGAAGGCTGGCAACCCAGCCTCCAAAGGTCCACATGCCCAGAAAGAGCCCATCTCTCGGGAGGAAGGCCCGGTGCCTGGAGAAGAACTGACTCCAGGAAACCTGTCAGATCTGGAAGAACTCCAAGGAGCAGGGGGTCCCTCTAGGAAGGGCCTGAGCAATGGACAAAGGACCTGTCCCACTCTAGAAGACCTGCAGCAGTTAGATGTTAAACAGGCACAAGGAGGATACCAGTGGTACACGTAAGGTGTACTTGGAGGAGGGGCTCCTGTACAGTGAGCCAAGGTACCCCAAACCAGGGGCTTCCAGGAGACTGGTGGTCCCTCAACAGTACAGGGCATTCTTCCTTAACCTGGCCCATGATATCTCCTTGACTGGTCACCTGGGCAGAACAAGACCTAAGAAAGCCTGGTCAGCCACTTCTATTGGCTCCAGATTTTTGGGAAGGTCAAGGGGTTTTGTCGCTCCTGTGTGACCTTCCAAGCTAGTGGCAAGGCAGGAGGCAGGCCAAAGGCTTCCCTCATACCACTACCAGTAGTGGGGACAACCTTTGAGAGGGTGGGGATAGATATTGTTGGTCCCCTAAACCCACCCACAGCTTCAGGAAACAGGTTCATCCTGGTAGTAGTGGACCATGCTACTAGGTATCCTCAGGCTATTCCACTTAGGACAGTCACTGCCCCTGAAGTGGCTAGAGCCTCCTTGGAATCTACACCAGGGTTGGGTTCCCTAAAGAGGTTATTTCAGATAGGGGCACACATTTCATGTCCACCTATCTGAAGGCAATGTGGGAAGGATGTGGGGTCACTTACAAGTTCACCACCCCATATCATCCCCAAGGCAATGGTTTAGTTGAGAGATTCAACAAAACCATAAAAGGCATGATCATGGGTTTGCCTGAAAAACTCAGGAGAAGATGGGACATTCTCCTCCCATGCTTACTGTTTGCCTACAGGGAGGTCCCTCAGAAAGGAGCTGGCTTCAGTCCCTTTGAGCTACTCTTTGGACACCCTGTAAGAGGTCCTCTCAACTTAGTTAAGGAAGGATGGGAGAGACCCCTCAAAGAAGCTAAGCAGGACATGATAGACTAAGTGCTTGGCCTTTGCCCCCAGAATGGCCGAGTACATGAAAAAGGCAAACAAAACTTAGGTGGCCAGCCAGGAGCTTGTCAAACACTGGTATGGCCAAATGTCCTCCATGGTAGAATACCAGCCAGGACAATTGGTATGGGTTTAGAGCCTGTAGCACCCAGGGCCTTACAGGACAAATGGACTGGACCCTACCTTATCTTAGAGAAGAAGGGGGAAGTCACCTACTTGGTGGACTTGGGTACTCCCAGGAACCCTAACAGGGTGGTCCATGTGAAAGGGCAGACATCACCAAGTTGATGGTAACAGATGGAGGTGAGGAAGAAGAGAGTGAACCTCTCCCAGACCTCCTATCTACTAATGCCCAAGATGGAACTGTACAGGGAGTAGTATTCTCCCCCACAGTGACAGACCAGCAACTACTATCACTTGTTGAAGCAGTTTGCTGGACTGTTTTCTCTGACCCCAGGTCTGACAACATGGTGTACGCATGATGTGGACACAGTGGAGAGCTTGCCTATCACGAGTTTAATTTATAGATTGTCTGACCAGGTCAAGGCCAGTATCAAGGCTGAGGTTGCCAAGATACTGGAACTGGGGATGACTGAGCCCTCCAGTAGTCCATGAGCCAGCACAATAGTACTAGAGCCCAAACCCTACCCCAAAGGGGCGAAACCTGAGATGAGGTTCTGAGTGGACTACAGGGGCCTCAATGCAGTCACTAAGACCTATGCCCACATCATTCCAAGAGCTGATGAGCTCATTGATAAATTTGGGGCAGCTAAGTATCTGAGCACCTTTGACTTGACATCAGGTTATTGTCAGATTGCCCTCACTCCTGGAGACAAAGAGAGGTCTGCTTTCTCACACCTGAAGGCCACTTTCAATTCAAAGTGATGCCCTTTGGGTTGAAGAATGCCCCTGCCACCTTCCAGAGGTTGGTGAATAGTGTACTCTCAGGATCAGAGAGGTTCAGTGCAGCTTTCTTGATGATACAGCTGTATTCAGCTCCACCTGGGAGGATCACCTGGTCCTCAAGGAAGTGCTTCAGGCCTTGCAGCAGGGAGGCCTGACTATCAAGGCAAGTAAGTGCCAGATAGGGCAGGGCTCTGTTGTGTACCTGGGCTACCAAGTTGGTGAAGGCCATGTACAACCTCTCCAGCCCAAGTTCCAGACCATCCTGGCTTGGGAGTCTCCTAAGACCCAGGTCAGAGTCTTCTTAGACCTGACTGGATACCATAGGAGATTCGTGAAGGGTCATGGTACCATAGTGGCATCATTAACTGACTTGACCTCCAAAAAGCAGCCCAGAAAAATTATCTGGACTGAGCAGTGTCAAAAGGCTTTTGACACTCTCGGGAAAGCACTGTGCTCAGCATCTGCCTTGAAGGCCCCTGACTTCAGTAAATAGTTTATTGTCCAGACAGATGCCTCTGAACATGGGATAGGTGCAGTGTTGTCACAAGTGAATGATTTGGGCCAGGATCAGCCAGTTGCCTTTATCAGCAGGCGACTTCTTCCTAGGAAGAAGGGTGGAAATGTCATTGAGACGGAAGCCTTTGCTGTGGTCTGGTCCCTGAAGATGCTGGGACCCTACCTGTTTGTGACTCACTTCAAGAGTCAAAACTACCACAGACCCCTCAAATGGCTTATGTAGATGAGAGGAGAGAACCCCAAGTTGTTATGGTGGTCCATTTCCCCCCAGGGGATGGACTTCACAGTGGAACACAGACCTGGGACTGACCAGGCCAATGCAGATGGCCTTTCCAACTTCATCCCCTTAGATGGTGAGAATCAAAAGGAAAAGGTTAATTGCTCATCACCTTTTATCTGGGAGGGGGTCATGTAAGGAAATGCCTCTTTTTATATGGCCTTCTCCAAGTTTTTTGACTGGTGCTGCTGGTTTTTCGACTCTGAGAGAGCACTGAGGCCTGCAGACTAGACCTCAGTGCCAGTGCCCTGACCCTAAAGTGTATGTCGAATTGGCTGTACCCAATTGGAAATGGCTAACTTACCTGGACGTCCCTAGTAAATGGTACCCAGGGCATGTAAGTTAGAGGGGTACCCCAGGGCTTGCAGAACTGACTGTGCCACCCTGGAGGACCCCCAAGTAAAACAAGTCCCCAAGTCCACCACTGCAAACTGGTGGAGCTGTCGCACACTGCTAGCCCGACTTTGCCATTGAAAGCAATGGCAAAGCCACCACTTCCCCTGGACATGTGTGTAAGTCACAGGCCTACTGAGCTATAAAGGTAGAGTGCTACATGTGACACAGGCAGGACATGTGTTTTACATATCCTGGCAGTAAGAAATGCAAAACTACCATTTTACAGTGAAAAATATTGGTTATCTAATTGGTGAGTACAGGGTTACATGCTGACCCCTCAGCTGTACTAACTCCTGAACGGTGCAACCAGAGTGGGCAATCCAAGGTATCAAACAACTTGTTACATTAAGCCCGACTTGTATCTCAAGTTGAAATTAATGTAACTTGTTGCAGTGTGCAGCTTTAGCAAAGCTGCCACTTTGTTGCCTTTAAAACTCTTGTAAACACTGCCAGATCCGACCTCTGTGGAACAGAGAACCTTATATTTTTGGAACCCACAGGGAGTTTTCACTGAAACTTTCAACTTCCCCCACAGGTCCAGCTTATTGCCCGTGACCTGCTGGTCCTTACTGTTCTATTTAAGAAAAACGTCAATAACCACATCACATACACACAACAAAGTGGTTTCAAACCATCACATAAATGTGTGCAACAAGAAAGAAGAAAAAAAAAGAAAAAAGTGTGAGAAAAGGCCAGAAAGCACCTCACGTATGCAAACCCAAGGAGCTGCTGGATGGTACTCGCCAGTATGCCCACGTTATCATCATCGGTTGCTTTCGTGGCCAAAAAGAAAAAAGGGGGTGTGTGCTTAGACTTCCTCAGAGGTAAGAAATCAAACAAGAAATGAATCAAAAAAATGTGACAAACAACACTGAGAATGTATGACTCACTCAGTGCCCACTGGTCCCCAACCGTGAAAAGAGAAAAATTATTCTCAAAATTAAAATGGGGTACCACTCACATGCAAAACATACTTTATTGAGTGCTGTGAGTGTCCTCAGGTTAAAAGAAAGGCATGTATATGGCCAATTTCACCCACGAAAGGCCAACATGTTTCGTTGCCAAACTTTTTAGGCAACTTCGTCAGGGCTGTCGGGGTAGCCAGTCTTCACCTCATTCCTTTATCACACCAAATCTGTGGTTATTGACAAGATTAAAAAGAAAGAAGAACGTGCCAATCATGAACAAACCCTATGTACTTCATGCTCTTCAACTTCCTATTTCAAAGAAAAGAGAACAAAGCCCCTCCACACAATCATATATTTACCGAGTGGTTGCTGTCGTCCCTCGTACCTGCAACCCACTTCAGTAAAGGATCCCGCGCCAAAAGGTCGCATTTCACCTTCCAGACTGCAATTGTCAGTCTCCACCTACAATGACATATACACTGAATGACTCGTATGCAACAGCATACCTGCACACAATCATGTTACATGTGTATTCCCAGCACTGCCTTATGCTCACTGCCCCATCTCATTAGTGAACCCCCTCGAGGCATCTAGGACCGATGTGAAGTCAAATACTCTCACAAATGTCTTATAATTTACTTTTGTGTCATCCCCTCATTTACTGGTCATCCTTTTACGCGCCCCAACTGCTGATTACTTAAGAGTCATAGTGCCATGTCAGCTGATAACCTGTTGTTCAATAGTGTCACAGACCTTAGTCACACGTATAAATAAATAAATAAATGGGCCCCTGGTATCAGTAGTCAAATGTACAGCACATGGTCCTGCTAAGCCGACCCCGATGAAAATGTCGCTGCCCATAGAATGCGAACAGTATATACGGGGAATAGCATGGGATGTAACTGTATTACCAGTGAGCCCCTTCCCACGCATGGAACCTCCTTACCGCACTCGCGTGTTGGCCTCGGATTATCTCCTCCTTCCCGATCACTCGCTGTGGACGCCAACACTGTTTTTAAAGGCGCCCAAACCCGGAAGCACGTGACGCGAAGACCGAGCCTCGGGAACATGTTCCCAAACACAGCGTCGTTAACGTGGCGGCCATCTTAAAATAATGTGGCACATTCATACAAATGCCTGGACAGACACCCCTTCAGACACAGATCATTATTTTTACGGGGCTGTATCCTATCTTTTCGGCAATATTAATAACAATCAAAGCAAATCCAAGTTGAAAAAAGGAAAAAAGGGGAATGTGTTTATTAAATATCAAAATTGCATTCAAACTGGATCAGCCATTTTCAAATGGTGTAACAAATTCACCAATATACTAAATTGTTATCAACACATGAATGACATCCCTAAGGGCAGAAATTATTATTTTAAGGCTCAATCATGATCTCTCAGACCATTATTTATAAAAACAGTTTCAAAAGTGACAAGTAGGGAGTTACTTATTTTATATCAGCCCCTTATCGATCCCAGATTCAGTTCCCCAATGGCAGACACAGGTGTTATTAGATATTAGTCATGATTTCTCAGACTGAGCATTATTAAAGCCCATCTCATATCAAAAAGGGGGAGTGCTTTTAATTCTCATATTTCATCAATACTCCTTACCCCTCGGCCTGCCCTAAGTCCCTAGGTGGAGAACCCAGAACTTGAGATGATCATCACCCCTTTCTAGGGGAGCCCCTACACAGACCTTTCAGGATCACAACTGGCCCTACTGCTTGCCTACTCTATTCCATTCAATGGAATCATTCAGGCCCATACGGTCAACTTTCTCGGTGAAAATCCATCCAGCCTCTTTTCTGGCCAAGATGTCATCGATGTTATATTTCTCACCCACCACCCTCTCCAACACTGTCCATTTCAGATCCCTGAAATTATGTTTTAATTCCCGGAAGTGTTGGACAAGGCGTGTAGTCAACTTCCCTGCTTTCAAAGTGCTCAAGTGCTCTTGTATCCGCACCTTCACTTTCCGTGATGTAAGGCCTATGTAATGCAACCCACACACACACGTAATCCTATAGATAACTCTTGTGCCTTCCCGGGCACATATGGAGCTTAATCCACAAGACAACTTTCTGCCCTCCTGGAGAGACATGCTAACGACTCACAGGAAGGATAACGATGGATTACAGGCTAGGAAGGTGTCACCTCCCTAAAGGCAGAAATCCACTTGGCTGTTAGCCCAAAAAGGCAGGCTTCAAACGTGAAAATGTCTTTCAAGGGCAGATGTGTAGCACCAGGGGGGAGGCTGCATGGAGGGCTGCCCCATTGTTGAGGTAGACAGGTGGTCACGAGACTTAGAGAGGGGAAACCAGTTGCCAAACCGGTTTCCCCAGGGGTGTGAAGCCCTGAGGTAGCCACACCCCGGAGGCGTACCAGTGAGCTCTGCACACCTTGTTGGGGGGGCCATCTTGGGAATGGGCAGAATGGTGCATTCTGGGATAGCCAGATGCCACACTCCACAGTAAGTGGTCACCAGGGGGAACGGAATCGGGTAGCCCATTGGCTACCATCTGCATACTGTCCTGAGAACACTTTCAGAGCATAAAGAGAGCATCCCCCTGGCACCCAGACCTCAGATCTCAACGGATTTGGAAGAAGGACCGAAGAAGGGCTGCCCTGCTGCAACCAGGGACCAGTAAAGAGAGGCTGCACCGACGAGGACTGCACCTGCTGCTTCTGGTGGCTAGCGAAGGGAGGGACTGTACCTGACGCGTCCTTCTCTAGGAGAAGTCACCTTGAAGAGCCCAGCCAAGCCAAGATAACTCCAAGGGCCAGCTGACTGGCCTCGTGTTTGCAGCAAAGGGACACAACAGCTGAAGAGATCTGCTGTGGCACGTTGGTAGCCCAAAGTCTTCAAGCCGTACCACCACTGCCATGCAGCACTAAGGACCAAGGCCCGAGGCACAGAGTTGCACCTCAGTTCGCTGAGCCCGGGAGTGCTGTCAGAGAGTTGTTGGGACCCTCAGAAGGGAAGTTACTGACCCAGGAAGGATTGGCCTGTGACTGCGACAATGGGCGACTATTAGTCCAGTGGCGACTAGACTTCGTCCAGACTGAAGAGGACTCCGTGGGACGTCGACACTGCAACCAGGAGCTCCTCATCAGAATCAGAATCAGAATAAGCTTTATTCGATTTCAGAAATATAAAATCACAAAAGCAAACATAACAGATAAAACAATTTAAATACTCTTTGCTTTAAAATACAAGTATACTATTCTTCTCCATCTTGTCCATTTACAGGTGTACTTTGTCCAATGCAAGTAAACAAACTGTAGTAAGAGATATGCAATACATACAGAGCGATCCTATACATTAGATTCTGGCCTACTTTCAAAGAGGGTTAAACATTGATACTTTTCCTCACTCTCAGTATACTTTTTAGAAAACCGACCATAACTCCAATGCAATAATCACTTTCCAATAGTTGCAGATATAGCAAAGCAGGTTGACATTGCCTCCATCCCCCCATCCTTAACAAGGGCAGGATCCATCTTGATCTTTCCTTAGCATACAATTTACAAAATAAGATCACGTGGATATTTGTTTGTGGAGACAAATCGTCACAGGGACAACGACATAATTCTCTGGACCAATTATTCATCTCTGGATAGCTAATTAATCGATGGAAAGTCCCAAATCTAAAACGAGTTAAAACGTACCTATCAACCCCCCTAGACAGCTTAAAAGATATGGTTGGATGTCATATGTTGTTAAAGTCAGTTGATGCTGAACTACTGTGAGTTTATTCATCTCCAGTGCAAGTCTGGTTGTCTCTAAGTGGGTCATGCATATAGCTTTAAATTCTTTCCGAGAGATAGAGTTCATTGTCTCTGGGCAACTATAAGTATAATAATCTGAGTGCCCAAGATCATTCATAAAGTGCTTTACATATTTCAACCAAGTAATCTTGGTCGCATGGTCCAACTTCATTGAGTCCTTAATTATTTCTTGATTCAGACCTGTGCTACTGGAGGTCCAAATCCTGTGCCAAAGTAGCACTGGTTGTGCTTTAATAACATCTGTAATATATGGAATACCCAACTCACTATGACAATTAAAAACAGGGGAAGTGGCAGGTACTGCTAAAATAAACCTTAAAAAGGCATTTTCGACATATTGAATAAGGGATAAATCATAAAAGCCCCAAACTCCCGCCCCATAAATATTCACACATATTGCCTGATAAATCTTAAGGAGAATCCCCGGAGGCCTTTTACCCATTTCTTTTGAGAAATTGACCACAGCCGCGGTCGACTTCATAAACAGGAGGCTACGACTCTTGACCGCCTTACTCCAAGAACCAGTGCGATCAAATAAAACACCCAGATACGTAAACGTGTTTGTGGATTCTACCCTACTTCCCCCGAGTGGCAGGCTTCTACATTTCTGTTTCCCCCCCCCCACAGGTCATGACAAATGTTTTTTTAGCATTCAGTTTTAAACCCAATTTGTCCATAAAACTAGTATAAGAGGCAAGGGCTTTTTGTAGGCCTAGCTGAGTACGGGCCATAAGTACTGCGTCGTCTACGTAGAGAAGGGAGACTATCGGGCGCTTGTTAACATACGATGGATCCCTCGCCTTCCCCACCAATTCCTGTTCCAGGGTATTAGTATAGAGAGTGAACAGGAATGGTGCCAAGACGCATCCCTGTCTGACCCCCCTCTCTACTTTAAACGACGCAGTACATTCCCCTTTGGTTCCATATCGAACCTTGGCGGTTGCTCCAGTATAGAGTTGTCGCAAAAACTGAACCAAAACTGGATCGACCTTTAAATCCATCAGAATATTCCACAATTTACTGTGTATGACACAGTCAAAAGCGGCTGTGAGATCTACAAAGGCCAAATAAAATTTCCCTGCTTTTGCCTGAGTGTATTTCCCAATTGGAATACTAAGATTGAGAACCTGTTCGTTAGTTCCTAGCCCCTGCCTAAAGCCATATTGAACATCACTTAAAATATTATTTTCTTCTGCCCATAATTGTAACCGTTCCAAAACAATCCTTCCTGCTACCTTCATCAGAGAATCTAATAAAGATATCGGACGGTAGCAAGCAGGGTTTCCCCGATCCCCTTTTTTAAAAATCGGTACAATTATTGATTCCGACCAGGTATTAATAAAACCTTTCGCACATAAGGCTTGAAGAACCCTTGTTATCAGCGGGGTCCATAATGGAGGGTTCGATTTAAACATGTTGATTGGTACCCCATCTGGGCCTGGGGCCTTTCCACTCTTACTTGCATTTATCGCCCCAATGACCTCCTCGTGTGTAATTTGGAAATCAATAGGTGAAAAGACAAGGGGACCTCCCCCCTGCTGATTCAAACAGACTGGTACACTTTCTCTATCCTCTTGTGAGTTATAAACATTTGAGAAGAAATCAACCCACGCCTTCTTGTCTATTGCCACCTCTATCGACGGGTCGTTAGACGTACTAAAAAATGGTGCATTCACTGCCCGCCAAAATAAGGCACTGTCCTTACTCATAGAGGCTTCGTGGAGTGTAACCCGCGCATTCTCTTTTAGCTCCTTCCTACGCGATCTTCTAGCTTGATTATATATCTTCCTGCACTCTCTGATTTCCTCCTTGTCTCTCACTGTTTTATGAAGGGCCACCTTTAAATTTGTATATGCTTTAGTGCAATTTGAATCAAACCACCCCTTGTAATGAGTGCGTATACCCTTGCTTTCCACTCTAAGCAAGTTTTGAATGGTCGATGTAATTTGAGAATAAGCTGTCAGTAAACTTTCGTCTGGGGTAGACTCCTCTAAGCACGTTAAAATTTGGTTATAGGCCTTAGTTACAATTTGCTTGTTTAGATCAGCTGGATCATGACTGGACCAGCGCAGAGTATATCCATTCAATTTGCCCAGTGATATGTTCTGTGTCCAGACAATTTGGTTGTTATGTTGTCGCTCTAGCACCGTTGGAAAGGTGATATTGATACTTAGCGGTGAATGGTCACTTATTCCGTTTTTGTGTATTTTATAGGTTGTAATATGGTTTGCATAACGGTTAGGGGCAATTATAAAGTCTATTGTAGATTCTAATCCCCTACCTATAAAGGTATGCTCAAAATCCACTCTAGGGGAGCACATACAATTGGCGAAACCAAAATCGTATTGAAATGAAATCTCATTGAACAACTCCCCCCTGTCTGAGTGCACAAAATGGGTCAGGGGATCATCCTCTTCCACCATTAAACCACATTTGCCAAGCCCGGCTAGCGGGCGTAGGCCGATGTTAAAGTCACCTCCCCAAATGGTGATCGTTTCACCGTCCCTGGTTTCCCTTAAATTACTAAGATCACGGCTAAGCATCTTCAAAATAGCCCCCAGCTGTTCTTTTTGAGCGTTATTGTAAAAATTAATTACAATCAAGGTGCATTTACAGTCTATACAAATCGACACTATTTGATAATAAATTACAGATTTTATCATTTCGATCTTTAATACCCCGACCAAATTCGAAACATAGACACAAATTCCCCCCTTAGGTCTCCCATAAGTTGAATGGATTGCTGCAGTATGATATGTCTTGAATCCATTTATGTGAATTTCATCTATCGCCCAAGTCTCTTGTAAACACAAGATATTAAATTTATCAATAAAATCCACCCAATCTATGTTGTTCAATTTGTTACGTAGACCGGCTATATTCCAAAAAAGAACACTAACACTAGCATTTTTAGATGGTGTTAGGCCCGGAACAGCTTCAGTTTGGCTAATAGATTCAGGCCTAAATTGCGCAGCTCTACTGCAAGCTCTAGTCTCACCCAATTCCAGTGCTTCACTGATTAAAGTGCCTGACCCAGAGACTTGTTCACCATTTAGTTGGATTTCCCTCAAATCAGTTCTTAATAGGTTATTAAGTTTAATCAAACAAGGTTCACAGGTTCTCAAGATATCAAAACCCCTATTAATTGCGCTCTGATTTTGTCGAGTGGATAGTCATTCATTCTCGTCTAGTGATTGAAAGGGCCCAAATCTATTCGACACCTCAATGTTATAGGTTGGATGGTCAGAGGACTGTATAAAAGGATAATTTCCATTTTGCCATGTGGTGTACTTGGGTTGGTAAAAGAAACCCAGAGGGAGAACATTAATACTAGTATGAGAGATATTCTTGTCCCCAGCTCTTTGTAGGATTTCCCTTACCAGGGATGGTGTTCCAAATGAAAGAACAACACAATCGCCCTGGAAAAGTTTCCTACTATTTCCAACCCAGCCAATCCTCGTCACCATCTTAAATTCATTAAACATAGCTCTGGTCAAACCTGTTTTACTCCCTAGACAATGTATGGCTTTGTTCCTCAATGTGACCCATGTTTCAGTTTCCCCTGGTGAGGGAGCCGGAACATTGGCCAAAATTACAGTGAATGGAGTAGCAGCAGGGGGTAGGTTTAACTTATGTAGGCTGGTAGAACTTTCCATTGGACTAAACGATGTCGGGCGTGTTCTTAATGATAGGTCGCACACTTGTCTCTCACCCAAGTGTTTTCCCAACCCTCCTGTCGCTTTATCACTAGTTACTTCTCCCCTGCTTAGTGAAGTACTATGCGTGTTGACTAGTGATTTGAAATATGCCCCAGTTCCTTTGCCCTTATCCTTTTCCCCAGTTTGTAATATTGGTGCTAATGGTATATCGTTCACTCTCGCACTCAGGGGCTTTGGGGAAATACTGGATAAGCCCAAGTTAGGTGTATTACCCTTCTGTATAACCAAGTTCTGATTTTCAAGGACTTTCTCAATACCTACTTCAATCTTATCCAGCCTAACAGTCAAGGTGGTAATAGACTGTTTAACAAAGCTTGTTAACTCTGTTACTAGTTTAGACAAATTACCAATCTCACTAAAAGGTACGTTACATTTATTTTTTAGTCGAGGTGAATTTTCTGTGCCTTTTTGGGTCTGAGTTTTACATTTTTTCCCCTGCTGTCTTTTTTGGGTTATTCTTGGGCACACTGACTTCAGGCGGGTTCATGTCCGTGCCAAGCAAGGAGATGTCGGGACTCACTGTTCTCAATGGGTTACAAGGTCTTTTAGGGGGAGGTAAAGTTTCTGTTTCCAGGTCACTGGTAGAAATGTCATCAGAAATAATCTGAATACAACCGTTTTTGGGTAGCTTGTCATTCATGTTACCCGAGATGTAATTTTCATCCCTCCCCTTATCGGCCGTGGATAGAACTTTATCATTAGATATTGAGTCCATACTTAATGTTTCTTCTACTGAAGAGATCTGTTTCTCAATGGCACCTACCGCCCCCGTGAGATAATTAAGCAAAGTCAAATTTGAATTTTTAGGCTTACTAGGAGGTTTCAAGGAATGACTTGCTGTAGTCTTTCTTTTCCCCATCTTATTCACCCTACCTGATCTAATATTAAAGCGTCTAAATCCTCCTTTCTTTGCCAAGATTAGCCGCCGGTGTATTTAGCGACAGTCCAACTAATTCTCAACCGTGCAATGTGTAATGCCAGGATATACTATAGACTTATACCAATAGGACCTCCTTTCGTATGTAATAAATATTAATATTACTATCTTGCTGGTGTTCCCAATGTCCCAATATCCAGGGCACACAATGTCTTTCACATTGTCCAAAAAGCAAAAATCCTTAAAGCTCGCACTTGCCTGGAATGCAGAACCAAGAGGGAGGGCCCAGCCCGGCCTCCTCCGGGCTATGACGGGCCCGTCTTGGCCTGGTCTTCGCCCGTGCTAAACCCACGCGCGTCCCGCGCTGCGGGACCGGCTCTGAGCTGATGTAGGCCACCTCCAGGGGCCATGGCAAAAGTGCGGCGTGCAGTCCGGAAAGGCAGGGGCAAAGATTAAAGTGACGAGTGCTTGTTGCAGAGCGGTCTCCTGCGCTGCGGGACCAGCTCTGAGCTGATGTAGGCCCCCTCATCACCTTCGTGGACCGAGGACTCCCTGCAGGAATACCCTTGTTGACTGCATTGCATCCACAGCATCCTTAGAGCATCTTCAGCATCCTTCATCCCTTACATCAGGACCACTCCATAGAAATCCATTGCAATGCGAATAAAGTGGCTGGAACTGTTAAAGGACGGCTCCTCCTGTGAAGGTAACTGTTCTTGAGGACCTTGCTTGTCCCTCTGACTAGCTCCCTGCCAGAGTTGGTCGCCCCAGGTACTTTCAACCGACCACATTGACACTTACCTATGTTTACCTTGAAAAAGTACCTAAGTGTCAAATTCGTTGTCTGTGCCAAGACTTGTTCGTGGCTGAGTGAAATTACATTGGTTTATTACTGCTCAGTAAAGTTTATATCTCCAGAACCCTCCAGTGGATCTTTTTCATTCTAGAGTCTAAATTCCTATAAAAATACAGTCTATTTTATAAATTGGTGTTGGATTTCTTGAGTGTTGTGTCGATTTCTTCTTTAATTGTTTTGGTGATGTTTAAATGCTTAACACTTGTTCCTCTGTGTATGCCTTGCTGCTTAGTGCCACAGCTACCCAGGATTGAGCGGAGGGTTTGAAAGACGAAACCCAAGGGTCCTAAAGGGTAAGTTTATTAGATTGCGTGGTTTCACCACCACACCATATAATACTGCCCATTTCCTCACAGGTAGCAAATCACTCCAGTTCAGATGTGCAATTTGACTATGATCCCACTTAAAAATACAAGAACTCTTGCAATACCAAAAGGTAATACCTGCAAACTTGTCAATGAAACAGTTACAAGAATATTGTGGGGTTTTCTTTAACACTAATGGCGCTGTGCAGCCTTCTACAGGCATGAAACAGTAGTATTCTACATTGTGTGCAGCTGAACATGGGAGATTCAGAATTCAAAATCAAGTACATACATGTGAAGCCCTTAGGTGATGCAATTGCACACATTTTTAATATACTACTCTTACCATTGCAGATAATTCAGTTGCTAAATTGATTGCATCTAATTCATGATTTTGAGTACCATGGAAACTATGTTGATTTAAAACTTTGGGAAACCAATAGTTACAAAGTCTCATGAGGACCGATGATAAAAGGTAACCAGCTATGGGTTCAGATAACTGTCTTTCAAAGACTGATTCCACTGGTGGAGGTCCAGCACGTGCTGGCAAACCAGACTGAAAGAATTCATTCCAACGGGAATTCTAACACTGACCGGGCTGCGTTTTCTGCCATGCAGGTATGCACAGTAGCAGCAATTGAACTGGTTTCAACTTAATATCAACCGGTCATAGCCTTGGCAGTCCAATCATCACACACCAAAAATGCCCCTCCTCCTGGCTTCCTAGAGAAGTACAACTACTTCCTGGGACAAGATGGACTTCCCTACTGTCAGTAATACCAAGGTTGAGGATTTCAGCATACAAAATGCGCTAATAGACTGAACCTAATTAAAGCCGCTTATTAAAGGATAGGCTCTGCACATGCTAAAATGTCTGCTACGTCACTCATTCTGCAAGAGCATTATTGATGCAATTTGAAGTCTAAGCAAAGGAAACAAAGGGCCTCATTTACAAGGCCCCTGCGCCACCGAAGCGTCACTTTTTGCGATGCTCCGGTCACGCTGTATCCTGCTTCATATTTACAAGGCAGCGCTAAGCCTCTTTGCGTGGCTTAACTCGGCTTTGTAAATATCGTTCCCTTCGATAAAGTTTTCTGCATTAAAAGGGCGTGCAATGAGTGTTGCTGTGGGTGTACCCTGCAACACTCATGGCTTTCTGACACTGCCCTAGATTTACAAGGAATAATAAATCTGAGGCAGCGCCAAATACTTATGCCTCCCCAGGGGAGATGTAAGAGTGGCGCAACAGGAGAAATACGTTTATTTCTCCTAGTTTTTTTTTGCTCTTTCTATGTGTGCTGCATTCTGCAGCACACATAGAAGGAGAAAAACGCCATTAATTATTGTTTTTCTGTAGGAAGGTGTCCCTTCCTGCACAACAACAATAATGCCTGCAACGCAGGCACCCCTGCACCATGGTGCAAGGGTGTCTGCTCTGGCGCACAGCTGCTGTTTGTGCGCCGGCGCAGGGGGTGAGTTCTTGTAAATACGGCCCATTCCTGGACGTAGACAATGATGCAGCTCGGCGCAGCAAAATTGCTTGCGGCACTGCTCTATGCCATTGTCTTGTAAATATGCTCCAAAATGTTTTGCAGTGCAGAATTTGTCAGCAAATTAACCACTCTATAACTGTAAGACCACTGCAGACTCCAGTAGAAAAAAAAGCGCTTTCCTTCCAAATGTTGTACCTGGACCATGTTAATCCACTTCACCAGTAGATAAGAATGAATGCATACTGGTTTTAATTGATTCTTGTACACGTTTTATATAGGTATACCAAGTCAAGACATGCGCAGCCGCAAAAGACTTGTTAGGCTTAGTAGTGATGGAGTTCATACATTTCATTCTGATCAGCGGCATCCTTTACCTTTAAGGGATTGGCCGAGGTACTTGCTAAGGTGGAAGTAAGTTTCCATTTCTCACACACCCCTTCAGGCCCACTTCAAGGGGGGGCAGTTGAGAAACCGAACAGTACCCTAAATCAAGAATGGACTACAAGGATTCTAGAAAATGATGCAGTGTGACTAAACATTCTGCATAGTGCACAGAAAGTATGTAACGTTTTTTTTTTTTTAACGTACTGCTTATGAAATGTTTGGTGTCAAAATGTATATACCTGACCTTCCAGGGTGAGGGGGTCTCTGCATGATCAGTCATATCTTGATATGTTAGAGAGATTGCAGCTCACTCAGGACAGTCTAAGGGAACAACCTAGTGGTGCAAAAGGACTTAATTAGAGACTAAATTAATTAAAGACCGAAAATAGTTACAGAATTTGTGTGCCTACTCACTGACCTGTATCAAGGCAAAGTCAGGGTTCCAGCCCCTCAGGTGGCGGTCTGTAAGGGTTTGAGGATATGGGTTAAAAACTTAAATTATATATATATATATAAGTATACAAATCTGTAGCCCAGTAGACCACCGTCTACTTACCCGCATAATTGTAGCGGTGAATTAGAATAGGTATTGAATTACAATGTGCAGTTTTCAGGACAACTGCACACTAGGTTGTTCCCCCCCCATCCCCGTCCTGAGGAAGACCCGCCTGCAGAGGATACAAACCACCCTCTATGCGCCAGGGTCGAAACGTCAACACTTTCCCCTAGTGGGCCTGTACCCTACTTCACCCCATCCCTACCTCTTTACAGAAGATTATACTCTGTACAACATCAAGAACCAGAAAAGTACTTTTGAATCCATGAGAGACAGGCCCCATTGTAAAACTGGTGCTACTGTAAACCACGACCAGTTTACTAAGGACATTACTATGTGTAATTGATTGTTTTTACTACTCTCTGATTTCCTCCCTATACATCTGTTCTATCCTCACGAGCACAATCCTTTTCCACACTCCCCTGGAGCAACCCTCTTTTGTGTTTTGAAACGTTCCCTACAGTGATCTGTTGTAATAACTGTGAGATTAAACAGTCACTATTGAAGCTATTTATGGTGCTTGTGTGTCTTTTTGAGGATATACTGAATTGAATTGAGAAACTACTGGGGTACACTTATGATGTAACTTGAGTTCTATGTGTATCATGTTCATAGATTTTGACTTAATGAATACCTTCCTAAAGCAATTAGTCTAGGACCATTGTTTTCTATACCGAGCATTACCCAGGTCCATGGACTAGTATGGGTCACCCCATTATTTTGTAATGAAACCCAGCAAAGCGGCGTGTCTGTGAGCCACACTGACAATGCAAGTGACACTGCATGACGAATAGCATGGCTGCAGTCAATATATCATGTTGCACGCCACGACACTGAGGTGGCTGAGTGTGGACCACATCCGTAAAAGAGCAGGTCACACTCTGACACATCCACGTGCACAAACAACCCCTGACGTCAACAACACATCTGCGGACAAACCATGCCCCAGGGTCCCAAGTCCCACCAAGAGCCCAATTTACCTAAGAATGCAACATCTCAGCACTGTATAAGCACAGAAGTCAAAGGCACACCGCCTGAAAGGGATAAGGGCCATCCAAATCAGAGCTGCAGGGGCGACTCTCCCAAAATGCAGCACACACACATAACATTCAGAGCACATCAACATTGACAACAATGTGGTATAAACTGCAACACGTTCACAACAGAACAGAGGACACAACTGGTGCCGCTTGTGTGTAGAAACTGGTCAATCACATTTGGCATAGCAGGGAAATGTGAGATGAAAATGTACAAGTACAAACACACATCCGTGATGTTGTCGAAATGTCCACTGTCCCGCATCAAATAGGCAGCTCCTCCCAAACAGTCACAATGTACATTGTCATGCAGTTTGTATGTAAACCTGTACAATGCGTCAACATACATGTGAACACAATGTTAAACTGCATCTCCCCATCACATTGCAGAGGGAGAACCAACACCTCCTGCAGAGCAGACCCAACAGCTCTTCACTGATGACGAAGAGGACCTCCACACCTTCGACACCGACGCCCTCCAAGAGTTCATGGACAGCTACGGCACCTCACCTCCAGGAGCAGGGCAGCCCAGCTGCATCGAGGAGACCCCAGCCCCTGCACAGACCACACAGCAGGAAGCACCCACCACCACAGCTGACTCCCAGGACCCCCACGAACAACACATGGCCTTCCAACGCTGTGTGATAGAGGTCCAGGAGAAGATGGCTGATCAGGTGCGGGTGGGGTTCGACCTCATGGCAGCCAAACTTGATGCCATACATGGGTGTCTGAGTACCATCAGGGTCCACTTACAGTCCCTAACGGACACCCACAGTCCGCTCCATGCTCTCCAACGATCCATGGCTGACATCGCTGGAGTCATGATACTGAGACAAGAACAACTGTCCAGTCAGAGTGGCTCCAGCGATGTCAGCCGGGAGTTGGGACACATGCGGGGGCTCATGGACAACATGGAGCGGATGACGGCGGAAAGAATGGCTGCCACGGCTGCACACCAGCGAGATGTGGCTGGGACCTTCCATGCCCTGCAGCACATCGTCATGGCATGGCTGCCTCAAGGCCTTGCGCAGATGAATGCTGCTGCTGCTTCTACATCCACATCTCCGCCCCCTGATGTGTCAGTGCCTCACAGTGCGGCATGCAATCCACCACCACCCACGTGTGAGGCTCATGTGACATCAGAGGACGAAGATGCGGGTGAATCAACTTTACTGGTAAGGAGGAGGCAGTAGCATTCATATCTGCCATATGACCTGTTTCTGCTTGGTTCTGCCCTTTGCATCATCACCTTCCACTGTCCCCCGATACACTCTACGACACTCACCTTGGACCTCGACATGGACTGCCATTTTCTGTTTGGTTACCAATGACACAGCGATCAGACTGCGGACTGAACTCTTCCTCTTCCGATTTACTTCTCATTCCCTGAAGGACTCTGGCAGGCCCTCCACGGGCCAATAATGTGAAGTGGGGTTTGCATGGCCCTGTACTGCTCCAGCTGCAACACTCCACTGGATGTGAATTAAACATTCAGAATCGCACAGATGTGTCATGCCTATGATCATTCAAGTATGAGAGTATGGATGAATGTAGGGTCAGTGATTCCCACTTACGTCCATGTTGCTCATGTCGTGGGACTTGAGTCACAGGGTGCAACAGTGCCGATTGCGGGCCGGGTGGCGTAGACACTACAACAGAGACACAAGCATCAGTTACTTCCATGTCCAGCCCAGAACTGAAGCACGCCCAGAGCCCCGGGCTCATTGTTCCCACCCCTACGCTGGCCTGCCATACGCCAGGCCAGGCCAGTCCACTCCGCTTACGCTCAGAGGGGGGGACGACAAAGCTACATGTCCCAGGTCTTCCCTGTAGTGATCTGCTGATCACTGGTCTAGTCGTCAGCATGCCACAGCCACTCCCTGAGGGCTGGTTCACACCCACACCACACCCATCCAGCACAGGCGTCACAGGACATGTGACCCTGCCAATGAAAGGGGCCTAGCACGTCACATACCCCACTGCCGGAGATGACATGATGGCGTCCGCACCACGCGACCCAAACATGAAGGGTCCATGACTTGTGGCGCACTGAGTTGGTGGCACCCGCTGCACTGCGGCCCGCACGGGCCTACCGCCACGGGACGATGACTTGCGGTGCACTGAGTTGGTGGCACCCGTTGCACTGCGGCCCGCACGGGCCTACCGCCACGGAACGATGACTTGTGATGCACTGAGTTGGTGGCACCCGCTGCACTGCGGCTGGCAGGGGCCTTCCGCCACGTGACGATGACTTGCGTTGCACAGGGTTAGTGGCACCCGCTGCACTGCGGCTGGCAGGGGCCTACCGCCACGTGACGATGACTTGCGTTGCACAGGGTTAGTGGCACCCGCTGCACTGCGGCTGGCAGGGGCCTACCGCCACGTGACGATGACTTGCGTTGCACAGGGTTAGTGGCACCCGCTGCACTGTGGCTGGCAGGGGCCTACCGCCACGTGACGATGACTTGCGTTGCACAGGGTCAGTGGCACCTGAAGAGCTGAGCGGGTGTGCAGCCTGTGATGATGCGTTGGCCTCGATACGGCGTCCATCAAATCAAGACTCAATTTGAACAGTGTGCCCTGCTGGACCGCAGTGTACGTGCAGGCAGCAGTCAGCACACACATGACTCCGCGGTGCAGTGCCGCAGGGTGCGCTGGGGGCCTGTGGCGCGGAATCCAACGATCGGCTGAGGAGGATGCACCGGCACGTGGTGGGCCCTCTTGGAGACACGCCGGTGGCGGCAGGTGAGCATTGAGGCCTGGGTGCGCAGGGGCGGCCAGTCATCGCTGGGCGGAGGACCGGTCTGGGGACCAGGACTGGGGTGCATCAGGCGCACAGGATCGCGCAGGCACTTTGGTGGTGGATTGGTAACGTGTGCATTCCCACAGTTGTGAGTTGGGGGATTGTAGAGTTGAGGTGTGTGGTGTGTTCAGTTGGTACTTGCCGATGGGCAATGCATTTCCATGGGGGCCATCCTCAAAGCGCTGGCTGGTGGCGGACTTGCGGACATGTGGGGATCATGCACACTGCCTGGGGAATTTGCGACGACATTGGTGGACAGGCCACGGTGGTCCACTTTTGTATGCACAGTGATGGCATGCGTGTGGTTGCTGTTGAGGTGATTGTGTGCAGTGTCGGCAGGGGGCACACGTCATACACGTGTGCTGTGAATTGCCCCCAACACGTGCGTGACGCCAGCTATGGCGTAGTTCCCTTGCGGGGTCTCAAGATGTTCCTGCGCAGTGTGGGGGGAGTTAGGGGCAGGGGTATCGAGCTGACACACACCGTGATGCTTTCAGGTGTGATGAGTCCTGCATGATGTGACCGTAACAGCAGTTCGTGTGGTCGTTACATTCCTCTTCATTCCTACGACGGTTACGGCCACACGTAGTTCTGTTACGGTCTTCTCATGCATGGTTTATCAGGCCTGTGAGCATTCCGATTTGTCCAAGTGCAGTACACTGTACCAGATTAGGCATGTGACTATACGGAAGTTTGAGCATTGTCACCATTTCTCCCACAGGTTTCTGAAGACACGTTGCCCTGTTGGAGTTCCCCGTTGGGAATGGAACGCGTTGGCTGAACTTTTCGTTTTGTTGATTTATGTATTTGTAATAAAGTTCTGTTTTTACACTACTGTTGACTATTGGACTTCATGGCCTGGCGCACCCACATTTCGGTTACTACGATCTTGGGTCTGGGGCACGGGGGCGTCTAGCATGGCTGGCGTTGGGGTTGGTTGCGCAGGTACACTACGAATTGGAACTATCGTGTGGTGCGGATACAGGGGCCCGCCGTTGCTTTTGTGGACATGCATCCATGACATGTGTGAGGGAGTTTGATGGGGCTGGCTGTGGGACTCCTCCGACTCGGGCAGTTGTTGGTTGGAAGGTACCAGGGGCCAACAGGTGCAGCACAGCCAGCAGCTTTGTCTGCGGGGGGATGTAGGTTGTCCGCTGTGTTGGTACCGTCAGCCTGTGGGCAATGTGGGTCAGGATGCGGAGGATGGTTGACCTTTTGAGCCTGTGTTGGCCAATGGCTTCCTCTGGCGTTGAGTCTCTGGGGCTGGTGCGTTTTAGGGTTGTCCGCTGTCCTGCACTGCCTAGGTGGTAGTCCAGGGGGAGGGTGGTCCGGGGAGGGTGCCTGGAGGTGGTGGCGGTGGGTGTTGTGGCCCTTTTGGGTCTCCGAGCTGCATGATCGGTGTCTCCATGGCATCTGTTGGTCTTCAGATGTGGCTCTGGGCTGGGCTCCCTTTCTACTGCAGTTGGTCGTCCTGCTTAACACCAGTAAAAGGTAGGTGTTAAATCCCTGCTGCTAACGCGCCTTATCGCCTGTTCTTGGTTCGCATCGCAGATCTGACTGGTCGTTGAGAATCTCGCGAAGTGGTGTTTTCGTGTGTTTTTGCACGGGAACGCCTACTCTGCATATCATTAGCGTTAGTTGTCGCACTCATCCGTGGTGATGTTTTTTGCGGCAGCTATCGCTGGTAAACTGGTGATATCGGCAGTTTGCACCAGCTTGAGAATAGGGCGATAAATCTATCGCCACTTTTGCGGCGCTAAAGTGCCGATAAATCGGCGATGAGTCCTTGAGAATATGCCACTCAGAGTCAGAGTGAACATGACAAGAACGTGCTACGTTCCAGTATTTGTGCCTCAAAAGATTCCAGTTCAGAGTTATCAAAATGGGAGACTGTCATTTGGACAGAATATTAATTGAAAAGTTAAATAATAAACAGGAAAGGGTTATAAGAGAAATATCTTCATAAAGCAAATGGGCAGAATGTAAATGCAATGTGGAGAAATACATAAGACCTTGGAGTTACGTCTTTTTAGTGCTCACATCGATTTCACGCCAGACTTGGCTTATTATGTTGGTAATCCTTGTAAGGATACATGGAGACTACAATTAAAATGCTGAAGATTCAGATGTGCGCGTGCAAAAAACAACAATGGTTCTGTCGGGCATAAGAACTATTTCTTTTAGAAAAATTAATTCTTTGTACGCTATTTCTTTTGTAACCACAAATAATGCTATACACAGAATTTTAAAACAATGGAACACATAGCAAAACAAGGACGCAAATTGATGAGTATACTGGTATTTATATAAATTAAAGCATTTATATATACTTGCAAGTTATGAACATGGCTGTCAAGACAAGGTGAAATCTAAAGTGATGTGTACTAGCGTGACATTTGGTGCTCGGTGATAGAATACAGTGCATATGATATGTACAAGGTGATTAGATATACAATATGTACAAGGGAAGAGAATAATTATGGTCAGAATATCAAGACAAAACAATGCCTCTGGCGGATGTACAAATTATTCATAAATTTGCAGCCAGAGACTTGACAGATCTGAACCGTGTGGGATCGTCGACGTTTCAACCCTGTCAAGGCTTAATTAAGAAGTCATGGCGGGTCTTCATCAGGACAAGAGTGGGGGAGGGACAGCCCAAAACAAGTAGTCTCAAAAACCCATCATAAATTATAGATCTTCAGGTGATTCAATAAGCGCAACCGGTCCGAGTGAGGCGATCCGCCGTGGTCTCGAAGGCTCACGTGGCCGGGCAAGGTGCGGGCTTGGAAGAATCTGCAGCAAAAGAAGTCAATCTGTATTATGCAGGGGAGTAGATTCCAATCCTAAATGCGACGCCAGGCATGAGTCCTGGTGCACTGCGGCCGTCTCCTAGGAGATTCAGATGTGGCAGTTACAATGCTAGATAGGCAGTAAGAAGCACAGAGAGTGTCTCAGGGAACCACAGAAGCCACCTTGCTGCAAGATGGGAGGACTTAGACTGTCAAATTCTAGGGCCAGCACAGTGTTGAAGTTCCACAAACCTTTTGCCTGGACTTCAATGGCATCCTGCCTCCATGTCCCTTCATTAATGATTAGTAAAGAAACACAATAAATTTCTTAGCAGATCTACAATCACGTGCTTCTCTGTAAAATGCTAATCCTCATCTCACAGTGGAGAATTACAAACAATTTTATTATTAGTACAGTTGTGCAGATTGGTACTTGCATTATTAAAAAGCAGTCTCTAATTTCTTTATAATTGGCGTCTTCTAATGCACCCAGTCGCCTATAAGAGATGACGTCAGAGCTCAACTGTAAGAGGTTACTACAGTTGAGTTCTGACATCTCAATGCCGGCAGCTGAAGGGGAAGGCTAGTCAGGGCATGAGCATAATTAAAGCACCTGTATAAAAAAACCACAAAATTGAACGCTGCTTATTTGCTGTGCTTTTCTGACTGCAAAGTTACAAGCAGAAAGGAGATATTTATGGCAACGTTTATTTTATGCACTCCTTAAGTAATTATAGAAAAGTTAGAATCTTTCTGCATGTTTCTACACATTCCGAACTACTGTGCCTTTTTTTAAAACGGACTTGTATGAAACTGATTCTTATATCTTCTTGCAGCAAATATCTAACAGCATTTTTTATGTGTTTAATTTTGCAGTAGAGATTTTATTTTTATTCTTCATGTTTGCAAACATGCAGTCTCTTTCATATCAAACAGTTATGCACCAAAGGCAGTTTTACTTACATTTCATACAATGCAGGGCAGCAAGCAAAGTCGCTGAGCTGCATTGTGTGAAAGTAAGACAGTAGAAATACTCCATATCTATTAAGATATGGCACATTTCTGCTTCCTCCTAGTGGTACTGCACTATGTGCTGCCTAGTGCCAATGCAGGCAATGTTAATATTGAGAAAGTCGATGTCAATATAAATAACGATACATTCATGTATAAAAACGAAGTTGCATCTTTATTGACGAATTCACCCGTTATGAACTCCATGTCAACCCCAACTCAGAAATACGTAGTCAGGCAGGCATTGAGATCGAGGCCCGAGGACACTGATTGACAGGTCACAGGTGGGGCGGCACGCAGCCGGCAGACAAACACATGAAAATGAAACCCTAGATCATTTCCACAGATAGGCGCAGAGACACCACAACGGTCCAGGGAGATTGGCCCCAAAAAGGCACACATGGCCAGAGAGGTACACGTATTCCCAAAACACCATAAAGTCAGATGCCCATGAAGTTAGGAACACATAGCCAATCAGGACACAGCACACACAGTACATGCAGTGATCATGCACTCCCTATGCCGGACATCTGGACATGTTACCCATTGGCCGCATTATGTTAATGCAAGGTCGAGGCCCTACTGGATTCCTCATCGAATACATTAATTTATGGCTCCAAAGACAGTGGTTCACATTCCTTACCGAAAAAGGATCGCCGGAACTATTTTATGGCATTCAATGAATTGTATAAAAACCCATGTCAGATCGATTGTAAGTTGAGACAGTCCTCAGACCCTATGCCTGTAACTGTTCTCCTGGCCGCACTGTTTAATTAAACAAACTGTTCCTGTTTTGCCAAACGCCTGTTGTATCTCGTTTTTCAAGGTTATTTACGTTCAGGCAACAGCACCATGGTGCAAGGGTCCCTGCATTACAGGCAGGATTGTTTTTGTGCTGGAAGGGATACCTTCCTGCACAAAAACAATCTTTAAAGGCATTTTCCTATTTCTATGCATGCTGCAGAATGCAGCACGCATATGAGGAAAAATAAACATATTTCACCTCGTTAGGCCTGGTTCAGGGAGGCGTTGCATTTTGACCCATTCCTAGGTTTGGTAAATATGGGAATGCACCAAAATTCATGAGTGGATGCATGGGAACACATGTGCTCCACCCATGGAACGCCTCCCTAAAGCAAAGCAAAGTAAAGCAAGGCAGTGCTATGCACGGCCTTGCATTACGTTTTGAGAAAAATCCCACACGAAGTCAAGCAAGTTTGATTTAAGTGGCTTTGCAAATCACAAATAACATTTTGCGTTATGGCTACTCCAAAAACATGGCGTATCCACGATGCAAAATGTTAGTAAATCCACCCCCAAGGATTTAAGTGGTTTGTGGGATTGGTGATGGTGTGACTATATATTATAAAGGATAAAGTACCCTCTGCCGTACAGGATAAGGATTTTGAAAGTAACCTTAGAGTTCCATAACCTTATAAAGGAATTCAGCCTTTGGCCTTGTTCCTCCATATGGTCATGGAACTCCTTGATGACTTGCAATATCCTGTTAATGCACGGCAGGTGGTACTTGATTCCATATGTAAAAAAGTTTTTTATTGTAATAGTAATCATTAAAGATGGTTGTTTTTTGCATGTCACTAGTTTTTTGCATTATCATTTTTGTACAATTGATATGACAGAACTAGGTAGAAGTTACTCCCTCCCCCCAAATTTTAGAACCTATTGTTTAGACTCTGAAGCTTTGATATTTACAAACGGCAGGTTTCACCGAAAGCAGAAATTACTGAAATATATTTGAGAAAAAAATGGTTCCCATAAAGTAAGATTCCTATTAAATTGCTATTTACTCAGAGGAGGTTACACTTGTGAGTGAGATGATAGAATGCTGTTGTTATGAATAACATCCACCAATACAAGAAGATGTTAATGCACTACACTGGACAAATACTAATAAATGGAAATTTTGACACATTGGAATGTTTAGTTAATAAGAAGTCTAATAGACATAACTGAGTAGATGGGGGAGCGAGAGACGTCTGTCTGTTATTCTTTTCTCCGAAAAGGGTACAACACATTTCCCTTTGGGGCTAAGATTTAGGGGGTGTGCTCATTTAACCAGCGAGGGTAACAAAACACGACATAACAATCCACCTAACAGGGCCTACCTTGGAGACAGGGTGAGGTTTGGCAAATGCCACACATTGTGGTCTTTTTTTTTGACTGATAGCTTATGGCCTGCATATTTCATTATGGCTGTGATTGCACATCTAAAGTATGTAGGGCTTTTTCTGCTAGCGACTGTGGCTCATGGACAGCGGATGGGAAATCAGTAGATTAACATGGAATGCAAGACGTTTGACAAGAAACGAGGGGGTGTACATATGTAACACAACTCAATCTTTGTGTATATGCACAAATGATACTTCTACTGAACAGACTTGGAAGTTTAATTACTCTTTGTAGAGAGGTGATCACCACAAGGAAATCTACTTTCCAGGAAAGGATCTGCACAGGACACAAATGGAGTAGCTTGAAGGGTGCTACATGAGCCAAGTGAGGATAATATTAATGTGCAAGGAAGGGACTGTGGTAGTAGGGGAGGAGGAAAGGAGGAGATCACAGTTTTAAGTCCTTGAATGAAAGCCTGAATAACTGGAATGTTGAGAATATGCTGGTTTTCTCTATTTCTGAAGTTACGCAGCTATTTCTCTCAGATGTACCCTTATGGAAGTGTAAGCTAAGCCAGGTTTGTGTAGATGTGAGAGGTAGCAGAAAATGCGATGGACTGCAACTGTGAATGGTTGTAAATTGTGATTAGTAAACTATATAAGAAGATGATTTGGCAAACTTTTTGGAGAACTGTGCTTTGCATTTGAATCAGAAAGTTGTATTGATATGAATGGGGGACTAATATTTCACTATGCCATTTGGATGATAGACAACTGTGTGGCTTTTCTGTTGACAATGGAGACGGTAGGTCACATAAATAGACACACAACACTTGGTGATGCCCTGAATACCTTAATACTAAAATATGATTTAATTTTTACGTGTGACAACTTGGCAGAGGAACTCCACAGTACTCCTACCTTCATAGGAAGCTCTTTAGGAAGCACTATTGATTTTATATTGATATGTGCAGAATTCTCCTCACTTGTTTTGTATTTTAAAATTGTCTCAAAATGTTTTAGCGATCATAACCCGTTGACCATCACATTAAAATATAAACTAAAATAGGCCTCTGGGGAAAAAGGCCATGAGTTATTATACTCTAAAAATAAAGGGCTTAGAGTAAATTGGAATAAAGTGGATCCTGTGAAGTTTAATAAAAAAATAATTAAAGATGGACACCCTGGCCTCCCCTAGGGAGGTGGCCATTAAGGCTGGGTTTCAGCTGGTGCAGCTTAAAATACTTCACAGGTCTTATCTCGCATGCACGACAGCTGCCAAGATGGGTAGTGCTAGCATATACAAACAAGCATTGGCATAGCCAATAGGTCTCGCCTTTGGGACCTTATAAGTGTTTAGCCAGAGATATCGACTTTGCCTATGTCTTTAAGCTGTGCTGTACCGAAGTCTGCAGCATGCTGAAAAGTTATAATAAAGAAGTGTCAGGAGCATTTTTGTTACCTAATATATGACCAAGAAAGCATTATGTACAACTGAACGACCATATTAAAAAAGTATTAACAATAAATAATGTCTTGAGTTTTTCTGTCCTTTCAATGCTGGCAACTTCTATCTGCCTGTCCCAATGGTTGCTTGTTATGTTTTTTTTTGTTCTGGGGGCATAAATAACAGGAGGGTGAAGGTTGGGAAATAGTACCTGTATAACAGTCAGTGAGAGAGTCAGTTAGTCAGTCAGTCAGTGAGAAAGAGTGAGTCAGTCAGTCAGAGAGTCAGTGAGAGAGTCAGTGAGTGAGAGAGAGAGTGAGAGTCAGTCAGTGAGAGTCAGTAAGTCAGTCAGTGAGAGAGAGTGAGAGAGTCAGTCAGTGAGAGAGAGAGTCAGTCAGTGAGAGAGAGAGTGAGAGAGAGAGTCAGTCAGTGAGAGAGAGTCATAGAGTCAGACAGTGAGAGAGAGAGTCAGTCAGTGAGAGAGTCAGTCAGTGAGAGAGAGAGAGAGAGAGAGAGTCAGACAGTGAGAGAGTGAGAGAGTCAGTCAGTGAGAGAGAGTGAGTGAGAGTCAGTCAGTGAGAGAGTCAGTCAGTGAGAGAGTGAGAGAGTCAGTCAGTTAGTGAGAGAGTCAGTTAGTTAGTGAGTCAGTCAGTCAGTGAGAGTCAGTCAGTCAGAGTCAGTCAGTGAGAGAGAGAGTGAGTCAGTCAGTCAGTCAGTGAGAGTCAGTCAGTGAGAGAGTCAGTCAGTGAGACAGAGAAAGTCAGTCAGTGAGTGAGAGTCAGTCAGTCAGTGAGAGGTATACTCTCACTGACTGACTGACTACGCACTTAATAATAGGAAGTTGGAGATTTTGATGCATTTTTGAGTAAATTAAGTGGTACTCCTGCACTGCTATGTTATGTGTTCATAAATTTGTTTGCGACTTGGCCACAGAGGAGGCACGTTTTCATTGTTCCGGTGCAGAATTAGTTAGCATCCCTTATCAGAAAGCAATTTAATTAAGACAGATGATGCTGTCTGTAATATTGCACTTTATTACCCATTAGTGTTTTGATGTCTCTCTTTTCTATGTTGATTCTTTGCCACTCGGTCATTGTAAAATTGTAGTCCTACCTGTATGTTTGTGGACTGCTTTTGTTTTTGGTATAAAAAATGTGTTAACCCTAAGAGTGGTGATACTGCATCCCTGCTGGTGTTTATAGTGGAAAGAGAAAAGATGCCGAAAGGACGTTTTAAAGGAAGATGGGAGAAACAAAGTGCTTGGCAAAGTTGAGGATGGCAGAGGGGGTGGAAATGGTGGAAATGTTTCAGCGCTGATCCCGCATCCATGTGATTACCAGGAGGTGATGATGATGATGACCCTATCTCGGATAATCTGATAAAATAAAGTGCCTATACATGATTGGCAACAGTGTTGAACCTCAAGAGTAGAATAGGTATTATGTCCCTAAGTAGCACTCCAATACAAATGAATTCAATAGATTTCATAAAATAAACTCTCTGCAGTCTAGAAAAAATTAAAAGAGGATTACAGAAGGCAATAGAAGTCAATCAGATTTTGTATGGGTTTAGCATAAGGCTCAATGAAAGCAGCAACAGAATGAGATAAAGTCAAGGCAAAAACATTTTAAGTCCAAAGTATAAGACAAGCAAACAAATGTTCAGTCTCCAAAGTCGGGGAGTTAGAAGATTTGCTCAGCTCCAAAAAGCATCATTTTTATAGGCAAATCTACAATAGAAGTGAATGGAAATTGCACAGTCAGCACAGGATGAGCAAATGTAGCAATAAACTTACAAATCACATTGCAGAATTTCATGTCATCTACTGTCACTATTCTAGCACTAGACCCGAGCTGTATATTAATGTGTCCTATTCTACCCAACTGACGTCAGAGGTAGCAGTACAAATCTAGTTACACTCACAATTGAAGTCTTATAAACAATGATACAGGCAGGAGGAGACATGAATGTAGCAAAAGGTTTCTGCTGTAGTTCTTCAAGAACAGCATGTCACTACAGAGCATCAGTGCACATTTTGGTTTTGTGTGGTATCATTATAAGAAATGAAAGCACACATCATGGCTGCTTTAAGTCCAAGGTGGTAGATAGGCCTAGTTCAGCCAATCACAGGAAATAACTTTTCTGTCAAGTTCAATGTTTTCGTTTTAGTGCAAAAATGCTCATTATGTTTAGCACACTTTTTATTAATTCAAAATCAGCTTCCCCAATGTGTTGAGAGTGAGGACAACCATTGCTTCATAAGAACAAGAGAAAGAAAAAACGAAAGAATAAGCAGCTCGGTTTTAGAAGGTTTGATTTTTTTAAATTGTGCACGGTCATCTAATCGTTGCTAGCAGGGACACAGTGCCCAGATAGTGTACTCTAGCTAAGAATAGCATATATTGATATGATACAGCATTGTCTGTATACAGGTAGAGCCAAAGGACGCCACTATATCCCATGTGGCTCCATGTGGATGTTAAATGGATTTGGAGACAAGGTTTACTCCTGGAGTTACACAATAACATATGAGAGCATTTATTTCTAGAGAATACTGAGAAAACAAACAAAGCTCTAGAAAGAATAGACATGAGTCACACACGACCAAATTTATTAAAGGCTGCTGAAAAGTGAATGGACACGAGGAGACAAGCTAAATTGTATTTAAATGTGTTGTGACATTTATATAGCGTTTCAGACCTGTGAGGAAACAGTGAAGCACTCCGATTTGCACGGTCAGCTGAGCACCCTTTCGCAGTGCACTGCTGGAAGGGAGTTAGGTGTAGAATAATCTATGTGCGTAGGCCACCTTTTGAAGTGTAGTGGTTTCGCTGCTTCTTCAAGGCTCCAGAAGCCATGGCTTGTGATGGCCTGATGGACTTTTGGGCTTCTAACCATCCACATATGTGCTAACAGACTTGTAAGAGGACGACACCTTGCAAAATGTATTTTTCCGGAAATTAATCTCAGAAGTAACGTTTAGCTCCCGTCCTCACATACGAATTAGGCGGCTCTTTCTCGCTCAACACCCCCGCCTCCCCCAATCACCCCCCATTCCCACATCTCTTCCGTTTCTCCATGTGCGTCGGCTTGTCAGAGATCGGGTGAGCTGCTGCTGCGGGTAAACGTTTCTTTAATAATCTTCACAAGGTATTTCCAGATGGAATCTAAAGGGTTTCGAAGCGCTCGCACAGGTGACATCTCATTATACAGGCCTCAAACACGCGACGCAAGCGCGTGCCCAACCGCCGTTCAAGTTTGAAAACGTTCTTCCTAGAACTGTTTTTTCAGTCTCCATTAATGAGAGTAGTACAGAAGAGGAGATGAGAGAGACGACTCGGGACTTAACTCCTCGGCATTGATTTGGGGAAGCCCTGACACCTGGCTATACGTACCTTTAAAGAGCTGCAACTTCAAAACCGCGCGTTTTGGTTTAGCGAAAACCTCTGGATTAATTGTTCATCTGTTCGCAGCCCCGCTCACGTACACCAAGCCCATGCTGCTGAGAGTGTGCTCCGGTGCTTGCACTTGGCAGGTCGGGCGGTAACTACCAGCTGCCTCCAATCAAGAGATTTTTCTTTCGCTCATTGGAATACACAGCCCGAAAAGAGGGGCACCGCATTTCAACAGGACATGCTGCAATGTGGTGTTCTCAATCAGCGTTACATGTGGGTGAAGTACTCGTTCGGGATCCTTGATAGTGCGTGGCTTGGCAGGTTATGATGAATATTTTAACAAGCGCGCGCGCATCGCGCTCACAAATGGGGGGAGTGCGGCCAGGAGCAGGGACGCGCAGCGTTTCCCTTGCGGGAGCGAGCGCGATAATTGCTACCAGATGGCGCCGCTCGCTCCCGCAAGGGAATCGCCAAACGTGCACGCGTTGCCATTGGAAGCAATGCAACGCGTGCATTGTTTTAGGGCAAAAACTGAATCAATTCCAAGAGGTCTCCTCCTATGCAGCGCATGCGTGCTGCGTAGGCGAGACCTAAAAAGGGGTAATGTGTGGAAACAAATGAAGAGGTAACTCTGCTAGAAGAAAAAATGCATTAATTTCTATCACTGTATGTCACTATACAAACCAAATTTCTTTATGAGTCTTAAATCAGAAGCAAACCCCAAATCCAAGCATCAGGTGTGTTTTATTGGACAAACAATTAGTACATTCACATAACAAAACATGCTATTACACATATCCTTTTAAAAAAAAAAAAAAAATTGTAGCCACATGTATAAATACGTTACATCAACAAAAAAGAGAAAAAACCAAAATGAAATACCAATGATCATTAACAGAGCACATGAGAACACAGAGAGCAAAGCAAAATTATAGACATATCCATTTACAATTACCACACATATAAAGTAAAGCAAGACAATTATAAAAATAATACCGTAGATTCCTAGTCCCATTGGAGACTAGACCACACCCTTTTAAATTTTAGCCAGGACTGGGGACCTTTAGCTTTGGCTAATGCTAGCTCCATTTCGTAAATTTCCCTTAGTAAGACCCAAAATTCATTAATATTTGGACTCACTCTTGGTATCCAAGATCGAGCAATACATAAGCGGGCACATGCCAAAATAATTGAAACAAGTGATTTCGTGAGACAACCCACCTCTGAGAACACCCCTAACACTATCTCCTTCTCCGAAATCTGGTTATCATGACCAACCAGTGTTACAAGCGCAAGGGTTACATCAGACCAACATGTTTTCAACATTGAACAGGTAATGAACATGTGACGCAAATCTGCAGCATATTCTTGACACTTCGGACAATATGACTTAGCAGCTGATTGAGTGTTAGCCCACTTAGAGATTCGCTCTGGGGTATAATCAAGCATAAATATAATTCTATATTGCTGTGGTTTCAGATTAACTGAAGTCACTGCAGAGTCTATAATTTCCAAAGATTCCTGTACCTCATCTTTGGTTATATTAGAATTGAAAATCCAACTTAGCTTGGCTGCATTCTGTATACCGTCATCACTAACAGCTGCTATAAGTTTCTGATATGTTTTGCCAATAGTTCCTCGCCCTGTAGTATGAAAAAATACAGGGGCATATCATCAACGGCCAGCGATAATTATCGCTGGCCGTGTTTAGCGTGCAGAAAATTAACGCCGCCTATTGCCGGATTCTATCGCCCGGTGAGCGCACTATCAGCAACGCGCATCGCTGAGGCGATAGAAATCCAGGCAAAAGCGGCGGAAAGAGTCAAAATCGCCGGAATTCCAGCGATAGAAAACCGCGTTAGGGAAAACCTTGTAGATAGGGAGACGTGGACTCAGCATAACAATCCACCTCCCATTATAGATATGGCTTAGTAAGAAAAATAGCAGGCGTTACAAACCGGCGAAATACCCGGTTAGCGCTGATTAATATCGCTATGGCGTGTTAGCGATACACTTGTAAATAGAGAGAAGCTGGGTTAGCGATAATATCGCATGTTGTTTCACGGGACACGCCTCCCTTGCATCTCATTAGCGATGCAAGGCGATGCGATGTTGAAGCCAGCGCTAATCCCATTGAACACGCGTTAGCGTGCTCTTGTAAATAAAGCAATATTTTTATCGTCGCATTTCGTCCTAAACGGACGCAAACGCGGCGATAAAAATATCGCTAGCCCTTGATAATATGCCCCAATGATAGTACCTCAGAAGGATTAGATAGCTCTAATAAACCCCGACCGCGAATGAAAAAATCCCTCACTTGCAAATACTTAAAAAAATGGGTCTGTAACAACCCAAATTCTTCTTTCAAGGATAAAAAAGATCGGAATCCTTGTTCGTCATACAAATGGCCGAGCTGTGCTATACCCTTATGCTGCCACTCTTTCCCAACATAGTCGTAAAATATGTTAGGCAGCATGGGATTTCCCCATAATGCAGTATATACATGCAGATCTGATAGTGTATATTCCTTACAAATTTCATGCCATATCCTGGTAATGTCCCTAACTACCTTAAATCGAACCCGCTTATAGTAATTAGGGTCAGACGTTTTGTACAATAAAAACCCAGTATTTGGTCCGCAGGCCAGCTGGTATGAGAGCCAATTAGTACTATCGGGCCCCTTAAGTAAACTCTGTATTCGACCGGCAAATGCAGCCCAAAAATACTGTTTAAAATCTGGGAGTTTAAAGCCGCCTTGTTTGTATGATAGTTTTACATACCAGATGGCTCTCCTTGTGCGTCGATAGCCCCAGATGAAGCTACCAATGGCACCATCTAAACGCTTAAATTACGTCAGCGGCACCCTTAAGGGAATCGTACGAAAAAAATACAAGAACTTCGGAAGAATATTCATTTTGACGATGTTGCACCTCCCGTATACTCTAAGTGGAAGCCGGTGCCAGCATCGCAATTTTGCCACCACCTTCTTCAGCAGTGGTTTATAGTTTAATGTGATCACATCGTCAATTTGGCTACTAAGACAGACTCCCAAATATATTGCCGTTCTTGTAACCCCTAATGCTACTGGGGGCGTTTCAAGTTGAAAATTCAAAATCGTCTGTGTCTTATTCAAATTTAGTTTATAACCGGAAAAAGAACCATATCGCTGGGCCTCTTGTGTAATTTCAGCTAAAGCGGTAACTGGACTAGTAGAAAAAAACAGCGATATCATCCGCGTATGCGGTTAGTTTTAATTCCAGCCCATTAAGAGGAACCAGAGAAATATCAGCATTATGCAGCAGATGCTTGATAAAAGGCTCGATATAAAGAGCAAACAATAGGGATAGTGGGCAACCCTGCCGCGTACCCCTTTGAACAGCAAAATAAGATGAGGAGTGGCCATTAAGCTTAACTGCAGCTATTGGGTTCCTATACAGTTTCTGTTCCGCCGAGATAAACCTTTGACCGAGATCTATTGATGACATTGTTGCCCATAAAGCTCCCCAAGTTACCCGGTCAAAGGCCTTCTCGGCATCTAACATCAACATCCCAAACTGCTGGCGCAGTTGGCCAGAAACATCAAACGCAGCGATCGCTGTGTTGATATGCGCAGCAGTGTCTCTTCCGGGGACAAAGCCGTGCTACTGTTCCGAGACTAAAGATGAATAACTGGGGCCAGTCGGGATGCGAGAATTTTGGAAAAAAGTTTTGCATCAGCATTAATCAGCGATATGGGCCGATAAAAGCTCATATTGTCTATTGGTTTCCCCTTTTTTGGGAAAACAATAATATTAGTAGTATTCCAAGAGGAGGGAACATCTTCCCCTCGCATAATTTCGTTACATAATGCAAGAAAGACGGGAATCAATTTTCCTTTAAAATTTTTATAGAATTCAAGCGGAATGTTATCCTCACCAACTGCCTTGCCGGCAGGCAGAGCTCTAATCGCTTCCTCGACTTACCCAACATCAACATCTTTTTGCATTGGCTCGGAGAGCAGTGGATTTAAAACAGGCATAGCACTCTCCTGTAAATCTAAAAATCTGTATTTGTAAAGCGCGAACTACTCACCCTTACGGGTCTCAAGGCACGTCGTGGAAATTAAGTGAGCTATTGCCCAGAGTCACATGGTGCTGAGCTGCCGCCGGAGCCAGGGATCGAACCGTGAGCCCTGTGCTCCGAAGTCAGCTGCCCTGGCCGCTGCACCACACCTCTCCACTGTATGTAATCCATGGCAGTTCGTTGGCTAAAACATACTGAATCGCCATATAAGTCAGCATAAAATAACCTGAACTGTTCCACTATATCTGTAGATCTAGTGTAAGCCACACCATCTACCCCTTTAATATGCGATCTGGCCCTTTGATCAGCAATCTGGTTAGCCAACACACGGCCCATCCTTTCCCCGTATTCATATTGTTTGGATTTGTACTTATGATAATTATTTGCTACTTTGTCCCTTAACCTTCTCCTGAGCTTAGCTCTTGCCTCGATAACCTGCTGATAAATCAGTTGTTCACCTGCATCCTTTACTGCAATGGCTCTAGCATGCTGTTGCTCCAGATCTAAAAAGAGCCTGTGTTCCTGCTCAAACATGCAGACACCCTGCCGATTCTGGTTTTATAATATATTGCAACGTAACCCCTCTTACATAGGCCTTCAGACAGTCCTATACTATTGTAATAGGCGCTGTGCCCCAATTATTTTCTATGTACTCCCCTAATGCTGCTCGCATAAGTTCCACATACTCTGAGTTACTAAGGAGATGTCTAGGAAAGGAAAACTCCCTCACTGATTCTTTAACCCCTGGCTGAAGCTGCACCGTTAACATCACCGGGTTGTGATCGGATGTAATTTTGGGACATACCACCACAGATGCATTTTCCAACATAATATTGTTGACAAAAATCATATCGATCCTTGAATAGAGTTTGTGTGGTAATGAAAAAAATGTATAACCCGGTACATTTGGAAATAATCTCCTCCAAGAGTCCCCCAACTGATGTATATGAAGAAGTTCTAAGATGGCAGCCCTAGTCTTACACATTCTAGTACGAGCTGCAGCATTAGTAGTATCAATCTTCCTATCTAAGATACAATTAAAATCTCCCATGACTATCAACTCACCAGTCCACTCCAACAACTCAGAGCTTAAGTGAGATACAACCTCCGGGCAATCAGTATTGGGGCCGTATACCATGCATACTGTAACCTTACGCCCATAAATCATCAGTTGGGCAATTGCCCATCTCCCTTTAGAGTCAGCCGATGTTCGAAGGATAGCAGCCCTACAGCTCTTGGACTTTAATAAAGCCACCACTCGTATAGAAATTGATTGCGAAGTACATACAATTATATCATACCCCAACTGTTTTAACTGAGCTCTGTCCTTATAGGCAAGGTGTGTTTCAGCAAGCCCTAATATATGGGGTTTAAATACACCGAGCTCCTCCATTACTAACCAGTGCTTTCCAGCTTGATTAAGCCCCGCCACATTCCAAAACATATACTTAAAGTCCGACATTTAATAGCATTTGTAAACTCGATCCAGTCATCACCGCCCTCATTACATGCCCCTTTACCCAGTGCTCAACCAATGTGAAATTAACTATACTGTGGCTCTCTACACCCCCCCTCCCTCACTCCCCCTCCTACTTGTAGACCAATCAGCCGTTTTTAAACCCTCCCCCTCCCTTCCCACCCCCCCAGTACCTACGAAAAGGAATCGCCCCCTTCCTTGCTGTCCCAGAATGACAGCATAGTGAAGACACCCCCTCTAGACCCCCCACGAGGCCCCAAGGCCCCCCCGCATCCTATCCAACCTCCCAAAGTAAATGTTCCATAGTGGCTTAACAAGACAAAAAATAGACAAAAAAAAGCTTTGAGATTGTAGAACAATAGATACATTTTCGCGGGTTATTCCTCTCTATTATCCTAATGATTGCTGCTTTTGAACATAGAGTAATTCCTTAACCGTGGCATGCCACTTTGATAGAGCTTGTTTAGCGTCCTGCTCATTAAAGAAAAAATGTTGACGACCATCCTTTATAATCTTTAGGCGAGCCGGTTCTTGCAGAAACACTTGCGAACACAGTCTTTAAAGGATCCATCAACTGGCGAAGCCTCCATCACTTGTCCATTGTTGCCTTACACAAGTCAGAGCACACAAAGACAGACATTGTATCCACTTTAACTGGAGCCGAAGGACGCGCCTTTAGATATATCGCTTGGCGTAGCAAACAATTGCCCAGAAACACAAGAATTGGCCGAGCAAAGTTGGATCTAGCTTGATTACTCTGCGAAATAGACAAAGGCAGTCAGTGTGCCCGCTGAACCTGGGTATCCATATCCCAGTCCGCTAGGTCAGGAAAAGCTTTCTGGAAAAGACTGACGATGAAAGCCCGTGGGTCATTGCCTTCCCTTCCTTCTGGAATACCAAAAATCCTAAAATTCTGGCGCCGCTGCTGATTCTCAAGATCTTCAATCTTGGATTGCATAAACAGCATTTGAGAATCCTGTGTTTTGACAAGATTTACTGTATACGTATTGGCCTCTTCCACAGCCACAACGCGCTGCTGTAAGTCAGTGACCTCAGAAGAGAGCTGAGTAACCTTGGTTGTTACATTCACCAGAGTTTGCTTAATCTCTCTACTGTCAGCTTTGGCCTGTTGATAGTACTCTTGAGCCTCGGCTCTCTGACTGACCAACACTAAACAGCGAGGTCGGGCGCTAGAGGGCGCACAGCGAGATGGCAGCGATGTAACGCAGCTCCGCCGGACGGAGCAAAAAACGTTAAAAAATCCTACCGTTCCCGCGCTTGTAAACAACTGGAAACGATGGAATTGAGTTGCTGAATGTCCCCAGCAGGCATTGAAAAGTAAGTGCGTCTTCCGTATGTTGTTCCTCATCGGCTTTTCGACAGTTTAAGCCCGCGGACCGGCGCTCGCAAGATGGCGGCTCTACTTTCCTAGGCTTCAGCGCCGAAGGCCCCACGCACCGCCTATGGCTTGCGACGTGCCCTGGAGTTCCCTGATAGCAACGGCCGAATGACCGACAGAGTTCCGGACGTTGCAGCGCATAATATCAGGCGACTACTGTCCCGCAGGTGAGAGCCGGGTGATTGCGAGGAGGGAGTGCCACGTCCCTGAGAGGATCCTCCGGAGACGGGAGCCGCTGCGCAGGTGACGTGTGCTGCATATATCGGCGTCCTTGGGCCTGTGGCCTAGCGAGGTGCCTGGGTGGACATCATCGTTTATAGACGATCCGGAGCCCTGACTGCCGATCCCGCACGGGCACCTGCTCGGCCCCGGCGACACGCTGCCCTACCAATCTAATAGCCACGCTAGGCCCGACTTTGAAATTGCACCCTTGCGGTGGGGGGGATCGAGGAAGCTGGCGGCGGCGGACGAACGCTCTTGCCAGAGGGCCTGTATCCACACCGGTGCCACTGCGCAAAGAGAACGTAGCTGAGGTGGTCACTCCTGCAAAATCTAGAGGTCCGGAACTGCGGCGCACACCATTAAGCTGGCAGGGCGCCCGGGTCGGGCGTACACGACATTGGAACGGGTACTGCGTGGCCCTCATTATTGTGAATTTCGCTGCGCCGAGACGCCACGTGTCTCAAACCTGATAACCGGCCTGCTGACATTGCTGCTGGTGCACTGTGGGACATTGTTGACTCGTCGAACTGGAGGAGGTGGGCCCCCAAATTTCTAATACATAATCAGTCTCTATACAAGAGGGTCGAGACTGTGGTGGTGAGTTGGAATCTTTTACAAATACCGTGTTTTGCGAATACTGTCTACACGCAGTTCAGCGCTTCCACCATGGGGAAATGTGAGCGCAATCAGCCTCGACTAACTTTTGAACCGCGAAAGTCCAGCAAATCCAGGCAGCAGGCGGCCTCGGACTCGGAGGCCGAGGCTCCTCCAGACAGTCTCACAGCCATTGAGAAGACACTATTGGCCGTACAAAACAGCTTGCAAACGATAGATGGTAAAATTGACAATCTAAATCTCAGAATGGATCACATGTCCACTAAACTGGATAAGCACGCGTTGAGACTGGGGGAAGCCGAAACCCGCATTTCTGAAGCTGAAGATGGGCTGCTGCAAACGACTGAGAAAACGCTTGCCATGGAAAAGGTGCTCGCTGTGATCCAGGTGAAGAACGAGGATTAAGGGGCCCGATCCAGGCGCAACAACATACGCATCACAGGACTGCCCGAATCCACCAATACTGGGCGCCTTGAACCGTATGTCGAGAATTTGCTACAATCTATAATTGGTGCCGAGAATGTTTCAAAAATGCTGATTGTGGAGCGTACTCATAGAACTTTGATAGCCAGACCGCCGCCGGGGGCTCCCCCGAGGCCTCTGATAGCACGTTTACTCAACTACAGAGACAGTGACACAATCCTACGGCTGGCAAGAGAAAAAGGTGATATCGTTCATGAAGGGAACCATCTCGCTTTCTATCCAGACTTCACAGCAGCGGTGCAAGCAGCGCGAAAAGAATATCTCCCAGCCAAGAAGCTCCTCATTGCTGAGAAGATTCCCTACGCAATGTTATATCCTGCGAGACTACGGATAGACATCGACGGGAAATCCAAGATTTTTCACAACCCCAAATCGGCAATGGACTATGTGAAAACCCTCAAGAGACGACATCGTGACGCCTCTAACCGTACTGGCAGCGATGAAGATGCATCTCACCAGCAGAGCTCGGACTGAAGGCGGGCGATGCCTGCCTGACTCTGATGGCAAATCCCCTGCAGGTGCTGGGGAAAGGCGACGGGTGGTCTGGACACTGGAGTCGAGAACTCGTGATGAGAGACTGCTGATATTGTGGTCGACGTCCTGGTTGCTGGACTGGCAGATAAGATTTCATCACTATCTAGGGGGATTGTTTCACTTACTAGTTATTTGACTTTAAAATGCAAGTGCGGGAATTTAGTTGACGGGGCCTCTGTCCACCTCCCGTACATCTTGGGAGGGGTACTGTGTCTCTATGCGCCCCAATGGGTGATCCCCAACACTGTTGGTTCTGTGTGTTTTGGTTTTTTTCATTTTGGGGAGGGTACTGGGATGGCTTTGGCAGGTTGGGGTTGCTGAAGTGGGTGGGGGGCTGGGGGAGTGGGTCTCAGGGGCTGCAACAACGAGGGACACTTGGGGGGCTATGCCATGCTACTGGGTGGGAGGCGGGAGTTTGGGATATACTGGGTTCATATTTGAATATGTTCTTCTTGATTGCACTGTGGATATGGACCGAGCTTGCATGTACTGCACTGACTGATTATATGTTAACTCACAATTTGATGATACGAACACACCACCACTATGGTATTAGGTGATAGATGTACATATCTAACATGGAACGTTCGTGGACTCAACTCTCCTCAAAAGATTAGAAAGATATTTGCTTATTTGGATAGACAGGGAATACAAGTTGCACTACTGCAGGAGACGCACCTTACCACTAAGTCTGAGACAGGGGTAGCACGCAGGTGGGCCGGATACAAACTGGCTTCGTCTTACTCCGCTTAGGCTCGAGGAGTTCTGATCCTGATCAAAAAAGGTACACCATTTACGCCCATTAACACATACACTGATAGCGAAGGGCGCTGTGCCATGGTCCATGGCAAACTGGGTATGACACTTATTACTATTGTCAATATATATGGTCCTGTTGTGGATGAGCCACAGGTTTTTCATCGCATGTTTAATGTGCTGCGGCGCTGGCCGGAATCAACAATAATATGGGGGGGCGATTTCAACACTCATATGGATCCACTGCGGGATAAGTCCAGTCCTCACGTCTCTCGTACACTCAAGGTAGCTCAATGTATAAGAAACGCCATGGTGGAATTTGGATTACTAGATGTTTGGTGCACTAGACACGCAGAGACATGCATCGGTACACATGCCACGCCCGCACACAGCAGCTGGTCCCGCCTGGACTATTGGCTCCTGGGTGAGAAAGCCAATGACTGGGTTACAGAGGTGGAGATCCTACCTCGCACACTGTCCGATCACAATCCAGTGCGACTGGCGCTCACTATTCCCACAAATCCGCGGCGTCCATTTACCTGGCGATTCGCTGCGGAAGCTCTCTTGGACCCTATATATGAAGACACAGCGATAACACAGAATTAAATGTAGGAACTGTTGACAGCGCGGCCACCTTGTGGCAGGCCTTCAAAGTGACTATACGTGGGGTCTGTATTAGCACCACAGCGGGAATCCTGCAAGACATTAGAGGTCAACTGCACAAATTAGAATCCTCATTGGGGGACCTTGAACAGGACTATGCGTCCGCACCATGTACATCCACATTAGCTCGCATACATGAGACGCTTCTGGAATATGATTCGTTAGCAAAGCAAGAAATCAATTACATCTCACGTAGACACGTCGCTAGATCATACGGGGAAGGGGGCAGACCGGGCAGACAGTTGGCCTTTAAATTGAAGTTTAGGGCCGATCATCATCACATTTCTAAAATAGTGGATGACCAGGGTAATGAGCACTACGCGCCCCAAGATATAGTGGACCAATTCAGGGATTGTTACAAATCAATGTACACTTCTCGTGGGAGCCTAGATGGTAACGCACTGGAAGACTATCTCTCTGACATTGCATGTGCATGGTTGGGAGACGGGCAGCGTGAATATCTCAGCCAGCCAATTGACAAAGCCGATGTGAGAGCTGCGATTCTCTCTCTACCTAACAAAAAGGCACCGGGACCAGACGGTCTATCAGCGGAATTTTATAAAACATATGTGGATCTGCTGACGCCTTACTTACTCGAAGTGCATGCCGAAGCACACGAGACCGGTAAACTGCCGCCTTCCCTCAGGCAGGCCGTGGTCATAGCGTTGCTTAAAAAAGACAAATCTCCGTCCGCTTGTGATTCGTATCGCCCCCTCTCATTGATTAATCTGGACGCGAAAATCCTCGCCAAAATTTTAGCTACTAAACTCCAGCCGTTAATGCCTCATTTAATCTTACCGGATCAATCTGGCTTTATACCTGAAAGATCAACGTCTAACAACCTAAGAACCATTTTTGCCATGTTTCACGTGTTGAACATTGACCGCCCTGCAGCGGCAGTCATGCTAGACGCGGCTAAAGCATTCGACTTGATCGAATGGCAGTACATGTTCCGCGTTTTAACCCGTATGGGGTTTCCATCTATCTTCCTAAGATAGGTGCAACTATTATATACTGAACCATCGGCGATGGTACGGATCGGAGGATTCACTTCCAAGCCTTTTTGTATTGAACGAGGCACACGACAGGGGTGCCCACTGTCACCACTATTGTTCGCCATTATGCTCGAACCCTTGGCCTGCGTAATTAGGCAGCCACACAGAGAAGCGGCGCTCAATTTTCACCACCGCCCAGTAGGCATTTCCCTTTACGCTGATGATATGGTGTTGTTTATTTGTGAACCACAGCCGTACCTTGCCCAGGTGCTACGGGAATATATCTGATTCTGCTTATTTTCAGGTCTCAACATAAATTGGGATAAATCGGTTGTAATACCATTGACGACAATCACCGCTCCCCCAAGTATGGAGTACCCACTATTGTGGTCCACGGAGCCGGTCAAGTACTTGGAGGTGTGGGTACACCGCGATCCTGAAGTGGTCATAAGGGAGAACTACGGTAAAGCATGTATGGATTTAGAGCAACAAGTGGACAGATGGTCGGCGCTACCATTATCCCTGGCAGATCGCATAGCCTTGATAAAAATGGTTATTCTGCCTCGTTTCTTGTATCTTTTTAGTAATATTCCTATAAAACTGACGGCCTATTTTTTTTAAACGGTGCGCACTCACCTACTAAGACTAATCTGGAGAGGCAAAACGGCCCGAGTAGGCTGGAATACGCTCACGCTGGACTACGATAGAGGAGGCTTTAACGCCCCAGATTTCTATCTTTATTATTTATGCGCCCAAGCGCAATATGCATATCATTGGTATCACCCACACGATTTCACACCACACGTAGCAATAGAAGATGGAGACGCACACCCCGTCCCACTTGCTGGTGTGCTCACACATACACACAGAGGTACACCGAGGGCCGAAATTAACACTTTGGATGTTACTATAGGGGCTTGGCAGCTGATCGGGAAAATTACAAATAAGCTCCCCCTGTATGCCCCGGCCATGCCACTAGCACACCATGCAGCGCTCTCAGTGACTCACGAGCTTGGGTCGATGAGGTTACTCAGGGAGGTGGGAATGGACCGTATGCAAGACATATACCCTGATGGGCACTTTATAACAGCTGAAGACACACAACACATTGTCAATCAACCTCTCTTATTCCAGTTCACGGTCCATCGATTGAAACTTGCACTTAAAAAACATTATACGACCTTCCCTGCTGAACCCGCTACATTAAAAGCCCTACAGCTATTACTGGTAGCTCCCACGCGGCACCAGATGATCACTAAATTGTACAGGGCGGTACGAGAGGAAACAGTGAGAGCTACTGATAGAAGTTTACACCGCTGGAACGAGAGGCTTGACCCCCCCACTGACATCCATAGAGTGGGAACAGATTTGTGCCCTTACGGGCAAACTCACTTCTAACGGAAACTTGAGACTCATTCATTTCAAATATATCCACCAGGTCTACCACACGCCTCTCAAATTATACACTTATGGCCTTAGGGACACGAGTAACTGTAAAAGATGCGGACATTTGGATGCGGACTTCTGGCATCTTGCGTGGTACTGCACACCAGTGGCTCAATATTGGGCCGCAATACTGAATTGCATTCAGCACATGTCAGGGGCTACAATGGAGTGCACACCTGTGGTATGCCTACTCAGTTATGTTCCTGGACTAAAGGGAGTGCTAGGTAGGTTTGTGAGACTCGCACTCTTATTGGCAAAGAGACGCATAGAGCTTACCTGGGAGAGCAAACTAACCCCACGTCTCAAGCACTGGGTCCGTGACATGATATACTGTAAAGACAATCTCGAATTATATGCAGAGGAACTCCCTACATCCTCTAAACCTAAGGATATATGGGAACCCTTGCGTCAATATCTTTTAGAACAGACTCAAGCAGAAGAGGCCCCTGAAATTGAGGAAGGTTCAACCTTTTGTTTACATTTCAATTATGACTGTGATATAAGAGTGCATGCATTTCATATACCAGTACTTCAGCTGCAATGTATATAACAGTGCCTATGTTATTATGTGTTACTATATGACTTGATACAATAACCGCCCTGCGTGGCGATGGCAGTCACTGTCTATTTTTTGATCTTAATAAAATTTAAAAATAAAAAAATCCTAGACAGCGAGGGCACCTCGCCGCCTATCAATTCCTGGTCATTAGTAATGACACCTCGTTCCAGCGCCGATGGTGGTGGCTGTGCAGAGCAGGAGGCTGGAGCTTGAGCTAGAGCTGGAAGCACTGGAAGTGCTGAAAAGGCAGCAGGCACAGTTTCCACTACTTGTACTGTATTTTGATTTCTACTATTAAATTCCCCTGGCAGCCTATTCTGACCAACAGAGCCATCATAAGCAGCAGACGCAGCACCAGGAGCAAGTGCTAATATAGATTGTTCGGCGTCTGCTCCAGCTCCTTCTCCTTCTCCCACTGCCACTGCCGTAGAAGTTATAGCCATGTTACCAGAATTGGATAGCCTAGAAATAATGGCCTTGACTTCGCCCTTTGTGGCTACCCATTTACGCAGCGGGCTGGCCCCGGGGCCAACGTTTGCAGTAGTTGCTGATGCCTCCTTTAATCGCCCCATTGCGTCAGTCACTTGTTGCTTCGCTCCCCCACCACGGCCTTTGCCGCCTTTGCCTGCCCTAACGACCTTTAGACCCTTTGGGGCATATTTACGTTCCCTGGCGCATCCCTGCAAATCAGCAGGGATGCGCCAGGGAAGATGCGTCACGCAAGTTTGCCCTTGCGCCACCGCCGATGCACCGCATTTACAATGCGGTGCGCCGTGGCGCACGGATGGGCAGATGCGTGTCGCATCCCCCGACGGAAAGGCGGCGCATTGCTGGAGTCGCGTCGCGCTTGCGACGCGGCTCCAGCAAGGTTCGGGGGTGCCCTATGCCTAACATGCTGCGTCAATCCTTACGCCTGCTTCAAGCAGGCGCAGGGTTTTGACGCAGCATGGGCGTAAAAGTGACTCAGTGAAATCTTGTAGATTTCACTGCGTCACTTTTACGAGGCGTACCTGCGAGGGAACGCCCACCCTGCGCCGGAACGCCCACATGAAACCTGACGCAGGTTTCATGTGGCGCAGGGGTTTACAACGTGACGCATCTCCCTAGATGCGTCACGTTGTAAATATTGCGCAACGTGGCGCATGTTTTGCGTCGCCGCTGCGTCTAATAAGTGACGCAACGGCGGCGCAAAAGTGGCGCAAGGGGCTTGTAAATATGCCCCTTTCTTTTTACGCCTTTCCCCCCTACAGGGGTGTTGGTTTTTGGGCTGCCAGGATCCCCTGACTCATTAGTGCAGCTAATCGAATGCTCCGCATGGTGATTAGGCTGAATACTTTCCAAACCTTGTGCAGGGTTAGGCCGCACCAAATCTACAGCCCGTTCAGTTCGAGTTGCTTCGGTGGGCCCAATATCAACAGAGTTACAGATTGATTGCTCTAAGGGATCCCTTATATTATTATTTTTAAAGCAGTTCCCATTTCCTAGGCCTGCACCTATAGCGCTGTTCAATGACTGAGTGCCAGTTTCAACAGGATCCTCTGAGATTGGTCCACTGAATCCTACAGTAGGCGCTAAATTAACAGTTGTGATATCAGTTGAACTGTCTCCTGAATCAATATGCACCCCTTTGTTCGCATAATCATCTTTCTCCATTCTATTTTTAGATATTGCGCCATTCGCCAAATCTATTGCAGCTAGTTCCATTGCCCTACCAACTTCTTGACAAATAGGGGCAGGGGATGTTAAAGATGTATCCAATATATTAGTTGTTCCAACCTAGTCTCCCCAGCCCTCCTGGACCGCAGCATTTAGCACTTCAGCGATCTCAACTCCCGGAATGGAGTTCTCAGACCCGCAGGACTGTAGTAATTCAGTTGCTCTCCCAGAGCGTAGCAACTTCAAAATTGGCTTTCCAAGCTGAGACCCGGCACCAGCACCGAGCCCGAGAGTGTATACACCATCAGTCAGGGAGTGCACGCTGACAGCTCACCTGTGGACGCGATGTTGCTGCAGTTTCCTCCGTCATTATCCAGACCTCCCACAGCTTTCCCAGCCGTGGTAGACGCTTCATTACGGCCGCGTCCTTTAGCGGTGCGCTGTGGAGCCATGCCGGCCTCCTTCACCACCTTCTCTAAAGGCCCCGCTGAACGCCGCCTGTATCCACAAACCAGAGAGCTACTCCCGAGCTCATCAAACGCCTGCAGCGGTACCGGCGATGGAGTCCACCGTACAGCGCGATTTGCGTAGACTTCTCTTTTCACCTGGGCAATCCGGCACATTTGTTTTTTATCGTAAGTACTATGTCCCGTTCGAGTTCAGATTATAATAAGGCACAGCATTGCATTAGTAAGTGCCTGCAATGTGTTGAAGAGAGGCAGGCGTGCTGTCGGCGGCTCACTGGGAGCTCGCGGGAGGAGCAGAGAGGAGCGTCCTCAAGCGCGGAGTCAATCCGCCATCTTCCCTTTCCCGTTATCTCTTCCCTTTCCCGTTATCGACTTTTCGTTATTACACATATCCTACAGTAACAAGGTACGACACATATCAAAAACATATAGATGTATTTAATTTCTCTTCCAAACAAATCGTCAATATGGCTGCAAAGCTGAATAATCAGTAGCAGTCCACAGAGGAGGTAGTCCAGTTCAAATACACACAGGAGGAAACCACGGGCCCCTCAAAAAACTATGGTGTTTATCACAAATATATGAATGCTATTATGCTTATTTGGACTCCTCCAATCTAGAAAGTTGATGCGTTTCGGCCTATCCATTCAGGCCTCTTCAGTACAAGGGAAGAAAAAAAATGACCTAAGGGATAATACAATATATGTTTTTAAAATCTTCACTGGGTGCCGGTGATAAAAAATGTTTTAATAAGAACACCGTGCACCTGGTGTACTGTTTTCACACTCAACTCAAAGTGGGTAATTCTCACACCTTAGACAGACCTCACTAACATTAATAACTTCACTCAATGGTCTTACTAGAGTAGGTCAGGCCACCCATGTGTGAAAGGGACAATCAGGACTGGTTAGTACAGTTTGCAACTCAACATGCTAATGTGACCGTCGGTAGAACACAGTGCAAGCTATTAATGCCAACTGATGGGATGCATGCCTTATCCACCCAAGGTGTCACAGTCTACCAGAGACGGTGGCAGGGCCGGACTGGTGATTCCGGGCACCGGGCAATCCCCCGGTAGGCCGGATGGGGTGGGGGCCGGTTTTTTCAGATGGGGCCGGTTTTGCTGGGGCCGATTTTTGGTCCGTGAGTCAGAGTCAGACTGTACTGTAGACAGTAGCATGTCTGTCTGACCTACGCTCCACTCCGTGCGGGGAAAAAGCACAACTGCCATTGGGGTCAGGATAGTGCACTGTGCACCCGGTGCAGGCAGAGGAAGGCAGGTAATGAATAAAATGGCAGGCTAATGGTGCCGGTGTTACTCTTGACTTCACCCTTAGGGTGGGGCTGCCTGCTGGTGTCCAATTGTCATGCGCATTGCGGCTCGCCCTCGCGCAATTAAAAGTGCGCGTGAGTTAGTGGTGAGGCGAGGAGGCCCTGATCGAGACGACTGAGAGGCACCCAGGCAGGCCTGGAGGCACCGTGCGGCTGCAGGTGAGTGTCTGTCCGTCCAGACTCGGGGTGGCATGATGGCATCATCATGGGCAGTGCAGTGGGCGGGTGGCCGGGCAGGGATTAAAAGCAAATGTATAGGCCCCGGCCCGGTTCTGCGCAGTGGATTATTTGTTCCAGTCAGGCCTGGCTCCAGTTTGTGAGAGCGGTGGAGCGAGGTGGCTTGCGCACCGTCGCGACCCGTGGCTGGCAGTGGATGCAATAAATCAAAAATTTTAATCATGATGATTGTCATTGTGACTGTGACAATCAAAATGATTAAAATGTCTGATTTATTGCAGCCACGCGTGACGCGGCGGTGCGAGGCGAGCAGGGCAGGGCAACTGCATGGGGCTGCCACGGGCGCCGCGTCCGGGCCACGATTAAAGTAGAAAGAGCCTCAGCCGAGGTAAATTAATACAGGCCCGGGCCCGGTTCTACTTCTGCGCTGCGCAGTGGAGACGACCGTGAGGAGATGATTGCCAGCACCCCACCGCCCCCAATCTGCCCCCGGGTCCGACTCTGATTCACTTTCAAAGCCGTAAACAGTTTGATATTAGGGCGGGTGCTCAGTGTTAAGACATGTTCAGACATGTTAAGGCAAAGGGGCAGTGGAGACACCAGCAATAATGGCAGGGAAGGAGGAAAAGATGGAAGGGATGAAGAGATGAAGGTGGGAGGAAGGGATAAGTAAAGAAGGAGGGAGAGAGAAAGCGAGGAAAGACTTCTAGAAGAGAAAGATAAATGAAGCATGAGAGTGAAGGGCAAGGGGTTGTCCGGAGGGATGACAGGAGTAGGGGATGGGAGAGAAGAAAGGAAGAATAGGCGCGGAGAGAGAAGGGCTAGAAAACTGCTTTGGACAGACAGAAGGAAGGGAGTTTGCAAGGGAATGAAGACTGACAAGTGAAGGAAACCAGTGAGAAAGGGAGGGTAGAACGACGGAAGAGAAGAAAAAGGGAAAGATGGCGGTAAGAGAATGAATGATTGAGGAAGGAGAAGCCACAATGTGTCTCGGCTAGAAAAGCCCACAAGGCTTCTATCTGAGGTATGAATCTTGGCAAAGCCAATTCAGCCATTCAGCCTTCTGAGGTCGATACATTGACTCCCTTTAAATTAGTTCATAGCAGAACGTTATTTAAAATTCTTATAAAAGGCAAAACCTACTGCATTACGACCTATGCAGCCAGGCCAGTTTGTGAGTGAGAGCGAGGTGGCCTGATGGAAACAACGTTTACAACGCATGCATTACATCGCATGCTATTACATCGCGGTTTTTACAACGCAAGTCGTTACAACGACTTGCGCTGGAGGGCGCTATAGGACAAGGAATAGTTTAATTTACTATCCAACACCTTCCCTACTGTACGTAGGCTGGAGTTGGAATAGTAAATTAAACTACTCCTAAGTCCAGCGCCCTCCAACGCAAGTCGTTGTAACGACTTGCGTTGTAAAAACCGCGATGTAATAGCATGCGATGTAAATGCATGCGTTGTAACATCGTATATTCGGCCTGATGGGGGGGCCCCCTCCATGTGCTTTGTAATGAAAAATGTGCTGTAAAATGCACCATTTTGGTCTGTCTTCTTCCAAACTTTTCTTAGGGGGGAGAACCCCCCCAAACCCCCCTATTAGTGGTCGGGATCGCTCGCTGCGCTCGCTCGCTACGTGCCGGACGGGGGCTGGTCTGGCAAAATTTGCCAGGGCTGCTTTCAGTTCCCAGTCCGGCCCTGGACGGTGGTCCCAATAATTATAAAGAACATCAAACGACAGTACTCCCATCACTCGTCAGGCTAGTTGGGGTTACTCAGTCACCGTAACGTGGAGAGATCCGTATCCATTGGTGTGTGTTCACTCTCTCGATAACAGAGTTCTGCCTGTAATGGTGGATTCAAAACGTCCACTGGGAGTTTGTCAGTCGGCCCTCAGGCGTGAAACTGTGTGAGGTGAAAATAAACAATAATATGAAATGGCGGCCCACGGCCCCGGAGGCCGTCCGGTGTCTAACCCGGAGCGGCGGCTGCGCGTGCAAGGCTAAAAACTCTAAGCAGTCTTACCATACTGTGCAAGGAAGGAGTCTCATAGTCGAACTGCCATCCTACCTCTCCATCCGATCAGGTTAGTGGAAGCCTGAAAGGAAAAACTCTCAGCGGTGAGCGAGTCGGGTGGAAATGCTGGGGAAGTCAGATGTTCATAAAAGGGGAACCGCCTATAGTCTCTTAAAGGTGCAGTGCTCACCGCACCGCCGCATCTAAATCATGATGGTTTTGGTAAGCGGAAGTGAAGGTGTCAGGTGGAATCCTCGTGATGTCAAACCGGAGGGTAAAGGCCACATGCAAGGCTATGGTGTGCCACTGAAACCTTCCCTTCACCAGATTTATGGGGACCAAATTATTAATCATACATCAGACATCGAATGATCACTACGATCGTAGGACAAGACCAGAGCATCTTCACCATCTCCATACATTTACAAGCATATCTACATGCATGGTATTAACAAATCCAGTAATGGTGCAAATATACATATATACACATTTATATACAGACTGTCGGTCACCTCTCCCATCTGTTCTAGACAGTGTAAAGCAAGTGTACATAAATTGAATACATCGATATGTACAACAGTATGTTGGAAAAAAATCAAGAAAACATTATAGCTGTACAGTCCTTCGAGGGGAGTTATAATCCAAGGGGAAATATATTGCAGGGAATATAATAGAAGACCTATATATATGTTACTTAAATCCACCCATGGGTTGACTCTTGCGGCAAGTCATAGGTGTCTAAATCAGTGCCCACATTTCATCAAATTCATTCAAACCTTGTGTTGCTGTCCCATATTTTCCTATCATTCTTGCTTCATTTCTATTAAGGACTGATCCCAAATTATGTGCTTGATTGTTACTCTGGAATACAAACAACACTGACCATTGGATATCATTCTCAGTGTGTTTCTGTTGTTGGTAGTGTTGTACTAGTGGGGCACCTTGTACTACAAACTTCAGTCTGGACCTATGTTGCAGAATTCTTGTTTTTACTGTTTGGGTAGTTTGTCCTATGTAGAACAAATCACATGGGCATTTTATACAGTAGATGACATTTTTGTATTGCAATTGAAAAATCTATTTTGGTAGTGAGTTTTACCTCTGATGGTGATAGATTTAGTGTCTCTTGTTTTTTGACAAGCAGCACAATTGTTGCACTTGTAATCCCCAAGACTGGAGGTAGACCCAACATCCCTAGTAAGTCCTTACTTTTTTCTGCTGGCTGTGTGGTCTTGATAAGTTGCTGGCGTAAATTGCTCCCCCTGCGAAAGGAGAACATGGGTTTGGGCATCTCTACATGATTGAGCATTTTCCAATTCCGTAGTTTTATATTTTTAACTTTGTTGGCTTTGGGTTATATGTTAGTACACAGGTCAATGGGCTGATTTCAGGCCGAGTTTTTGGGCTGAGCAATTCTTCCCTTGGTGTATACCATGCCTGTTTGAGTGCCCCCCTTACCATTTTTTTCGGGTAGACTCTATTTATGAGTTTATTCTTGAAGGACTCTGCATTTTCAAAAAAGTCCTCTTTGTTGATGCAATTTCTCCAGATCTGGAGGAATTGCCCATAGGGTAAGATCTCTTTTAGACTGCGGGGGTGCCCACTTGTTAAATGGAGCAGAGTATTCCGGTCAGTGGGTTTGTATATAGGCTCACTTTCAGAGTACCAGCTTGATTTTGTATCCACAAGTCTAGGAAATTAATCTTCTCTGAGTCATATGAAATGGTAAATTGAGATCAGGGTCACGGGCGTTAAGCCAACCATGAAAGTGTTCTAATGTGGTGTGATATCCCTCCCATATCATCAGAGTATCATTGAAATACCGAAACCAATGCAATCTGTGCATTTTGTAAGGGTTCGAAGTATTATAAATCCAACTGTTTTCAAAACAATCCATTACTAGGTTGGCTATCTCTGGAGCAAAACAACACCCCATGGCATCTCCTTTTATCTGCAAATACAAACTGCCCTTGAAACTGAAAAAATTGTTCTTCAGGCATAAGGTTGCCAGGGCCACCACAAATTCAGTAGGCACTTCATGTGGACGCTGTCTAGAATAAAGGGTGTTTTTGAGTACTACTAAGGCTTCATCTTGGGGAATATTTGTGTTCAGCGCCTTAATATCAAAAGTTATTGGTCAAGATATTGGTTGTTGTCATTGAATGGGAGATTTCGATTTTATTAATCAGATCCATCGAGTCCTTAATGTAAGATCTCGTAGTTACCACAAAGGGTTTAAAAATGTGTCTGTTTATTTTGCGAGGGGCTCTAGGAGAGAACCACTTGCTGAAATAATTGGCCGTCACAGGGGGTTTTCTGTACTTTTATGAATCCTGGGCAAGACATATATGTTAGGAATCTTGCACTCTTTTGCATTCAGAAATTCGAATTCCTTTTTTGCATATCGAGCCCTCTTCTAGGGCTTGGGTAGTCAGTTCTAGGATCCTGCCTGAGATCTCCTGGGTAGGATTCTCTTGTATTGGTCTGTAATGGGTACTATTGTTAAGTTGCCGCATTACTTTTCCGTCATATGGGGCGCTGTCCCAAACAACAATCCCACCCCCCTTGCCGGCTGGTTTGATAACCATAGAGCAGAGGTCTTTAAACTTTTGTGGGCTGAGCCCCCCCATCTAAACCTTTTTACACGTCGAGCCCCCCCACCACCACCACCTGACAAAAAAGTTCTGGAAGCTGGACTCTGCATCATTGATGGCCATTCCCTCCTGGAGAGCCCAGGTCGTATAGGGCAAATATTATTAAATAAAGTAAGAGTGTTAAGTAAACTGAAGTTTTTGTAGTGCTTGTGCTTATTATAAAGTTCAAATGAAAAGTCTCCAAGAAAACATTAGCACAAAAAATTACATTGGTGCTTTATTTTTCACATAAAACACAAAATTTAGGATAGATTAGTAAAAACACTCCCAAAACACAGGTGAGGGGTGTGCCTGTTTTTCTCCACAGAGACAGTCAATGTGTGGATGGATTCTTGCTTCTGCCATCCTTAGGTTGTGCTCCACTTCCAGTCTTGAGCAGTACCTGAAAACGGGAGTGCTCACAAAATTTTGTAATATATTTTTTGCAGTTTTATATAGCGCGAACATGACCCAAAGGTATTGGAGCGCTTTACAGGAGCATCTTTTACATTACACAAGCAAACATTCATTTTTTGTAAGCACAGGGAGATTAAGTGATTTAACCCAGAATCACAGGATGTTGAGCAGACACCAAGAATTGAACTTGGTTCCCCAGCTCCACAGTCATCAACTCTGGCTGTTACGCCACATCCTTGCCCCTAAACAAGATATCAGAAAAAGGGGTTCCACAAAACATGCTTTCTGACACAATTGAAAAATCCGTGATTATGTGGAGTATGGCCAGGTGTTGCCATGCCAGTAGGAGGCCAGCCACAGTTTTCCAAGAAGGCCTAGGGGACATTTACATCATACACATGTGATATAAGTGATTCAAGAGGATATATACATCTTTATTCTCTAGCAGCCTCAAGAGTCAATTTGTTAGCATAGTTGGCTTGTAAAGAAGATCGCTTTTCAAAGCTTCAGAAATAGCTGCACAAGAAAGCATTTGAATTTGGTCTATGAAAGAAGTGAGGACAGATGGTAGGCATACTTCACAATATTTATTATATTAGGCTTGTGGACTCAGCTCTAGGGATTGGAACATGTTAAACAAACTCCAGCGACTTTAATCAAGGTCAAAATCATTTTTCGTAAGTCACTGGTAAATTAAGTGATTTTGCCCAGGATCACATGATGTTGAGCTGATGCCAGGACTCGAAACTCGGGCCCCAGAACCAAAGTCAGCACCTATGGCATTAATGCCAAATCCGCTCCTCCTTGAAACATCCAACATTCCCACTAGTAGTGGAATGAAGGGGAAAGGAGCGAGGCTTTAAAAAAATAAAACAAAAAGCTCTTCACTCTTACCTGCAAGAGAATGGAATCTTCAGGAAGGATACAACCGTTGTAAATTCCTTGCAGTGAAATGCAGTAGCTGCGAGGATACAAACCAGGATAACCTTGAGGGGGAAGGGTTCAAGAGCGAGGCGAACGGCAGCAACCAGATGTTAAATTCAGCAACCATGAGGCAAAAGGCAACAGTGTAGAAGTGCTGTTTCATCAGCAAAGTTGAAGTATTTTGCAGCTTTATGTATACAAAATTCGCGTCACTCCCTGGCATCTCTCCTGCTGACCCATTCATTGGAGGAACGTCAGTGCTGACGTCAAAGCAGTGCTCTGCTGCAGAAACTACATGCTGATTGGCCGTTCTGAATGACTACTCCAATCAGAGAGCCCTACCTCGAGATGGGGGTATGAAACACAGGCAGCAAACGTACTTCTGACGTGGGAAGCAACCAGGGGCGCAACTAGACCCGAACTTCGGGGGGGGGTCTAAGACTCCCAGCCAGGGCTGGCCCTAACACTGGTCACGCACGGTGCAACAGTCTTTTTGTGCGCCCCCTCTCCCATTTCCTCCTTCTCCATGAATTCCCTCACTACCACTCGCCAACAATGCACGTCATCTCTCTATAGCCCCTTTCTGACCAACATTTCACTTTTTTATAGGGCTACCCATAGTTTACTAACACTCAGTTCTGTGATCTGCATGGTACACACTCTTTGTAGCAGGCACATTAGCCCTCTGCGCTGTGTGGGTGACAGGAGAGCCCATGTGATTGCAGGGTGAGCGATGCAACAAGGTGAGAGTAGGGTGAGAGGAGTGACTGCAGGGTGAGTGAGGTGACCATATGAATTTGGGTGCGGATGTAGGTGCAGAGTGGGACAAATTAATGTATGGTTAGTGATGGGCTTGTTTGAGTGAGATTGGAGAGTGAGCAGTGAGGGGGACAGGTGAGTGAAGTGTCACATGAGCAGGGTGAGTAGTGTGCTCTTGTGGCTGCAGGGTGAGGTACAAGGTGAACAGCGCAAGAGCATTGTGAGTGCAGAGTGATCACTGTGAGTGCAGAGTGAGCAGTGTGAGTGCAGAGTGAGCAGTGTGCTCCTGTGACCGCAGGGTAAGTGGAGGGAGAACGGTGTGAGTTCATTGCGAGTGACGTAAGTGCAGTGTGAGCTGGTAGTGTGAGGGCATGGTGATCAGTGTGAGTACATTGTGATCCCTGTGAGTGCAGGGTGAGTGTGAAAGTGAAGGGTGAGAATGAGGAGTGAGTTGTCTGAATGCAGGGTGCATTCCCAGACACAGTTGAAGTTACTCAGCACGTTATTGAGGGCTGGCATAGGGTTTCAGATATAAGTCAAACTATTGCTTTTATGGCATAATCAGGGTCCAGGGATCGAGGGTAGAGGAAATAAATATTGTGCTCATCCTGCAACAAACTTCCAGTCTTGCGATTAGGGTTCCTAGCTCCTTATATTGATGTCCCAGACGGTACAAAAATAAGCAGTCCCCTAAAACCTATTTTCAGCACTTATCTGTGCATACTTGGAGCAGCAAAAATAAATAGAAAACATTTTTAATTGTGTTCTAGGGCTGCCTGAATGATCCATGACTGATAATTAAAGGGAACAAAGATTGAAAAGTCACGTTACAAATGAATACATACTATTTTATTTATAACCCTATTTAGTGTCAAGACAAGGCCTTTGCAGGGTCTTTAAACAACACATGGCTGCCATTTTTCTTTTGGTAACCCTACTTTATATTCCTTTTCATGAAATGCATTCTCACACTAAGGCAGTACAAAATAGAAAACCAAATGTAAGGAATAGACTGAGTGGGGGCCCAGGGGGTACTGGAACCAGAAAACAAACCGCCTCTGTAACCAGTTTACAAAGGTATGTAAATATGCACATGGTCTTTAAAGACGTGTGAAAAACTCGGGCGTGCCGGAGATAAGACTCCAGACACTGCCCAGCCGAGCCCACAGCAGCTCGAGCTGCAGCAGCAGCCCGGGCTGAGACACACGACCGCAGGGGCTGAAGCCCTTTCAGCCTAATGGATGTTGCGTGCCTGGAAGCAACAATGGAAGGTGAAGTGGTGGGGTGGGGTGTAGTGCGCGCCCCCCCGAGGGGATGCTGCGCCCCACAGTTTTTTAATTTTTAATTTTTATTTTTTTATTTATTCTGGTCAGCAGACAAAAAACAGCAAGTCAATCGTTACACAGCTTAACGTCATGTGAGTCATTGCGCCCCACAGTTTGAAGACCTATGACATAGAGGTATTGTTAGCGAATTTACGTATAGCCAGTGATTCAGCTTTTGATCAGTTTTGTTTGAAGAAAAGTATTCTGTCATTAAGTTGCTCTACCTCTCTGATAATAGTCTCTTCGAAAGCCAGGATCTCTGGAGACATGGTGGTACTTTCTGGGCAAAAGTTAGATTTATTTTTGAGGCCACTTACATTGGTCTCACTCGTGTCAACCGCATTGGCAAAGTAAGTTTTGAGTCTAATTTTGCCAAGAAATTGTAAAATTTCTGCTTTGGTCTCTACCAGGGCTTGAACTTTAAGCGGAATAAGGAGAGACCTTTCCTTAATATCTTCGACTCGGCATCAGACAATTCATATGAAGATAGGTTATATAGAGGAATAGGTTCAGGTGCGCTGGTGGATTGTAAACCTGCTACTGTCGGTATATTCTCCTCCTGGTTCTGAAAATGATGGGTAGGGCAGCAGATGCAGTCCATCGTCAACAATGTGGCCAGACGGGGTCTTTCTTCCACATCATTTGGGACTGCCTAGTAGTTCAAACATTTTAGGAAGCGGTGGTGGAGTGCTTGAATGCAGTGTGTGGGAGTGCAATGCCGATCTCCACCAAGTGGTGTCTTGTTAATGTATGGGAGGAAACAGACCTGAATTTGGCGGAACGGACTTGGATGACCCTGGGCCTGGCGATAGCCAAACGTAGCATTGCACGTCTCTGGGGCGGGACGGCTCATGCTCCCCTCCTGGGAGATTGTAAACGGGATATGGACAGGTGGATAGTGGCAGAGAAAGTGGTCTACAAAGTCGTGGCTGCCCTAAAAACTGGGAGAAAATCTGGGGCAGTTGGAATGCCTATAGGGGAAGCCCTTGCGGTTCCCACAACCCAGCGATCGTCATGAACACTGTCCCTCAGGCCAACATCCACAACGCCATATTGGGGGTGGAGGAGATGGGAGAGGGGAATGAGACAAGCGCGCACTGAGGTGCAATCCATACATCAACCATGTGCGTGTATCCTCCGTGGTATTTGCATTGCTTTCTTAGTTGCTGTGAATTTAATTTAAAACAAACTAATTAAAGAAAATATGAAATCTGTCAGAAAAAGCTAACCACTCTACCATACTGACAGAGTTGATCATTTATGTAGATCAATTTCAGATAAGCAAACTACAAATAGGTTAAAATTTGATGCACCATTACACCAATGGTTTAGCACTGTAAACCACCTTTTTTTCTCTGACCATGATAGGCCAAAGGTTGAATCCATGTTCCCGGAAGATAAGTGGATTAGACATTTTACCAGAGTTTATCAGTCAAGCAAAAGGTGCCCACTAGTTTATGATGCTCCCCGTAGGAATTATACCCTAGAGCCGGTCCAACAGAACTTCACCACTCCTACAGAACTATGCGAAGTAATCTCGGTCATTAATCAGTCCGCTTCGGGGAAAACGCTAGGACCAGACGATTTGCCAGCTGATGTTTTCAAATTCAACATTCAACTATGGGCTCCTGTGTTAACAAATGTACTTCGGAGCACTGTGGCTGGCCCTATTGCTGGGTCCTGGAGGTTGGCTATTACAGTCCCCATTTTTAAAAAAGGGGACAAATTGTCACCTGCATGTTAGAGACCAAACTCCTTTATCAATTCAACCGTGAAAATTTTAGGACAAGTTACTTTTGACTCGCCTGGAGGCTTGGGCAGAAGAAAACAATATCTTGTCAAAAGTCCAGTTTGGTTTTAGATAAGGGATAGGTACGATGGAACAAGCACTAAATCTTCACCTTATTGCGAGGAAATACGTGATGGCAAAAAAGGGGACCCTACACATGGCTTTTATTGAGTTAACAAGTGTCTTCGATTTAGTCAACCGTGGAAAATAATGGAAAATAATGGAGGATATGAGGATTTATGCCGAATTCTTAATCTTATACGGCGACTACATTACGATTTAAAAGTTACAGTGCGATTTGGCCCACAAGGTGAAAAACTTCCCAAATAGGCTCGTCAAGAGGAGCGAGACAGTGATGCATTTTAGCCCCCTTCCTTTTTTGCTTTATATATATGGAATGAGTAAGCACTTAATAAGGCTAGGAAGGGTCCTGCCTAAAATGGGAGATCGATTGATACCGATCCTGCTATACGCAGATGATGCAGTATTAATTGCCCGTAAGGCAAATGGTCTCCAGGGGTTATTGGACCACTTTGTGGGTTTTATGCAGGACCTGGATTTAAAAGTAAATTACTCTAAGTCCTACATAATGACCTGTGGGCCCTTAAACACTAAAACAAAGCGCTTCACAATGAGAAGACAATACATTTTAATTATCCAGGGCTAACATTCAGCTCATCGTTCTTGTGGAAATATCTCCTTTTGGCGACAACACAACAATTTGGCAGGAATATTGAGCCCATTTTCCGATTTGCACATAAATTAAAACATAAACCGATAGCTGAGATGATAACCTTATATAAAACAAAATGTATATCGGCAGCCCGTCATGGTGTGGGAGTTTGGGGGTATTATAAAGTAGATGCACTCCAATGCAAGTAAAATGGTTTTACACGTAAATTGATCGCCATCACCAAAAATTCTGCAAACTTTCTTTGCCATGAGGAACTGGGTTTACCTTATGTGGAGGACCAGATCGGTATAACCCCACTCCTCCTGTGGATTAAATGTTGGCAGAATCCAGAGGTGGTACTGGTAAGGACATGTATTACTGATTGCTTATCCTTAGATAAGGCTAACAGGATACCTTGGTTTGCATATTCCTTTCAAAAACTGGACCTAAGGGAAATGTTTTCCAACCCATAAAACCTTGGCGCAAATTATAAGGAGATTGTGAAACAATGTTTCTCTGAGTTCCGTTTGGATGACAGACTAATGAAGGGCGCAGGCAATAACAATAAAGACCTGTTGAGAGCTATCTACAGGTGTCAACTGTCGAAAATATAGAACCATATTTATTGTGAATTGAAAACCCTATCTACTGGTCCTACCTCGTGTTTTTTTAGATTGCCTTTTTTTTTTGTACATTCTGGGGCATATTCTCAAGGAACTATCCCCGAGTTAACGGCACTTTATCTCAGCCAAAGTCGCAATAAAATTATCGCCCAATTCACAAGCTGGTGCAAACAGCCAATATCACCAGTTTACCTGCGATAGCACCCGCAAAAAACATCGCCACAGATGAGCCCGGCAGCTATCGCTAATGAGATGCAGAGTAGGCGTTCCCGAGCAAAAGGCCACGACAACACCACAACGCAACATTCTCAACGACCAGCCAGATCGGCGATAAGAACACAAAACAGGCGATACGGCGCGTTAGCAGCAGGAAATTAACACCTGCTCTGACCTGGTGCAAAGTCGGACGACAACCTGCACCAGAAAAGGGAGCCCAGCCCACAGCCACACCTGAAGAACAACAGATGCCATGGAGCTACTCATCATGCAGCTCGGAGCCCCAACTGGGCCACAACACCCACCGCCACCACCCCCCCCCCCACCCCCCCCGGACGCCACCACCCCCCACCCCTGGACCCCACCACCCCCCACCCCTGGACCCCCACAACAGAGGCAGCGCAGACAAAGACAGCGGACCTTCAGGAAACGCACCAGCCTCACAGACTTAACCCCAGAGAATGTCATTGCCCACTACAGACTCAAAAGGCCAACCATCCTCCGCATCCTGAACATCATTGTCCACAGGCTGACGGCACCAACACAGCAGACAACCAACATCCCACCTCAGACAAAGCTGCTGGCTGTGCTGCACCTGTTGGCCTCTGGGACATTCCAACCAACAACCGCCAGAGTCGGAGGAGTCTCACAGCCAGCCCTATCCAAGTTCCTCAAACCTGTCCTGGATGCCATCATCAGCTTGGTACCCCAGTACCTATACTTCCCCCACACTGCGCAGGAACAGCTGGAGACCAAGCAAGGCTTCTACGCCATAGCTGGATTCCCGCACGTGTTGGGGGCAATTGACTGCACACATGTCCTACTTGTGCCCCCTGCCGACACTGCACACAATTACTGCAACAGGAAGCACACGCATTCCATCAATGTGCAGGCAATAGTGGACCACCGGGGACTCTTCACCAATGTCGTCGCCAACTACCCAGGCAGTGTGCATGATTCATACATCTTCCGACAGTCCATCATCAACCGGCGCTTCCAGGATGGCACCTACGGAAATGCAGTGCTCGTTGGTAAGTACCAAATGAACACACCCCACACCTCAACTCCACAATCATGCAACTCACAACTCTGGGAATGCACACGTTACAAACTCACATACAACATGCCCACCCACCATACATGACAGCACAATGTACTGCGGTAACCTGGGCTAGCCATGTACATGAACCATCAACGGCATGGCACCTCAGCCACACAATAGCAGTATGTGGGGAGAAGTGGGAACCAGGCATGTGTGAAGGAGGCAAGTGATCCATGAATGCGAATGCACACAATGCCAAGTGTGGCGTGGAAGTGCTGGACAGACTGCAGTATGCAGACCACAGACATATCCATGTCGACATATACTGCTGGTGGGGGTAGTGTTGTGGACAGTGGGCGCAACCATGTCACCCAAACAAGTGGGGAAGATCTCGGAAATGTAGCTTGTTACGTCCCCCCTGTAAGCGTGTGCGGAGTGGGCTTGCCCGGCGTACGCCAGGCTAGCTTAGGGGTGTGAATAAAAAGCACGTAGCCCTGGGCGTGGTTCTCTTCCGGAATGGCCAACGTGGCTGCCAGGGCGGCGCCTCTCACCCCGCCACGAGGCGGACGCCGTGTGCGGCGGTGCCCGCGATCCTGTGCGCCTGCCGCACCCCGGGCCGCTGGTCCCCGAACCAGTCTTGTCTGCCCCTGCGCATCCAGGCCTCACTGCTCACCTGCCGACACCGGCGTGTCTCCAAGAGGGCCCACCACATGCCGGTGCTAGCTCCAAGCCAGAGGCCCGCGACCTTGGCAGCCTCCTCAGACCATCACGGCCTCCGCAAGCAAGGCCCGCAGTACTCCTTTCACGGTGACGTACTCCACCGGCATACACAGCGGTCAAGTAGGTCACACATTTGGAACTGAGTCTTGATTACACAATGGCAGAGTACATATTTATGGCATCGTTTAAATCCCTATACTCCCTTCGATGTGGTGCCACCAACCCTGTGCATAGCATTCCGACCACACGTGTCTGTGGGCCCTTGCGGACTTCTGCCTTCGGCCTACACAGCGGTCCAGCAGGCCTCACACCAATCCAATACAGTCCGTAACAGGCAGGACACGGCATCGTCGCAGGGTGCACACCCGCTCAGCTCTGGTGCCTCCACCTCCGTCAACCATGAATCTTCTCCACATGCCATTTCAACGCCGTGTGTTAGAGATCCAGGAGGAGCTGGCTGCACAGCGGTTGCCCCGCGCTGACCGCTGCCTCCGGCACACACTGCGGTCGAGTAGGACACACAATTGGAACTGAGTCTTGATCTGTTCATTGCAGAGTTTATATCATTGTACAGGCCTCATCGCAGACTGCATCCCCTTCCAGCTCTGGGGCCACTGACTCTGTGCCACGGGAGTCATGGACACTCTCTGGTTGAACGTTGGTGGCGTCTGAGTCTATGGCCTGGGGGTTGTCTTCATCATCATGTAGCTGATACTGACATTGTGGGAAAAAGGAGACTGTAGCATTCAACTCCTCCATATTGCCTGTTTCTGCTTGCTTCTGCCCTCTGCATCATGCCCTGGATGGACACCTTCCACTGTCCCCCGTAACACTCCGCGACATTCTCCTTGGAAATCAACGCGCACCCGCTCAGCTCGTGGCTCTACCTCAGTGCATCGCAAGTCACCGTCCCGTGGCGGTGTGCCTGTGCCGGCCGCTGAGCATCCGGGGCCACCGACTCTGTGCAGCTCAAGTCATGGACCCTTGCTGTTTGTACTTTGAACTCCTGATTGTCTGATCACTGTTGTAGTTGTTGCCAGCACCAACCAACCCCTGAGGGGTGGCTTACACTACCCAACACCCATCCAGCACAGACGTCACTGGACGTGTGACCCTGGCAAGAAAAGGTGCCGGGCGCACGTGCCCGTAGCCAGTTCCACAAATTATCTCAGTGTGTCCGTGTGGTCATTCTGTATGCATGTGGGCCACGGGCCATACCACATTACATTGTGCTGTGTACAGCGTGCGCAACCTTGTCACCTCAGGCAGTGGGGTGGACCTGGGACATATAGCTGTGTCGGACCCCCCTGTGAGCGTGAGGGAGTGGACCGGCGTACAGCAGTACGGCGTAGGGGTGTGGTCATTCAACACGTGGCTCTGGGCGTGGTTAAGTTTAGGCCTTGCCAAGGCAGTAACTAATGCGTGTGTCTCAGGTGTAGTGTTGGCGCCACCCGTCACGCAATATACAATGTTGCTATGTAGCATGCCTCCGGAGTACGGGCTCGGCTGAGGGGTAAATGAGGGTGCGCAAGCCCGCTCGGGGTCAGGGATCAGACATGCCAACTGTTGTGTGTGTGCAATATTTCCGCAGCATAAGCCAAAGGTCTACCCTCAACCGCATGGCGAGTTCAGTCAGGCATGAACTCTACATCTGTGTCCGCCCTGTGCTTACCATAGGCCTACACACACGTGTCCATCCACCTTCAGCGCACGACATCACTGTGTCATTGTCAGGCTTGTGGACATGCGCAGACAGGCATGACAATGGTGTGCCGTAGGGGTGCAAGTGATGCAACCGCGCTGCGCACACTAGTGAATGGGCTTGGGGGGAGGGAGGAGCAGCAGTGAGGCTATGTAATACACATTGATGCCGCTCATTTGCAACAAGCAGTACATGTCATGCAGGAATCACAAAGTCACACATATCACACACCAATGAACCACTGAGCCTGCCAACACATCATGCAGAACCAACTATTGACTCATGTCTCTCTGCACTGTCACAGGTGACCAAGGATATGCACTCTGCGCTTGGATGATGACACCCCTCCGAGCCCCGAACACACAGGCCCAGAGGCAGTACAATGCGGCCCACAAACGCACCAGGGGCATCGTGGAACGCACATTTGGCGTGTTGAAGTCACGTTTCAGGTGCCTGGACGTCACAGGTGGGAGGCTCCTGTACAGCCCAGACATTGTGTGCAAGATGATCGTTGCATGTTGTGTGTTGCACAACATATGTGTACGCAGCAAGGCCCCATGGATACAAGTGCCAGATGCACCGGACGATGATGATGAGGATGAGGCAGGTGGACCACACCCCACTGCAGCCGCAGCAGGAATTGCCCGTAGGAACACCATCATTGACAATTTCTTCACATGAGCACGTCACATTGTGACAGTCCTTGGCAATCATGGGACAGTACAAAATGACCACAGGCACAGCATGTGCTAATAAATGCATTCAAAATACACATTCCCTGAGTGCATGTCACTCATCTGTACAGGCACATCACTCAGACAAGTGTGAGTGCGACATGTATTGCTGACAATTTTATGATTTGTTCATGGTTGGTGGGTGTGTCACCTCTGTGCAGAGGGGCTGTTTAGGGTGTCACGTATTCGGACTGCCAGTTCTGTGTGTCGCAGTTAGTAGGGAATCCCACTCTTCGGCGTTTCACATGTGTCCAAACTCATTCCATTTTGGCTGCCATTTGTGTCCTACAGGTGACAACAGGGCTCCTTTTGGGGTCAGATATGTACCACCATGATGCAGGGATGCCCCCTGTGGCTCAAGTACCACAACATGGGCAAAATGTACGTAAGCGGGAGTCAATGCCCCTACATTCGTCCACGCTTTCATGGTGGAATGATCATGGTCATGACACGTCTGTGTGCAGGAGGGGTTGCTTGTCCCTCTGCAATGTGAAGGGGAGATGCGGTTTCAATGTGTGTTCCATGCATGTTTCAGCATTGGCGCAGTTTACATGCAGACTGCATGTCAATGTACATTGTGACTGTGAGGAGATGCCTATTTGATGCGGGACAATGGTCATTTGTTCTACGTCACGGATGTGTGGTTGTGCTCGTAAATTGTCATCGCACCGTTTTTTTACTCTGCTTTTATGGTGCATTTTCCCGCATGACGCATGGGAATTGCAGGCCTATCGCTGGTTATCGCTGATTTTTGTATCGCGATTGGCATCATCGCTATTTTCGCGTTCGTGTTTCGCGTTTTTTCGGCATCGCGTTGATTTTAACAAGTTCATTTGACGCGTTATCGTGGGACTATCGTATGGGGCCGCCGTGTTGTGAATACCACGTTAACACAGAGTTGTTTTCCCGCGATAGACTGCGATGTGAAGGGTTGCGTTAAGGTAATTTTGCAGTAGTTATCACACGTTCTTGAGAATATGCCCCTCTGTTTATTAGGCATTATACAACCATGCGCCCCAAGCAGGGGGCAATACAAATTTATCAATTTCTGGCACTTATCTTCATGCCTTTTAGTTTTTCACCTATAAAAAGCTATCAGATGAACAATAACTAACATAACTTGGTACAGTCTATACGTCACTATGCAATTACAGAAAATACATGTCCAGGAATACAGTTTCAAAATTCCCTCTGGCTGTTTCATCCCCAAAACGATCCAAAAGGTATTAGGGCTATTCAGTACACGTATTCCGCACACCTTTTCTCTCATCCTTTCGTCAAAGAGGAGCTCATTCACTGGGATTCCGAAGCAATCGTCAACAGACTCACACTCATCATCTCACGGTCCTGTGTACTTACTCCTTGTGACTGTGTGGCTTGCGTAGGCATCTCATCCCGAGTGCCATGCGTACCTCTCAATAACTCAGCCCAGGTGTCTAGATTCTCCTGCAATTTATCTCTACAATTGATTTTCATATGAACTTCCTCAGCAATCGCCCATACCACATCCTTGCGCCATAATGCGACAGAAGGGGGCCCAGCACCCATCCACCCGATAACTCTTCTCCTCTTGGCCAACACCAGGGCAAGCTGCAACTCTCATTGCATATTCCTTGTCTTGGGTTTTCTAAGAATACCCAACAAACATATCCAACAGGACTCTTCCAGCACTATTGTTGTGATATCTTTTAATTGAGCCACCACCCATTGCCAGTATTCCTGTACCCTCAGGCAATCCCATGACATGTGTAAAAAGGCAGCACCCTCACTCCCACACAGCGGGCATCCCCCGGATACAGATTCCCCAGTGTCTCACAGCCCCCATCCCTCCATCTCAAAACAGACATATCTTCGGCAATGCGTTTAAACAGGAGTAAGGTCCACTTTTCCAACTCCCATTAAAAGGTGGTCGCCTAAACACTCACTTAACCACAAGCTACCAGATCTCTGCCACCTGACCGATTAAATACTGGGTGCCGCGAGGCGTCCGAGAACCACGCATAAGAAGTTCCATAAAAGAATGCCCCGCATAGGTGCCAAGAAGTAGTCTCTTCTCTCAGTTATCATTACACTAATTTGTGTACTGCTATACAGGCCCCCCCAGAACATGCCTCTTTTTCCCCAAATATTAGGTGAGCAGATGGCCCATCTTATAATCAACCATGCAAAAATTTTGCTGATAGGTGACTTTAATTATTGGGCCAATGATGTGACTGGTGGACCACACTCTGCTGAACTGACCGATCTACTTAGTGGATTGAACTGTACTCAACACGTAACTTCCACCACACACATCAAAGGACACATACTGAATTAAATTTGGACATCCAATCTTGTAGTGTCTGCATTGACAGTGTCCCCTTGTACATGGTCTGATCACTTCTTAATAAAGTTTGTGATCAATAATATAATTTCAGACAAACTCCCACTCAAAGGAAGGCTCATGGCGAGGAATTGGAACAGCATTGATATTAATGCCTTTCGTAGCACACTGGCGAACACAGTTCCTATTATTCAGCCATCCGTTAACCTAAGCGAGGAAAATATCACAGCTTGGTTAACAGCAGATAGCGATGAACATGCCCCCCTCAAGACAATAAAAACAGCCAGACGCCATGAGGCCCAGAGATGATTCTCAGAAGACTGAGGGGCATATTAGCAAGGGCACTATCGCCACTTTAGCGGCACTTTTTGCCGCTAAAGCGGCGATATTCTTATCGCCCTATCAGCAAACTGTCTCTAACAGCAGTTAGCGACAGTTTTCGGGCATTAGCGCCCGTGTTTTTACCGCTTTGCATGTCAGCGATATTTATCGCTAATGACATGCAAAGTGGGCGTTCCCGACGAACAAACCTGGGAAACACCCGCTAACAGGCCTATCGCCTATTAGCAAGGTGGCCATGGCCCCAGCTAGCGACGTGAAAAGTCGCGCTAACCGGAGTCATCGCCATTTATTTAACACCTGCAATTAGCAGGTGTTAGCCATATCTAACATGGGGGGTGGATTATGCTGATACGACCACAGGGTCGTATCAGCAAGGTTATCGCCGTTTTCCATGAAACATCGCTGGAAAACCAGCGATGTTTCATGGAAAACACCGCTATGGCTGGAATAATTATCGCCATAGCGCTAAATGTCGCTAATACAGCGTTAGCATGGCAAATTATTCCGGCGATAAAAAAGTGCTCGCTAAACACGCTTTGCGATGTTTAGCGCACTTTTTAGATAATATGCCCCTTAAAGTCTCAAAAACTAGTCCTGCGCCAGACTGAATGGAAATGGAGACGGAACTACGCCCCTGATAAAAAAGAGATTTACTTAGCTCAATTTAAGGAATATAAAAAATCTGTTCAATCAACTAAGGCCACCTATTTCTCTTCTAAGATCCTGAGCTCCACCAACAAATCAAAAGAAATATTTACAATTGTCAAATGAGCTCTCCAATCCTGATAGAGTTACAATAACACCCATCCCTTCCCAAGGTCTTTGTAACTCCTTGAACACCTTTTTCATCGATAAAATTAATATGAGTAAAGCCAGCATTTCTACCAGCTGGGCTTATGAGGCATTACCCACGGCGCTGAGAAACCCCTGCGCCCTTCATCAATTCCCGGCAATCAGTAGAGAAGCGCTCTTGGAGCTCTTGATCAAAGTCAAATCTGGATCCCCTACTGACAGCTGTCCACCTTATATTCTAAAAGAAGTTTTTACTGCAAGTCCTGAGCCTGCCCTTTCTCTTCTAACGAGTCATTAACACAGGGCTGTGTCGATATAGCCTTTAAAAGAGCTATCATAGTTCCTCTTTTAAAAAAAACCTGGGGTAGACCCCCTGATCCCGATAAACTACCGTCCTATATCCTTGCTCCCCTTTCTGGCCAAGGTATTGCAATCTCATGTGGCAAATTGCCTCTGCTCATTTATCAAACAATCTCATTACTTTCACCCTCACCAAGCAGGGTTCCGACCCTTGCACTCAACGGAGGCAGTAATACTAACTGTGACGGGTAAATTACGGGAGATTGCCGACAAGGGCACCCCTCAGGCTCTGGTGGTATTGGATCTGTCAGCGGCATTTGACACGGTCGACCATGGTATCTTGGTGGACTGTGTCAGGGACGCAGGACTCCAGGGTCCGGCTCTTAGCTGGATCACGTCCTCCCTGGAGGATCGCTCCCAGTCTGTTCGCCTTTCCCAGTTTACTGCGTCTAATATGAACTCAATGTGCGGAGTGCCGCAGGGATCTTCATTGTCCCCGTGTTTGTTCAACTTATATCTACTCCCTTTGAACCTATCCTTAAGAGAAAGAAATGTGTGCACATTCAACTATGCAGACGATCTGCAACTAATATTTACCATCGACAACACATCTGACTCTAGGTCTGAATTCCAAGCTACCATGCTGCACATCCGCAATTGGATGAACTGCAATCATTTAAAGTTAAACTCAGACAAACCCGAGCTGGTCCTGATGGAGGTGCTCGAAATCCTTGGAGCTCCCTTTTTTGGCCAGCCGAGCTGGGCCCTCCCCCACCCCATCTTCCTCAGCTAGGAGCCTTGGAGTCACAATCAACTGCGACTTATCCATGAAGTCTCAGATTGGAACGGTAGTCTCTACCTGTTTCTTCCAGTTACGTAAGATAAGAAAAATCAGTAGACTTCTTACTAGGGAAGGACTGGTGCGGGTAGTTCTTGCCCTAGTTATCTCTCACATAGACTACGCCAACTCACTGTATTTTGGTCTGCCGCTATAGTCAGTCAAAAGACTGCAACTTGTGCAGAACCAGGCTGCAAGTCTGATTTTTCATCAGCCCAGATGGCAACATGCTTCTCCTCTGATGAGGAAGCTACATTGGCTCCCCATATCACAACGCTGTGCCTTCATAATCGGGTGCCTCATTTTCAAATCCTTGCATAGCACCTGCCCTCAATTTGTCTCCAATCTTATTCAGAGACATATGCCCTTCCGCAATTTGCGCTCTGCTCACATGAACCTTCTGGTCACCCCGCTCTACAAATAAAAGCGGTTAGGTGGCAGCAGATTGGCAGTGCTGGACCCCCGATTCTGGAACACCTTACCCCATGATATTAGATCATGTACAGACCTCCTGAGATTCTGAAGACTCCTTAAGACATGGCTGTTCACTCAGGCATATGAATAACGCATCAGGACCTAGGCTACTCCTATATATAGCGCCAAGAAACCATCCAGTGTACGTGCGCTCTACAAGTAATTTTAACATAACATAACAATTTAACTGCTTCAGGTTCTGTGAGATGTGTCTCTTGGAGACATGCAATTGCCACGCCGACACGTCTCAGATAAGAGTACACCCTATGCTGCTTGATATAGCTGCCAAGCCCTCAAACATTCCATGTGAGTATTTTATAATCCTGCATCATGCAATTGTAACATCCACACCCCCACTCCACTCTCTCAGAAATCTCAGTAATGCACGACATATCAAATCCTGTACCAGAACCGTAAATACCATAACAATCTTTAAACTTTCCCTCCCCATGCCACCCCGGACAATCTGGCAACAACCAGGAACAACAATATCATGATTGTCCACCATCATGTGGTCTGTAGACACAGATATCCCCATCCCCCCCCCGCCCCCCCTTGGTATTTTTCTGTTATCAAACTGGTTGGCACTTTAACATCAAGAGCAGTTCCCAACCCTTGCACAGCAATTCAAACTAACCCCCGTACAAAGCGGGAGCGAGTGATACCAGCGTTTTCCCTCACTCTAATAAAGGGCGAAGGTCCACGCCGGGTCTCATCCCAGCTGCCCTACCAGTGTCCTTAGGAAGTGGTCCTGCGGGAGCCAGCACAGAGCCACAATCTTTTCAACAAGCGTAGCATTTCTCTGCATTTATATATACACCGATCAAGCACCCTCAATGGTTTGATTCCCGCCCCCCGGAGTCCAAGATGGTTGCAACCAAACTCTAATGTACTTACATACTGCAGTGACAACCCAACATTCCTTACAAACATCAATATGCTACATCAGCCAGTCTGTGAGTCAACGTTCTCCAATGGGGTCAGCGGTACCACCTCTGCTCCACCGTTCTGAGCGCCAGACGAGCCAGAGCTGTCCATCAACACATCCGCCTTGGACCTCTATCCGGATATCAGGTGCATCTCCTGCTAATGATTGTCCTTGAAATATATTCCATGGAGCTGTCCCCTCCGCCCATCCAGGATGGTTCCCTGTGATCCCCGTTCCTCAGCAGGTACCTTATCACAGCACTCATACCATGCCCAGGCATCTTCCAGGCGGTCAAAGAATTTGGGCGACCATGCGCAGCCTCGCTGGAAAACAGTAACTTCATATAAAAAAGACCCATAGTCCGAAGTTGCTGTTTGACTTCCACGAACGATTTCCCTTGTGCCTGCACCTTCCTGATATAGTCTGGGAAAATGGACAAAGTATGATTTTCATATTTCAGTGTTCCTGTTATGCGAGCTGCCTTGAGGATACAATCCCAATCACGATAACTGAAGATCTGCGCAATCAGCGCCCTTGGAGGACCCCCTGTTGAGGGTGCGCACGCGCTACAGTAAACGTGTGTTAAACCCTCAGAATGGACGGGCTGCGCACCAGGGTACTCCCACCTCACCCCGGGGACCCGCAGCCGAGGATCCAGGTGTGGCGAGGCCTTCTAGATTGAATTTAATTCATTTTTAGGTTGCTTTCCCTTTCAATGTGTTTGGCAACATGATTTAGCCCCTTGTCATTGTAATAACGCAGCGAATCAGAGCACTTGTCACTTTATACCGTCATGTCCCTTATACTCTGTCCCAAGAGGCTCTTTTTGAGTCCTTGAGTTGTGTACAGCAAATATTAGACACTTCCAGTTAGGTCTGGAATTTTTACAAAAACTGCCTTCTCTAGATATTTGTCATGCAGTGTTAAATTTTATTAAGAGTGCACTATTTATCAGAAAACGTTATGAACGCATACATTTATGATGATTTTACTGTAGGAATCCATGTACTAAGCTTTGATTTTAGATATTTATTAAGTAGGGTCCTAATCTTTATGGTAGATACATGTTTTAAAGCAGTGAGAGGCAGCCGCAGGTATTTTATGTCTTATGACTTCCCGACATATATTTGTTAATTCCTAACTTATTTGCTTGAAATTAGAAATTCCCTTTTAACTATGTAAGTGTTATTGTATGTGTAAATCTTTTAAAGACTATTGTACATAGAAATGTTTTAAATGCCTTTATGGCTAACGCTGAATAAAGATTTTGAATTTGATCTATATATGTACAAAATACTAATTGTGATCTGTACGAAAACTATTTAGCCTTAAGCATTCTTCAGGGAGCTTCAGATAGTCAAATTCTAAGATTTCAGATGGCTAATCACAAGTTTGAGTGACTAGAGACTGGAATGCAGCAACTTAACTCAGTCCTGGCTTCACAAGTATGGCCAAAGGTGTTACTTCTCATGTGGATAAATTGACATTTCTAACAGGAGGAAGTACCAAGTCTGATGATCTCATGTTGGGGCAATGATAATGAGTCTCATTGATGCCAGACTCATTTTCCAGTACACAAGTAATCAATGGTAGTTGGAGAAAAAACATCTCCATAGGACTTTGCGCAGGGACTGTGTATGTGAGTACCTGGAGGATCAGTTTAGACATATTGAGTTTGCTCAGGTGGCACAGATCTATGGTTATGGGTCCCCAATGGTGAAAGTAGTGGTTGAGCAACTGGTAGTTGATCACCCATTTGTAAGTCTCTTAACGCTGTCTGCTGTGGAGTTAGGCAAAGTTGCTGTCCATCCCTAGGAGGTACTCAGCTGATAGGTACATGCAATGAAAGAGCACTTGTTGCCACACCACGTGGGCCATCTTGGGACAATTGTGGTGAATGTATGCCCCCTGTTTTTTTTGTTAGGTAATACATGGTGGTCACACTATTTATTAGGATGGACACCACATTCTTGTGGAGTTTGTTTTGAAATACTTATGGGGCTAACCGCACTGCCATGAGCTCTAACATACTGAAGTGGCGGAAATGCTCATGCGGAGACTAATGACCCTGAATGTAGAAGTTGCTCATGTGAGCCTCCCAACCTGTGAGGGACATATGTGTTGATGGTCAGCTGTGGGTTGAGAAATGAACTGCTCAGTAACAGATTTTCCATGCTCCACTACTGTAGCTTGTGCTGAACACTAGGCTGCACTAGCACTAGATCCTCCCAGTCCGTAGACGCTTATGACCAATATCTGGCAACACATTATTGTAAAGGACGCATGTGTAAGCTTGCATCCGAGCCTAGAGCAATACATGATACCATCATTTTCAACAGGTTGATTATTCTTCTCAATGTCAGCAGACGCGAATCAGAAAAGGACAAACAGCCTCTGAAATCCCACTGCTTTGTTGTTGCTGGGGCAAACTTCCTCTGTGACGGCATAGAGTATGACTCCCAGAAAGGCCTGGGCCTCTTAAGGACATAGGCATGACTTTTTGACATTGATAGTGAAACCCAATTAGTGGAGAAATAGGGCCGTCTTTTGAATGATGTTGAGGATTGGAACTTGACCCTTCCCCTTTTCCAGTCAGTCATCCAGTTATGGAAAAATACACTTAAAAGTGCCACTATTAGAGCTAGCATTTGCTGAACACTTGTGGGGCTTTGGTGGCTCCAAAAGGCAGAACATCAAAATCATAATGTCTTCCAATTAACACAAACCTTAGGTAGCAACGATGAGCCCAGCACAGAGATAAGGAAATAGAGGTACCGGAGACTGAGAGTGACCATATAGTCTCCTTTTCCCAGAAGCAGAATGACAATGAAGGATAGTCATTTCGACATGGGTGTAGGTGATGTAACAGTTGATTGCCGTTGTATGTTTGCAAAGGTTCTTGTTGAACTTATGGAAGCAAGCCATGTCATTCAATGGAGTGGTATGAAATTCCAAGCAATAACTCTGGACAGTGGTGGACAGAACCTATTGATCCGAGGTTATGGCCTCCCACAGTGCAAGGTAAAATCTTAAGTCTTTCCCTGACAGGTCTACGATGGTCAGGGGGAAATGTAAGGAAGTGGCCATTACCACCGAATGACCCTCAGGAGATATATGTAAAGGATGTTGCGGATTACAAGTCTAAAGGCAAATAGGAGCCACGGCAGCAGCAAAGCCTGTTGTCCGGAAGAAGGTTGAGGAGGATGAAGAAGAGGAGGAAGATGAGGAAGATGATGAATAAATGTCTGTGAATACCATAGAATTGCTACAAAAGACTCAACAGGGAGTTAATGTCCTAATTAAGTTTAATTTGAAGGTTGGACTATGGTCTTTGTAATTTTGAAAATGCTCTTCTAGTTGAAATTGGTTTACTAATTAGCAATGGGTGCATTATTATCCTGAAACCATATCAAAGTTGTAAATATCTCCCAACCTTTTTAGGTCTCGCCTAGGAAGCGCTTGCGTGGTCTCCTTGAGACATGCTGTATTCAGGTGTGGACTTTAACCTCCGCCCACTTTCCGCCCATCTTTTTAATTGGCTCCATTTACTGTCCTTTGTAAATGGTGGCTTTTGATCGGTTAATAGTCTTAGCGGCTTCGCTGCGGCCGGAATTCCGCCCAGGTGCTGGACATTCCGATCGCGGGCGTGGCTCGGACGGCCCCCGCGCGTCGTGAGCACACGCCCACCGTGACTCATGACGGCCGGGAGCTGTCATGAGCACGGAAGAGGTTAGTAGTCCCTCCTTAGTACTGCTTTTCTCTTGTTGTAACATCCCATGAGGACTACCCCTGTTACATGTGTTGTACTCAGTATGTTTCATTTACAGTTTCTGTGCACTATTTTAGTAATGACTTTCTCCTAGCTCCTGTTGCAGGCAGGGCAAACTCTCCCAGTTCTGCAACCCACCCTGCGGTTTAACTGCACAGTAACGCTGCACATGACCCATCATCTTGCACAATGCTGCCCACGCCTTTCTTTCCTTTTCTTGTGTGCGTCTCGCCAAACTCTATTTGTTTATATATATTTTTTCAAGTAGCGCGGCATGCCCTTAATCTTAAACAATGGCTGCCGCGCGGCTTGCGCCTCTAATTTTTCATTATTAATTTTTTAAGCAGCGCGGCACGCCTTCTAATCACCAACATAGGCGGCCACATCTTGCTAGTCTTCTGGGGGGTTCGCCGAACTGTAAGTAGCGTGGTACGCCCTTAATCTTAAACAATGGCGCCGCGCGGCTCATTTACTAAATGTTATTTTTTTTATTTGACAATTGTTGGGAGACGTGCCAACTTTCACGCTGATCCATCTCAACGGTGTGTTAGCGGGTAGACGGCAGCTGCCGGAGCTCTCACGCGCTTCTCCTCATCCAGAGCACATGCAAAGTCAGGTTCACCAGAGTTTGTGTTCACTTCACAATAGCCGCTGCAAGAACATAGCCTCGCACTGTGGGGGTGCATTCAATTCAGCGCTTGCATTTTAATGAGTACTATCAGTACAATCGTTAGCTGCCAACACTAATACAATGATAAGACATGTTTAGTAAAGCTTTGTACGCTCAATCGTTTACAGCCCCCATTTTTTTCTCTCCGCCATGTCTGCCTGCTAAGTAAACACAGGGCTTCTACATGGAGACAAACCTCGCTCATCCCATAAGTCCTGTAACTTGAAGCTCCGCCACACTTTTTTGCCTGGCTCCTACTAGAAGACGCACTTCGGGCCTGATTCACAGAACTAACTTACGTCAAAAACGTAAAGTTAGTACTTTTTGGTATTCACAGAATACACTTACTCATTTTGGTATTCACAGAATGAACTTACTCATTTCGGTATTCACAGAAGTTAGTAGTCCTAACTTTAGGACTCCTAAACTGAGAAAAATCCTAACTTTAAGACTTTCGGTATTCACAAAGGCATTTAGGAGTCCTAAAGTTAGGACTACTAACTTCTGTGAATACCGAAATGAGTAAGTTCATTCTGTGAATACCAAAATGAGTAAGTGTATTCTGTGAATACCTAAAAAGTACTAACTTTACGTTTACGTTTTTGACGTAAGTTAGTTCTGTGAATCAGGCCCCCCGTACTGATGTCAGCCATTGCTGATCCTGGTGGCGGCGGGAGATCATGGCCTGCAGGGAGTTGAGCGATGTCATTGCTTTCTTCTTAAAGCTGAAGGGTGCATATGAACAGTGACCTTCTGCCTCTCTCGATTCTTACACTCCCAACGTTATTATGCAGTTTTATGTAAAGTGAACTACTGGAGCGATTTTCATGAGCCCCAAATTACATTACAAAATCTCTGATTTTTTTATTTTTTTTTTAAACGTACGGGGAGATTACGTGATTTGCTCAAACTCACAAGATGATGAGCATAAACCAGGACTTGAACCTGGTTCTCTAGTTCCAAAGTCGGTAGCTCTCTTTCCCAACATCGTTCTGCCTGCAATATGAACGCGCAGTCCTTGCTTTTATCTGTGAAGTTTAATTCTATGCTCCATTTTAAAAGCCTCTTTATGGTGTGTACATTGAATTGTGCAGGTCAAGAATTTTCAAACTGCAAGCAAGCCTTTTATCGATCTGCATTTGTCGTACCACAATACATGATGGAAGTTGGAGCTATTGGCGTTGCATTATTATTTCAAACTTTCAGTAATACGAGACCTATTGGATTGAAAATGCTTGTTTTAAATGTCGAGGGTGGGGGAATACATAAGGTGCTCTAGTGATCTCCTTCTTCCGCACTTTTTCTCTTCGTGTAGCAAAGCATTTAAATATGTTTCAAATTTTTTAAATTTGTATTTGTTCTATATGCAGGGGCGTAACACAGGCCCCCGCAGCCCCCGCGGTGCAGTGGGGCCTCCAACGTCCAGGGGGCCCCCTCAGCACCGCACTTCGGCCGGAGAGCTCTAGATTGAGTCCGGAGGGGGCCCCTCCATGTACCCTGCAGGGGGGCCCCCTCAAGTTTCGTTACGCCACTGTCTATATGGTTATTTGCTGGAAATTCCTGGGTTCCAAACTGTACAGATTAGTAGTCCGTAAAATAAACTAGACCTGTTCTTGTTCTACATGCTTGGAGTTGTTGGTGCCTTAGTGAAGAGAATGAAGTTGTTTGGAAGGTTGTACCTTCCGTATGGTGCCATAGTGACCCAAAGCATGCACTGCGAGGGTAAATCTATTTACACTACAGTGAGTGTCTGTTTAGCATAAAAGTTGTAATTCTGTATAAAGTGATAGGATTCTGATGCAATTCTTAGTAGTGAAAAGGTGGTCTTCTGGCGCGGTATCAGTGCAATTTAGTTAAGTGTGGTAGTTTTTTAAACTATACAACTCTTGACGCATCACTTCACTCAATGAAAGTGAGGAGCAGGCAATTGTCCAAAAGCGTGCTGTTCTTAATGAACAAGTTACTTAGCTTCTGTAATGCTTTTTCTGTTGGATACAGTATCTACCTGTGGATTCCTCACCTTTTGAATACCGAATGCACCAGCATTTTACAGAAACATTCTCGATAGCTCTCGGATGTCGACAGGGGCACCGGTATATACATGGCCTCTCACGCAGCACTGTGTGATGTCACAGGAGCCATAAGAAGATCCCGTCGGTGTGGTGACATCAGTTTCCACCCATTTTTTAGGTGCCTTCGAGGCGAGCGGTTGGAACTAACACCACAAGTGCAATTACAGTTTCTAAAACCAAAGATTAACATATGAAAACTCATATACAACCTAAATACACATAAACAGGTTCCTTTTTGGTATATCCAGATAAGCAACAGGAAGAGGGGAGAGTCGGTGAGGAATCCGCAAGTAGATACATTATCCACGAGAAAACAAATTACTTAAGGTAAGTAACTTGTTCTACTCTTTTGAATAGAGTACCCAAGCAGTTTCAAACCCGGAGATGGGTGCATGTCTGTCTCTACCAAAAATCCTGCAAAACAGAACGAGCATAGTGACCATCCCTCCTCACTTCGGAATCTAAACAATAGTGTTTTGCAAAAGTATGAAGGGACGCCCCAGTCGCTGCTTTACAAATATCTGCTACAATGAATCCTCTGGCTAAAGCAGAGGTAGAAGTAGTACAGTGTGCACGATACATTGTGGTGGTTCTTTGTGTGCCATGGCGTAGCAAATCTTAATAAAAGGATGATTCATCTTGACAGAGTCCTTTTGTGATCCACCTTTAATTTCATTTTCCCAATGTACACCACAAAAGGCTGGTCATCCAGTTTGAATTCACGTGTCCTATCCTTGTAGAAACTGAAAGCTCTGTTAGGGTCCAATCATTCAAGCCTTTCCTCCTCTTTGGTTGGATGGAGAGGAGGATAGAAAGTGGAAAGGGTGATGGACTGACCCACATGGAAGTGAGTAACCACTTTCGGCAGGAAGGCAGTCCAGGTTCTCAGTACCAACTTATCAGGGAAGATAGTTATGAAGGGAGGCTTAACACTTAACGCCTGTAGCTCACTAACTCGCCTCGCAGATGTTATGGCAATATGAAAAATTGTCTTATATGTTAGAAATCCCAAAGGACAACATATGTAGAGGTTCAAACGGAGAGCACATTGGATATGTAAGAACTAAGATCTCACTGAGGCATGATGAAAGGAGTGGGAGGGTCTTTATTTGTAAGTCCCTTAATGAACCTTAAAACTATAGGAGACTTAAACAGAGCAGATCTGGTAAGCAAGCCGAAAGAGCAGACAAATAACCCTTAACAATACCAACTGCACAGCTTGCTGTGCCAAAGAAAGGGCAAAATGTAAAATATCCAACAAATGAGCCTTTAAAGGATCTAAGGAATTATCACCACACCACTTAACAAATTTAGAACCTCTGCCAGCACAAACAGATTTGGTGGAATGTTTTCAGGACGATAAAATAACATCCATCACATCAGGGTAAAGTAAAAAGGAACTCAGGTTGCCCTGTTCAATCTCCAGGCATGTAGGTGCAGGCTCTGGAGGTGGTGGTGTTAAACCCGCCCCTGCGACTGCGAAAGGAGATCTGCCCTGAGAGGGAGACGGAGCAGAGGATACAGGGAGAGGTGAACAAAGTCTATATACCACACGCTTTGCGGCCAGTCTGGGGCTATTAAGATTACTTGGGCCCGGTCGAGGCTAACCTTCCTCAGAACCCGAGGAATCAAGGGTATGGGAGGGAACACGTAAAACAGCTGGCAGCTCCAGTGCAATTGAAGCGCGTCACCCAATGTCCCCTGCACCGGATACTGCAGGCTACAGAATGTCAGGCAGTGCGTGTTCTCTTGAGTGGCAAAGAGGTCTATCTGAGTTGTCCCCCATAACTGGAAAATGTGTAGAACCACTTCCGGATGGAGACACCACTTATGGTCGGCAGAAAAAAATGCCAGCTGAGACTGTCTGCACGTACAGAACTCTGGATAAGTGATTTGCAATCACACAAATCTGATAATTCTGAGCCCAAGAATAAGACAGAGGGCCCATTTATTTTGTAGTTTTTATAAAGCGCGCAATTGCCAGGGGCGTCTTAGCGCTAAGCGTTCCTACTGGATAGGACAAAAAGATCAACTAGTAAAGAGCTGACAAAAGCCAAGACTTTAACATTTTTCTGAACAGAGATATTGGATTGGGACCTTTATGCAATGGGTAAATAGTTCCACAACCCATGGGACCCGCAGGCACACCAGATCGAACCCAGAAATTTTGAACCATGATAGTGCTAGGCAATAGTGATAGGCAAAAAAACATCTGTTATTCAGCACCAAGAGGCCCTTCAGGGTGAACGTGCGCTTTACAAATACACATGTAATGTGTTATGTTTATGATAGTGCTCAAGGCACTGTGTCTGTAGGACGTGTCCACTGTGTCCGAGGCACACCCAATGTAGGCACTGGAGACCTGTGCCTTCTTTCTATGTAAGTCAGGCAGGTGTTATCTCCCGACTCTTCACATTGGTGCCTGTCACCACATGTCTTCCTCGTAGGGATAGGGAAAAACAGATTTATTACTAAATGGCCTCCTCAAAAGTTAACCTGCCTTTTTGTGGGGAGGTTGAGAACTGTAAGGAAGACGGGTGAAGATATGGCCTATGTTTGGGTCAATGAATATTGTTCTCTGCCTGATGTCAGGCTGTGGTGTTTGTAAGAGATTACTGTCTTCCAGTTGTGGCCTAAATGATAAACTGGTCTCCCTCGTCGTCTAGGACTTTGTCGGCTTTGAATCTGACTTTGGCACTGATAGTCAATGGAATCCTCTCAGTTCCCAGAGCACTGGTCTCAGCTTTGAAATTACTCTGAGGTCGAGGGTGTCTTTTGGCACTGAGGGCTCTCAACCACAGCGAGTGACATGAACCGAGCCATCTTTGGGGGAAGTTCCTTGGTCAAGGCTCTCTATTTGAGACCATTGTCTACCATGGACCAGAGGCAACTTTCAAGGTGGATCCTTGGGAGCGGAGGAGGTAGGAATAGAGAAAATCATCCTGTGTGTGTCTAGGGACCATGAATTTTCAAGGGTAGGGGAGAGGTGACTGGTCCTTGATGTGAGAGCCTGAAATCGAACATAGCTCTAATCCTAGTTCTAGGTGCAGGCTCCATTTGGAGCACTGGAGATCTCTAGTCTCCAGAGTCACAGTCAGTCTCTTCAGTGGACACACAGATTGGGCTTGGCTCCTGCTAGTCTTCCAAGCGTCATGAGGGCTCGCCAAAATTGTCATTTGACTCAAATCCTTCAATAGTCTTGAAAATCACGTCTAGCGGAGACTCAGCAGAGTCCTGGCGCTGCAGGACTGCATAGTGTTCCCCGGGTGAAAAATAGCCTTTTTTCAACAAAAGGAGTTGCACACCGAACTGGCACTCTCGTGGTATCTCGGTAGACAAAGGTTACAGGCTCAGTGTTGGTCTGAGAATGGGATCTTGCTGGTGCGAGTGAGGCAACATTTAAAAAGAGAATTTTTCATAACCTCCGACCAACTGCGTCATTATCATGTGACCAGGCCCAAAGCTCTTCAACAAGATCGCTTCTTGGTTGATGCTGGCTTGTGTGCTCAAAGCCCGGGCACTAGTCTTCAGCTAATCAGTCCTCCAGTGTCAAAACGGTTGATGCTAAGCTTCTAACAGAGCACTAAAAACACATCTGAACCAGATAGCCAGAAAAAAATAGCAGGTGGCGTCTCTGTCCTGGCACATGGGTCTCTAGGGAGACAAGTCACCTTGAAACTGAAAGCACTTCAAAGGGGCAAAAAAGAAAGTAAATTAATTTTGGTAGCAATATTTCTGGTAGATCATAATCGACGTTTCCTCAAGCAATTGCTATCCAACTTCGCCATGTGGCACCTTACGACTTCAGCTGTGACTCCGTTTGCCAGATGATATTAGAGTTTAATAGAAGCCATCTGGCATCAGTTCTAGAACTTTGGGGCATATTTACAAGCCCCTATTGCCACCACAATGTCACTTTTCAAGGTGTTGGGTGGCGATAGGGGCTTCGCCGGCACCCTTCCACGCTACACTTAGCGTGAAAGGGGAGGGCATTGGGTGTTGTGGTGGGCGTTCCACCGCAACACCCATTGATTTGACACTGACCCATATTTACAATGGTGGCGTAAATATGGGGCAGCGCCAAAATTAAGACCAGGAAAAACCTGGTCTTACCCTGGCGCAAAGAGGAGAAATGCTTTAGTTCTCCTCGTTTTTGCTGGTTCCATGTGTGCTGCATTGTGCAGCACACATAGAAACAGCAAAACGCCATTGATTGTTTATGTGCAGGAAGGGAAGGTGTCCCTTCCTGCACATAAACAATCATAAAAAATAAAAAAAAGAGGTTTTGCAACTTATATGTGAGCTGCATTAAGCAGCACACATAGAAGTTACAAAACGCCATTTAAAAATTGTTTAAGTGCAGGAAGGGATACCTTCCTGCACATAAACAATCTTTCTCTGCAAAGCAGACACCCTTGCACTATAGTGCAAGGGTGCCTGGGTTGGCGCTATGCAGCTATATTTAGCGCCTGTGCAGGAGGAAACGCAGGGCTGCACCATATTGTTGTAAATATGGTGCAGCCCTGCGTTTCAGAAGTGGCGGAGCGCGGCGTTAAGCCAAGGAGGCTAACGCCTGCTCCATCACTTCATTGTAAATATGTCCTTTTGTCCGCACACCACTAAGTAGTGCAGAAAAAAAGTGACAATTACAGCATGTAATATGTTTGCATACTTTAAGGTAATTTCATTCATAGCATTACCTCTTGAGGGAGGATGGCGAGTAATCTGTGTGAAGATTATGTATTTACCAGAAACATTTTTACTGAAGGTAGGTAACTTTATATTCCGAAAGGTGCTGGCAGGTAAATGTTCTTATTCCAGTTAATCAGGATGACCCTTATGTAAAATGTGTGATAAATGTTGAGTCTACTTCATGTCTTTTTGAAACTGCTACAAGCCATTCAGCTTTAAAGAATTCAGAATTTTTCCTCTTAAAATCTCAGGCAAATCTAAATGCATTTGTATGTAATAAAATGTCCTATTCTAATATAGACCTTGTATCCATCACCTTAGGTCCGACTACTGACAAACATGCTACTGAGTGTTTAAATGTCCAAATAATAAACATATTCTTGCCACTCCATGTGACTCCAACAACTGTAATGCTGGAGACAAACGCAATAATGTTGACCAAATATCAATTGATGGAATTCTTAAACAAGTACCTTCTTTGTGGTCAAAGCATGCAAACGATGTGGGTTGCATTGTGTGTGTCTGTAGACCAGTTAAGATTACAATAAATCCTATGAAGGAATTACCACATATTTCACAGATTCTTGAGGCAGAAGGATTAGACCGGTTAGTGCACATTTGTCATAGTAATGTATTTCAATACCAACGGTGTGTGTAATACTCCTATACTTTGGGGGAGGGGACATATATATATATATATATATATATATATATATATATATATATATATATATATATCAACACTGCAATCCTCTCGATATAGAGAAATGTCTGCACTCAGCCTGGGGTTTGATCCGTCACTTTTATTCACAAGCCAGCATTTCAGAACGCGTTTCGGCTTTCCCATAAGCCTTTGTCAACTGCGAAGGAGCGCCGTAATGTATTCACTGCACTTGAGTTCAATTTCACCCAATGGTAATGTTGCAAGCTCTCGTTCCCCCATTTAAATATTTAAATTTCAATTGACCAGTGTCATTGCTTATATTTATGTTACAGGGAACTGGCGAAGTAAAATCACTGTGCACTACAATATTCCATTTTAAAACGACACCTTCAAATTGCTAGCAGTTCTTTTTTAAAAATCGTGCTCGACTAAAAACACGCTCTACAGATATATATATATAAAATTTTGCCTCACTCATATTCGTGTTCTTATACGGTGGAAAGATTCAAAGCTGTTCATAAGTTACCCAACCTGTTACTACCACATGTAGGGGCATTTTGGGGGATAACGGGTTACTATTGACAACGAATTCCAGATTATGCTATTAAAACCCCTTCAAGAGTATATATTAATAAAGATACACCAGAACCCTTTCACGGGAGAAGTGAAACTGAGCTAGCCTTCATGGAGCTCAAGGGTGCTTAGTCCGCACCAGCTTTGGGGCTGTCAGACTAACAAAAGGACTTTATGTACTGTTGTAAAAAAAAAAAAAAGACGGGTTTGCATCTTGTGTATTAGAGCAGGGTCATGGAGCTAAAGAGAGAAATGTTTCTTACTTGTAATCCTAGTTCTCTTCCAGGGAAGTCCTCATCAAAGTCATAAATACAAAATTGTGCCACCCACTTGTGGGATCCTGGAGCACTTGGCAAAATATATATCTATGTATGTGCAAACTCCTTTAGAAGACAAAAAGCACATGAACATAGAAAACAAACGTTGTAGCTTAAAAAGGCTAGGACTGGCCAGTTTCACTAGTTTTATTTAAAAAAAATGTTTCTAATTGTAGTGATATAGTTCATGTATCCAAAGTGACTAGAAAGAGCAGTCACAACCATTTTTAATAGGAAAAATAAAGAAAGTGTAGGGCAATGCTAGCACATAGTCTGCACAACTAGAGTGTTAAAACTGACACTGTGCCGCTAAGAGGCTCACCTTTACTCTAGTGTCCCATCATCCACCCAAGGTGACAGGTCAGTTCGTTTTTACGGAGATAAAGATCATGGGCACAGAATAGACCCCTCTACTTTAAACTCTTGTCAGGAGAGGTTGGAGGATTCCCCTGGAAGAGAATTAGGATTATAGGTAAAAGATTTCCTTCCCTTACAGGGGAATCTCATCAATAGTCATTAGCACTGAATAGAATAATAAACTCACCCCACTACAAAAATCGTAGACAAGGAGAAAAATGCAGAAAGTTCCTATATTTATCCAAAAAGATGGCCTGACCTACTTCAGCACTGGCTCTTGAATCTGAATCAAGACAATAGTGTCTGGAAAACGTATTTATCTATCACATGTAGCAGCTTTACATATTTCTGAAATGGGTACTTCATAATAGAGCTATAGTTGCTGCTTTCCCTCTAGTAAATGGGCTTAGGCGTATAGAAGGATTTATTCCCTAGTTCATAGAAATTGATTCCTTTAAAGTGGAGAGACCTGCCCTAAGACGACCATAGTTTACAAATAGGTACTCAGTTCACCTGAACTATTATCTTCTCTAGATATAATTCAAGTACCCTTTGAAATCCAGCGATTGAAAAGCTCTTTCAGCTAGATTGGACAGATTTAGTAAGAAGCAAAGAAATGTATTGACTTACATGAAAATCCAACACTACCCTTATAGAAGAGGCAAGGCGAGTTTATTAAAACTCTGGTCTTATGAAAAACTGCATAAGGCACTTTTGAACACAAGACCTGAATTTTGCTGCCTGCATACAGAAGTAATGGATATGAGGAAGCCTGTCTTCCATAATAAATGTTGTTGAGTTGCCATACGTATAGGCTTATAGGAAGGACCAACTGGTTTTAAAAGTACAATATTAAATTCTGATGGGAGAGAAGGGGCACGAAGGGAAGGAAAAAACTTTCTTAATCCCCTCTTAGAAATCCTTCAGTATTCTATTTGAAGAAGGAGGTTTGTGAAGGAGATTTCCCATATGCAGTAATTGCTGCAAGGTGAATCTTTATGGAAGAAAAGGAAAGGCCAGATCATTCAAGGTGCAAAAGATATGGAATAACCACCTCATCTTGGCATGTAATAGAGTTTTTTTTTGTTGTTGTTTTTTTAAACTTTGTTTATTAGCATTTTTCATTACATCAATATAACAAGTACAAGATGTGGTACACATTACGTTGGCAGCTCGTAGGTTTATCAGTCCAGTGCATATCTGAAATTTAGGTACATCAGTCTCAATATATAGCAGTCAGCAGGATCGTGAGCAGTGGACAGTGCCGAACAGTAATCTCTTAATTTAGCATCCTCTTGAACATATGGCTCAGCCTGGTTCAACACAGCAAAGCTACAATTTTCGAAGTGCGGTAGATACCTCTTTGGTAATCACTAGGTAACCCAGGTCAATGCATAGCTTTAAATTTAAATATACAAGTCCCAACATTCGGCACACAGTATGGGCGGGAGAAGCAAAGGACATTTTACATTGGGTCTATTAGTTAACAAACTTTTTAACCATTGTCTCAGCCTGTTGCATTATAACAGTTTTACAATCGCAAGTTGTGATAGATGCTACATTGGTCAATCCTGAATACAGCAAGCTAGTTCTCGGTTAGAGTTTGGGCACAGCAATTTCAATACAGGACAAGTGGCTTAAGTATGCATGGCAAGAGGGACGTCACGTCATTCTCCTCAGGTATCGTTCGCACGACCGTGCGCCCCGTCAGTCTCAGTGTGGTGAGTGGTTTGTGATGGTGTAGCTCCACTGTCTGTGCCTGTCACGGCCAGCTTGAGCATATACCGAGTAAGCGGTCCCCAGATGTCACAAGGTCGTGAACGAAGGGGTAGTAGTTCAGCGTAAGTATTGCTTTGTTCCTGACAATAGGTAAGGTCTGTCAACCATTCCATAAACTTTGGCGCTCTGCCCCGTCCCCATCTGCAAGCAATTCTCCGCTTGGCTACCAGCAGGCCCAGCGCCAAAAGTCTTTTTGCATGGCCTTTGTGGTTTGGGAGGTAACCCAGGAGACCCATTTCTGGTGTAAGATCCAGCTGCATCTCTAGCATGTCACCCAGAGCATTCCCCACCTCTGACCAATATTCTGCAATGGAGCTGCACTCCCACGATAGGTGTAGGAAACCCGCCCCCTCCTGTCGACACCTATCACATCGATCATGTTCCCTTAACTGGAGCTTGTGCAACCTTACCGGGGTATAGTACATTCTATTAATTTAAAATGAATAATTCTAAACCTGCTGCTAGCCGTAATGCGTTCGGTTTGTTGACAACTGTATGTCCAGGCTTCCTCCGTGATAGAGTGTCCCAATTCTGCTTCCCACCCCTGTTTGGCTTTCATAGCATTGTGTGCCCCCCCCCCCCCCCCCCATAGAGGTTTTGTATATACGAGATACGGCATGCGAAGCCCCTCCCCGGAGCATTTGGTGCAGTGGGAGTAGTGTGGGGGGTTCTTCCGGGAACGCGGGAGTAGCCGCTTTAACCGCTTGCCGTAAGCGAATATATAGGAATCTGTCCAGAGTGGTAGGTGGTGTGTTGCCTAGAAACTCGGCCGCGCTTTTGAAGAGTCCCTGACGGTACATGTCCCCCCAAGTGTTGAGACCTAGTCGGATGAGCATGCGCTTACAAATTCCTTCCTGCGTGACTGGTAGATTATGCTGGTCGAGCAGTGGGAGTAACGGGGAATATAACATGGGAGCTTGGAATCTCTTGGCAATAGCCCGCCACGCTCGATTTGTACAGGCCACCGTGGATCTCCCTCCCCTGGCAGTCATGTCATCTACTCCCAGAAAGCCCCTCAAAGGAAGCGGCGCCATGAGCCCCTGTTCCACTGCCAAGTGTGTCATAAAGGGAGGAGGGGTAAGCAGTATGAGGCAAAGTGCGCCTGCGCACTAAGATAGTAAAGTTCAGGATCAGGCGCCTCAAACCCGCCCTGAGCAAACGGTAACGTGAGGGTGCGCCATTGGATCCGTGGTTGCTTGCCGCCCCATGCAAGACGAATGAGTTGGCTTCTCAGTCTAGTGAAAAACGGTCGTCCAGGATGGAAGGGGATATTTGTGAAAAGATATAAGAATTTGGGCAGGATGACCATCTTCATTAAGGCTATTCGGCCTGCAAGGGAAAGCGGCAAAGCTATCCACCTGTTAATTAGATCCTCTACCCTAGTCAGGGCTACCCCGTAATTAGCTCGCAAGAGCTCCTCTTTGTCCCTGATGATGTTTATCCCCAAATAACGGACCTCGTCATCGCTCCATAACAACGGATAGTCCATTGGAAACGGCGTAGTGCAGTTCGTGAGCGGCATGAGTTGGGACTTTCCCCAGTTTATGGTAATACCCGAAAAGGCTCCGAGTTTTATGACTTCCCGTATCATGGCATTTAGGCCTTCCGCGGGGTTACGCACATAAAGCGTAATGTCATCTGCATAGAGCGATATTAGAATTGGTCTCGTGGGGTAGTCGAGCGTACCGCTTGTGATGTTGACGCAACATGGCCGCCAGCGGTTCCATGGCTACTGTGAATAATAGGGGTGAAAGGGGGCAGCCCTGTCGCGTGCCTCTGGTGATGCAAAAGGCTGGGAATCGCTTTCCATTGAGCATCAAGGAGGCACAGGGTTTATTATACAACAGTTTGATCCACATTAGATAGCCCGGAGGGAATCCCATGTGTGTCAATACTGCGAGGAGGTACCCCCATTCCAGAGAATCGAACGCCTTGGTGGCGTCCAGGAAGACCGCCACCGCCTGTTCCTCCTGATCTATATCGTGCAGGATAGAAAAGAGGGTCCGTAAGTTATGCGAGGTTGATCGGTTAGGTATGAACCCGGCTTGGTCTGGTCGGATAAGCCCATCCATCAATAGAGTGAGCCGATTGGCTAAGACCTTTGCCAATATCTTAACATCGCAGTATATCAATGACAATGGTCTATACGAGTCTGTGGATTCAGGGGCCTTTCCGGGCTTTAGTAGTGAGACCAGCATGTCTTCTCTCATGGTAGGCGGGAGTGTCCCTGCTTGGGCCTCTTCCTCATAGACTGCCTTCAACAGGGGGGCTAGAGTGTCTACATATGCTTTATAAAATTCTATGCCCAGGCCGTCTATTCCTGGCGCCTTGCCATTGCTAATCTGCATAATAGCCTCTCGTATTTCATCTACCTCCAAGTCAGCCGCTAAAAATTCCCTCTGTCGATTGCTAAGCCAGGCCAGTTCTATCTGTTGCAAGTATTGTGGGGTCTCGTCCTGTCGCGCCGCGCATGACGAATACAATGTTCGGTAGTGTGTAGTGAATACCTCCCCTATGGCAGTCACATCTCGGTGTATCTCACCTTCTCTATCTCGGATAGTTAGGACATGATTTGCCGTTCTGGGCGGTTGAATAGTCTCAGCAAGGGCTTTGCCAGGGCGCTCTCCTTCGCCGTATCTACGCGCCTTGTGATATTTTCCACGGAAGAGGCATTCCCTCTCCGCCTCCTCCTGATATTCTATTAGGGTCTCCCGTATTTTGGCCATTATGGGACCGTCGCTCACCCCTTGCATCTCCGCCTCCAGCTGCTTGAGCTGACTGTCCAGTCGCGCTATGGTAGTGCGAATGTCTTTGAGGATTCCCCCCGCTTTGGCCATGCAGTGGCCCCGTACAGTGACTTTCATCGCTTCCCATACCGTGGCCAGGGACGGGACGGAATCTATATTGAGTCGCAGGTATTCTTCTAGCATTTCCCCCAGTTCAGATCTAAACACTTCATCCAGAAGCATCGTGGGTTGTAAGCGCCACTGTCTAGGCTGGGGGGATATCCCCGGGGGTGTCATCAGCATTATCACGGGGGAGTGGTCGGAGTAGGTACGCGCGAGATGTCGGGAGGAGTGAGTATGTAACGCGATATCTTGTGATACGAGCCACATGTCCAACCTGGACCAGGTGTTGTGTACTGCCGAGTGAAATGTGCCTTCGGAGTGTGTCGGATGATGGTGGCGCCATATATCTACTAGCAGATTGTCCACGACTATTTGCTGGAGTAGGCGTTGCGCTTTGGAATAATGATGTGGCAAAGGGTGGGAGCGATCATGGGGTGGGTGCAGGGTTAGATTAAAGTCGCCCCCCCAAATAAGATAAGATGGGTCGAGCCTATGTTCACAATTTGCGCCCATAAGGTAATGTAGTAGTCCTCATCATCCACATTGGGGCCATAACTACACACTAGCGTTACAGAGTCAGAGGCCAGCCTTCCCCATGTCATACAGTATCTCCCCTGCGGGTCAAGCTTTGAGCCTTCCTCGATGTACGGCACCGCCCTTTTTATGAGAATTGCCGCCCCTCTGGAGTATGTAGAATATGAGGAGAAATATCTGTGTGATGCCCACCTCGTGGCGAACTGCGGCTGCGTTTGGGGGGGAGGTATGTGTTTCCTGTAGCATAGCTATGCTGACCTGGTGTCTGTCGAGATAAGCTAGAATGTGCCTTTTCTATTTAGGATTCCCCAATCCTCTAATGTTCCAGGTAATTAAGCTCAGTCTCGCTACGGTATTGGTCTTTTGCACTTCATCAGCCATCACCCATTTTCTTGGGTGGTCATATTCGTGTCATATCTGTGCTGATGTCTACAATTAAGTGATTCCTGCACGTTCTGATTGTGGGGGTGAGTGTGTAAAAATGCCAATTCTGTAATGTCTACCCCTCTTCCCCAACATCCCTCCCACAGCGGCGACCCCAACTTGCCGTGTACATTGTCCACCCTCTGAGACCCTCCCCGTACAGCCCAAAGCATTGGAAACATATGCAACATATGCGTCACCATATCTCTGAGTGGGTAGTGCCCAGCCCATGTTATTAGGTAAAGTATCTTGCGTAGCAGATGGAGATCTCCATTCATAAACAGGCCTACACAGTGTAGCAGTAAATATAACAGCAAACACCTCCTAGAGGCATTAATGTCCCTTGGTGATGATAGCGGGCTTTCAAAACAACTAAGGCAAGTGCCCAACATAACAAACCCCACATCAGGGAGACAGGGGTGCTCCCTTGGAGACGTGTGTCCCAGGGGGCGCAACAGCTCCTCCCACACTCTGGTAGCGTGTGGAGAGGGGCCCTGACACCTCGTTACTGTATCCGACAGTGCTCCCACCGTCCATAAGAGAGTTTACAGATACAGCATAATGTCTTACATCAACCATGTACTATGTTACCTTCATGTTTGGACCAGTGTCTATACCAGTAGTGTTCGTATGACCACCTGTTATCATCGGCTCGTTCAGTTGCTGTTGATGCTCTCAGTCTTCTGCGTGTTGCGCCAGGTCATCTTGAGAAGTTGTCGGTGATCGTGCCGTCTTCTTGGCCGCCAGTACTGTTTTTTTGTAGAAGTCCGCCGCCTGCTGCGGAGTGCTGCAGAGCTGTTGTTTACCATCATAGGTGATCCGCAATCGTGCCGGATAGAGCATCGCATATTCCACGCCTTCCTGTTGAAGCTTCTTCTTTATAGGAGCGAATTTCTTCCGCGCTTCCTGGACATTCAGAGTAAAATCAGGGTAGATTGAGATGGCATTATTTTCGAAGACCACGTCTTTCAACTCCCTTGCTCTTCGGAGGGCCGTATCGCGATCACTATAGTTGAGCAGTCTCGCGACTATGGGCCGAGGCGCTGCACCCGGTGGAGGCCTTGGTGCCAGTGTACGATGCGCTCTTTCAACTATGAGCATTCTGGAGAATGCCTCCTGGCCGAAGCACGTGGTCAGCATCCGTTCTACATAGTCTTCGAGCTTCCCCGTGTTGGTGGACTCGGGAATGCCCGTAATGCGTATGTTATTCTGCCTTGAGCGGGCTTCGATGTCTTCATTTTTTGCCGCGATTACCTTCAGCAGCTTGTCTATGTCGGTGAGCTGTCACGCCGCCTGTGTATGGTCGTCCTCTAGGGTAGAGATACGTGCTTCAGCCTCCTGAATCCTCCCATCTTGCTTTTCGATCTTCTGGGTAATCTGGTCCATTCTGGCGCATATGGAATCCATTTTCCCCTCGATTGAGGCAAAGCTCGGTTTCATTGTGTGCAGCAGTGTCTTCATGTCTACCTCATCTGTACTTTGCGCCTCTGGACTGGCGTTGTCCTGTTCAGGGTCCGTCGGTTGTCCTCTCGTCGTCTTTCGAGTGTCGAAGGTGAGTTTGGGTTGCTTGCGATCTAGTTTCCCCATTGTCTCGACCTGCTCAGGGGATAGGATGCGCCTTCGCCTGTCTTCTCTCCCCAAATCCGTTGCCGTGAGCAGCGCCACTGTCCGATTGCGCTGTGGAGAATCAGGATAAGCACTGCTGCGTCTGCAGTTGCAGGTCTATGGTTGCGCGGGTTCTTCAGCCCAGTGGACATCAATCGTGGTCCTGCCCTGATGCGGATAGGAGTTCTCCGGGGACACACTTACCCCCCCCACCAGCCGGTGTGTGGGGCGCGTGGGGTGTTCCACCCAAGGAGTGCGCAAGGACCTAGGGAGTATGCAAAGGAACGAGATGGGTGTCCCTCATTCACCGAGTCGCATGCCCAATCCAGAGCAGAGCGGACTTGCGGCCAATTGGTCTATGCTCGCCGCATTTCGCATGGGCAGTCAGCAACAGGTCCCTCCGCCCACGCAATAAGAAGGCCGTCAGGGGCTGATCCGTGCTCAGCGTCTCAGAATTGCAAGTAGTCCTACCGTCCAACAGCAGGCCAAGGTAACGCCAGGCAAAGCACCACCTCCAAGCCTCTCAAAAACAAGAGCAGCAACCAGGCCAATTATATGTTTCTCCCCGCTGAGAGGCCTGCGAAGTATCGGAGCGGCAATGCGCCTCTTCCAGTTGGCTGCGTGCTCCCACGGTGTGGCCTTCCAGGCAAGGGTATCCCTCGGTGGCGACGGGGGGCCGAATGAAGGTCCGTAATTCCGCAGATGCCCCGCGAGTCCAGTCTTGTTGTAGCAGGCGCTCTCAATATCAGCCCCAGCGGCATGGCCCCCGACCGGGCAGCGCGGGCCAGTTTGGCGGCAAGCTCCGTGCGGGCCCCACGTTGCATTCAGGTATGACCTGTTGTGTAGAGCGCTGGGACCGGAGTGTGCAGGGGTAGCAGTAGGGATGCCCCACGTCTAATGCCTCGTTAGCTTTTCTCCTCGTAGAGGCAGTGCAGGGGTGTCATGCCGATCGGTGGCTGCGTGGCGGGACAAGCGCTGCACATTGGGCCGCATTTACTCACGGTAGGCCGCAATCCCCAGGCTCGCGTGATCACACCCCCCGCCGGAGCTCCTCAGCCAGCGCTCGGCAAGCGGGCGTATCGGCGTGATCTCTCAGCTCCGCACGTTCACGGCTGCGCTTCTGTTCATCAGGCGTGTGCCTCCCCGTCTACCCTTTCACGGCCAGTATCGGTCGATGGTCCGGCACAGCAGTGCTCCTCCGGCCTCTTCAGCAGCAAGGCAGGCTCATCGGTGGGGGCTCAGCCGACCGTTACGCACCCCACAGGCCGCAGCTGAACTCGGTCGCCTGCAGCGTCGCCCCGGCTCCCAAACTGTACCCTCAATCGCCGCTTCGTTTTCCGGTCCGATCAAAGTTATCGATGGCGGGATCTGCTCCCGGATTCAGGATAAATGATGATTAAGTTTGTCAGGACGGACAGAGCCTCACAAAGGTGCGGCCATCTTGTTGCGTGCCCGCTAGCGTCTATGTAATAGAGTTATAGTTATTCTGAATACACCATATGAAAAACAGCTTCTATTTGAATGCATATGATGCCTTAATGGAAGGACCTCTTTCAAGATGTCCATACAATCTAGAGGGAGATCTAAATATCCGAATTGCAAAAGTTCAGGAGCCAATCCACCATGTTTAGCAATGGTAGGTTCTGGCTCCCAAACTTGTACAGAAGATCTGGTCTGCACGGCAGCTTAATGAATGGTCTCTCTGATAGGTGAAGATTATCTATGAACCACCCCTGCAGAGGCCACTCTGGGGCTACAAGGATCATTCTTGCCTTGGAACGTTGTAGCTTGATCAATAATGAAGGCATCAGTGGGATGGGAGGAAAAGCATAGAGAAAGCCTACTGACCAGTTGATCAAAAGGGAATTCCTCATGGACCCTGGTTCGTAGTATCACGAGATGTAGTATGGGCATTTTTTGTTGTTGACATCTGCAAAAAGATCTTTTTCAGGGTAATCCCATTCTTTGAAGAATAACTTCAGAACTAGATAGACAGCCCTCAACTCCAACAGACTGATGTGATTGGACTTCTTTGTTCATATTCCCTGTGCCAGGTGGGCACCTCTTCCTAGAAGTGATGCACCTGTCACTATAGTTTGTGAAGGAATATCAGGTAGGTTGCTTGGAACCACTAAGTGAGTGATTGGAGAGCTTTTTGGGATATTAACTTGTTCTCCCAGCTTCCAGATGTCTGGTTCCATTGATCCTCCAGGCATTGCTGTAAAGGCCTCAAGTGGAGTCTGGCATTTGGAGTTAGAAAAATGTATGATGCAATCGATCCCAGTAATAAGGAAATCTGTTGTGCTGCTGGATGGTGTGTGTTTCATATTGCAACATTTCTGTTGGATAGATTAGAGTCTCTCCTCTGAAGGATACACTTTTCAACAATGGTGTCTAATGTCGCTCCCAAGTAGTGAATCCTTTAAACGAGGATAATGCTAGACTTTTGAAAGTTGATTCTCAACCCCAATTTTGGAAAATGTTCGCTGCCATATGCAAATGCTTCCTTACTAGATCTGGAGACTACGCCTTTATTAGCCAATCATCCATATAAGGGTAGACTAACATCATTAACTTTCGTAGATGAGCAGGTACCACTTTCATGCACTTTGAAAAGGTGCAAGGAGCTGGCTTGAGGTCGAAGACGAGAACTTTGAACTGACAGTGATGTTTTCCTACCAGAAATCTTAGAAACTTCCTGTGTCTAAGTAAAATGGATAAATATGCATCTTGAAGATCTATTGCACAGATCCAATCCCCCTGATGTAACCGGGGAAAGATCTGGTGCAAAGCTAACATTGTGAATCTTTCTTTCTTGATCCATGTTAGTTAGTCTCAGATCGAGAAAGGGGCTGAATACTCCTTTTGGACCTTTCTTTTGCACCAGAAAGTAACTGGAATACATTCTCCTGCAGTAAAAATGTACTTCCTCCACTGCATTCTTTCGAGGTAAGGTTTTCACTTCCTCTGGAAGCAAGTCTTGGTGATAATGAAAGGAATATTTTGGTAGTATAGTAGATGGATTTGAACTTAGAAAGAGAATATCTATTTTGAACAATATTTAAGGCCCACATGTTTTTTGTAATGTTCTGTCAGTCTTTGTGATGATTTGATATTCTTTCACCAGAGTGACTGATGGAGATGGAAAGGAAGGTCTCACTGGTTTTGTTGAGATTTCCCTGTAGCGGCTAATGTTGTTTGGCCTCCATTGTCTTTAGAAGACCTTCTGAGGTGAGAAGGCTGCCTTTGCTGCTGCAGCTGCCATAGAGGGCATTCGACCCTCTGCAATAAATAAATCCTGTTGTAGGAATTCTAGCTTCTCCTGAATTCTTTAATTTTTTTGAGATCTTCTGCTTTGAGCATGCCCATTCTCATCATCCGTATGATTGCTGAAGAGGGAATTTTTTGGAAATGGGAGGTTGATAATTCTTTGCTGGACTTCTTGTTTTGAGCCCGTTAGTCTCAACTGCGGCAATATCCATGATCAGCTATGTCTGAAGCATCTGCTGCAGCACTTATGAACTGGTTAGGTAGCATCATTACTTTCTGAAGGATTTGTTGTCCCTTGGAAGTTTCTCTGTGAAGAGAATTCCAGAGATCTCTCACAGTATCCGAAGAAGGCAGTTGTACTTGCATCTTCATGCTCATAGAAGATGTGTCATACATTTTCCTCCCTTCCTTATCTGGAGGAACAGTGGATGAAGGTGCAACAGCATGGGTCTCTTTTGATGCAGATGATTACTGAATCAGAAGGATCTCAGAAAGAGAGGGTGCTGATTTGGTGCTTTGTATTTCTTCAGCAGTCTAAAAGGAAGAGACTCTGGTGCCAGAAACAATTGCTTTGCAGGGTCCAAGACCCAGAAAATAGGGCGAATAAAGGTCTTGATGATGCCCAGCCTTTCAAAAATCACCCACATAGTGGTGATAGCCACTGGTATGAGAATGTTAAGGTTGTTTGCTCCTCTTACCAATACTTCATTAAAAATATTGGTATAACCTACCCATAATACTCTTGCCTGAGGTGAGTCTGAAAGAGTCAGAGAGCAATCCCTGATGAAAGAGTGATCTGTGCCTAGAGGTCGTGTTGGGTTGATCTTTGTTAGACCTGACAGCCTTAGGATGGTCTTCCCCCAACTTTTTGCCGCCTCCTCCACGTTGTTGACCTCCTTTTTGCTGGTATTAGGACTCTGTGCACTTTAGAACTGCTGGCCAGAGCTAAAGTGCTTGTACTATCTCCCCTAAACATGGTAATATTGATTTACCCTTAATTGGCATATTTAATTTACTTATAAGTTCCTAGTAAATTGGTACATGTACCCAGGGCCTCTAAATTAAATGCTACTAGTGGGCATGCAGCACTGATTGTGCCACCCCCTTAGGTAGCCCTTCAAGCATGTCTCAGGTCTGCCATTGCAGTCTGTGTGTACAGTTTACACTGCCATATAAACCTTTTACCTGGCCCAAAACCTTCACTTTTTATACATATAAGTCACCCCTAAGGTAGGCCCTAGACAACCTAGAGGGCAGGGTGCACTGTATTTAAAAGGCAGGAGATGTACTTTAAAGTTTTACATAACGAGGTAGTGAAAAACTCTTACATTCATTTATCACTACTGCAAGGCCTATATCTCCCATTAAATAACATTGGGATTACATTTTATAAGTGTAATTTCCAAATGGGAAGATATAGTTGATTTAAGTTTGTTGTATCTGGAATCCTAATTTAAAATCCTAACTTATGGTGTAGTCAGATTTTGAATTACAATTCTGAACATGCCACTTTTAGAAAGTTGAACATAAAACAACACTAGGTGGCTGCTTGATTTTAACACATATTTACTTTTTTATAAAGGTCATCTTACTCAATAAACATGACCTCTAGTTCTTTTTAACACATGATTATAACACTTTTCAAAGCTTAAATCTCATTTCAAAGAAGGGAGTGATACCAACTATTGATTTTGAAATATGCAAATTCTAAAGGGACATTGTGCTCTATCAAAAAATAACCAACACAAATTGAAATATATACAAAAGACAAATTAAAGCATGTGGTAATCAGTGTGCAACCAGTCCTTCAATTGGAGAGCCAGAGCGTTACATCAACAACAGATGCTCTTAGTACACAGTATGGGGTCCAGATTTTTCTAATATGGACTTGACGAAATTGTCTTTCGCTACAACTTAATTATATTGATCCATATTGATGTGCATTGTACAAGGATACCCCATTGTTTATGGTCTACGAGTTTCAAACCCCACTTCCTTTATGGGTTCTCCTCAGGATGGAAAGGAGGAGCTGGGCACCGCCTCACTTACACCTGAATAGGCAGTGTCCTGTCCACACACAAAGGGTTGCATACCCCCCTGTAGGGAGTCTGAAGCCAGGGCAGGAAGGGAGGAATTCTGTGCACTTAAAAGGCATGCCTTTGAAGTCTCCACCTCTTCAAAGGCACCACTGGGTATTACTACTGTACCTCAGAAACCACCAGGTCAGTGCACTTCTGGATCTGTGGATACTCTGCCAGGAAGGACTGCTATGCTGCTGAAAAGACTGTCACTCTACTGTGCTGATCTGCTGCTATCTTACCTGGGCGAGAAGGACTGGACCTGCATCACTTGATCCCAGGACCCAGAGTGATTCCAAGGGCTAGCCTGCTGGCCTCCTCATATGAAGCATCAGGGACATAACAGGATTTCAACCCGTGCACCTGGACTCTGCCATCTGTAAGCCTACCCTGCCAAGTAGTGCGGCCCCAGTCTTGGACCCCTGGAAGTGGGCCTAAGGTGCTTGCCAGCAAAATCAAAGCATCTTTTCTGCAGAGCGATGAATCTCCTCGGCTGAGTGGCACATCCCCGAGCAGAACCGGCGCATCGTTGCTGCTGCATGGACAGGACCCATCACCGCAGTCTCCCACATCTTGGGACCGACGCATTGCCTTCGGAACCGTCGCTGCACAACGCCTTTCTGGGCGCGAGCTCCTTGCATCCCTTGTTAACGGCATCCTCAATACCGAAACTCTGCATCACAGCTTCATTGCTCATCGGAATCGACGCACTGCCTCAGCTGCGACTTGCATCCTCAACACCGCACTGTGCATCGCAAGCCCAGTCGACAGGATCGTCGATGCAACAGGACCTTGCACCACAGCCTCATTACATCTCGGAAGCGATGCATTGCTTCTGCTGCGCGACACATCTTCGACGCGGATCCACGCAACGATCTCCAACCAGGATTTAAGGCACTCTGTTCAGCGGGCCTAACTGAGTCCTATAGCCGGCCCGTGCTCCATCACAGTCGGCCTGAACTTATGACTTAGTCCCGGTCCAGCATGACCAGATATCATCAATAGTGCTTTGTGGGACTATTTTTCACTATAAAATTTTAAAAATGTACATCTCCGGTTCTACTAATTGGATTTTTGTCGTTTTGATCTTGTTTTATTTATTAAAATCAGAACAATTTTTTAAATCTTTTTGTGTGGTGTTTTACCGTTTAAAGTGTTGCACAAATACTTTACATTTCCTCTAAGTTAAGCCTGACTGCTCTGTGCCAAGCTACCAGAGTGAGCACAGGTTAATTTAAGGTTTGCCTGTCCCTAAGCCTGACTAGGATTGTGGTTGCTGCTTGACCAGAGCTCATATCCCAGTCAACCAGTAACCCAATTTCTAACACTCTTCCACAATGGTGTCTTGAATGGGATCGAGATCTTCTAGGAGATCTGGATTTAGTGCGCCCTCTTTTATGTGGCATCTCTTTAGGCAGAGGCCATAATGGTTCTTGTAGAACCACTGGTGACTGAGGCCACTGCAGTGACTGTAAAGGGTCAATAAGTAGCCAGTGGTGCTGGTGAGAAATGCAGAGAGACCGATCTTTTGGGAGGCGTGGGAAACAAACTGACCAGAGGCATTATATCTCTAGTGGGTGAGTACGCCCTGGAATACTTCAAGTCTGAAGAGTGTGGCACTTTCTGTTTAAGGCAATGGAGCAAATCTACTGCATGTCTCTACGATGGAGTTGCAGATGATGGAGGTCTCGACGTAAAGTGTGAAGGTCTTTTTGATGTTGTCCTGGATGGTGGTGGTCTTAGTCTCAACAGCGAGTTACCAAGTTTTGACTACGCACATGTGGATATGGTAACAGTTTTTGACATTGGAGACATTGACCGGAAGAGCCGTCTTTTTTCTTGTACTCCTAAGATCTATCTCTTGGGTAGTCTCTAGAGCGAGAGGATGGCGTAGAGGTAGATTCAAAATCTTATCATTGCCCGTTATGACATCCAGCGGCTGTCTCTTGAAGCCTTTTTTGTAGGTGGATCAGCCTGACCCTCTGCCTATCCTTCAGGGTTCTTCTGGACATTTTTGTACAATGTCCACAGTCTTATGGATGATGATCATCACGAAGGCACATGATGCAGAGGTCATGGGGGTCTGACTGAGCTTTTTTCTTGCCACAGGCTGGCCACTTCATAAAACGTGAAGGCATTCTGATTAATAATGACTGAAAAGATATTAATGCCAGTCAGATAATAGTGAAAAGTCTTTCTAGTCTTAAGGAATGTAGTGTAAGAAAATAAGTTGGAACAGGAAGGGGTGGGAGCATACTGCTGCCCTCCCAGCACAGTTTGAGATGACAGCACTAATCTGCACCAACTTTGGTGGAACACTCCAGCAAAATACCAAGTAAGCATGCACTACAAACTGCATTTACCAGAATGCTAAGGGGCGAACTGTGCTGGGCGGTCAGCAGTGTGCTCCCACCCCTTCCTGTAAGAAAATAAGTTACTTACCTGTAACTGTAGTTCTCCAGTATTGAAATCTTTCATAGATTCACATGCTTGATTCATTGCCCGTCGTAGAGATGGAAGTCCCCAGTATATTTAAAATAGTAATGTCACAATAGACATAGGACTTAAAGTCTTAAGGCCTCACTATTTAGTAACATATCCAAGTCCGTATTTAAAAAAAGACCAAACTTAGAAAACAACCAATCAGATGATCCCACCCTGTAGAACCTTCCTGAGAAAAGCTCTAGTCCCTCAGATTTTCTTAAGCACAGTGTGCACACAGAAGTAACAGAGACAAAGATGATCCTTTCTAGGGGAGGTCACGTGAATCTATGAAAGATTTGAATACTGGAGAGCTACAGTTGCAGGTAAGTAACTTATTTTCTTACTCCAGTATTGGAACTTTCATTGATTCACATGCTTGAATCACAGTAAATAGCAGTAATCAGCACATTTCGTCATGTAACAAGACAAAAAAATAAATAAAAATATATATATAAGCAAATAGTACATAACTATGCTTTTGCACATTCATAATAGTACATGATTATATCTTGCACAGAAAAAAGGAAATGTGCGTCAAAACGGATGGTGGGAAGTAAGGAAAAGGCTCACCTTCATTGAAACAGATGTCTTAGGACCGCTTGCCCCACAGCAGCGTCTTTCATAACCTCAGAGTCCAAGCAGTAATGCTTAGTAAATGTGTGTGTCGTTTTCCAGGTTGCTGCTCTACAGATGTCTGATAAGGGCACAACTGCAAACAGAGCCATAGATGTAGAGGTGCCTCTAGTAGAATGAGCAAAGACCTTTGACAGCGGCGGTTGGCCTGCCTGCTGATGGCAGGATAGGATTGCACTAGAGATCCATCTCGAGATGCTCTGCTTCGTCAGAGGGAAACCTTTTCTAGGAGCGCTATAAGCTACGAACAATTGATTGGATTTGCGGAAGGATTTGGTCCTGTCCAGATAGAACTTTAGGCAGCGTTTTATATCCAAAGAATGCAGGGCACACTCAGCTGCCGTCTGAAGATTTGGGAAAAAAGACTTTAGAACAATTGGTTGATTAAGATGAAAGTCCGAAGGCACTTTAGGAATAAACTTAGGCTTGGTCCACAAAATTACCCTATCATATTTAAACTGTAAAAATGGTTCTTGAATAGTGAAAGCTTGAAGTTCACCAACTCTCCTCGCAGAAGTAAGGGCCAGAAGGAGAGCAGTCTTCCAAGAGAGGAACTTCGCATCGGCTCTATGTATAGGCTCAAAGGGATGCTTCATTAGTTGTGTAAGCACTGTGTTGAGTTGCCATGTTGCAGGGGGAATTCTCACAGGTGGGAAGAACCTGAAAAGTCCTTTAATAAATTGCTTTATCAGTCTACTGGACCATAAGGATGGACACTCGGATGATCTCCAGAAACAGGAGTTAGCCGCCATGGGTACTTTTATCAAAGCATGAGCTAGGCCTGATCGTGCCAGATGGAGGAGATAAGGCTAAATCTCCTCCAGGGAAGACCGGAGAGGATGTACCCAAGTAATGTTTAAGTAATGCATTGTCGTAGTATTGTCCGTCCTGACAAACACAGAGGAGTTCTTTATTCTGGGCAGGAAGGCTTGTAAAGCAAGGAACACCGCCCTTAGTTCTAAAAGATTTATGTGTAGTTTCCGTTGAGATGGTGGCCATTTGACGCTGATATGGAGTTCTTATAAGAAGGCTCCCCAGCCCTCCAGCGAGGCGTCCGTTGTTATCACTAGGGGAGATGCTTGTAGCAGGAATGGTAATCCTTGTGACAGATGACGAGGCTGTGTCCACCAACGTAGTGAATTGACCATTTGGAGAAGTTATTTGAATTAAGTCGTCCAATGTTCCGTTGACCTGTGCCCATTGGATGTTTAAAGCTTCCTGCATGTGTAGACGGCAGTGAGGGATGAGAAGAATACAGGAGGACATGATGCCCAGGAGAGATTTGTAAAGGCGCACAGAAAGAGACTTTCTTCTCTGTATGCGGCCAGCTAAAGTTAGAAGTTTTTGTTGTCTTTCCAATGTGGGATAAGCCATGTTCAAAGTAGTATCCAGGATTGCTCCCAGAAATGTTATTCGTAAGAGGCTGATTTTTCTGGATTTAAAGTGAGACCCAATTGACTGAAGGGGTGTAGACAGGCCTTGGTAGATGCTGTTGTGGCGTTGTAGATAGGAACCTTGACTAGCTAGTCGTCGAGGTAAGGAAAAATTTGGTGATGATGCTGTCTGAGATACGCTGCTACTGGCGCTAGACATTTTGTAAAAATGCAAGGGGCCGACTTGAGCCCGAAAGGCAACACTCGGAACTGGTAATGCCTGCTGGCCACTGTGAACCTGAGAAACCTTTTGTGCTTCTTGTGAATGAGAATGTGGAAGTATGCGTCCAGCAAGTCTAAGGACGTCAAGTAGTCATTTCCATTGAGAAGCTGCCACACATCTTGGATGGTGGTCATTCTAAACGACTGCTTCTTGAGGAATTTGTTTAGATTTCTCAAATCTAGAATTGGTTTCCACTTCTTCGACTTCTTGCGAATCAAGAAGAAACTGGAATAAAAATCCTTTTCCCCTTTGGTGAAACGGAACATTCTCTATCGCTCCTTTTTGGATCATGGAGACAATCTCTAACTTCAGGAGGTGCAAATGCTTGTGAACAAGAGGCTGAGGAGGGGTTGGAGGTGGTGGCTCTGTGAATTCTAGGTAATGACCAAATTGTACCAGATCGAAGACCCAACGATCTGTCGTAATTGTCTTCCAATTTTGTAGACAGTGGGAAATTCTGCCTCCTACTTTGTAAGGGAATGGAAGATTAGCAGCCGGCAGTAGTGGGAGATCACTGATGACGGTTAGATTCTTTCTGTCGTCCTGCTTTTCCTCAAAATGAAGACTTGTTGTAAACAGTTCCTGGTGGTTGTCGCTGGGCAAACTGTGGTCTGTATTGTTGGCTGGAACAGGTATAAGCTGGGTACCGGTATTGTTGGTAGCCTCCCCTGTAAGATGACTGGCTCTTGCCCCGAGCACCACGAAAGGGCATCTTCCTATATTGGAGAGTTCCAAGAGCTTTAGCAGTATCTATATCTTTCTTTATCCCTTGCAAAGCTTCGTCGATATGCTCTCCGAAAAGCTCCTCTCTGTCATAGGGCATGTCTAATATCTTGGTCTGAACTTCTGGTCTGAATGTTGTGGCCTTCAGCCATTCTTAGCGCCTTAAGACTGCAGCCCCAGCCAGTTGGCAGAAACCGGTAGAAGCGATGTCCATCGCATAATCGATTATCTCCGAGGCGGAGCGTTCGCCCTCCAGTAGTATCTTTTTTGCTTCATTTTTGACATCCGACAGGAGGTTGTTAATATAAGACGCAATATCCGACCACATTTGTCTGTTGTAGCAACCCAATAAAGCCAGGGAATTAGAAGCCCTGACCGTTAGCAAAAGACACACAATTGATGGACAGAATGCAGAACAAATCAAAACATTCACCCCCAGTCAAGAGATCTGGGTTAAATCCATCATTCTTTTGCTCACCATGCCACCCCAGTTTAGACCTGGCCATATGCAAATCAGTCTTGACCCAGTGCCTCATGGGAACAGTCCAGCCCGAACTGCCAAGCCAGGTCCTCCCTGGATTGGAAACAAGCAGCCTAGGACCGGTTTCGGGGTTTCACCCCTCTTCAGCCAGGATAGCTTGAATCCAGTGGCACAGTGAGCCCGGGACCCACGTCTGGGCATACCCGGCGCTCTTATGGCGAGAAAGCAAAAGACACACAATTGATGGACGGAATGCAGAACAAATCAAAACATTCACCCCCAGTCAAGAGATCTGGGTTAAATCCATCATTCTTTTGCTCACCATGCCACCCCAGTTTAGACCTGGCCATATGCAAATCAGTCTTGACCCTGTGCCTCATGGGAACAGTACAGCCCGAACTGCCAAGCCAGGTCCTCCCTGGACCGGAAATCAGCATCCTAGGACCGGTTTCGGGGTTTCACCGTTAGGGCAGACATTGTTGAAAAACGTTTGCCAATGTTGTCCAGTCTTCTACCCTCCTTGTCTGGCGGTGCTGTCAATGACGCTAATGGATTTTTCGATCTGCGTTGTGCTGCTTGAGAAGTCACTGAATCAGGTCTTAGATGACCTGTGAGACAAGCAGGTGCATCATCTGGAGCCTTATACTTTTTATCCAGTCTTGGTAAGACTGGCAGCACTGTTGCTGGATTTCGCATTATTTTTATTCCTTGATCCCAGATATGGTCAATTATGGGCATTGATCTTACTGATTTCCTGAAAGGTTCTTTGAAGTTGTAAAGAAAACAGTCCTGTTGATTTACAGGCATCAGAAGCTCAAAGTGCCTGGCTGCTCTCTCTAAAAGGTTACTGAAACCCCCAATGTCCTCTGGAGGTGAATCTGTTTGTTGTGGAGATGGAGACGCTGGTGGCAGAATAATAGTCATCCCATTTGTCATGTTGTTGATCTTGTATCTCTCCTTCCTGTTCTTCTTCGTCAGATGATAGTTGTTGCACAGGCACCTGTGACTGAGGAGAAGGTGGGGGTAGATCTTGTACCACAGGAAGTGGCGGGGGGGGGTGCTGGTACCGGAGACGGTGTCGTTGGCAGGAACCTTTTTGTATAATCCATTAGCATAGATTGCAGATCCGTAACAAGGGTAGAAAGAAGACACACCATGTCTTGTTGTGGTTGACAGCGTTGGTCAGAATAGTAAAATTGTTGACTATAATACTCCTGTTCATCAGAGTACTCTTGGTATTTTACATTGAGCTCTGATGGACTTTGCGCTGTTTCAAAGAGGCTGTCCTCATCAGAAAAATCCTCATCATCCAAGAGATGTGCTGGTAACAAGGATTGGACTCTGATGGTGATGTTAAGGAGGGTGTTAGCTTGTCCTGTTGAAATTTTGGCCGAATTTTTTTTCTTGATTTTGACGTTGGGGTCGTCGACTAGGTCATCGACGCCGTTGTCGTCGCCGATATATTCGCCCATGATGATGAGCCGTCGACGGAGGTAAGTGGCGTCGATGATGACAGTGACACCACAACAGGTGTGGATGAAAGACTCGCCATCGACGATGCATCCCTCCGTGAGATCGTAAAAGAGAGGGTTGTTGACGGTAAGCTCATTGTTGACGAGAGGGTTGTCGATGGTAAGCTAGTCGTCAAAGCAGGAATCGTCGTCGAAAGACTCGTCGTCATCCTTGTCGTCGGAAACTTCGTCAACGACAACTTCTTGTTAATCTTTACCATCGACGACAAAGGCACCTGGCTTGTTGACGATGACACCGTGATAGTGGCGATGGTGGTCATCGACGATATTGCCCCAATAGTATCTAATGACGATTTCTTCATCGCCAAGGCTGCCGTTGACGAGCTCTCCGTTGGCGGGGCTGAGGAAGGCTTTTTAAAAGTATGTTTAACCTTCACAGGTGGAGTAGAAGGATCTGAAGCCGGTTTTTTGGAGGATTTATTGACAGAAACTGAACTCTGTTGTGAAGGAGGCAACTTGGAAGATGGGTCCTGTTGTCCTTTGAAGACTTTTTAATGTGTCTTCTTTGGAGGTTGCTGCGAGGAGTGATCTGGAGAATCATCCAGTGGTCTTTTTTGAGGCGTTTACAAGGAGGATTTTGAGGAAACATCACTCTCGTCATCAGAAACAGGGTCCTCTCTGTCTTTAAGCCTCTGCAGCCACATTAAAAGCCGCCACTCACGATCTTTCAAACTCTTTGAAGAAAACGTGACATACCTTGCAGTCCTTAGGTTTATGGTCAGGGTATAAACAATAAAGGCAGTCCTTATGGGGGTCGTCGACATGCAGTCTCTTCTTCCTGCAGGTGCCACAGGGCCTGAAAAGCCCTTTTTTAGGTGTGTCTGACATGGAGAAGTCAGTTTATTCCACCTAAGAACAAGTATCAGAATCTGTAAAATATGTACATATAAGAGAAAACCTGAAGATAAGGTGATTCCAAAGAGTTGTGAGGAAAAAGCTGAGCAGAACTCAGTGGAGACTCCCTAGCATGACGTGCGGTAGAAACTCTGAGGGACTAGAACTTCTCTCAGGAAGGTTCTACAGGGTGGGATCATCTGATTGGTTGTTTTCTAAGTTTGGTCCTTTTTTTAAATAAGGACTTAGATATGTTACTAAATACCTGGCCATAGGCCTTCAAGTCCTATGTCTATTGTGACATTACTAATTTAAATGTACCGGGGACTCCTATCTCGACAATGGGAGATGATTCAATCATGTGAATCTATGAAAGTTCCAATACTGGAGTAAGGTTGGTTAGACCAGGTTTCAAAACGATTTTTGTGAGACAAGCGAAAAAAGCTGAACTCGGTGCACCAAGAGTCAGAAAAATGAATGAACCTGTCACCTCAGGAACATTATGGGACTTTGGAGTAAGGGTGATGCCCTTAAAGGCACAGTGCCAGTTGTAATGCTGTAGCTGTACAGCCTTTGTGCTAGCATTGCCCCACATACCTTTTATTTTTACTTTTTTAAAAGCGGTTTGTGACTGATATTTCTTGTCACTTTGAATACAGAGACTGTATCACTACAATTGGAGATATTTTTTTAAAATAGAACACATTAATTTTGGCCATTTCGAGCCTTTTGTAGGTTGCAAAGTCTATTGTATTCTATGTATATGCACTTTTTGTCTTCTGAAAGAGCATGTGCATATATAGATATATAATTTGCAAAGCACTCCAGGATACAGCACCTGGGTGGGACAATTCAGTGCTTAGGACTATTAATGAGGATTCCCTGGAAGAGAACAGTAGCTTAGTACTCAGCAGTGTTACATTCAGTTGCAGCCCATCTTCCACTGTGCTTGCATTCACTAGCCACTGCAATACTACAAGAAGCATCTGAGAATATTTGCAGTTCCCCATGCTTTCTAAGCTTCATTACTCACTACGAAAACACAGAATTTAACCTCTGCAAGGTTGACCCATTATGAAATACTTTTTTCTGCTTCACACATCACTTTACTATGATGCCCTACTCTGAATGCAGTTCTTTCCTTCTTAGTGAGCAACATGAAGTTCTCTACGGCTGTCTAATAACCACAGCCCATCTGATTATGCCCTGTATTGATCCTCTAAAGCACAAAATACCCAACTGTGAGCTCATTCGCTACGTTGGTGGTCATGTCTTTAAAATGGTCACGGCACTTTAGTGGATGGTTATGGTGTATGTACAGTGGAGGAGGTTATTGAAAGAAGATGTTTGTCACAAGTGCATTCAGCACAGGTCGCAGAGTTAATCATGTTGACTAGCCTCACAAAAGGTTTTACCAATATTCATGAGCATAAACTCCATTTTTAATAGGTGGTCCCGTACAGGTTATGAAACTAAAGCATAATTTACGTTAATTATTTGCTTGATGCTCTTATGTTACCTTTAAAGACTGCTCTTGTAAAATATATATTGCACATCAGCCTTTGCAGGATGAAGTAGCTAAAAAAAAATGCATTTGCAGATTTGTTCCCTAGAAATGCTGCTTTGTCTTTAATATAAAGTGTGAGCATGTTCTAGATTGATGTACCAATAAACACTCAAAGATTTGTCTGAATTGCACTCCAGAGGCCCAGAAGCAGGAATGGCTGAAACAAAATGAAAAAGATCCCTTTGGGGTGCGGAGAGACAGTACTTGAAGACTGGTAGCCCTGAAAGGTCTTCTTCTCAGCACAAATTATGTTGGAAAAGACCAAGATATGCATGGCTACTAAACATTGGTTTGTCCCACAATTCCATTCAATAGCCCTGTAGTATTGCTCTTCTGTGCCATTTATCAGGCCCACAATACTGGAAAAGAGATTGAGCCCATGCTCATCTGCCTCAATGGGGACCTTTTGTCCACCTTCAAATCTACTTCCTCTAAATGTCAGTATATCTTAGTATTTGTAGACTTTTTATATGGATAGAAGCTTATGCTTGTACTACGGCAGATGAAATCACAGTAATTAATAAACTAGGGAGAGATTTTGTTACCTGGTTCAAAATTCTGTCCTGGATTTCCAGTGACAAAGGCTCTAATTTTGTGCCAACATTAGTACAAGCAATGTGTAGAGCATTCGGAATCAAGAAGAAATTTCACTGTGCATAGAATTCCAAATCAGCAGGTAATATAGAAATGGTGAAGAACACACAACAAATACATTTGCTAAGATTTGCAGCCAGAGTGGTGAGGTCGTTTCTAGATACTGGTCACAACATAAAGACAGAAGTTAAGTGTCAATGGGTTCTAGCATGGATCCAAGATCAACATTGTAAGAAGACATTTTATTTTATAACTGTTATTAGGGTTTTCAAGAAAAGAAAAAGAGAATACATAGGGATACCTCAATACAATTCCCCTAGATAGGGGGTGGCTAGAGTGAAGTTAAACACTGTGCAGTGCGTTAAAATGATATTGATGAGAGTACTTTGTTGCATCAACTTGCAGATGGTCTCGAATTACAGTTTCCAATGAGTGGTGCGAATGTCTGTGAATTACTGCTGTGTGTGAGTGAAGGTATCCACCTTACCAGTATATAACCCCATGAACTGGGAATGAGAGGAGGTGGGGGGGAACAGGGAGAAGAGAAGAGAGGCCAGGGCAGGAGATGGCGAAAGCCAAGAGCTGTACGAGGGCGCGGGTCACGACCGGGCAGCTAGAGCTGGTGGGCAGTTGTGAGCCTGGTATACAAGGGGGTATCGTTGAGTCATAGGTGACATTGCAGCAGGGAAGGGACTAAGGTATGGACTGTGAGACAAAGCTGGGTGGGGCTGAGGGAGGCCAGGAAGGGAGTGTGCGGAGCCCATCTCCATGGTCAGGGGGATGAGCTAGTGGTCTGTGTTGGTTGACCGAAATGGTCAAGGAGGGTGTCCCATGCTGTAGAAAGTGGGCATTTGCGGAGGCGGAAAGGTTCTTCGCTTCTAAGGGTGTCCTCTTCTTCTGTCCCCCCCCATCAACACTGTCTCATGCCAGGCCGCAACTGACGGTGCCGAAGCTGCCCTCCAGTGCATGGTCAAGGTTCTCTTTGCTAATATGAGCGCCATGCCAGCGAATTATATTCTCTCCCGAAGGCGTTTTCTGCGTTTAATAATACCTAAGGCACAGGCCTATCATGTGCAGATATCAACAAGTTCTATGACTTCTCGCAGTACCTTGTGTACTCGGAGCCAGTATGCGGAGAGCGTCATGCATGACCAGAGATTGTGTTGCAGACCGCCTGTTGGCAAATGGCAATGGAGACCCCACAGGTGTGCCTCTGGGAAGTAACGATTGCGCTGTTCTGTGGTTGAATAAGCCCGATGTAAAATGGAAAATTGAATGTTCTTAAATCTGGCGTTACAAGAAACTCGCTGTGGGAATTCTAAGGCCTGTTCCCACTCCTTGTCGTGGAGCGTCCTCCCAATGTAATCCTCCCACTTGCCTCGCAGCGCTGTGTGTTCCCGGATTGCTTTGTAGAGCCATGTGATCAAGTGGCGTTCCTCCCCTAGATGGAGTAACACTTGCAGGATACTATGAGTTCAAGTCTCCTCATCTTGTGTGGACCAGAGGGTCTGGCAAGAACTGCGCAGTTGTCTGTATGTGAGAAATTGGCCCGGTGGCATACCGTAATTGGAGATTGCTTGATCATCAGTTAATAGATGGCAATCAGCAAAGAGATCACCAATCGTATCTGATGACCGTTTGTGCCAGTATCTCAGGTCCATAGCAGAGTAGAAGTCAGGGGAGCGCTGGAGCAAAGGGAGGGGGAAGAGGGAGGTGGGGGGAAGAGAGTTTGACATGTGAGGAAATGGACTCTGACAATGCACTTTCCGGCGACTTTCGTCTGTAGGGACCATGGGGAAGTGGACATTATCCTGGGGAGTAAAAAGCCTCTAATCGTGGCAGGTGTGAGGGAGCCCGTTCCCTGACATGTTTCGCCCAGGTTACGTTTGGCCAGCCAACCCGACACCTATTGCAGCTGGGCCGCTAGATAGTATGCCTCGAAAGAAGGGGCGCCAAGGCCACCCTTGCCCACAGCTAGCTGCAGCTTCTTCAATGCAACCCGATGGCGTTTATTGCCCCAAAGGAGCTCCCTTAGGAGGGTATCTAGTTCTTGAAAGAAGGTGCGGGGAAGACAATAGGGAGGTGAGTGAAGTAGTACAGAAGCTAGGGTAGAATGACCATTTTTGAACAAGAAACTGGCAATGAAAGATGCTGCCAGAACTGTATTCTTCGCTTGAGCGGGGAAAGGGCTCTTTTCAGGTTGCCTTCGAAGGGATCAGATGTTGAGTGATAGAGGTGTACACTCAGATAACAGACCGTGTTGCTCTGCCAGCTGAGTAGGACACCACCAAGTTGGATCTCCTGCGGGGGGGGGGATGCCCGAGCACAGTGGGTACACACAGGAAGCGGTCCAGTTGATGCGGAGTCCCATGGCACATGTATCCAGTGTGGCACGATTGGGTGCGAGTGGAACACACATCGCCAAGGTAGAAGAGCAAATCATCCACATATAAGCACACTGCATGTGCCCCATCATCCAGGATCCCCCAGGTTCGTCCCTCCGCTCAAAGACAGGGGGCGAGGAGTTCTATTGTTACCACAAAGAGCAAGGGGGACAGTGGGCAACCTCGTCTGGTCCCCCTCTCCACTGTGAATGATGATGAGACAAGGCAGCCTAAGTGGACCTGGGAGGTGGGCTTTCTGTAAAGCAGCTTTGTATATTTGAGAAGGTGGTTGCCCACCCCCATGCAGGCTAGCACCTGAAAGACTTAGTCCCAAGAAAGCACATTAACCACTTTTTCAAGGTCCAAGACCAGGCAGGCAGCATAGGGAAACAGTTTGAGTGCCTGATCCTGTATGTGGAAGAGGCGTATGATATTGTGGGATGTGCTGCAACCGGGTACAAAACTGTTTGGTACGGATGGATGATCCCAAGGAGGAACTGGGTGTATCTGTCTGCCAAGATCTTCCTGAGAATCTTGTAGTTCATGCCTTTGATTGCAATTGGGCGATATGAGGACAGGCTAGTTGGTTCTCCGTTGGGACACCAGGGATGATTCGCGAAGTGATGGCGGTAGCTCCCCAGTGCTTAGGGCCTCATTGAACAAATCCACTAACCAAGGAGCTAGGCTCGTGGCAAAGGTGCTGTAGTATTCTATTGGCAGGCCATCTAGACCTGGTGTTTTATTCTTGGCCAGAACTCAGATTGCCCGTTTTACTTCAGCCACTGAGATTAGAGTGTCTAGTCCCTCACGGGCAGCTTCAGGGATGAGAAGAATAGGGAACCCTATTAAGAAAGCTCCCACCTCGTCCACAATAGAGGGGCAGGGTGCCCTGTAAATAGTACAGTAATCACTAAGGAATGCACATAGAATGTCCTGTTGCGCATAAAGGGTATCCCCCAGCGGGTGACCCTATTTCAAGGACAGTGTTCATTAGAGTGTCCTGGTGAATCAGCCATGTCAGAATGCCAGATCGGTCACCCTCTCAGTGTGTCTTGGCTGCGTATGCACTAAAGTTGAAGTAGCGTACGCACTCTAGGAGAGCGATGTGCTGCGATTTGGACCCAGCCAAGGCCAGGCCTTTGGAATCATCTTGCTCCACGTCTCGTTCTAGTGATGGTAAGAGGCATTCTGTGGCTTTGATCCCCCTATCCAACGTTCTAAAGCCTCCTGTCACCTCCGGCAAACAGAGCCCCACCCCCCCTCTCATGACCACTTTTAACGCCCCACATGACTGCCCTAGTAGACGCAGTTATGGTTTTCAGTGAAATATTGGTGCACAGACAACTTCTGGGAGTCACAGAAGACTGGGTCCTCTAAGCAGACCCTGGGGAGGCGCCATGTGGGCGTCAGGGGAAAGGGAGCAGCCTACTGTAGATCCATAACGTGCTTGTGTGGTCGGACACCACCGGCCCAAGAGAATTTGCTTGATGAACAGAGCCCAACACCGAAGGAGAGCAAACAATGCCATCTAGGTGCACATGTAGGTGGGTGGGGGAGGGGGGAAGAGTAGAAAAAGTTAGCCCAGGTGTGCTGGCGCTTAGCCCTCCAGACGTCCACTAACGCCCACTGTTGTACCCACCCCATGAAACGTTCCACCTGAGCGTGCAGGGAGGAGGAGTGGGAGAGACTTGGATGCAAGTGGTCAAGCACCCATGGTGTATGGGTCGTGTGGGCTAGGACATTTGAGAGCATTGTTAAGGACCACTAATCTGTGTTCGGGTGTAGACATTCCCTACTAGAATACAAGAGCTATCCAGTCAGCTCTCCACTAGGACATACCGCCCCTCTCTGTCAATGTCAGTTTCAAAGACCTGGAAAGGAACCCCTGCACGAACCCAGATCATTGCCCCTCCGAGCGAAGGGTGAATAGGTGGGAGCATAAATTGTTCCCCTCCACCGCTTCTGTAATCCCTGCAGCTCCAGGGCTGTAGTGTGTGTTTCCTAAAGGAAGAAAATGTGTGTATGCTGGCGTTTGAGGTAGTATACTGTGTAGCTTTTCTGTGCTGTGTGCATGCAGCAAATTTTCAGGGTGAAGAATCTAGTGTGCGCGGGTGGAGCCACTGTAAGTGTGGGGAGCTAAGCTGGTCTTGGGCATGTGATGGGACCCGTCAATTGTCCCCTTCCGCAGCTGCTGCACATGCTCCTGCCCTCCTAGAAAGCGTGGTGCATTGCTACCTGGCCATGGTGACGAGGGAGGGACTACAGGGTTATAACAATTGGGAAAATTAACAACATGAAGAGCCTTCAGCAACCGGCGGTATGCCCAGAGAGATACAGTTAACCTTTGAAGAAAGAGGGGCAGTGACTGAAATAGTAAGGACGGTGTCCAAGCATTGGGTTGCACTGAATGCCCACATATATTTAACGCCTGGCTCGGCTATGGGTGGGCAAGAAGCCAGGAATGTGGCGCAGCGCCTCCATCTCAATGGAGTGAGGGGGGGGGGGGTGGAGATGAACAAGTTCCTTACCTTCGGTAACGCATTATCTGGTAGAGACTATCTAGCTGCAGATTCCTTACCTTTGAATTCTCCAGGCGTCAGGCTGGATCCGGAAACTTTTGCTGAGCAATACCCCTTGCGCGCGACATCGGGTGGCTCCATTCAGCTCCGCGTGACGTCGTTGATGACGTCGCGGTGTCTACATAGGCGCCACCCAGGCGGACGTCAGTACTTTTCATTTTTTCCACGCCAGAAGCGCAGAGCCACGAAGTGACTGACGAAAACATGTGCAAAACTAGGGCCTTGAAAGGGGAGAAACCCTAGACCTACATCAGTTCGCAAAGCGGGGAGGCATGGGTGGGGCTGTAAGGAATCTGCAGCTAGATAGAGTCTCTACCAGATAATGCGTTACCGAAGGTAAGTAACTTGTTCATCTGATAGAGACTTCTAGCTGCAGATTCCTTACCTTTGAATCAGATACCCGAGCCATACCATTCCGGCAGTGGGTTGCGGACTCATGAGCTAGACTAAAAAAGTCTTGCAGGACTGAGCGGGCAAAGTGCCCCTCCCTGGGAACTTGACCATCAAGGCAATAATGTTTTGCGAACGTGTGCAGTGATGCCCACGTCGCTGCCTGACAGATGTCTTGAGCTGGGACACCCCGTGCCAAGGCCGTAGTCGCAGCCTTTCCCCTGGTGGAATGGGCCCTTAATCTCTCAGGGGGCTGCTTCTTTGCCAAGGCATAACAGATTTTAATGCAGAGAACAACCCAGCGAGAGATGGTTCTTTTCTGCACTGCCTTTCCTTTCTTTGCTCCCACATACCCCACAAAGAGTTGGTCATCCACCCGGAACTCTTTTGTGCGGTCAAGGTAGAACGACAATGCTCTTTTTGGATCCAGTCGGTGGAGACGCTCCTCCTCCTTAGAGGGATGTGGGGGAACAAAGAAGGTGGGCAAAGTAAAGGACTGACCCAGATGGAATGGAGTCACAACCTTAGGTAAGAATGATGCCCTGGTGCGAAGTACCACCTTGTCCGGAAAGGACATGAGATAAGGGGGCGAGCTGGATAACGCCTGCAATTCACTCACCCTCCAAGCTGATGTAATCGCTACTAAGAAGGCTGTTTTGATGGCCAACAGCCGGAGGGGATAATTGTGCAAAGGCTCGAAAGGAGCGCACATCATATAAGTGAGGACCAAATTAAGGTCCCATTGTGGCATAACAAAAGGTGTAGGTGGAAATAAATGAACCAACCCTTTCAGAAATCTATTTACAATAGGAGATTTAAAGAGAGAGGGCTGATCTGGCAGCCGCAAAAAAAGCAGACAGAGCAGAAAGGTAACCCTTGAGAGTTCCCAAAGCAGAGCCCTGCTGGGCAAGAGTTAGAATGAACAAAAGGACAGTAGAAAGAGGGTCAATAGACCTTTCTGTACAGTATAATACAAATTTCCACCAACGGCAGGCGTATTCCGACTTAGCGGAGGGACACCTGGCTGCCAGAACAACATTACAGACTTCTGGAGGAAGGCCAAAGGCCATCAACTGCCACCGCTCAATCTCCACGCATGGAGGCGCAGAGTTGACAGGTTCGGGTGGAGAACCCTCCCCTGCTGGTGCGACAGAAGATCCTCCCGAAGGGGCAGCCTGATCGAAGGATCGACACTCATGCTCAGAAGCTCTGGGTACCAGACTCTCCTTGCCCAATCCGGCGCCATAAGGATGACTTGGGCCCGGTCGACCTGATCTTCTTCAGAACCCTGACCAGGAGTGGTATGGGCGGAAAGGCGTACAACAGGCCTGAGCTCCACTCGCAACGAAAGGCGTCCCCGAGCGATAGCTGCCTTGGAAACTCTAGCGCGCAGTACAGCTGACATTGCGCGTTCTCTTCGGAGGCGAACAAATCTAACCAAGGTTCTCCCCACTGTTGAAAGAGACCTTGCGCCACCTCCGACTGGAGATGCCATTCGTGATCCTGAAGGCATCGACGGCTGAGATCGTCCGCCCTGGCGTTCAGAGAACCTGCCAGGTGATGAACCACCAGGGTTATGCCCTGCTGTTCTAGCCATGTCCAGAGACGCAGGGCCTCTCGACAAAGGGTCCACGACCCCACCCCGCCTTGCTTGTTGCAGTATCACATGGCGGTGGTGTTGTCCGTGAACACCTGCACCAACTTCCCCTTGACAGAGGGAAGAAATGCTTTCAATGCCAACCGAATCGATCGGAGCTCCAACAAGGTTATATGGAGCCCAGTCTCCGCCGGAGACCAGTGACCACTGATCTCCACTTCTCCCATGTGGCCACCCCATCCCAGAAGAGACGCATCCGTCACAACTGTGAAATCTGGTTGGGGAAGGGAGAGAGGTCTGCCGTTGACCCAATTGCGGTTCGTTAACCACCACTGCAGATCCCTCGCAGTTCCTTCCGAGATCTGAACCACGTCAGTGAGATTTCCCCGATGCTGTGCCCATTGGAACTTCAAGTCCCACTGCAGAGCCCACATACGCCACCTGGCGAGTCTCACCAACAGGATGCAGGAGGCCATGAGACCCAACAGCCTCAGAGTCAGCCTCACCGAAATCCAGGATAGAGGCTGAAACATCGGAATCATAACCTGAATATCCTGGACTTGCTGCTCGGGAGGATAATCCCGAAACTGCACTGTGTCCAGAACAGCTCCAATAAAAGGGAGCATCTGAGAAGGAGTCAGGTGTGACTTCGGCACGTTTATAGAGAACCCCAGCGAATGCAGGAGGTCCGCCGTAGTCTGAAGGTGGGAGATGACTGCCTGGGGCGAGGACGCCTTCAACAGCCAGTCGTCTAGGTAGGGGAAGATTGAAACCCCTAACCTGCGCAGAGAAGCTGCAACCACCGCCATCACCTTGGTGAACACCCGAGGGGCACTGGTAAGACCGAAGGGGAGCACGGTAAACCGAAAGTGCTCGTGGAACTACCTTGAACCGCAGGTAACGCCTGTGGCCCGGCAGGATGGGGATGTGAAAATATGCATCCTGCAGGTCCAACGCCACCATCCAGTCTCCTTGGTCTAGGGCAGACAAGACCTGAGCCAAAGTGAGCATTTTTAATTTCTCCTTCTTGAGGAAGAGATTGACGGTCCGAAGCTCTAAAATGGGCCAAAGGCCCTTGTTCTTCGGAATTAGAAAGTAGCGGGAATAACAGCCACTGCCTACTTCAGAAGCTGGGACCCTTTCCATAGCTGCTTTGGCCAAAAGAGCTGTAACTTCCTCTTGGAGCAGTTTTAAATGATCCTCCGCCAGCCGTTCCTGAGTTGGCGCAATAGGAGGAGGAAAAGAAAGAGAATAGCCCTCCTGGACGATCTGCAAGACCCACTTGTCCGTTGTTACTGATCTCCAGCGGGGGAGTTGATGACAAATTCTCCCACCCACTGGAGTATTGTGGTCCTGCAGAATCAGCCTAGGAGTGCTTGGAGGCTGCGGCTGCTGGGTGCAGTGTGGTAGACTACTTCTGGCCTCCATTACGAGGACGAAATGTACCGCGTCCACGCATGCCTTAGGCTGACGCGGCTGGAAACCCCATCCGTTGCCATGAAAGGGGCGAAAGGAAGATTGGCCACGAGGAGTGGAGGAGAGGCCCAAGGATCTGGCCGTAGCTCGAGAGTCCTTGAACCTGACCAAGGCCGAATCTGCCTTTTCCCCAAAAAGGCGGGTTCCATCAAGAGGCATGTCCATCAAATTGGCCTGGACATCCCCCGAGAAGCCAGTTGTACGAAGCCAGGCGTGGAACCTCAAGGCCACCGTCGTTGAAATTGATCTGCCCAGCGAATCGGTCGTATCCAAACCACACAGTATGGCGAATTTAGCTGCATCCCTCCCTGACAGCTTGGGAGAGCACAGCCCGGGCCTCCTCCAGGACTTGTGGCAGCACCTGCGCAACCGTCTCCCAAAGAGTGGGAGAAACGGCCCAATAAGCATGTGGTATTCACCGACCGCAACGCCAGACTGGAGGAAGAAAACATCTTCCCAAATGAGTCCAGTCTCTTGGATTCCCCTATCCAGAGGTGCGGAAGGGAATGCGCCCTGGGCCTGCACCACCAAACTTTCTGGGGTGGGGTGTTGGCTGAGGAACTTTGGGTCGCCCGTAGCCGGGCGATGGCGGTGTGCAATCGTCCTATTCACAGGAGCCCCTGTGCTAGGCTTGGACCATGTTCCTAGAAGAACGTCCGTAAGTGCCTCATTAAAGGGCAAAAGGGGTTCAGAGGTTGAAGCCCCAGGTTGAAGCACTTCGGTCAGGAGATTAGTCCTGATCTGTACTGAGGGCAACTCCAGTCCAAGGACCTCAGCTGCCCTCTTAACCACCATGGCATAGGACACCCCTTCCTCCGTAGCCACTGTAGGAGGAGAGAGCATGCCAGTGTCTGGGGAAGTATCCAGACCACTGGCTTCCCCCAAGTTCCCCATACCAGTCCATAGTCTCCTCAGACACATCCTGGTTCCCTAAAGGGTCTCCAGACTCCTCCCATTCCTCTCCTGAGCCCAGCACGTCCACAAAGTGCTCAGGCGACAGCATAAAACCCCTGGGTTCTGTCGACATCGGAATTGGCGTCGCTCGACGCCGTTCCGGGTCCGTGTCGTCGGGAATGAGGATGGGGCTTGCGTCACCGACGGGCATCGGCGACGTCGCAGGCACTTCGGGATCGACGCCGGGGGGGAGGTCGTGTTGGTACGACCGGCGTCAACCCGGATCCAGTATCGGATCGTTGAGGCCCCACCGGCGCCGTGGTCAAAGCCGACGTCGTCAAACCCGATGGGGCCCCATCCGACCACGCAGGGCCCGAGGGCTCACCAACAGGGTCGTTCCGCTCAAATACGCGGCGCATGGCCTTGTAAAAATCTTTAATTTGAGCGGGAGTCACTCCGGCTCCCGGAAAGGGAGGGAGGTGCGAAGTCGACTCAGGCTCCGCAGAACCGTGCCTAGAGCGTCGGTGCTCCTTACTTCTCTCGACGACGGACGCCAGTTGAGGTGAAGTCGAAGTCCTCTTGGACTTCTTCTTCTACTTCTTGTGCCTCTTCCCTGAATGTCCAGACGACCTCGAATGGGCGGAAGAGCACTTAGGGCTCCGTGAGCAGTCCCCTGACCACCTCTTCTTCAACCGGGACCGTGACCTCCTCGGAGTCTCGCTTAACGGTGTCGACTGCCGGGCTGCGAGCAACTTCATCGCCCGCTCCCTCAAGGTCTTCGGAGCCATCGCCCTACAGTCTGAACACGACTTTGAATCGTGGTCGCGTTCAAGACACCACAGACATACGCGGTGGGGATCGGTAACCGACCTCATGCGGGAACAAATCACGCATGGTTTAAAACCGGTCTTCCTACTAGACATCCCTCGCACACGAATTCGCTACACAAAAGATGTCAACAAAAGTCAAGAAAAAAGCCTGCCAAAAAGCGGCAGAGGGGCAGCTCTTCCCGGATCGGCGCTTAACTGGCGCGGAAAGAAAAGAACTGATGTCCGTGCGCCTGGGTGGCGCCTATGTAGGCACTGCGACGTCCTAACCGACGCCACGCGGAGCCGAATGGAGCCACCTGATGTCGCGCGCAAGAGGTATTGCTCAGCAAACGTTTCTGGATCCAGCCGGACGCCTGGGGAATTCAAAGGTAAGGAATATGCAGCTAGAAGTCTCTATCAGATATCCCTGTTCCCGCGCAACTGGCTAGGCAGGGAGGTAGGCCGTAAGTGACAGAATGTGACCGGGGACAGTCGCTGGCAACACTTATCTGTAGGTCATATCAGGCTGTCAGCAGTCTGTGGCGACACCAGCGGGTGGAGGGGGGTGTAACTGTGACTCCCGATTGGAGCCATCTGAGAAGAGCGAGTCCTCGTAAGAGCAGATGCAAGGGCCTCCGTCCCCATCAGAGGTGCCTGCTCCTTCCCCTAGGTGTCAGTCCTCGGTGATTTGTTCCAGGGCTGGAGACTTCGTGGGTGGGGAGGGTGATGAAGGGCTGTCCCGAGGCTGGTTCCTCCTTTTATGCCTTGGCCAGGAGGAGGGAGGGGGTGGTGATCCTTCAGCAGGACCAGTGTGCGTTACATGGTAGCGTTTGTCGGACCAATCCTGGGGCCCCCCGGGGGTCAGAGAAGAGACAATTCCCATCAACGATGATTCTGAGGCAGGCAGGGAATAACAGGAAGTACTGGATGCCCAGCTGCTGGAGTCGTTTCTCTAACTCCAAGAAGGAAGCCCGTTGCATTGCCTGGGGGTAGTCTGGGAACAACATGATGGTTTTGTCTTAGAGTTTCAATGGACCGTTCTCCCAGACTGACAAGTTCTTTAAAAGTCAGCGGATCACGGCTCTCAATCCCCTTGGGCATGCAAAGCATCTAGGCATTGCAACTTCGGAAGCATCCCTCAGCAACCTCCAACCCCCTACTCTAGAGTACGCACACAGCCCTGCAGGTTCTGGATGGAGCAGAGGTTGCAGTAGTCCAGCTCTGCCACAAGGGAACCCAGTTTGGTATTCACAGAGATCCGAGAGCTTTTGATGGCCGCCAAGATCATATCCTACTGCAGTAGGGGGCAAGGGGTGCTGTGAGGCCTCCAGGGCCGGGCTGTCCGGTACAAGTGTCTGCACGATGGCGGTCATAGATGCCCAAGTCAGTGCGGTCGACCACAGTCTGCCCATCGTGGAGTTGCTTTAAGGCTCGACAGTTAGGGCAGCCCCAGAGTCCTCTGCAAGAGGGATTTTATCCCAGAAGATCTGAGACTACTCACGGGGTAGCTTGGCACCCACCACTAGCTTTTCCTGGTGCTCTGGCTATCTCAGTGTTGCAGTGGGAGATATAGCAAGGTGGAGAGCGCTGGTCCCCTAAGAGAGTGTCAAGTCCCCTTCTCTGCTTGCAGCTATTGTCCGATGGCAGCTCCCACCAGGAACATGTTAAGTGAGCAGATCCTCGATGAGGTAGCTGGGAGTTCAGTGTTGACCCCCTTGCCACTACACCGGAGCCACAGCAGTTCGGCTAAGCCCCCAGGGGAATATTGCGCTATATAGGAATGCGTGCCTTGCGTCTAAGGTCCATTTTGCAAATAGTGTGGGGGTGGTGGAGTTTCAGTCCTTTGCTCCTCAGTAGTTGAGGGTACCAGGGAGCATAACGTGCAGTGCTCCAGACCCCTTGCCCCCTCCGAAGGGCAAGCAACATACTAACCTCTGCCAAGGAAGCTTATCTTGATCACACACACTGACTCCAGGCGGTCTCTTCACAGCCACTACCGTGTAAGCACAGGGATAAAGGGGTTGCAGGCGCCCAGCCTTGGGCTGCAGTCGTGCGTGCAGCCAGAAAGAAAGGGAGGCAATCTTTGTGCTGGCGGCGGCGCAGTGCCCCAGATGTCGCCTGAGGGTGGTGGGGGAAAGGCAGCACAGGGTGGTGCGGGGTGAGAGCATCCCGGCCCCCGAGCCTCAAATTATCTTCTGGATGGCCGCCTCGTAGTCTCCCTGCTCCTCAGCTGGAGCCATCCCTGGGCACCGAAACCCAGTCCAGTCACCAATGTTTGTGCTGTTAGGGGCGGCAGCTGCAATTGTCCCCTGGGCTACCTTCACTCTGGTTGGGGCCCCCCTCATGGTCAGCAATGGGCCAAGAGGCCCGACAGCTGGCGATGCACCGCTCCAAATGCAGCCCGCAACTGTGCTCTGAGTTTGCGGGCCCGGGGAGTCTTCCGGGCCACTTCTGGCCATAAATCTGCAGAGCCCCCTCCGGAGAGTGCTGCGGAACCAGATTGCTGGGGCAGCTGAGTACAGACAACAGATTCTTACAGCCAACACGGCCGGGGGTGCTGAGCTCTAGCTCTGAGCGACCGCCATCTTGCCCAGCCAAGTCCTTGTAAGACGACATAACCCAAAAAGCTGACAAGTCCACAATTAAAGCATCAGCGATCCAAGGTCTCCTTTTAACGAGCTGAGCCAAGGTCAACAAATCTAAGAGAAGTTTTTGACTGCTGAACTTCTACAGTCTACAATCTTGCCGAATGTACTCTACCACTAGCTGGTCCATGCTGCAGCTACAGTAATTGGCAGACCTTCAGCCATACATTTGCTCTTTGGATCTATTCAATCTTCTTTGCTGCAAGTGTTATTCTTTTCCCAACATGATACTGTCTGGAAAAATTGGAAAGCGAGTGCACAAGAGTTAACTGCAGGCGTTTTTGGCTTCATGCACAAGAACAACTTTAATTGTACAGTGTGAATACATATTTGCACTCTATTGAACAACAACTGACTTGGAATCTTAACTTGCTGGATCTGCATTCATTTACCAACTGATGCACAAGGAGGTCTGCCCAGGATTTGTCTTTTGACAAAGAAGACAAATGTCTTGATCTATACTTGCATGGCCACCTTCCTAATGGAGTAGGACTATGTTTTAGTTCAGGGTTTTCCAAAGTCGGTCCCGGAGGGCCAGATCCATGCCAGATTAAGATAACTACATTTATCTAAATAGGAAAATACTACAAATCTGGCATGGATCCAGCCCTCAAGGACCGACTTTGGAGAGCCCTGTTTTAGCTCATTTCTATTTCCCTGATCAAAGTATTCCAATGGCAGCTGTTCACCTTGCTAATACTGGCTTGTGGAAATCGTAATGGCAGTATCTATTTGAGGCAAAGTGAGTGCCAGTTCTATTTCCCAGCTATGCTGGACTCTAAAAAAAAGTTTCTTCTTTTTTAGGCTATCTTCAGGAGTCCTTTATTCCTATAGTAAAACACAGAGACAACCTGGGACAAACGCTCCTTGTGTAAGTAATGCATAGTTGCACAATGCATAACGGAAAGACTGGTCTAAATCATGCTCCTTAGCCAATGTAGTTCCAGCTATACTGCATACTGCAAAGTCCTAAATGTATACACCACAAACGTCTGTTGACAGCGATATCGGAGATTGCACTGCTTTTTGCCATTCTGTTTCCCATGTATAGAGGGTGATTAAAGATGCATGAAATGGAAATAGCAAAGGTGTTGGGAGATGTTGCTAACTCCATACCAACTGCTGTGGGACTGATATCCGATGAATTGGAATCTTAAAGAACAGATCTTGCAAAATGGAATGGCTCTAGATTTCATCCTAGCCACAAAGGGAATGGTTTGTGCTATCATAAGTTCAGAAAGTTGCATTTACATGTGAAATATTTGATCAAATATACATAGATATAATTCACATGAGTTGCATAAATTAAACAATAGTTTTGACAGATGGTTTTGGTACACAGTTGTGATTAAAATGAGTATTCGGTGGGTTTGGAACACAAAACTTCAGTTAGTAATTATTATAGTGTTAGTCTTATTATATGTACTAGTGCAGTGGTTCTTAACCTGTGGTCCGATAACCCCTGGGGGTCCACGGGGCCTACTCAGGAGGGGTCCACAACTGTGCTACCAAATTAAATATTAAAATGAATACACAAAAATGTATAAAGTATATGCAAACAAAGGAGCAAAATTGAAAATGTGAAAAACGTTTGATATTGGATTGTGAATTAAACAAAACATTTCAATATTTGAGCATTTGTTTGGTGTATAATTGTTTTTGAGTATTGAAGTTCAAATCATAGAAATTGCTTAGGTCGGAGGTCCCCAGCTTCCAATAATAACTCAGTGGGGGTCCCCAGATTCCAGGAATTATTCAGTTGGGTCCACAGCAGTCCAAAGGTTAACCTCACAACTGATTACGGTACATTCCATAATTTCACTTTGCTACACTGGAGAGTGATGAAGGTGGCTTGAAAATAAAGTAATCAAGTGTAGTAATAATGACGCAAATAATAAAGCCAAACAAATGAGGTGGAGTTGCTTTAAGGTGCTACAAAGGATGTGCAAAAGGGAGAAACTGAACAAACAAATGTAAAACAATCTGTTATTCTTAATTCTGTTGTGGGTGCAGATGCCATTTTGAATAGCCGTGCCAACTCATTTTTGTACAACGCTGTGTTATGTTGAAAGTTTAGCAAAGCCTTGCTTCCCTGCTGGCAGTAAATGTGAATTCTGACACTGATTATTCACCATCGGAATGTTCTTATTCTTGTAACATTTTGAAGGGCAATGTGTTATGTTTGTGGTCGCTTCGTTTCCTCTGGAGAGCGGTAATGTTTCAAAACTTTAGAATGCAGTCTTTGTTATATGATTTTATTACAAATACTGCATATCAAATGCATGAATTAATGAATGTAGCAATACTACGTTAAGGCAACAGTGTTGACATAGTGAAAATTCACCTAAAAAAACTTACATAGATCAGACTTCTTTTGGGCTGTTTTGATCTAACAAGTAGATAGACCAGATGCTATTTGCTCAGTGTAGGGTTGTTGGAATCAGCTATGTTTGACCTTCAAGCACCTTCAGCTGGTCCTTTGACAGCAGAATTAATGCAAAAGCAGCCCACGTGACCAGCTGCACCTTAATGAGTCCCCCATGGAATTAGAGGGAAGTTTATGATATTTAACAGATGACACTAACTGTTCTACCCCCATGGGGAGGAGACCTCAATCTGGAGAAGATCATGTCCATCACTTAGGGTGAAGTTTCTACTCGCGGTTCTCTAATTGAGCCTAAAAGGTGTGCAGTCACTAGGAAAATACTGTGTTGATGCGCCCACAACCACAGGCTAAGCTCCTCCCAACTGAGTACATAACTATGTCGCTATAGTAGACAGTGGTGTTATCAGACAGGCTCTGAATGATGCTACATGAGACAGAAGGGATAAAGACTTTCATAACAAGGCGGAGTGTCCGCAGCTCCAGTATGCTTACATGCAGAAGCTGCTCCCCCACAGAATAAAGGCCTTGTGTCATTGGTAGTGAGCAGGGATGGTACTTTGAAGAGATTTCTTCTTAACTACCCAGTCCAGAGCCTGTGGCGGTGCAGGGTCAGAAGGTGTAGAAGCCGCCACACCCATGGGGTCAGTTTTGTCCTTGGGTGTACTCAGAAAGTACTGGAGCCACGCTGAAAACCTGTAACAATGGCTACTGGTAGGCCTCAACCTACAGGTCGTCAGCTAATGGAGTTGGATATTCCAGCTTCATCTTTAACGTCTGGATAGTCTGTGATGAAGAAGAGTCTGACTTTGAACTCCCAGAGTTGGACTGTTTCCTTCAGGAAGATAATTTCTCCTTCCTATGGAGCTTTTATTGGGAAATCTCTTGGGAGAACAGTCTCTGGATTTAACAAAAGGAGAAGGGGAATGCTCTAGCATGTTCCTGCAGGCCGTGGCCATAAACAAAGTGGCCTCCTGTTCCCTTATGGCTTTAGGTGGATTAAACAACAAGTTGTAGGCTCAGTGACACTGATCAGAACCAAAACGCCAGATGTAATTGTCAAGGGGTCTGACAAACATCATCTGGAGACATCTGCAACTGGGTTTAAACAATGAAATCTTTAAGAAACATTTGACCTAGTTGCTTTTGAAAATCTGAGGAATTATGTTTGTGTAGTTCAGAGAGCACTGCAGACCTGTGTTAATAAGGCACTTAAAAATTGGAACTGATGGTAGTATGTCGTTTGGCACCGAATTTATTCTCTTGTTACATACGGCAGGCAGAATCACTTTTGCTCTTGCCAATGAGTGCAATACTTTTTCAAGATGGAGAGGATGGCTAGAGAAGATAGTCTAGCTTTTCTGATCATGAGTCAACCACTTCATTTAATTAATGCATAGAGGATATTTGACCTATTTGAAGAAAAAAAAGTGTTAACAATTTGCATATGGGCTAATGGATTTCGAGCAAATAAAGATAAAGGCCACAAAGCCTTCCATTAGTCAAGTAAAACAGCTATGTATTCCGTCTTTAAAAAGAGGCTGGTAAGTACATAAGAGCTTTGTTTGAGACTGGAGTGGGCTTACACAAAAGGTTGACACAAAGTTAGGTGGATAATGAACAACAAACCTAGTGACTCATCTGGGGAAAACACAGTGACCTCAGAATGGAGAGCCTACTCTACGAGGCCAATGGTTATTTGGAAAATATGGTACTTGATACCAACTAGACTAAGCCACATTATGCCAGGAGCCTAAAACGAGTACTACAGAACATGTAGTGAGTGAATGCTACTATATATGTTCTAGCCATGCCACAGGCTTGGTAAGCTGTGGAAAAGATAAAGAGGTTCATAGTGTAAAGCTCCCAGAAAATCCCAAAGTATTCCCATTTGGGGAGATAGTAAGGAAGTTCCATACCTGTAGGTATAGTTCTGGAAAGTAGGTATCTTCATTGAAGTCATAAACCTTGAATAATTCCATGCTGCCTGCGTGGACAGTGGAACACCTTATTCCATATATGTAGAATATCCAGGAAAAATATCTGTATAGTGTCCATCACCGAAAGACATTTTCCATTCATTTGTAGTGTAGACTGTCAGCGTTGTATTTTCCTGGAACATGCTGATAGAGACTGCCGGAGGCAGGAACTGCAAAGCTTTCAACACTTTTCCTAGGAAAAGGGGCTGTGTCAGAAAGCCTAGAATGCAAAGGAAAAAACAGCCTGATAGGCTAACACTAGAAAAATACTTTAAGAATCCCTGAGGGACCCCATCCCACAATGCACTGCAGTGGCAGTTTGCCTGTGAGAGTCAGTTCTTTTTATGGGAGGAACAGGATAATAATACAACCTGACAGCAGGGGAGGAGGGAGGGTGTTTATGACTTCAATGAAGATAACTATGATGCAGAACTATACCTACAGGAATGTAACCTTTCCTTCTGCATCATAGGATCTTCATTGATGGCCATAAACCTTTATTAGAATAGTACGCTAATCAAACTGAGTAAAGGAGCTGTCAGGTATATACATCTATGTATCCTGTGAGACCATAAAGATCATACAAGGGAGGCTATCCTGAACAATCAGTAAAGTAGAATAGAAGGACAAGAAAACCTATCTGAAAAGGTTTCTTAAAGTCTCTTGCCCAAATTTAGTGCCGGCTTGAGTATCCGATTCTAAACAGTAATGTTTTGTGAATGAGTGCAGAGAGCTCCAAGTTGCTGCCCTGCAAATGTCCTAAATAGGTACTTGCCTCACTCAAACTGTGGACGCAGCTTTTCCTCTTGTTAAGTGAGCCCTAGGTTTTGCTGGTAAAGGCTTATTGGCAATCTGGTAACATAAGGTAATGCATGAAACTATCCATCTAGCAATGGATTGTTTTGAAGTTGGCCCCATAATTTATAAACAGTTGGGAAGATTTTCTAATAGATTTTGATCTGTCTAGGTAAAAACGAAGAACTCTTAAGATCGAGGGAGTGTAATGTTCTCTCCACTGCAGAAATTGGGTTTGGAAAAAGGTAGTAAGAGTGACAGATTGATTGAGATGGAAATCTGAGACTAGTTTGGGCAAGAAAGAAGGGTGTATTGTGGTGGAAAACTGTAAAGGGTTTTACAAAAGATGGAGCTTGCAATTCACTGACTCTACGAGCTGAGGTAATTGCAACCAATAGGCCGTTTTCCATGATAAGTGTTGCAGCGATGCTTTATGAATCAGCTCCAAGAGTGGACCCATTAATTTGAATAGCAAAAAGGAGAGGAGGAGGAGAGTTGTTTCTGAGGAGGAAAAACCTTTTTGAGGCCTTCCAAAAGTCCTTAACGACTGGAATATTGAAAAAAGATTCTTGTGTTGGAGATTTATAATATGCAGTGATAACTGCTTAGTGAACTCTTATGGAGGACAGTTGTAGGCCAGACTTGGCTAGGTGTAGTAAATAAGGTAGAATGATGTCTTCCTGTACTGTGATGGAATCATAGGTCTTTGAACGACACCATATGCAGAAGCATTTTCACTTAAAAGCGTAGCAAGCCCTTGTGGAAGGGCACTTTGCTTTTTTAAGAATGTTCATGCAATCCTTTGGAAGATTTAGATGTTCATACTGGATGACCTCAGGAGCCATGCTGCCAAATTCAATGATTGGATCGAGGGATGGAGAATTCTGTCCTGATGTTTGGAGAGCAGGTCTGATCTGAGCGGGAGACACTTGTGGTGGGTTATGGATAAGTGGAATAGGTCGGTGTACCACCACTGTCTCAGCCGATGCAGAGCTAGGAGAATCATTGTAATGCGTGAACTCAGTAGCTTTTGGATCACCCACGGAATTAGTGGGATTGGTGGTAAAGTGTATGCAAATGGAGTCAACCAGTCAATCAAAAGGGCACTGCCCAGAAACTTCGGTTCTGGAGCTCTAGATACAAAGTCTTGGCATTTTGAGTTTAGGGCGGTAGCGAACAGATCCAGAGTTGGGGGTGCCCCATTCTTGGAAGATAGCATCTACGACTTAGTCGTTGAGGACCCACTCATGGTTTTCTTTGTTGAAGCGGCTGAGGAAATCTGCTTCCACGTTTAGAACTCCTGTGACGTGAAAGGCTGTAATGGAGAGTCCTCTCTCCAGAGCCCAATGCTACAGTGTTTGAGCCTGGTACGACAACTGTCTGGACCTCGTTCCACCCTGTTTGTTGATGTAAACCATTGTGGTGGTGTCTGTTTGAATCATGAGGTCCTACGATTGCATTGATGTAAGAACCGCTTTGAGGGCCAGTAGCACTGCTTTCAGTTCTAGAAGATTTATGCAGTATTTCTTTTCTTTTTGAGACCATAGACCTTGCATGTTCAGATCGTTCATGTGGGCAACCCATCCTGTTAGAGGTGCGTCCGTGACGATCGTCTGAGATGGGGTTGGTTTTTGAAATAGAACTCCCTTCAGCAGACTGATTGAGTTGGTCCATCATGCAAGGGATTGGCATGCATTGTATGTCAGGAAAATCCGATCTTCCCAAAGGCCTGTTCTTTGTGACCACTGATCTTCCAGAGATGCCTGTAGAGGTCTCATGTACAGGCGTGGGTTTGGCACAATGTTGATGCAGGACGCCATCGATCCTAGTAGAGACACTACCTTGAGAACCATGGGCCTGGTCTATTGTAGAATTTGGGAGCATTGAATTTGAATTGAAAACTCTCCTGCGAAGGATGCACACTTTCTTTTGGAGTGTCCAGAGTAGCCCCTAGAAATGTGAGGAACTGCACCGGTATTGCGATGGACTTCTGTGGATTAACCTGGAGATATAATTTTGCCCGGAGAGACGTTGTGGCGGAAGTCTTCCTTTGTTTTGAGAAAAGTCTCTGCTCTGATGAGCCAGTCGTCCAGGTGTAGATATACGAAAATACCTTTTTTTCTTAGTTGAGCCTCAACCACTGCGATACATTTGGTAAAGGTTCGTGGTGCTGATTTGAGTCCAAAGGGTAGCACCGCATATCGAAAGCGGTGACAGCCCAGAAATCTGAGAAATTGCCTGTGACGCGGAAGTTTGGGAATATGAAAATACGCATCCTGTAGATGTACTGCGCAGGGCCAATACTTCTTCCTCACGTGTCGGAAAATTTGATGCGGTGAAAGCATTCTGAACTTCTCTTTATAAATTTGAGGAACCTGAGGCCCAGGATTGGGCGAAACTGATATAGGTGATTTTTCTTCTTGACCAAGGAGTACCTTGAATAGGCTCCTTTGTCCCTCTGATTTAGTGGGACTATCTCTATGCATTCTTGTGCAGTAGTACAGATATTTCTTGCTTGAGATCGTGGAAATGGGCCATTATGGTTTGTTGTGAAGGGGCTGGTGGTAGGGCGCTGGTGAAACGTAGAGCGTAGCAGTTCTGAATAATATTTAGGACCCATTTGTCTGTTATATTTGTCCACTCTTACCAATAAGACTGTACCGTCCCCCCCCCACCCCTCCCAGGAGTGGGTAACTGTGAAGGGGGTATGTGATCCTCATTGTTTTGACTGAGAACTTTTCCCTTTGGTTTGTGAGTGTTTGTCTTCGTCTTTGGTATCGGCTGGAGGATCTTCGGCTTTGGTATAGGCTTTGAAAAGACCATTGAGGTTGTCTCTGTTGATGTTGGTATTAGTAAGGCCATCTAGGGGTTTGAACCCTATGGTATAAATGTCTTTTGTCTTTAGGTTTGAATTGTTTGAAGAAGCTTTCTGTTCTTCTAAACCCACTGCCTTAAGTGTTTCCGCTTCATTCTTTACATGTGACATTTCCTCTTCCGTGTGCTTTCCGAAGAGGGAGGATCCGGAGAAAGGCAGATAACAAATCTTCAGTTGAGCGTCTGGCTTTAAAGAGAAGTCTCAACCAGGACATACGTCTTAGGGAAATGCCATGGCAAAAGGCAGAAGCGGACCGATCAACAGTCAACTGCAGCGCTGATGGATTGATTGGAAATGAGAGTCCTCTGATCATTTCTATATAATCCTGTTGACTGTGATCTGGTAGATATGATATGAACAACTTCATTCCTACCCAAATCTCCCTATATCTGCCCAATAGTGCTGCTGAATTGGCATTACGCAGATCCTGTACCACACATCTTTCCAATCACATCCATTCGTTTGCTTTCTCGGTCAGGTGGAGCCGTGGTCTCTGGAGCAGAGGCATGTTTCCTGCGAACTTCTGTGACAATCCGAGTCCGGTTTAGGATCGGCTCTGAGGAAGTCTGGATCCTGAGGAGGAGGCTTGCATTTCTTTAATAGCCTTGGAGTTGCAGATTTCACTGTAGCCAGACACATTTCCTACACAAAGTCTATGAGGCCTGGAAGAAGAGGTAAGAGAGGCCTTGGTGTAGCTCTAGGTTGCAGAGTTTCCAGTATAACCGATACGGATGGTTGGGGGGGTATCAACATGTATGTTTGGCTTAGAAGCTCCTCAGACTAAAGCATCATGAAAAGTGACATTATCATCATCAGGAGAGGATCCAGACGGAGAACGAGGCGGAGAGGTTGTCGTATATGAAGAGGAGGAATCTGGAGATCATGTTTGTGATGAAGTTGACAGTGATAGTGGGCAGCTGGGAGCTCCAGGTCTCATGAGAGATTTTGCAGGTGAAGCAACTTTACATTTGCAGATAGGTGTATCTCTTTAGTGGCATTGTACAGGAGAAATATTAAGAGGTTTTAAAGGAACATGAAAAAGGTTCAGAAGGAGAAATAACAGGACGCATTACTGGAAGATCTGTATCCTGCTCCAGTGAGGAAGGGTCCATATGCTGGGGTGAACAAGACCAGCGAGAAGAGGACGAAGATCTCCATTTGAATGATGTTTGATGTCGAGAGAGGTGTGTTAAAAGTCGTATGCCGTGTCTTAGTCGGCACCGGAGATCTTGGATGAGAGGCCTGCCTCTTTGAAGAAGAGTGTTGAAGAGTGGCGTGATATAGGCATCGAATGACGTGACCGCGAATGATGAGAAACAGAAATCGATCGGTGAGACTGACGTCGATCGAGGTCTTGCCGTCAATGCCGATACTGAAAAGGAGCAAGATGGCAGTGGCATACCTATTTTTGGTGTTGAGGTTGGTCTTGCAGTCATAAGGATGTCGAACGGCGGCGGTGTGTTGTCGACTTTGAGCAGTCTTTTGAAGGCAAGCATGACAGTAGCAGACTTCTCAGCATTGATGTCGAATGCTTTGACGTCGATGTATGATGACTGCAGTGTTGAGAATGAGGTTATTCGGATTTAGATCTCCTCAAGTGAGTCTTTATCAGTTTTGTGCCTTCTCAGAAGGATGAAGAGAGGGAGACCTCTCCAATCTTCCCTTTTTTCTCCTTTTTGTCTGCTTTCAAATCCTCCATCCATAAACGAGTCTGATGCCTTCTCTATCTTTAAGCGTTCCTTTCCACATTTTGCTGCAAATGTCACAACCTTTTGTGAGGTGTTGAGGAGATAAGACACCACACAAACCTTCTGGGCATCAGAGAAAGCTCTCTTTCTGTACAGGAAGGGCACTTTGTAAAGAGAGCTGGCCTTTTTGACTGAATTTTCCTCAGAAAAAAACAAAAAAATATTTCACTTGACAGAAGAGGTGATAAAATGTCAAGGAAAAGCACGAACAGTATTTTATAATTAGTGATAAAGGTAGAAAAAAATACACCAGAGGTATTCGAAGATCCTGTCAAAAGAAGCTGGAAAAAAGAACCGACACTCACAGGCAAACTGCCACTGCAGTGCATTGTGGGATGGGGCCCCTCTAGGATTCTTAAAAGGTACAGATCACATTTCGTACTTTGCAAGTGTTAGCCTATTAGACTGTTATTTCCTTTGCATTTTAGGCTTTCTGACACAGCCCTTTTTCCTAGGAAACATGTTGTAAGCTTTGCAGTTCCTGCCTCCTGCAGTCTCTACCAGCATGCTCCAGGAAAATACAACACTGACAGTCTACACTACAAATGAATGGAAAATGTATTTCAGTGATAAACATTATACAGATCTTTTTCCTGGATTTTCTACATATATGGAATAAGGTGTTCCGGGTTTCGCGCAGGCAGCACAGAATTATTCAAGGTTTATGACTATCAATGACGATCCTAGGATGCAGAAATATATTTATCGTTTGAGAAGATTTATATTTTTTAAACCAGGGGAAAAAGTAGGCTTTCTTTTCTTATTAGTGAGGTATTTATGTATAAACCCAACATCATTTGGTAGACAATTCTTCTAGAAAAACTAGAAGTACAGTTGTGAGTTTATTTTTGTTAAATGTTCATGTGGACTTTCGATTTCACTATTTTTTCTTAAAAATATTTTTTCTTACTATTGCGAATGAACTTCATAGTACTGTAATGTGACTTCTCCTGACTTATTCAAAGAAATGATCAAGGTTCTACTATTGCTATGAAGTTTCCAAAGAGGTGTGGCCTATGTCATTCTGAAAAGTGTTCTTATCTAGTAACTTCCTGAAATTAAAAGTGTACAACACTCCTAAAACTGTATTGGGATGACCATCTCTAGGCTACGGTTCACAATACTACATGAAAACTTTCTTTTAAAGAACAGCGTTCTCAAGGTTAACCACTCTTCCCCCCTCCACCCCCACTCCTATTTATATAACTGAAAGGCACATACATCTTCCCTACTACCTTTATTTCCACTTTAATGCTCTACAAAAACCCTATGAGTGATACCATCAACCTCTAGGTTTGAGCACTATAGGATATCTACTAGATAAACAATACAGTTTGCCAGCTAATTTAGCTTTAAATCCCATATTAGGCAAAGGGAAAATCTACGAAAGGAGGAAAGGTAATTTATCTGAATACAAAAAAATCTAAACCCTATGCACTTCTACCCATTCAAAATATATTCTACAATATTACAAAAAGGAAAATGCTACTTACCAGTATGCATCTGTTCTTGGCATATAGAGCTGTAGATTTGTATACTTGTGCATAGATCGCCATCTGGTGTTGGGCTCGGATGTTTGCACTTTGTTTTTGTCTTGGAAGAAGTCTTTGTACTCACGAGGTAGGTGACGCCTCCTTAGGACGATAGTGCGCATGGGCATCGACTCCATCTCCAGATTGTTTTGCCAAGGAGGGTTATGATGGAGTTAGTAAGAAATAGAAAAGGATGTCCATGTGTAATGTATCTAAGTAAGATAGTACTGGAACAGATAGAGGTATCCGGGGAGGAGGGTGGGCGTATACGAATCTACAGTTCTACATGCCAAGAACAGATGCATACTGGTAAGTAGCATTTTCCGTTCGAGGCATACGAGCTGTAGATCGTATACTTGTGCATAGACTATACAGCAGTTACCTCCTTAGCGGTGGCTCCCTGTATCTGTTGCAGCGGTTTGAAAAAGTGTTCTTAATACAGCTTGGCGCACACTAGCTTGCCGTTTTGCTTGCATGTCTACACAATAGTGTTTTGTGAACGTGTGTGGTGTAGACCAAGTTGCTGCTTTGCAGATGTCATCTAGGGGAATGTTCCCTAAGAATGCCATAGATGCCCCTAGTTTACGTGTGGAGTGAGCCCTAGGGGGAATCGTTAAGGTGCGTTTGGCTTTAGCATAGCATATTTGGATGCATTTAACAATCCACCTTGCAATCCCTGTTTTTGAGATAGGATTGCCTTTATGAGGTGGGGAGAAAGCCACAAAAAGTAGTTTAGTCTTTCTAAAGGATTTTGTTCTTTCAATGTAGTAAAGTATTGCTCTTTTTACGTCTAGCGTGTGAAGAGCTTGTTCTGCTACTGAGTCTGGTAGAGGGAAAAACACTGGGAGTTCTACAGACTGGTTAAGGTGGAAAGCAGAGACGACTTTAGGTAGAAATTTGGGGTTAGTCCTAAGAACCACTTTGTTATGATGGATTTGGAGAAATGGTTCTTGTATGGTTAATGCCTGGAGTTCACTGACTCTTCTGAGAAAGGTGATCGCAACCAGGAAAGCTACTTTCCAGGTAAGAAATTGTAATTCGCATTTATGCATAGGTTCAAATGGGGGACCCATGAGTCTGGTAAGTACCACATTCAGGTTCCATACTAGAGAGGGTGGAACTCTAGGTGGAATTATTCTTTGAAGTCCTTCCATAAATGCTTTGATAGCTGGTACCCTAAACAAAGACAAGTGTTGTCTGTTTTGGAGATAGGCTGCTATTGCAGCGAGATGTAGTCTAATGGATGTATACGCTAGGTTACATTGTTGTAGATGTAAAAGGTAACAGATGTTTTGAATAGAAGCATCTAGTGGGTTGATTTTGTTATTTGTACAGTAAATTACAAATCTTTTCCACTTTGTGGCATAGTAAGCTCTAGTGGTAGGACGTCTAGCCTCTTTAATGATGTTCATGCAGTCTGGCGGGAGATTAAGGTAGCCAAACTCTAAGATTTCAGGTGCCAGATCGCAAGGTTGAGTTGACTGGGATCTGGATGCCTTATCTCTCCATGGTTCTGAGTGAGAAGCTTGGTTGAGAGGCGTAGCTTTTGATGAGGAACTACTGATAGTTGCAAGAGGGTTGTGAACCATGGCTGTCGGGCCCATGTTGGAGCAATCAGGATCATTGTGAGGGAATGCTGTTTGAGCTTCCGAACCACTAGCGGGAGAGGCGGAAAAGCGTAAGCAAATTTGCCTGACCAGTTCATCCATAGCGCATTGCCTTTGGACAATGGGTGTGGATACCTGGATGCGAAGCTTGGGCATTTTGCGTTTTGGTGTGTGGCGAACAGGTCTATTTCTGGGTGGCCCCACATTTGAAAGAATGGAAGCAGAACTTGAGGATGAAGTTCCCATTCGTGGATCTGCTGTGTTTGGCGACTGAGTAGATCTGCAATTTGATTGTGTACTCCTGGGAGGTGTTCTGCAAGGAGATATATGTTTTGATGAATGGCCCATCTGCATATGCTTTGAGCTAGGTGTGAAAGCTGCAGAGAGTGTGTCCCCCCCCTGTTTTTGTATGTAATACATTGCTGTCATATTGTCTGTACGGACTAGGACAGCTTTGCTTACGAGGTGGAGTTTAAAAGATTTTAACGCTAGGAACATTGCCCACAATTCCAGGTAATTTATGTGGAATTGTTTTTGTTGAGGGGTCCATATGCCCTGAATGGTATGGGTTTGAAGATGAGCTCCCCAGCCGGTGAGCGATGCGTCTGCTGTTAGCACTATCTGTGGAACCGGGTCGAGGAACGGCCGCCCTTTGGAAAGGTTTTGTGTGTTCCACCACTGCAGAGAGCGATGGGTGCGGTCGTCTACCAACACCAGATCTGTTGGCTCACCTTGAGCCTGGTTCCACTGACGTGCCAAACACTCCTTTAAGAGACGGATTTGGAGTCTTGCATAAGGGACGATGAGAATGCAAGAGGCCATCATCCCGATTAGTTGCATGAACACTCGCGCTGGTAGTGAGTGTTGAGGCTGAAATTTTGCTATTAGAGCTTGTATGGTGCTTATCCTGACTGGGTGGGGGTATGCTAGAGCTTTTGAAGTGTCTATTGTAGCCCCTAGATATTGTTGTATGCTGGACGGTTGGAGGTGGGATTTGGTGAGGTTTACCGTGAATCCCAAGTTGTGAAGCAGTTGGATTGTTTTGTGTGTGTTGCACACAGCTGCTGTGTGACTTGGCTTTTATGAGCCAGTTGTCTAGATAAGGGAATACATGAATGTGCTGTCTTCGTAAGTGGGCTGCAACTATTGCAAGACACTTGGTGAAGACTCTGGGTGCTGTAGTCACCCCGAATGGGAAGACCTTGAATTGGTTGTGTTGACCATCTACCACGAACCTGAGATATTTCCTGTGAGCGGGGTGAATGGGAATATGAAAGTAGGCGCCCTTTAAATCCAGAGTGGAGAGAAAATCGCCCTGTTGAAGCAGTGGGAGCACCTGTTGTAGAGTGCCCATGTGGAAGTAATCCGATTGAATGTAGAGGTTTAGCGGTCTGAGGTCCAATATGGGCCTGAGAGAGCCGTCCTTTTTTGGAATTAGGAAATAGAAGGAGTAAACCCCTGTGCCTTGATGAGGCAAGGGGACTGGTTCTATTGCATGCTTTTGTAATAGAGAGAGAACCTCTTGTTTGAGAAGTGTCAGATGTTCCGAGGACATTGGACGTTGTCTGGGAGGAATATTTGGGGGAGTAGAGGTGAGTTCCAGGCAGTAACCATACTGGATAATTTGTCTTACCCACTTGTCTGTTGTGATCGAATTCCAGACAGGTAGGAACTGTGAGAGAGTGGGATGATCGGGGGGGGGGGGGGCAGGGAAGTCACTGTTTGGTGGTAGGGGAGTTGCGGTTATTGTTGCTGCGACCTCTTCCCTTACCATTGTTGCCTCTGTAGCCTCCGCAAAAGTATCCTTTGGAGGACGTTTGAGTGGGGCTTTTATAGGAAGAAGAGGGATGTTCTGAGCCAATGGTTTTGGAGCCAGCTCTGTAGAAGGAGCTGGAAAAAGAACCTCTAGGGGAAGGGAATTGTAAGGCCCCCATGGACTTAGCAGTGTCCGTATCTTTTTTCATTTTTTCTAAAGATGTGTCAACTGAGGGCCCGAAAAGATGTTCTTTATCAAAGGGCTGATTTAGAATAGCAGATTGCACCTCCTGTTTGAATCCGGAGACTCGGAGCCAAGCGTGCCTGTGCAACAAAACGCTAGTGTTAATGGCACGAGATGGGGTATCAGCCGCGTCGAGCGCACATTTTATTGAGGTGTTTGTGTTCAATTTCCCCTCTTGTATAAGGTCGTTGGCCTTTTGTTTGTACTGGTCAGGAAGGTGTTGCATGAGCTTTTCAAGCTCGTCATAGTGAGCCCTGTCGTACCTGGCCAATAAAGCTTGGGCATTGGCAATCCACCAATGATTTGCAGCCTGTGTCGCAATACGTTTACCAGATGCGTCTATTAGTTTGGACTCCTTATCAGGAGGGGGGGTGTAGCCTGTGAGTTTGCTCTCTTGCGTGCATTAGACACCGCAAGAGAATCCACAGGGACCTGACCTTTAATGTAAATTGGGTCATTGGGAGCTGCCTTATATTTTTTATCTATCCTGGTGTTGAGAATCCTGGCTCTGACAGGGTCCTTAAAAACTTCTGGGGCATGTTTGAGCATGTCTTTTAACATTGGTAGGGTCTGCGTGGACTTTTGCGAGGGTGCAAAGGTTTCAAGTAAAAAATCTTCCTCTAAGGGATCAGAATGTAACTGTACCCCGTGGTATTGGGCAGCCCTATTGATTAGTTGCGCAAACCCAATATTGTCATCTGGTGGTGATGGCCTAGATGGATAGAGGTCCGGGTCATTATGTGGGTCGGGATCTGTGATGTAGTCATCCCAAGGGTCTACGTTGTGTGGGATGGTATGTGCATCATCATCCCCATGTGGATCTATATTCCCACTCCTATCGGTATGATCATCCTCAGTATCTGATGCTTGAGGTGAAAAAGTATGTTGTGGGGAGTGTGGTGGAGAAATTAGAAGATTTGGATCAGCTGAAGGAGGAGAAGGAGGTGTTAGTACTCATCTCCTTTCGTTTCAAGGGTATTTCAGATTCCTCTGATGTGTCCAGTTTCCTCTTTTTTGGAGGCTTGGCGATGACTTTGCCAGTCTCTGGGTCAATAAAAAGAGTTTTTGGTTTTGGATCCGAAAAATCAGGTACAGGCTGTGTGGGTAAAATGTCTTTTTTCGGTGCCGAAGATTTTGGGTCAGAATGTTCTTTGGACCGAGGCTCTGAGGCTTTCTGTGGGGTCTTGGACTCCTTAGGTTTTGTTCTAGGAGTTTGTGGCTCCGAGACTTTTTTCGGCTCCGACGATTTTTTGGGTTCCGAAGCCGTTTTGGGCTCCGAATGTTTGTCCTTGGTATGTTTCAACGCCGAGGGCTTCGGCGTCGAGGCTGTCTTTGGCGTCGACGAAGAAGGGCGTGGCACATCTTTGTTCTGGTGCTTCGGTGCCGAAGGCGACTTTTCAGCACTGGAATGGGGTTGGCTCGAGCCCGAAGGCTTATCTTTAGGTTTCATATTAGACATATTGCCGGTGTCGACCCGAGCCAGAGGGCGAGGGTGTTACCGGAGCCTTAGGTTTGTTTTTTGGGAGAGGGGTTTCGGTACTCACGGACCGCTGAGCCGGGGTGAGTGTCTCCTCTTCGACGTCTGAGTCGTCGGACTCGGTGACGGAGATGTCTTCTTCATCACCTTGTTGCTCCGGCTGGACATTGGGATCTGCTCCGAAGATGTCCGGAATCGAGCTGCTGCCGCAAGACATTTTGTGACGTCGAGCCCGACGATCACAGATGGTTTTCTTCGACCTGAACGATGCACAGGCCTTGCAGTTCTTGTCTTCGTGCTCCGGGGAGAGGCAGAGATTACAAACCTCATGCAAGTCCATGTGTGGGAACTTAGCACCACACCCGGGGCATTTTTTGAAAGGAGTCCTTTCCATTGACTGCAGGCGTGGTCGGCGCGGATAGGCCCAACGGCCTGCGTCAAAGATCGAGGAGTTTGTTTTAAAGATGCGCGTCGAAAGGGAAACGAGATCGAGACAATACCGTCGAGTGGAGAGGAATTGCGCGTCGAAGGGGGGTTCGAAACCGGCACCGACCCGGAGCGCAGCAAATCACATCCGAACCCGATGGCGGAAAAAAACAATCTGGAGATGGAGTCGATGCCCATGTGCACTATCGTCCTAAGGAGGAGTCACCTACCTCGTGACTACAAAGACTTCTTCCAAGACAAAAACAAAGTGCAAACAACCGAGTACAACACCAGATGGCGATCTATGCACAAGTATACGATCTACAGCTCATATGCCTCGAACATATGATTTTAGTTAATGCACGGAAATTTGAGAACCTGCAACAATGTAGAAGGAAGTATAAGCAGGTCTACATGAATTAAATTAATCAAATGTGGTACTATAAAAATGCATGATGTGTAATTTAAATACTTCACTCCATATGTACAAAGAAAACTCATACCAAATTACAAAAAAAAGTGTTTTATTATAGATGTGTAGCCACTGTTCGAAAAACACAACAGCTACACTGAATGGAGACCGCAGAATCGTTTGATGGCCGCTGTATTGCAAATTGCTCATCAGCAACACCGCTTACCAGGTCATAATGCCTAGGACTTCTGAAGGAACTCCAAGAAGAACTTGTCATTGCTTTTTTTGGACAGGCGACAAGTTCAGAAATGGACTTTCGCTTAAAAGGAGTCGAACAGTTTCTGCCATTTTAAACATACACATTAAGCAAGACTTTTTTTTTTAACTTAATACCAGAAGAGGTATGCCAGGGACAAAGTCAACACAAAGTAACGAACACAGCAAAAAGTAGCAAGAAAGAGAAACAGTTAAGTGCAGCTGTGGTCAAATTCCATAGCAGTTCTTTACCTCGGGTAACGGCGCATTTACACTAATTTGGGTTGCATGCAAGCTTGAAGAAGCATTTTGATCACTACACATTTTATCAAAAATTTGATTACATTTTATCAGGCATCTGCTAAAATAGTAAACAAATTGCAGGTGTAATAAAGTAGCTTAATCTGGAGTTGAACTGGACAGACAAGAAGTTTAATCACTCCCGTTGGTTAAGAAAGCAACAAAACAAATCAAACTCCTCCCCTCCCCCAATACATTCAGATTTCCAAAACACAAAATTTCACATGAAAAGTGAAGTGTGATTCCAAAGTTTCCAGAGCAGAAATGGAGCAATATGAAATGTCAACGACTGCCAATGAGATTTTTTCTCAATTTTTCTGTTTTCGTGTTTGTTTGACCTCTTATGTTTTTGCAGCGAAATGATAAAGTACACCTCAAAATGTTTCCACTTGTGAACAACAAAATACTGCATATCTACCAACATCTGCTTTAGGTAGGTAATTTGTGAAAAGGCTAGCTGCCAAGATGTAGGAAATGGCTCCTTGCCTCAGTTCCCTTTGAGGAATATACAATCGTATTGAAACCAGTTCACACTAAACGCTTATCATGCTGCCGTTGGACTGATGTAGACGGGCTTCATCAAACGAAGATTTGAAAAGCTGCAACCGTGCCCACCTCTCCAGTTCCCAGTATTCACTGAGGTAGTTCAGTAGGAGATAACAGCCTTTAGAACAATGTCTTTCAGTCTGTCTACTGTTTTATACATTTTATATAGATTTAAATAGCTAAGTTCTAAGGCCACCTGTGTTTTTGTTTTGTTTTTCAGTGCTGAAAGTTTTATTTTTCACAGGGCCCCATTACCCAACGGGTTAGAACACGTGACAGCGTTCTTGGTGTTAAGTGTCTCCTTTTGGCACCTTGAAGTTTATATTTGTATTTTTTTTCTTTTGTTAAAAAATAATATATAATAAAGAAAAGAAATCTCAGTCCAAAGTTTTTATTTCAGGTTGTCCTGTTCACTTACGGCCACTGGTGGCGCATCTGCATTAACTGGTAAGACTATGCTCTCTCGCTCAGCTGCTTTTATTCGTTTCAGTTCAGGATGTTCAAACTTGTCACCGTTTTGACGCTTCGTTGGAAGAGATGCTGATGCAGAAGCATGAGTCGCCAACATGTGAAGTGGACTTGCTGCAGCTGAGAATGAATAAAGAATTACCACTAAATGAAATATCCAGTCAAGACAATCTCAAAACAACTAAAAAACATGGTAATACAGCCTTCAGTTATTCACGAATAACCAGCCCTACTTCACAGATTCTATAAAATTCTTGTTTAAGCTTCAAGCTACGAGCAGATATTTGGCTATTGGCTTATTCAATCAATCCTTTTTGCAGCCTTGGACACATTTTTACCCCTCCAATGCATCATGAACGATTTATGGCCTGGCTGTCGCAATCTAGCAAAGCGTTTTGTTGTGAGACAGATGGATGAAAAGCTGACAGGCAACTGTCACTAATGTGACATAGGAGCTATGGCACCTTAGGCAGCAAACCAGAGGCTAGGCAGTAGGTTTGCAACTATCTTTTCTTCAAATACTTTTTTTTTTTTTAAAGTTGATTAGGAATGAAAATCTGAATGCACACTTATTTGACTTGTGGGCTGGGTGGTGGGGACCGTCTGCCCTTCAGCAGAAGATCCACTCCATGTAGGTGAATTTACATGGCGTGAGTGGGCCGAGATACTTCGACCCCGCACCCTCTGCTGGTCATACCCGAGTTGGGTTCTCCGTTTTGATAGAAGACACGAGCCAACATGTCCGCTATGTAACCCTGAACTTGTGGGCAGCGGGTGCAGGTAGTCTGCCTCAACATATGTAGCTGAAGAGCTGTGGATCTATGGGCAGTTAGCAGTGCTTGCATGAGCTGCAAGACAACCAGCATTTGTCGACCTAGCGGATGTTGCTCATAGGCAGTGGCTGGGCTTCAGAGAGGGGACTAGCAGTAGAACAAGGGGGAAGTGCAAGGAGAAGCATCAGTCCTTTGGCATGTCACCAGACTCCCACCCCAAGAAAATGTTAGCCAAACAAATGGTGCCAAAAGAAATTAGCTAGAAGGTGATAGTTTTTATGAGATGCCTTAAAAAAGTTTAATCATTCAGGCTTAGAATACGAACATATTTACATTCCTCCACAGCAGCACCTCATCATTCAATCATAAAAATATGCATCCAATGCAAACGCTGACTGGATGCAATAAATATTTCACAAGGTTGGCTAACTGAAAATGTATTGTTTGCTTTACATTGAAAGTTAAGGTCACCACCATACAGTGTGAGCACAGCACGACCTGCTAACAATTCAGAATTTATGATGTAATATATAAAAAGGGAACTTTTAAAATCAGGCACCAACCACTTATACATTGCAACAATGTGCAAGAAACAGACTTGCTCTTTTCATTGGTTCGTTTGGGAGGGAAGAAAACACATTACAGCAATCTCTTTTGCTCTTCAATGTTCTACTAGTATGGCATTATCAATATAGGGGTGTAAAATGTCTACCGCCTGACGCCCAGCACACACTGAGTTTAAGGACAACGCCTTCGGTCTGTTTTGTCCACTGTAAGAAGGGACAGTGACTCGTTTTTGATTAACATTCCTACACAGTGCCACTGTCTGGGGAAGACAACGATGAATCCGCCAACGCAAGACACATTCTATCCAAATACATAAAAAGTTAAAAAAGCAATCATATGACCATTCAGGCATCAGAAATCCATTTGTAGCCGTCTAATGAACAACCGAAAACAGAAAAGTCCTTCCAGAGCCAATTTTGTCAGCTGTACCAAGATGAAACAAATTGAGACCTGCGTGCGATCGGATAGTTAACAAGTGATATTAAACTAACTTGCTGCTTGTTGAACTGCCCCTGTTCAAATAATAAATTATTTTCTATTGAAGCATACAGTTTCTCCAAGAGTGACCCTTGATCATTATCAGTCTAGAGAAGATGACAACTGCACTTCCCAGGAGAAAACCAAGTTACATGAAAAACAGTTCAGTATCAGTTTGTGAAGACTAATCGTTGGATTGTATACAAGTCAAGCTTTACTTCGGGTAACAAAGTAACCATAAAAGTACATCATCAAAAACCACACAGTTAAAATAAGACTCAGGACAGTCCAAGTATAAAGATAAAAACATTGACAGGTGCAAGCCACTAATTAATACCTGGAGAAGAAAAGAGGCCTCAAAAGGCGAAACACATTGGGTCTGAATGTTGTTTGCCAAGTCAAACCATATATAAAATTATCTTCTACCCAGTATAGTAATGTCAAATAAAGTGCAAGTGCAAGATACTAAATACAAAATTACATGACTTCAGCATAGCAATGACCAAAAAATATATAAAAATACAAGTATAAAATACGCAGTGCTGTTCCATCATTTTTCGAGAAACTGCACAGAATATCGCAGATAAATGTCCACCTAAATTAAAACTGCATTCATTTCGATCTAATAATAGCACATTTAAACAATGAACAGATATGTATGTTATTAGATGGGGAGTCAAGCTGTTGCAGATAAGCCAAGGCTACCCCGGGACTTCTAATGCCCCGGGCCCTAATTATTGGGATTAAAATCCTTTTAATAAAATCAAGATAAAATTGGCAAAAAAAGGAGAAATGCAACTGACTCTGAGGCGAGATTTCAGCACATGGGCATAGCAATATTTTGGATGGATTAAACTGCCTCAGAGCGTAACCCAGGAATCATCTCACACAACGCCATCTAATGCGGGTGAGTAGCATTCTGTCCACGTGCTATCAATCCATTCCAGTTACGGGTCCAGGACTAAGGTACTGCGGAGTGCAACATACTCTCATACAGAGGGTTTAATACGTTCCTTGCTCTCTCTACGGCAATACATTGGTTATAAAAGTGTTTTTCACCCAGATCTCGTTAGTTTTGGTCATGGTGTCAGGCTCAGAGAAAAAGTGCAGCCTCCCAAGTTCGTCAGCTCAGTCTTTATATAATTGAGCCAGGGGATATTCAAGCCTCTCACACGAGAAGCAATCCTTGACAATCTCCCTATTAAAAGAGGCAAGTGGATTTGTCCAAATTGAGCAACACAAGAGCAAGGGGGCCAATTTGATGGTGTCTTCCACAGTCTACCCCATGCTCCTGCTGCAAAATGAAGGTACAGCACGCAGATGGGACACCCAGTAATCTCCTCAACACCCTGTTTTGTTCGCCCTGAAAGGGGTTTGTGTTGGATGATCCCCAGATGCCTGATCCAGACTTCAAGATGGGGCGACACTTTATTCTAGGAACCTCAGACAAAGGGGCCACAGTTTTTTTTTTTTACTAATGCGTTTGGCAAGATTAAAAACGTACCCTGCCGAGCTGACAAATTTCTGGAGGACTTTAGCAGTACCTGGATCCCTGTTACCGCTCGCATTAAAGACAGATATCGAAACTCATGGGTAAGAGTAATGGAGTACCTTGTAGTGAAAAGCCCCACATATTAGTTTGCTTGAGGTTGCAGGCCATGACAAAGGTTTCAGACTGGTTTGAAAAGTCCAAGAGAGCCCATAAAGATGACAAATTCTTGAACTAAGATGTTAAGGCCATTGGGGGTTCTCGAGAATAGGACTGCATCGTCCGAATACAGTAAAACAGGGATCTTTTTCCTGCCAACAGAGGGAGTGTCAGAAACTTTATTAGACATTGCAGCACCTAGGCCATTAAATACAGTAAAAACAACAGTGGGGCTAGGACACACCCCTGGCGCACCCCTCTCCCCAGTCTAAAGCAGTCTGCCCACCCACCAGATGGACCAAACCTAACTGATGCAGATAGGTTGTTGTGCAAAGCTCTCAGGAACTGGACCACATTTCCATCCACTCCTAAATTAGTCAGAATCTCCCATAACTTGGACCTCATCATGCTGTCAAAGGCGCAGGAGAGCTCCATGAAGGCCAAGAAGATGGAGCCCTGCTTAGCAACAGTATATTTTCTGATCAGCATGTGCAATTTCAAGCCTTGCTCCACCGCGCTGAGCCCCTCACGGAACCCGTACTGCAACTCCGTCAGAATGTTGAACTCCCTGACCCAGATGAAAAGGCGTCCCAGAACAACTTTCCCCACCAGCTTAACAGCAGAGTCCAACAGGATATCAGAGGGTAGCACCCTGGCGCCTGAGGGTTGCACTTTTTTAAGATAGGCTCAATAACAGCAGATCGCCATGATTGGCGGAGGTCCGTCTTACTGATAGCATTGAAACAATTGCACAACAGGGAAGCCCACAGATCCGGAGATTTGTACAAATCCATAGGTACCCCTCCAGCCCTAGGGCCTTGTTTAGGGGGCTATTGATAATCGCTTCCCTAACCTTATCCAAGGTAAATTCCTTGTCTAAGGAGAGGGCCACATCTTCTTCAACAGGCTGGGCTTGAGTCTCAGACTCCTAAACTCCTTTAAAGTGCAATGTATGCAAATTTATGTCTATAATATTAGTCAGAAAGGTGCTTTCGAAATAAAGCAAAAAAACAAATGTTTCAAGCTGGATGGGCCTCAGGTTACAAGGAATGTGCTCTGAAAATGGTTGTTACAGGCCCAACTCCAAGGAAGGTATGAATCCTGTAGTATAACTTCTAATGAAGTGTTTATTTTTGGGCAATTTTGGGCCATGTTTCTTTTTCTCAATTAAACCAATTTTCAAATGGTTTTTTACACTGAATTTAAATTAAAAAATAATAAGAACATAATTTAAAGTGCACAAAATATGCACATTTCTTTTAAGGGTGTCCTATTTGTAAGCAAAGAGCATTGTGGCAAATAAGCTTTTGTTCTAGCTAATGGGGTCATTAACACTCAAATTCTCCAGATGTAGGCTGAATTGTCTCTGCATGTGGCGATTGTATTAAATACCCATAAAATTAATTTACATGACTGCACTGTGTGCATGACAGCTAAGCCTAAACATACAAGCAGCTCAGCCTGGGCATTTGACGGGCAAAATTCGGCGTTTTAATGTTGCAATCTTGGCACATTAGAGCATTATATGGTTGGTAACTAAAATAGCAAACTCTCTGCTGTCATAAACAACAAGTTACTTACCTGTACACTGTGGTTCTCCAGTATTGATATATTTTATAGATTCACATACTTGAATCTTCCCCGTCGTCATGGTGGGAGTCCCACAGTAACAGTAAAATAGCAGTATTAAAACTTTAACATTCAAATGCCCATAAGAATTCACTAGCTTTAGCAACCTATTACCATTGTTATAAAACATCCAAACTCTAGCCAATCAGAGCGTAGACCATAGAATCTCCTTCCCCTGCAGGGCTACCATACCTCAGATTTCGAGCACGAGTGACAAGGTAATGAAAGAGGTATGGAAGGTGAACCTGAAAAGGGGAGGAGGGAAGATCGCATGTGAATCTATAAAAGATATCAATACTGGAGAACCACAGTGTACAGGTAAGTAACTTGCTTTTTCTCCAGTATTATATCTTTTATAGATTCACATGCTTGAATCAGAATAGCAAGCAGTATCAGAGGGTCAGAGGCGGCAAGTAAGGTGAACCATCCCACCATGTGACCCAAAAACTAACCACTTATGGTAATCAAAAAGAGCATCTAACATGAACGCACAATAATGCATATGTATGCTAAAATATAAAATAGAAAAATATTCGAGAACATATAAAATATCATAACAGTACACTTATATTGTGGAGAAGAAACTTAGAAGATCAAACTTTATGCGAATAAATGTCGAAAAGTAGCTTGACCAACTGCCACATCTGCCAGGCAGTAATGCTTTGTGAAGGTATGGACGTTCGCCCAGGTCGCTGCCCTGCAGATATCAGGCAAGGACACTCCAGCGAATAGGGCAGAGGAAGCTGCCACCTTACGTGTTGAGTGCGCTGTGGCTTTGGCAACCAGAGGGCGTCCAGCCCTCTCATGACAAAAGAGAATAGCCGATGAGACCCAGCGAGCGAATGATGCCCGGGTCAAAACCTGACCCTTCCTAGGGGCAGAGAAAGCAACAAGTAACGGAGTAGATTTTCTGAAAGGTTGAGTCCTTTGCAAGTAGAATTTTAGACATCGTTTAATGTCCAGAGAATGGAGTGCCCTCTCAGCTGGCGAAGGAGCTGAAAAGAAGGAGGGCAAAACCACTGGCTCATTTAGAAGAAATGCAGAAGGCACCTTGGGAATAAAAGATGGGTTTGTACGAAGAGCTACTTTGTACGGAAAGAATTGAAGGTAAGCTCCATTGATGTGAAGGCTTGAATTTCACTAATGCGTCTTGCTGATGTGATGGCCAACAGGAAAGCCACCTTCCAAGAGAGGTACTTTAAGTCGCACTTGTGAATAGGTTCAAACAGTGATTTCATAAGTTGCGACAGGACAGTATTTAATTGCCACAGCACTGGAAGAGGTCTTACTGGAGGACAGACCCTGAAAAGTCCTGTCATTAACTCTTTTATCAGTCTATTAGGCCACAGGGACAAACAACCAGAACGGCGTCTGTACCAGGAGATTGCCGCTAAGTGCACTCTGATGGACGCATGCGCCAGACCAGCCTTGGCAAGAGATAAGAGATAAGGCAAAACGTCCTCAGGTGGCGAAGAAAGGGGATCGGAAGAGTGCGCGGTACACCATATACAGAATTTTTTCCACTTGGCCGAGTAACATTTGACCGTAGATGGTGCTCAAGCATTCTGTAGTATTGTCTGACATTCCTCAGAAATTGCTAATTGTCTGAACTCTGTGTGATGAGGAGCCAAGCCGACAAGTGGAGTGTGAGGACTTGAGGATGAACCACTTGACCCTGGCTCATAGAGAGGAGATTTTCTTTTGGTTGGAAGAGAATTGGAGAAAACCTTGATAGACAAAACACCTCTGTGAACCAGTAGTCGCGCCCACGCCGGGGCGATTAGGATGACACTGCAAGGTTCCCGTTTGATCTTTTGCAGAACCTTTGTAATGAGAGGAAACGGAGGGAATGCGTAGGCGAACGCTCCCTCCCAAGAGAAGTGGAAGGCATTTCCCAGAGAGCCTGGCTGTTGGAACCTGCTGGCAAAGAATCTGTATTTTTTGTTGAGTGATATAGCGAACAGATCGAGGGTTGGAAACCCCCAGTAGCGAAAAACCCTTTGCAACTGTTCGTTTAGTTCCCACTCGTGACCCTGCTGAGGGAACCGGCCCATTCGTTCTGGACTCCTGGCACATGCTGAACCTGTATCGATATTTCGTGGCCTATCAGCCATTCCCAGATTTGCTGAGCCAGGATTGAGAGCCTGAGACCTTGTCCCACCTTGCTTCAGCAGATAGAACATGGTGGTGGTGTTGTCCATATGAATCAGGATCAATGACCTCCTGATTCTTGGCAGGAATGCTTGGAGTCCTAGAAAGACCGCCTTGAGTTCCAAGAGATTTATGTGACACTGTGCTTCCTGAGCCGACCATCTTCCGTGGACCTGCAATTCTTGCAGATGGGCACCCCATCCGTCCATGGAAGCATCGATGTCATGACCAACTTTGGTTTTGTCATGAGGAAAGAGGCCTTGGGAAAGATTGCCTCCGACTGTCTACCAGGACATTGCTGAAACCATCCTCGGAGTGATTGATATGACGTCCTCGAATGAGCCTCGAGACTGCATCCATTAAGCGTCGAGCTCCTCTTGGAGAGGCCTCATCCTTAGGCGACAGTTTGGAATCAGCGGGATACAGGATGACATCATCCCTAGCATTGACTTGTAAGTCCTTACTGAAACGTACTTTTTTGCGGACAGACCCTTCACTGTCCTTTGCAGTCGTAAGATCCTTTCTTTTGTGGGAAATGCTTTCTAGAGCGTAGTGTCTAGAGTTGCTCCTAGAAATACTATCGACCTGGAGGGAGCCAGGGAGGACTTTTCCGGGTTGATTCTGAGCCCCAGGGAGCGAAAGAGTTGGACATAGGCGTCCGTCGATATTCTGGCGGCTTGAAGCGATGGGGCCTTGACCAACCAGTCATCCAGATAAGGGAATACCTGGTGACCGGCTCACCGTAGAAAAGCCGCCACTGGAGCCAAGCACTTGGTGAAGACGCTTGGAGCTGACTTCAGCCCGAACGGTAGTACTCTGAATTGGTAATGGCACCCTGCCACCTCGAACCTCAGAAAACGACGATGTTTTGGGTGAATGGGAACATGAAAATATGCGTCCAGAAGATCCAGCGAAGACATTTAGTCCCCTGCATCTATTAGAAGCAGAATTTCCTGGAGCGACAACATTCTGAAGGGTTGGGATTTGAAGAACTTGTTCAATGACATTAAATCCATTATCTGCCTCCATTTTCACGTCTTTTTCTTTATCAAGAAGTGAGAATAGAACCCTAGACTGCGCTGACTGGGTGGCACTTCTTCAATTGCCTGCTTGGTTAAGAGCAAATGGATCTCCTTCTTGAGGATTTGGAGATGACGATGGGAAGTTTTTCTTGGAGGCACTTTCGGAGGCTGTTGAACAAATTCCAGGGTGTGACAGTTGCGAAAAACGTCCAACACCCATTTGCCAGAAGATATAAGCTTCCATTGATTGAAGAATTTGCGGCAAACGAGGCCGAATTGAAGTGGGACTACGGTAGCAGGGGCCTGTGGATCTTCATTGTCTCTTGCTAGAGTTGTGAGTCCTTCCTCCTGATGGTGGGCGTTGACGTGCTGATGGTCTAGAATAGACAGGTGTTGAGGTGTGCCGAAAGGGCTGCGAACAGTTCTGGGCACGAAAGCCCTGTTGATAATACGGCTGGGGGCGAGAGAGATATTGACCTCTCCCTCTGCCCCGGAAAGAAGTAAACCTTTTTTGTTGCAGGTTAGCTAAAGATTTAGCCGTCTCCGTTTTTATGGACTGCAACGCTTCATCTACATGCTTCCCAAAGAGAAATTCGCCGTTGAATGGCATATTCAAAATTTTTGCCTGAACCTCCGGTCGAAACGTTGTAGCCTTAAGCCACCCTTGCCGTCCCAATACCACTGCTCCCGCCATCTGTCTGAAGGCATTCGACGAAACGTCCATACCCACATCAATCATTTCGGAAGAGGCTTTTTCTCCTTTCGACAGCACCTCCTTTGCCTCTTTCTTTTTATCCTCAGGAAGGAATTCCAGCAAAGCCGAGATGACTGACCACATCTGGCGGTCATACCTTCCAAGAATAGCCAAGGCATTGGAGGCTCTAATGGCAGTGGCTGCCGAAGCGGAGAAACTTTTGCCAATGTTGTCCAATCAGGGCCCTTCCTTGTCAGGCGGAGCCGTACACGGAGAGGAAGGGTTCTTCGACCTCCTTTGAGCTGCCTGCATAATGACTGAATCAGGTCGGGGGTGTCCAAATCAGGCACGCGGGAGAGTCCTCGGGCGCCTTGCACTTCTTGTCTAACTTCGGTACCACAGCAGGAATAGAAGCTGGCGTTTTCTTCAATTTCAGGCCTTCTTGCCATAAGAAGTCTACAACGGGAATGTATCGAGAGGAGCGTTGCATAGTAGGATTAAAATCATATAAAAAGCACTCTGTCTGCTTGACAGGCATGGGAAGGTCAAAGCGCCTGGAAGCGCGTTCTAACAGATCGTGGAACCCGCTCATATATGCAGGCGGAGAGTCAGCTGGAGGTGGGGTAGGAGAAGGTGGAGTCGGAGCCACATAGTCATCCCACTCGTCGTGGACATCCTGGTCCAACTGCAATTCCCCCTCTTCTAACTGCTGGTTGTCATCATCCTGACTTTGTGCAGGAACTTGCACAGGAGGCGCCACGGTCTTGCTCTTCTGCAACGGGGGTACTACCTGCAATACAGGAGTGGTGGCCTCCTGAACGGGAGGTGGAGCAGAATTTGCTTCAGGAAATATCCTTTAATAGTCATTCAGCATTAGCCGAAGATCAGACACCAATGACACCGCGAAATTTATGGAGGGTTCTTGAGCTTTTTCTTCCTGCTCTGCATAAGGAAAGCATTCTTGGAAAGCGTCCAAGCGTTAAGAAGTAGGGCGTCCCCTATCCGAAAAAGAATAGTCCCCCTCCAAAAACGTGGATGGATCCATTAACTCTTCTTCCTCCGAGTCCTGGCACTTAACTCTGAGTTGCGAAGGACTGTAAGCAGGACTGAAAGGCCAATTATCTTCAGACTCTTGAAAATCTAGAAGGTGAGTAGGAGGTAGAGGAGAAACTTTTGAATAATCCTGCATAAGGGAAGGCGTCTGTTTTAAAAGCAGACCAATTTTTCCCCTCGTCGACGGGGTCCGACTGAACGCCAACGGTAGATGGAGTCGTCGACAGGATAACAGACTGCGGTGGTTGAATAGTCGTTGACGGTGAACGAACTTGCTGAACCGTCAACTGTGAAGCCCTTGCCGACGGAGATGGTCTAACCGCAGCCAACGACGGTGATAACACCACTGCTGTCGTCGACGCAGCCTCTGTCGTCATCGTAGGTGTCGCTGACAAAGCAGTAAACGGAGCGCACGCTGAAGCGGAGCCGGAGGTCGTAGACGAGGATTTCTTCGTCGACGGGCCAGTCGACGAGCATTTTCTGTCAGCTGAAGAATCTCTGGAAGGAGTGAGAGGCGTCGACGGAGGGGCAGAACCCGACCTCTGACAATGAGGGACCGGGCTGGTCTTTCTTCACTTTTTTCTCCTCAACCCTCTCCTTAATTTGAGATCTGGACTTTTTAGGGTCCTTAAGCAATGAAGAAGATCCTTATTTTCACTTCCTAGAGGAGGTATGGGGCTTCTCCTCAGCGTCAGAGTCTTTTGCTGCTTTTTTCTTTTGCAGCAAGAGAAGCAGCCTACCCTCACGGTCCTTGAGAGTTTTTGAAGAAAAGGTACGACAGTACTTGCATTCTCTGGGCTTGTGCTCTGGATATAGACAGTAAAGACACTATGTGGGTCCTCAGAATAAAGTCTGGACTTTCCACAAGTCTTACAGGGCCTAAACAACCCTTTTTTAGACTCTGACATTATGAAGAAAAATCGGTACTCACACTCCTGACTAGTACCTCAGAAGAAATATGAAGTGTAGAGATGAACAGCTAGCTGGAGTTCAAAAGGGCAACAGTAGAAACACTGACTGAGCAGAGCTCAGGGAGACTCCCTAACACACGACGTGCGGTAAGAAATCTGAGGTATGGTGGCCCTGCAGGGGAAGGAGATTCTATGGTCCACCCACTGATTGGCTAGAGTTTGGATGTTTTATAACAATGGTAATAGGTTGCTAAAGCTAGTGAATTCTTATGGGCATTTGAATGTTAAAGTTTTAGTACTGCTATTTTACTGTTACCGTGGGACTCACACCATGACGACGGGGAAGATTCAAGCATGTGAATCTATAAAAGATACAATACTGGAGAACTTTATTTTATTAGACTTACACTTTAAGAGAGGAATAGGATATAACTGGGGTGAAGGCCAAATCACATCCATTTCACTAATCTTATACTAACGAAATTCATCTGAACGTCTTATTTTCTGTACTGTTGACTTCTGGTGTAGTAAAACGGCAACCACCTCCTCCACTGCACCCTGAAAGGGTCAACTTTATAAAAAGATTGTTTACTGGAGAAAAAAAGAATACAAGTCAGAATTTTCATTTACAAACAGGACCAGTCGAAGATATAATTTAATATAAATTGCCTGGTGATGATCCAACAATTTCAAACTTTTGCCAAGGAAAGAAATCTTTCAGTTTGCTTAGATCAGTGTAGCACGATAATGCTTTCAAAATATAATGCTTATTCCACAACACTCTGCAGAATGTAAGCCTTAGTTAAAGTGGGGGAGGCAGGCTGCAAAGTATAAAGTAAGAAACTAGTTACCTACCTGTAACAATAGTTTTGCAGCTTGAACTCTTCTAGATTCACATACTATGCATATTCCGCCATCAACTGGTTGGAGTCAGAAAGTGCTACTTCTTTGGGTGTGTGTAAAACCAGATCCACCTGGCTTCGGATACCACCCCCATTTGTTTTTGTGTAGTCCTCAGGTTATTTTTTCCCCTCCAAAATGTGATTTGGAATGCCCGTAGCATAAACGTAATATTTGTATGTTTTATTGTGGAGAGAATGCAGGGTCTCTTTATTTCTATAAAAAGGCTGTGCTTGTTGTGTGGTCCACATAAGCTGGAAATATATATATATATATGCAAAAAAAAAAAAAGAAGCAGAGAACTCTGGGTAGTTCTCAAGTTTAGGTGGAAAGCATATATATATATATATATATATATATATATATATATATATATATATATATATATATATATATATATATATACACACACACACATATACATACATATATATACACAAATACAATTACTCGCTCCGGAATCTGGAGTGGGCTACCTCACAGCTCGAGTTCACCCTGCGTGAATTAGTCACCGCCAAACAAGGCTCCAGATAACTCTTTTCTCCACATGTATTCATTTACCATGCAGATGCGTTTCGGCAGTCACGCATTTCTCAATACAGGTAAAAGACCAGGTGATGTCAATTACATGACTATAAATGCACAGTACACGACTCCCATTGGAGGAATTTCAGGGCCATTGAAAGAGGACTGCCGTAATCTGTGTAAAATACTAATTGGTAAAGATTAACATTATGCATATTCAGCAAGTCTATAGTAGATCTAAATAAACTGTTCTCATGCCATTTGCATTACCAGAGTTAAAAATAACCAGTTCCTTCTTCAATGGATAAGGCACAAAATGCACAGCAAAACCATGTTCTCACAGTCCTCCATTTGTATTCGGCCATAAAGGGATGTTACCCTCCACAGATGTAACACTGTACACCCCTCGTCGTGGCAGGCTGCATACTGAAATCACCAGGTGCAAGGCCGTAAGCGCTGGTACAGTGACCTCCACAAACACAATGCCCCAACTCACGTCAGTGGATACGCCTTGAAATTCCAGCTGCAGCAGAGTCCATGTGAAGCGGCTGTAATTCAAAAATGCCAGTGTCCCATTATGGTGTTAAATACCACTTGTTGGTTTTGATAAAGCATGTGTTCTCCCGCTGTGTGCACATAGTAGTATGTGTTCTCCCCCCGTGTGCATGTAGTATAAAAGTATATATTTACATATACCGAAAAAAATGTATGTATACATACGCACCTCAGGATCCACCTGGGTATCGGAGTGTGTTTACTTATCTATAGGCATGATTGTGAAACCTTTTATCTTGTGGTTAATGGATAGCGGCTAACCGGATTTGTGCGGATTTTTTTTTTTTACATTCCTTTGGCACGTACGTATTTAATCAAGGTGAGGTTGAATTTGGTGATATTTTGTCTATGCTAATTTAATATGGTTTATAGCTGTATGCGTGCATTTAGAGTAGAGGCCCCTGATTTTACTGTTATCAACCACTAGCTCGTTGCTTAGTTAAGCAGGAACTATCTGCATTTTAGGTGATGTAATGGGCCAAACCTTAATGCTTTGTGTGGATTTCCTTCATTCGAAACCCCCTTTTGGTCGCGACCAAAGGCGATGTGCATACTGCTGACATGTTGTAGTCAGTGTTTTACTTTCCATGTTCCCGATTTATGGAAAGTACATAATGAGTTAGTTAGGTATATATGTGTTTACACATAATACCCCTAGAGCAGCTGTGCTTTGCCTTGCTATATGAACAAATGTCACTGTACAGTAAGCTGGTGTTTGTTGATTTCAGAGACGTAGTGTGAGTATATATACGTCACAGAATCCCCCCACCCCCCCCCCCGTGGGGATGGCAATCAGGTCGGTAATTGGTCCTGAGTGTCGAATGACGCCTGGTGGCATGATGAGCCATCTCGCTATATTTGATTTGCATTGGGGAGAGAAGAGAGTGGTATTTTACAGCGAAACGAGATACTGGTAATGCCGAGTTGTGGTCGGCTTACAAGAACTCTGCCAGTATTGAATGTCACATCCGCAGACATGAGTTGGGGCATTATTATGTGTTTGAGCAGGGGTTCACTGCACCAGCACTTGAGGTAAAGTGCTTAGTGATTTGGAAAGTGCGGCCAGTCAAGTTGAGGGGTGTACAGTGGTATACATCTAAAGGGGCAGCATCCCCCCATGTGGTCAGAAAAGAATAGGAGGACTGTGGGAAGTACGGCCACTTGTATGATTAAATCTTCATGCTGTTTCCATCTAAGGAGGAACATATTTACATAATGGAGATGAAAGTCAGCATGGGAGCATAGTTTAATATAGACTTGATAACTCTGATTATCCACAATGTGTGCTGAAATGCAATTGAGTACTATACATGAACTGCCACAGTCCTCTTTCTATGGCAGTGTAATTCCTCCAATGGGAACCGTTCATAGTGGTTTTAAAGATTTGAAACTGTTTGAGGGGATACACCTTTTATTCAGGCTATTTGGGCTATTTTGGGAGTTGGGTATTTGTGAAGTACCCCTCTGCACTATACGCACGGTGTGCTGTATGCATGATTGTTATACTGGTCTTTGGGCCAGCCTAACTGAATTATGAAACCAAACGGTTTATGCTGTTTGGTGAAGTGTTGGTTAAGAAATAGTAACAACCGCCAACTGGGTTGTGTTACCCTTAATGTTCATGTGCACCGTGGGCTTTGGGCCAACTATATGCAATAGAATGTTCTGCGCCGACTGTGTATGCAGTTATTATCTTGTAGCACAGTCTGAAAAGGTGCACTGTGGTACTTTTCCTACTTTGTGTATATGTATGTGTTGTGATGTAAGAACAATTTGGTAAGAACAGAGTTTGCATTTTATTGCTCAGAGTGGAGTATGTTGATCAGAAGGCCCTTGTTGGAGGGCCAGATGTTGCAAGGGAACCCTATAGCGTGGCCCCAGTACGCTTTGTCTCAGTATGTAATATATCAAATGGATATGTATGTTTAGTGGTGAACGTTCACTATGTGTGGGTGCATGTTTTTTTTATGTGGTGGAGGGCGGGGTGGGGTCCTCCCACCATATCTTTGTGGAGTATTTAGAGGTTGCGGTCAGCCGCAGTTGCCAGCCCCGTGTGGCATAAATGGAGGTATCACTGAAACCCTTGGAAGAGTTACCAGTGTCCCCGATAGGAGCAGACTTGCACTTTTCTTTGCGGTCACCATGCCCCATCTTTTGGTAGACATCAGACTCCCCCCGAAGTGGTCTCGTCCTCTTTTCCTTTTTTTCATGAATGATCATTATGGTTGGAGGTGCCATGCCCAACCGTGAGGTCAAGGTTAGGCTTGTTTACCAAATCAGACTCACCCCTTGTTTTTAGTTATAAACAACTTGTTTATTGACACATTAGCGCGGTAGAGCCTTGCATATTTACCTTGTGTTGCGAGGGCAGGCTCCCTTGGTATAAGGGTGCTTGTGATGTGTTCTGTTAGTAGTGACTTGTAAGGTTTCCTATGTGAGTGAGATCCATCCCCTCACTAGAAACTGTCTGGGTGTATGCATTAGGATAGTGTACTGTGTTGCCTTGCCAGCCTGTTCCTCCCGAAAGGAAGGTTGAGATCACAGTTGGTGCAACCCCGGGTTAGGAAAAATGTTAGTAATAAATGCTATCAACTCTGTGACCCTTAACTGCTGTACATGTGAATGTGTGGAGGCAGAGAGTTGTTATATGTCCTCCTTTTGTGTGACTGCATATATGGGAAAACCCCTCCATGGATGCATTGTAAACTGTGAATGTCTTCAGCCATGAACTCTCTAAATACTAGGGTATTGTGGGACTGGTAACAATAGATTTCTTTTTATACAGGCATTCTTGTTGCCTTTCTTTCTCTTCTTTTTTTTTTTGATAGTTGAGATTAATAGTGACATTTTGTCCCGTTAGAAGCAAGCAGGCAACCAATCTGGTTATTACCCAGATTTTTCCCTGGGTGTACATATGATCTGTAGAAGGCTGTATGAATAAATTAATTTATAGAGCATGTGGCTACTCCACGAGTGTCACGGCGCTAGTCATGTAGCAGATTTCGAGGTAAGTGACCAATCATTCTTTAAACAGGTGGGTTTTCAGTTGCTTACAGAACAGCTTTATGTCTGACAGACATCTGAGGGGAAAAGGAAGTTCATTCCAGAGTTTGGCCACCATCGGTAAGCAGGCTGAGCCATCCCACCTTTTCTTTTTTGTGTGTGCGATGGATAGGAAGTGAGCTGACTACGAACGCAGTACTCTTTGCGGGCAGTAGTTGGTTAGTCTACCTAACAGATAGGCGGGCCCGTTTTGTAGAAGGCAGAGTATGCCACTGTTAATGCTTTGAAGATGATCCTCTTTTTCACTGGTAACCAGTTTAACGGTTTACGGTAGTGAGTAATCGAGGTGTGTTTTGGAAGTTTAAATAGTAGTCTAATGGCCATGTTCTGGACTTTTTGTAGTCTGTGTGTCAGGTAGTCTGGGAGTCCTATGTATAGCACATTTGTGTAGTCCAGTCTGGATAAGAGCAGTGCCTGGACCATGGTTTTTTGAGCTTCCCAAGGTAACAGTTTGATGAATTTCCTCAATATCTGAAGAATCCGACACATGCTTTTGACTACGGCAGAGAGCTGGGATTTGAGGGTTAGATGATTGTCCACTATAACCCCTAGATTTCTTGCTCTTTCTGTAGGGGTGGGAGCGAGACAGTGGGATGGCCAGGCCCATGACCAACCTTGGATGGGGTCTGATCCAAATAGCAAGACCTCCGTCTTGTCTGGGTTGTATGGTACAGCGTTGGATTTGAGGCAACCTAACACTGCCATCATGCAGGCTGCAAAGTTTGTCTTAGCCTCCTGGTCATTTCTGTTGTATGTCAGTAGCAGTTGGGTGTCATCCGCATAGGAGACCACCCGGATGTCGAAGGATTCTATGAGGTGTGCCAATGGGATCACATATATACATATATATTAAAAAGAGTAGGGCTCAATGCTGAGCCTTGGGGGTGGGGGAAACTTATTTGATTGATTTTGTTTCCGAGCGGAATGGTTTGAGCCAGACTGCCTGTTCCCTATGTTTTAGGAAGTATCCTAGTAGGGCTAAGGTCTTGCCTTCAACCCCAATGGTGGCGAGTCGACATAGCAGGATCTCATGTGAGATTGTGTCGAATGCCACTGAGAGGTCCAAAAGATCAAAGCGGCATTATGTCCGGCATCTAATGTGAATTTAATGGAATCTGTAATCTCCATCAGCGCGGATTCAGTGCTGTGACGGGTTATAAAACCGGACTGTGAGGGGTGAAGGAGATAGAACAGTTTCTTACCTGCAACTCCAGTTCTCTCGTATTGGTATTTCCATGATAAGTCATAAGCACTTGAACAGTCCCGCCCAAGTGAGTGGACCCCGGAGCACTTCTTTAGAAATATCTTCTTAAGTGGTATTTTTCGGCCTTTCTTTAGGAAGGCCTGCAAAGGCACTTAAGAGATAGAGAGACAATAATGCAGCCTAAATAAATAGGCTACACTGGCAGCATCTTCATCTTGAAGTGAAAAAAGGGAGCCAGTATACTATATTTTGTACCATTTTTGAAGTGTTTGACCCAGAAGAATCCCCTTCACAAAACTCCTTTTTCATGATAGAGATGAAAGGAGAGGACAGAATAGCCCCATAGGCTGCCATTATATGTCTTAAAATTAGAAGCTGAGCCTTTAAGAATCTAGAGACAACCAGTATCCCATCATGCACAGCTAGTGGCAGTTACTTCAGTTCTTTTTGAGGGCGACGAGAAGTGAATGCCTGTTTTATGTTATGGATCCCTCCGTCTATTCCACCGGGGAGAAGGGAGGGTTGCTTATGACTTATGGAAATACCCCTTCGAGAGAACTGGAGATACAGGTAAGAAACTGTTCCTTCTCTCGTAGGGGATTTCCATGTATAGTCATAAGCACTTGAATAGACTAGCAAGCCCATCCCTATAGAACGTGGTGGAAGAGACAGAAAAAAAAAAAAAAAGGAATGCAGATTTAAGCAAATCTGTTCCTAAGGGAAGCCTGCCTTACCTGAGCATCTGCTTTGGCATCTGAGTCCTGGCAGTAGTGTTTAGTGAATGTATGAACTTATTTCTAGGTTGCAGCTTTGCATATCTCTGCAATGGGTATATTACGAAGCAAAGCTGCAGTAGCTGCCTCCCCTCTGGTAGAGTGAGCTTTAGGCTTAACAGCCAGAGATTTATTAGCTTTTTGGTAACAGAGTAAGATGCAGGTAACAATCCAGGAGATGGACTGCTTAGAAGTCGCTAGACCTGTACGGAGGGAGCCATAGTTTACAAATAATTGGTCAGATCTCCGTAGATCCTTAGTTTTATCCAGATAGAATTTTAAAACCTGTCTAACATCCAGGGAATGAAGAGATCTCTCAGCTGACCCTCTCCTCGCTCTGAATACTTGGCCTGCTGTTTGACGCTCTTCTGCTCCTTGAAGTCAAATCTTCTCTGTCACGCAGAGTGCGCTTAGAGAAAGTTTTACCGATGGAACAGGAGTCAGGAACATGAGTAGCAGGCAGGCATAGTATACACACTATGCGAGGATCAGTCTTAGCCTTCTTCCTATCACAGTCTGGACACATCAAAAAGAGATGGCATTTTTGAGTGAAATCTGTAAAAATTCCTGTCAGAAAAACATAGGGAAAGACCAAAGACAGAGTGAAGTAGCTATTTGTTAAATCCAGAAGTGAAGAAAAAAACAAAATTGGCAGAGCTCAATGATCCAGGGTCCTGATAGCAGGAGCCGGAAAAAAGAACTGAAGTAACTGCCACTAGCTGTGCATGATGGGATACTGATGGTCTCTAGATTCTTAAAGGCACAGCTTCTAATTTGTAGACATAATGGCAGCCTATGGGGCAATTCTGTCTTCTCTTTTCATCTCTAACATGAAAAAAAGGATATCTGCTTGCGCTGTCTCTTCGAGACATGCTATATTCAGGTATGGACTTGAAGCTCCAGCCATTTTACCGCCCATCTTTTCAATTGGCTCCTCTTACTGTCCTTTGTAAATGGTGGCTTTTGATTCGTGAATAGGCTTAGTAGTCCCTCCTTAGTACTGCCTTTTCTCCTTTTGTAACCTCCCATGAGGACTGGCCCTTTTACTGTGTTGTTACTCAGGTATGTTTTATTTAGTGTCTGTGAGAACTATTTTCTTAAAGGACTTTTGCTCCTATTGCACCCACAACATGCTCTCCTGAATCTGCAACATCTTGTTTTGTTTAAGCAGTGCAGCCGCGCTTTATGTTATGTTATGTTTTTTGAAAGCACTGCCGTTCTGAGATGTGCTTTATGTTCTTTTGCAATGCTCGAGAATGGTGGCCACGCATTTGCACGGCTCGCCGAAATCAATTAACACTCACTTAACAATGGCGCCTCCTCCCAGCCCCTCATCTCCATCCTGCCCTCGGGCGGCATGCTTTAGGTTTCAAATATACATAGCTGCCAAGGTTTGGTTGGCTTGTGTGCGACATTCCCAAGTGTGCAGTGCGTTTATGTGTGACACTTCAAGGCTTATGAGTGACACTTTATTGGGAGTGAATTACACCCTTTAGTTACAGGTGGTGGTTTAAAGGGGACTTGAAGGAACTGCAGTAGCCTGAAACCATCAAACAGTTGCCTATCAGACCTGATCCTGTGAACCACAGAGTATTCATAAGTTGAACCTGGGAGCCTTCACTGTTCATACCCAGTCTCGCACTCTTATAGTCTCCCCCTCCTTGCCACTCACTCCTTTCATTCCTTTTGTTTCCCTCTCTCTCATGTCCACACTCCATTGTCTCATTCTTTTCTCCCCTTGACCTCCTCCTCCCTTTCTGTCTGAAGAGAAACCAATGTGATTATAGAAGTGTGTGAACCCTGATCTTCTCCGTTCATAAGTGTAACAACCCCGGTTTGATTGCTTAATTGTACACAATCATTTTTACGTAGCAGCGGTTGAGCACAGCTGTGAGCTTGAAGAAGATTGTGACCACTTTTACGTGCAAAGGATGAGCCCCCAGAACTTGATATTTTGTATTTTATGCTAATACGTTGGTACGGTTCCAATTTTTTTTAACCTTTTTAAAATGTACCTACAGCTGGTAAAAAACACGTATTGTCAGATGGCTGTAAACAGGCATCTTACCTGAGTGTGGAAATGCAGGCACACGCTCAGTGGAGTCTTGACAGTGAATGCCTAGCTCTTCTGCAGATTTAACCGCCACCCTAAGCAAGTCTCCAGACGGTCCGAATCCTAATTTATAACTCCTTTCAAGACTCGTGGCAGTCCTGGATCGCTCATGAAATTGTGCCTTTGGCAGAAAACAAACAGGCAAGGCCTGCAGCACAAGAAGGATGATGAAACCTGAGAGTGTCAGTGATTATGAACCACGGCCGTGACGAGTCTGCGGCAGCCGGTCCCAGTCACTGTCAGCTCAGCCTGAGGAGAGTGAGCTACATACAGGCTGACGCTGTAAACGTAAACATATTTCCAAAAAGGTCGGATATTACTGGGAGTTACTGTGAGCCACGGCTACGACAACGAGTCTCCAGCAGCCGGTTCAGTCGTGGGGCATCATGACGAGAGGGGAGGCACTGGTGGAAGTGCGAGCAGCGGTGGGCTGCCAAACTTAACTTAAAAAACATAACTGCCAGCCGGTTTCCCGCTCGCCCCTAGCGAAGTCCTGTCTCTACAAATGGACACACTGTTGCCCTGTCACGTGAATGCCTCCGCGCTACTGCAGCCAGCGAGCCAAGCGCAGCTGAGCCGAAACCTGCCTCGCAGATAGATTCAAGTAAAACTTTTATTGTAACCTCACCACAAATTCAACACCACGGAAGCAGTGCACTGAACAATGTGCTGTAATGCAATCTGTAACACACTCTACGGATGAACAAGGCAGAACAGCGCACACTCGCACTGCTTTTTCCTTACGGTACTGATAGCAGCGCTCCCGTCTTCCGCTGGTCAGCATCTTAAGGAGACGCTATAAATGCGTGACTTCGCATTTTAGTGCGGTGGTCCGGACCACCACACTAAAATGCGTTAGTCTAACGCCAGATGCGTGGTACTTGGCAGGGCTGAATATATATTAGCACAGCATCCGTTTTTATGACTTTTTTATTTAGCATGGCGCCCGCTTCATAGGCCGCTATGCGCATAAATCTGCACAGGCTCCAAGCTGCCTGTTAAAAAGGCTTTTTAATACCTGAGCCTGCGGAGCTACTGAATGCACACCGGTGAACCTAGCTCTCTGGGATTGAAGCATGAGGCCACTGTAGTGTACCACCTCACCACAACATTGCGGGGTGGTTGCATTTAAACACCCACTTACGTGGGAAGGTTGGTTTAAGGGCAAATAAATAAATGTGGGCGTGGCTGAGAGAGTCAGTCTAGTCGCGTCCCAGCTCTGAAAAAACAAGCTAGTTAAGCGTCCTTATTTAATACTGGACAACGTATTAAAACCCAGCAACATCACAGTCACTACCTGCAGAACTACAGACCTGGCACTACGGAGTCATTGTCTTCTACAAACCTGACAACTGTGCTTATTGCTTAAAAAATAAATAGAAAAAAAAAACATTTGCAATGCAATAGCTCTTGCATTACTGAAAGTTTGAGCTATTGGCGTTGCATTAATATTAGCAACATCAATAGCTGAAACTTTCAGTAATGCAAGAGCTATTGCATTGCAAATGCTTGGTTGGAAAGGTATATGTAGCCAATAAAGGGATGAAAACTTTAGGGTGGTATCATAAAAGTTTGTTTTGAATGGCAATCAGACCAGGGGGAAAGATTCTGATATCATTAGTTGCAGACGAAAACCAATCATTGTCTACTCAAATAGTGGTTAATTCGTGGATGAAAGCCTTCAGGACCATATTTAGTAACAACTGGGTAATATGAGAGGTTTCAAACACAAGATTTGTGTCCAAGATGGTGCCAGCCTTGTTATAAATTGAGAAACGTACCCTTCAGTGTCAAGAAGATTTGGTCGCCATATTAAAACAAATTTAACAAGGGAATCATTGAGCCCCTTTATGGCTTTCTCCCTTTATTGACTAATTAAAGGTTTGCATCGACCATAGAAGTTTAAACAAAGTAATTTGGGTCAACTCCCATCCCCTTCCCCGTATTGATGGCATGGAACTAGGTTTGTGGGTGTCAAGGTTTTCAGCAAAATCGACCTGGCATCCGTGTATCATCAGGCTGAGCTACATCCATCTTCCAGGCATCTCACGGGGTTTGTGTGAGAAAGTGCCCTCTTTCTGCATGGTTGCCCCCACTTATTGCTGATGTACTTTGACTGAGTGTGCCCTGGGCTCCTGCTAATCAGGTACCCAGGGCCTATGTTCTTTCCCTAAAACTGCATTGAAGCCTAAACCCAATTGGCATCTCTGGCCACAGGTCAGCCCCTGGTAAATGGTACCACAGGCACCCAGGGCACTGGACCAGAGAAGGCCTCTAAGGGCTGCAGCACTTATTGTGCCACCCTTAGAGGTCCTGTACCACTACACTCACACACTGCCTTTGCAGGCTGCGTGTTTTGGTGCAGAACAAATGGAAGAGTCGACATGGCACACATCCCTGTGTGCCATGCCTACAACCCACTGCCCTGGCATAGATCAGTCATCCCTCTAGCTGGGTGCACTATACCAGTGGTGAGGGTACAGGTGCATGAGCCCTGTACCTCTACAGTGTCTAAGTCCATTCTTAGACATTGTAAGTGCAGTGCTGCCATTAAGAGTATATGGTGCTGGGAGTCTGTCCTTACGAACTCCACAGCACCATAATGGCTACACTGAAAACTGAGAAGTTTGGTATCAAACTTCTCAGCACATTAAACCCACACTGATGCCAGTGTGGGATTTAATGAAAAATGCACGCAGAGGGCATCTTAGAGATGCCCCCTGAAAACTAACCCACCTCTAGTGTCCAGGCTGAGTGGCTGCCTTCAGCTGCCACCACCAGACATGTTTCTGGACCCCTGGGTCGAGAGTCTGTTGCTCATGCACATCCTGGGACGAGGTGCCAAGCCTCCTCCCCCAGGATGGACAGGGTTCACAAAGGGGAAGCTTCAAAGGCTTGCCGCCTTTGTGAGCTACCCCAGGCCACTTGCTGTACTCAGCAACTGGTCCCCACTGGTTCTGACCCCCACCACTTTGGGCGGGAGAACCGGCGGGAAAAACAAGTGAGGAAGGGAGGTGTGCCCACCTCTGCCAACTCCACCCCTCAGGTGGGGGAGGCGAGGCGAAGAACAACTCTCAGTCCCCGCCATCTTGAAGATGGGGGGACCCAGCCAACCAGGGACAGGCTCCTTCCCCTCTCCCACTGGAGGGTGGCACAATAGGGGGTGTACCCACCCCAGGGAAGGGACCCATTGGTACCTGACCTCTACCTACCTGTAACGCCCCTAAATCTAGTATTTAGGGGCACCCCTGAACATTGCTTCCTCAGATCCAGCCAAGAAACAAGAAAATTAGAAGAAGGACCGAACAGCTGTGCAGCAGCTAACAAGAGGAAGACGCCCACTGACTGGGCCCCAGCCCTACCGGCCTGTCTCCCCCTCAAACCTGGCTCCTGCGAAACCCCGGTGTGTCCTGCAGCCAGCAACCTCAAAAACCCCGGAGGACCTGCCTGCCTTCACTTCCAAAGACTGCTTCTCCCGTGAACACCGGATTTGTTCAACTGCAACCTCTGGCTCTGGCCGGACACCGCCCCACTCTGCACCCGCCGTCCACGGCCCGAGCAGGCAAACACCACGAGGAGGTCACCCCGGCGATCCTGAACCGAGATCCAGCGACCCCTGACCTGCCTCAAGCCTCCAGCCGACACCTGCAGCCTAAATCCAGAAGGCCCCCCCTAACCGCGACCAGGAGCTGGTAAGAAGATCCGACCCCAAAAGGCACCCCTGCACCCGACGCCCCACGGCCTTGTTTGCCCACACCGACGGTGCCTAAACAACCCCTAACTTACCTCTCGAAGTGGTGGTCGCACCCAGAAGTCCTTCGTCTCCCTGCCTGCAGTGCTTTTGCAAACCGGAGGTTTTCCATTGGAAACAACAGGGCATCCGACCTCGAAACAGCACCCGGCCGCCCTAGTGCCGCTGAGGGTGCACATTTGGTGCTAATTTGTTTCCCCATTTGCCCTGAGCTAAAGTCCAGGAGCTTTGCTCCCACAACCCAGTGGCATGCTTGCCAGCAGCCACCAACCGGAGGCCCCCTATCCCCCTTTGGATAACATTGGGCCTCAACACTCTGCACCCGGCCGCCCTAGTGCTGCTGAGGGTTTAACAAGCGTGCATCACTGACCCTGGGGGACCCCTGAGTCTAACCCCAGAACCTCAACTCCACAGACCGATTACTTACCTAAAAAACGATAACCATCTTTCCCTCCATAGGATAACATAGAAACTTTTTCAGGAAAAACTGTAAAAGTGTGGAGTTTTGAAACCTAAAGAAATTCTTTAAAATTGTACGATTTAACAAAAACGCTTTTACTCACCTGCTTACAGGAAATGTCCCAGTGCTGCATCCAGGCATACAGCACTGAGTATGAAAAGTAATCCAAAAGTAACTTACCTGCTACTTTACTGAAAATCCCATTGAAGTCTATGTACTGTATTTACAAGTGATTGCATTTCTCTGAAACAATACTGTAAGTCAAACCATAGTACATTTATAATTGCAATTGAACTGTTCTACAATCAGCATTTACTACCGTAAAGTATTTATTGCTTACCTGTGCCAGCCTTGCTTGGTTCTAGAAATAAAATAACTAAAAGAATATTTTTATACAAAAACAATTGGTCTGAAGTTCAGTCTGAGTGTGTGAATTCATTTGCTGACAGTGTGTACAACAAATGCTTGTGTCCTCTGATACTGCCCGACCACACTACCACAAATAGAGAGTAAGGTTCTATCTAACTTTGCCTCTGCCTACCTTTGGGGTTCCACTGGACTCTGTGCACACCATACCTCACTTTGGTATAGTATATACAGAGCCAGCTTCCTACAGTTTCCTTTTCCTGTTGGAGCATTTCAATTAAAAAGAATGGCATTTAGTTTTGCATCTGCCGCTTCGGTATTTCAACAGATCATGGAAAGCGTCAAGGAAGCGATCACTTTCCAGGATGACATCTTGGTAGCTTCTAAGGACATGGAAGAACAAACTGATGAGTATTGTATTGAAAATAGTTGGGAACATAGTTGCTAATTTTGATAAATGTGAATTTGGCAAGAGTAACTGAGTATTTAGGCCGTGTTATTTCTGAACGTGGGGTAGAATCGTGTCCTAATTTAGTCGAGGCCAAAACGAATGCTCCGACTCCAAATAGGAGAGAAAAAGTTTCTTCTTTTTTAGGTGTGTGAGCTCTAGTCTAAGAACAAGATTGTTCGTCCAAGACTGAAAATGTAAGAGGGATACTCAAGAAAAACAAGGTATTTATGTGGGACAAAAATGTCAAACAGAATTTGACTAAAGAAAGAAATTGCTTCAGCCAAGGTATAAGCACTATTCGATTCTACTAAAGAATGTGTTATCACATTGGATGCAAGTAACAGTGGTTTTAGTGTCAACCTATCCCAATGTGATGAAGGAGGTGAGAAAAATGTTTTTGCGTCAAGGGCGCCACAAGATTATGAAAAAAAGGTCTCTGTCAGAGAATAATAACTATGGGCTTGTGTGGATGAACATGTCAATTGTTATAAGTGGGGGAAGACGTTAACAGCTCTAAAAGACCACAAATCTTTACTTAACATACTGAGTGGAGGCATCATCAAAGACCATACACCCAGGATAGCTAAATTAAGCTCTAAATTATTGCAGTACAATTTCCACATATGCCATATTCCAGGGGAGGAACATCACAGCTGATTTTTTGTCAAGGTCACCTGTTCCTTTCAGTGTACACAATATCCAAGACGAGAAGGATGCTGAGCAATGTTTGACTGCAACTATTGAAGTGTGAGGTGAAAATTAATTTACTGAAGAAAAATGGTTTGAATATGTGCCACGTGATGAAAAATTGAGGTTGTACAAAAGCATGTTATGGAAGGGTTCCCAAAAGAAAAGTCACTGCATGGGCACATACAACCCAAATTCAGAGTAGCCGAATAATTATCTTTGGATTAAAATGTTAGTAAGGGATGACAAATCCATAACCCTTGCTGGGTTACAAAACAAAATAATCCAAGGAGGATGAGGGGGACATATAAAGCAAAACATTACCTAGAGGTAAATGCGATCGGTTTATTGGTGGCCCAGTATGGATGCAGATATTGTTAGTGCTGTCAGAGCTTGTGTGATTTGCGCTTCTAGGCTACTTGTGATAAATGCTTAAAAACAAACTCCTTCACTTCAACCCAGCGAGTTACCCAGAAGGTCCGTGGTCTAAATTAGCAGGTACTTTTTTCAGTCATTTCAGTGCGTTATGTCAAAGTTGTCAGTTTGTTGTAGCAGATTATTATAGTAAATGGTGGGAGGCTGAGTTCATTAAGGAGCCCAACGCCAAGTTTTTTGGGCAAAATCTTTCTAAGAGAGGGTTTTCCCAAGGAGATCACATCTGACAATGGGGGTCAGTTTGTTTCTAAGGAGATGAGGGATTTCTTGAACAAAGGCAAAATCAGGCACAAGAGAACTGCACTTAACCACCCGCAAGCTAACAGGTTAGTTGAAAAACAAAATAGTTTACCTGTTTAAGTAGTTTTGCAGCGCGAAAAATGTTCTGGATTCACATGCTGTGCTTTATTCCGCCATCTAGTGGCTGGGTCCGGAATACTCCTTTGTATTAGTAATCGTCCTTCTCTATTAATTTTTTTGGGATGTCAAGTGTCCCACCATTAGGTGCCTAATCAAGCCGTTCCTTACGTCATACGCTCTCACACGTCCACTCGTGTTCGCCATCTTCAGATTCCTTTTCTTTAATTCCTTTTTTAGGTTCTTTGTTCACTTCTGTTCCTTCATCTCCTGGGGAGGTACGTGGGTCGCATGTGAATCCAGAAAATCCTTCAAGCTACAAAACTACACTCACAGGTAAGAAACCATTTTGTTTTGCACCGTGAATTGTTTCTTGATTCACATGCTATGTATTGATTTTGAAGCTTTTTTTATCCTTGTGGAGGTTGGGTTGGTGATGAGTTTGAGCTTGGAAATATATGTTTAAGTGCTCTCTGTCTCACTTGCGCTTCCTTGTGCATTTGTATGTCTATGCAATAGTGCTTTGTGAACGTGTGCACTGATGACGAAGTGGCTGCCATGCAAATCTCCTTTGTGAGAAAGGTTATTGTTGCTCCTTTCTTACATGTAGAGTGTGCTCCAAGTTTGACTTGTAGTTCTGTGCCAGCTGATGCCCGACACATTTGGACTGTTTGTGTAATTCACTTTGTAATGGTGTTTTCTGTAACTGGTTTCCCCTTGTTATAGTCTGGGAAAGACAGTTGTTTTCCTTTCCAAACTGATTTTGTCTTCTACATATAGTACATTAGCGCTCTCCTGGGGTCTAGCGTATGTAGTGCTCTTTCAGCTTGAGTCTTTGGCTCCTGGAAAAAATGCGATATTTGGATTGTTTGGTTTATGCGAAAATGTAAGATGATGACCTTGGGTAGGAAGTGTGGGTCTGTCCTTATGACTACCCTGTCTTTGTGTATTTCAATCTATGTTTCTTGGATTGTGAGCGCTTGCAACTCACTTACTAAACACGATGGGGAGTAGGTCTTGTAACCCTGGTAGTTTCTGCATATTGTTCTGAGCTATCTCTATCAGGCCTGCAAAGCAGGATTGTCTCGCCCACTGAGGGACGAAAAGTATTAGCATAATTTGTGACCGTTTGCATTTGTTGATTATTAAGGACAACAGTGCGATCGGGAGAAAAGCGTCAGCAAAACTCCCTGACCAGTCTATCGGCAGAGCATTCCCCAGGGAGTAGTGGTGTGGGTGCCTAGATGCAAAGGATTGGCATTTTGCAATCTCTAGTGTTGCAAACAGGTCTATTTCTGGTGTTCCCCATTGCCCTAATATCTGTTTCAGTACTGCTTGATTCAGTTCCCACTCATGTGAGGTGGTTGCCTGTCTGCTCAGTTTGTCTGCCTCTACACTGTCTTTCGCTGATAGATGTATTGTTGTTATATTTGTCTCTGGATGGCCCACCTCCATACCTCTTGTGCTAGTTTAAAAAGTAAAAAGGATTTTGTACCTCCCTGCTTGTTGAGATAGAACATTGTTGTTGTATTGTCTGTTTGGATTAGTAATGATTTTCCCCACCCCCATTTCTGAAATGCTTTTAAAGGCTTGGAATACTGTTTTAAGTTCCAGCACATTTGTTGTACTGCATCCTGATCTTTCCATATTCCTCTAATTTGGAGTCTCCCCATATGAGCTCCCTAACCCATATGCAATTCGTCCGTGGTAATGGTTACTGTGGGAGTTGGAAAAAAGAAGAGTCTTTCAGTTGCTGTATTTGTTCTGTTCTACCACGCCATCTCATCTTGTACTCTTTATCTCAACTCCCAGTGGTTTGTGACCATTGAGTTTTTACCCATTCTTGAATTGGTCTCATACATAGCCTAGATATGGTATGAGAGGTATGCAGGAGGCTATTTTCCCCAGCATTTCCCCTACGGTCCTTACTGTCAGAGACTGACCCTTCTGGTATTGGTGAGTTTCTTGCAGTAATGATTCTATCCTTTTCTCGCAAGGGTACGCTTTCGCCTCTGTTGAGTTGATTCTCACTCCCAGGAACAGATTCTCTTGCTCTGGGTTGGGAGATATTTTTTCTCTGTTTATTGAAAGCCCTAGATTGTGAAGAGTTGATATTACTGGGTTTATATGGTCTTTGTACTTGTGTAGGGAGTTTGCTTTCACCAGCCAGTCGTCGCTTTCACCAGTCAGTCATCTAGGTAAGGATATACATGTATCTCATGCCTTTTTAGATGCGCCACCACTGCCGCCAGGCACTTTGTAAACCCTCTGGGTGATGAGTTTATTACGAAAGCCAGCACTTTGAATTGATAGTGCGTTCCATCCACCACAAATCACAAGTATTTTTTGTGTGCCAGCGATTCATTAAAATGTGAAGATATGCATCCTTTAGATCTATTGTTGCCATATAGTCTCCTTGCTGTAGCTGCGGTATGACATCCCGCAAAGCTGTCATTTTGAATTTGTGTTTTTATGAAACAGAGGTCTAGCATAGGGCGTACAGATTCATCTTGCTTTGGTATTAGGAAATATGTTGAGTAGTTTCCCTGGTTGATCTCATTTTGGGCACTTTTTCTATTGCCTTCTTTTGTAGCAATTCTTTTACTTCTTGTAGTAGTTGTTTTTTTTCCTTCATTGTGTGGACCACTTTCTTTGGTCCTTCCATTGGTGGTTTCTTGATCATTTCTATGCAATATTCAAATCTTATGACGTTGAGTATCCATTTGACTGAAGTCACCTTCTTCCACTCCTGAAAGAAGTCCTTTACCCCCCGCCCTCCCACACCCCCCCAGGTGTTGTGTGTGCAAAGGGATGCTGCTGTATTAAGTCACTTGCTGGCTGGCGCAGAGGCCTCTCTTTGTGGCTGCGATCTTCCTCTTGCTCGGCCCCCGAAAGGGTTGGCGCAGTGGTGTTTAGTACTGCCATTATTGCGTTGATGTTTGCGTTTGGCTTGTACCCTGAAACCCTTGGGGTGAGTTTGCACTTTGAAAACTCCCTCTACCTACAGCTCTCCTTATAGGTGTTTCGCCAGAATTGTAGGGCTCCAGCTGACTTGGCTGTGTCATTGTCCTTTTTGAGTTGTTGCAGGGTTTCATCAACTCAGTTCCGGATTACCAAACAGGCAAAGTAGGCACCGGCCTATGGGCCCCAATCCTTTTAAGGGCCCCGCTATAATGGATCAAAATAATATTTGAGCTTGAGAGAAAATCACAATCAAGCTTATAGAGAAAATAGTGTATTAATGTAATGTACCCATTAACAACTTAAAGTACATAAACCAGACACATCAGATTCACATAACAGTTTGTCTCTTAAAAGCTCATCTTCTGGCAGCTGTCAGTTTGTAAAAAAAAATCCAAAAAAATCAGTGCTTTGGGTTTTAGGAGATTTGCTAGGGGGGGTGGGGGGGTGCTGAAATTCCAACTGCCTAGGGGCCTCCAAAGGATTTAATCAGGCACTGTATCAACTGCACTGCCAAAGAGTTGTTCCCCATTGAATGGGGTGTTAAAGATGTTAGCTTGCACCTCATTTTTGAAGCCAGAGCCTTAGACAGGCAGGTCTTCTTAGGGTGGTCCCCGCCATCATCTGTCTACTTGCTGTATCTGCAGCATCTAGTGCTGATTTTAAGAAGGTGTTGGCAATATTTTTCCCTTCTTCTTCGAGGGACACTGCTCTTCTTTGGTATTGTTCAGGCAGCTCTGCCATCTCATCCCAGTGCTGATATGCATACTTGTTGAGCAGGGCATTAGAATTGCCTATGCGCTATTGAGTCATTAGCTTCTTTGTCCTTAAAGAAGTTTGCTTGTTCCTTTTGTGGTTCTGGGGTTGTCCGGGGCTCTAGTTCTTCCGAGTCCTTGTCCCTTTGTGTCCGTTCCGTCAAAGTTTTTGGTGGAATCCTGAACTCGGAGAGGCGTCAAACTCTAATTTTCTTTTACAGGATTGCGGCCATTTCGGCTTCGAGATGTCTTATTTTACGTTCCAATTCGGCAGCGTGATCTTCGGCTTCAAGCGTGGGTGTCAATTTTTTTGGGGCGTCGAGGCTTGTGTTGTCGAGGTGTCACTCGACTTTTTTACCCTCTCTCGACTTCGGTCGTCCTTCAACGCCGTCACATTCTCGGAAGCTCTTTCGCCTGCAGCATCCTTTCTATGGGACCAGAGGGGCTCTTTCGGCTTCTGCTTTCCTTCGGTCTGCAAGATTTTTTACACTGAGGCAGGTTTTTGAGTCTGTTGTACGAGGCTTGTCCCCAGTCTGTTTATTCGACATTACCTGCAAACGTTTCTCCTTCGGTTTTTAATGTTTTTTCCACCTCGTTGAGCACTCTCTTTAGGCGGTACGGTCTCATCACTCGGCAACTCCAGGTCTTTCAGCGATGCAGTCTCCTCCTGTCCCTACATGGCATGGTGTGCTTTTCTTTGATTGTCTCTCACCTTTAAGATCTTCGGTTTGAAGACTGCAAAGGCCTCACAGTTGTCGCTTCTGTGGTCTAAAGGGAAGCAAATGTTGCACACCAGGTGGTAATCCTTGTGTTCAAGCTTGTGCTAGCACTTTAGGCAGAACTGAACCAGTGTTTTTTCAATGTCACACAGAAATAGGGGCCTCCTGCCCAGACATTCTCTGGTCTTCCCTCGATGGGAAATCTTGATACCTATAATCAGTTCTTTTTTCTGGTATTTCGGCTGCTTTCTCGATTAACTTTTGAATAACTTTCTTCTTTCCGTGACTGGAGAGCCTTCAGCAATGCTTGCAGACCCATCGGTGGAAAACAATCTAAAGATGGCGACCACGCGTGGAAGCTTACGGGGAGGGCGTGTAATGTCAGCAAAGGCTATATTTGGCACGAAATGGTGTGACAGTCGACGCAAAACACTCAAAAAACAAACCGAGAAGAAGGATTAGTTACTTACCTGTAATCCTAGTTCTCTTCCAGGGGTATACTCATCAAAGTCATAAGCACTGAATAGTCATAAGCACTGGAATTATCCCCGCCCACCTGCGGGATCCCGGAGCATATAGAAATATACATATATATATATATGAGTATGTTGGGGGATTACAAGTGCATAGCACTTCCGCGACATACATATATACATGTATATAAATACAAAAATCTGCAGCCTAACAAATTCCAATAAGGCAAAATGCCAAAATTACAAAGGTTTTCCCTGTACAGACAATCTCCTATATACAATCTGTAATAGAGAACATACACTGTAATAGTGTTATGCAAGAAAAACCTTTATTTTCAGAGAAGAAAACATGTAATAGCAGGCAGTTGGCCCATAGGCTGCATAGCTGAATAAATATCACCGTACAGTAAAACACTGGCACCTTGCCTTTAAGGCTTCCAAGAACTTGGACACTTTGCCTTTAAGGCCTCCAGGAGACCCTCTGCTCCCATCATGCACCACAGGTGACAGGTCAGTTCTTTTTGCACGGTGTACTAACTTGTAACAATTACTACAAAATGCTCGTCCGGGGAGGCGGGAGGGTTGCTTATGACTTTGGGATGAGTATACCCCTGGAAGAGAACTAGGATTACAGGTAAGTAACTAATCCTTCTCTTCCAGGGGATACTCATCAATAGTCATAAGCACTGAATAGAGTAGCAAGCCCATACCCACTACCTCGCGGACGAGCAAATAGTATTAAAAAACAGATCATCTTAACATGACATTAAGCAAATAAATTCCTCAGTGAGGCTTGTCCCACTTGGGCATCCTCCTGAGCATCTGAATCTAAACAGTAATGGCGAGAGAAAGTATGAACAGACCGCCATGTAGCTGCTTTGCAGATTTCTGCTATAGGGACGTTCCTGAGGAGGGCCGTAGTAGAGGCCTTTCCTCTGGTTGAATGCGCTTTAGGCTTTCCCTGAAGAGACTTATTAGCTAATTGATAGGCTAGAGATATGCAGGAGACTATCCATCTTGAAATAGACCTTTTAGAGGATGCCAATCCTGTATCAATGGGACCGTAGTTGACAAACAAGCGGTCCGTCTTTCTTATTCCCTTGGTCTTATCCAGATAAAACTTCAACACCCTCTTAAGGTCTAACGAGTGTAAGGCCCTTTCAGGAGGTGTAGAAGGATTAGAGAAGAAGGTAGGCAAAGTGATAACCTGATTAATGTGGAAATCTGAAACCACTTTTGGCAGAAAACTTGGATGAGTTCTGAGAACTACCCTATTTGAGTGAAAAACAGTGTAGGGTTCCTTACAGCATAATGCTTGTATCTCGCTGACTCTACGAGCCGACGTGATAGCAACCAAAAAGCCACATTCCAGGACAAGTGCTGCAAGGAGGACTTGTGTATTGGTTCAAAAGGTGCGCCCATCAGTTTGGTAAGGACCACATTGAGCTCCCAAGGAGGAGAAGGGGCTCGTACTGGTGGGTATACCTTTTTAACCCTTCAAGAAAATCTTTCACCACTGGCATTTTGAAAAAAGAACCCTGTGAAGGTGATTTTCTATATGCCGTTATTGCTGCTAAGTGTACCTTGATAGATGTAAACTGCAGGCCCGACTTAGCCAGGTGTAAGAGATACGGCAAAATGACCTGTTCCTGCCCTCTAACTGGGTCATGACCATTATTCAAACACCATAGGTAAAAACGTTTCTACTTGAAAGCGTAGGAAACCCTGGTAGAAGGTCTTTTCGCTTCCTTAAGTATGTTCATACAGTCCGCTGGCAAGTCTAAGTGACCATATTGCAAGACTTCAGGAGCCATGCTGTCAGCCTGAGGGAAGGAAGTTTGGGGTGGAACACTCTCCCCTGGCTCTTGGATAGTAGGTCCGGACGACAAGGCAATCTCTGTTGCGGAGCTTCGGAAAGTTGTAGAAGATCCGGATACCACCACTGGCGTGGCCACTCCGGAGCGATCAGAATCATCCTGGAGTTGGTCTTGTTGATCTTCGTGATCACTGCTGGAATGAGAGGCAGTGGAGGAAAAGCGTAGAGTAAGCTCTGAGACCATCTTATCAACAGAGCATTCCCGCTTGAACCTGGTTGGTGATACCTGGACGCGTAGACGGGGCATTTGGCGTTTGTTGCATCTGCGAACAAGTCTATGTCCGGCACACCCCATCTTCGAAAGATATCCTGAGCCACTTCGGTGTTTAGCACCCAGTCGTGCGCTTCTACGAACTCTCTGCTTAGGAAGTCCGCCTGTACATTTAGGACGCCCGGCACATGGACAGCCGTGATGGTGAGATGCCGTGCCAGAAGCCACTTCCAAATGGCTTGTGCCTCCTGAGACAGAATTCTGGACCTGGTGCCTCCCTGCTTGTTCAGATAAAACATCGTCGTGGTGTTGTCTGTCTGAACCAAGAGGGAGTTGGACTGAAGAGACGGAAAGAAGGATTTTAGGGCTAGTTGGACAGCCCTCAACTCCAGAAAATTGATATGGTATCCCCTTTCAGTGTCCGACCATAGCCCTTGCACTTGAAGGTGATTCATATGAGCGCCCCAACCTTGCAGGGAGGCGTCTGTCACTATAGTTTGAGTCGGAGTCTCTTGATGGAAGGGAACACCTTTCATTAGATGTGATCGCCTTGTCCACCACACGATGGAGTCCCTGGCAGACTGGGACAGAGTGATCCGATCCTCCCAGCTGCCCGATGCGTGCACCCACTGGTCCTCCAGAGCTTGCTGCAGGGCACGCATGTGCAATCTGGCATTGGGAACTATGAAGATGCAGGAAGCCATGGAACCCAGGAGAGAGGACACTTGTCGGACTGTTGGGTGGTGAATCCGCAGGAGTTCTAGGCATTTGATCCTGATTGATGAAAACCTCTCCGCCGAAGGACACACGCTTGCTTCCGCGGTGTCCAGCGACGACCCTAGGTAGTGAATGTTCTGGGTCGGATTGAGAATCGATTTTTTGAAATTGACTCGTAGACCCAACTTGTTCATTAACTGGAGACTGTAGGAAAGATGAGACTGAAGCAGGGAAGGAGTTGAACTCTTCAGAAGCCAGTCGTCCAGATACGGGTAAACGAATATTTTGCGTCTGCGGAGAAAAGCTGCCACCACTGCCATGCACTTTGAAAAAGTCCGTGGGGCTGACTTCAGTCCGAAAGGTAGGACTCGGAACTGAAAGTGACGTAGACCAACCTGAAAACGGAGAAATTTAAGATGTTTTCTGGACACTGGAATGTGGAAATAAGCGTCCTGCAGATCTATGGAGCACATCCAGTCTCCTTGATGTAGATGGGGAAAGATCTGGTGAAGGGCAAGCATTCGAAATTTCTCTTTGCGGATGTATTTGTTCAAGATGCGCAAGTCCAGAATTGGTCTGAATTCTACTGTCGGACCTTTTTTTCTGACCAGGAAATATCGAGAGTATATCCCCTGGCGCCTCTGATGAACAGGGACGTATTCTATGGCTTTTCCTGTAGAAGGCCGTTTACCTCCTCGTGTAAAATGTGATGACACAAGCGGACTCGTCCGTCTGGAGGAACAGAAGGAGGTGGGATCTTGAACCGTAGCAAGTATCCATCTTGAACAATATTCAACACCCATTTGTCGATGGTTATGTTTCTCCACTCCTCCAGATGTAATGTGATACTTCCTCCTACCGGAGTGGCACACGTGTTTAGAGGAAGCACTCCCTCATTGTTTTGATGGTTACTTTGAGGTAGAGGCCTGTTGTCTATTGGTTCCTCTTCCTGGTCTCCGTTGGTGGAAGTGAGACCTCTGCTGCTGCTGACCCTGAGCCGACCATTGAGGGGTTTGAACCCTCTGTTGGAACGGGCGTTTATCGTAGGGGCGGGAGCGTCTACGGAATTCCTTCCGTTTTTCGAGACCCACAGCTTTCACCGTGTCCAGCTCTGCTTTCATCTTCGCCATTTCTTCGTCCGCATGCGGCCCGAAGAGAGAAGAACCGTTGAAAGGCAGGTTGGTTATCTTCCGCTGGTCGTCGGGTTTGAGGCCAGTCAAGCGTAACCAAGCAGAACGCCTCAAACAGATACCATGGGAGTATCCGTGGGCAGCCAGATCAGATGAGTCAGCGGAAGCACTAATCACCCGATTAGCCACTAGACCTCCCTCTTGTAGAATTTCTCTAAAGTCTTGTTGGTCCTCTTTTGGGAGGTTGTCTGCAAAACGTCCCAGTGAATCCCACAAGGATCTATCATACCTCCCTAGCAGAGCGGAGGAACTGGAGACCTTCATGATAGAAGCTGAAGTGTTGCACATCCTTCTACCTAAAGAGTCCATCAGTTTACTATCCTTATCCGGAGGCGCCGAGGAGGAAGACATAGCTGAGTGCGTCTTTCTAGCCGCCGCCACAATGATGGAATCCGGAGGAGGATCCGATCGAAGGAACAAAGGATCTTGGTCCGGAGCCTTGTACTTTTTGGCTATTCTGGAAGGAACAGCTCCCACCGTTGCCGGTGTCAAAAGGTCTGCATAGCAGGTTCGAGAAGGCCTGGGACAAGAGGAAGCAAAGGCCGAGCTGAGGAGCGATGATGAAGAGTCTCGAAAATCACTGAGGAGGTAACTGCCGGGACATACATAGAGATGTTCAGCTTATTCGCTCCTCTACAGAGAACTTCACTAAAGGTGCTGAGGTCATCGATTGGAGAAACTCTTGACGGAGGTGTAGCTGTCAAAGTTGGAGAATAGTCTCTGATAGAGGACCTGGTGGAAGAAGACCGGGTGGGAGACCTATGCCGCCTTCTCTTCGAAGAAGAATGATAAGAGCGAGATCTGTCCCTTGATCTAGCATGGCGGGCATGTGAAGATCGTGATCTGCTCGGACTCCTCCTTCTGGAAGAAACCACGGTCGGAGATCTTGATCTTCGAGGCGTTTTAGGGGATGGAGAATCCCTGGACAAGCGTGAAGGAGAATAGGTACGGGAAAAGTCAGACCTCGGGCTACTGAGGGCCCTAGGCTTCCTGCGCTGTGCATCTTCACCAACCACCGGAGAGCCTTCCGGGGAGATCTGGACAATATGCAGTCCTGGAGAAGATCCAGATTTTGACGAAGATAGAGATGCAGCTCTAACCTCATCCGAGGCAACAGCAGGCTCTTTAGCTCTCGACGTCGAGCGCCTCGACGTCGACCTGTGTTTTTCCTTCGACGTCGACTTCTCCCTTGACGTGGGATGATGGCTAGGAGTTAAGGACTTTGCTGCCCTCGACGGCGATCTCACCTCCCTCAAAGATGTCCTCGACGTCGACCGTCTACTCAGGGACTTCGACGTCGAACGCTCTCGCCTCCTCGACGTCAATAGCCTCGAAGTCTTCGACGCAGACTGGTCTCGCGGCACCCTTGCCGTCGGCAAACTTCTCGACGTCGACCTACGGGGAGGTGACGGAGAGTGCCTGGACGTCGACGGATGTCTCGACGTCGATGGATGTTTTGACGTCGATCGGTCTTTGCCATGACCATACCTCGAGCCCGAGGCAGCATGCTTCGACGTCAATGCCTTTCTCGATGACGGAGACTCACGCCGTCTCGACGTCAGAGATTGTGTCAGTCGCTTCTTCGACGGCGGCAACGACGTCGACGGCGAACAGTCCGGAATCTGCCTTTTCCTCGATGTTGAAGAGGCAGGATGATGCTGGCGTCTATGTTCTTGAAGAGAGGAGGGCTCTTGACACGCAAGGCCACTTTCCAGCCGGGCTTTTCCTCTCTCGATCACAGCCTGAAGGCGAATCCTCTCCCTGTCGCGAAGAGTCCTCGTAGAAAACTTACTACAATGGTAACAAGTGTCAGGCTTGTGACTGGAAGGAAGACAGGCGATACACACGGAGTGTGGATCAGAGATGGCCATCTTCTTTCCACAGGATGGACATTTGCGAAAAGGGCTGGCATTCTGACAGAAAAAGATTGAAAATTTTGTCAGAGAATGGTAATAAACCACTACCAGCACAGGAAAATCGCAAAAACCAAAGAAGAAAACAATTCCTGACAGAAAAGTCAGAAAAACTGTCGAGCTCAAGCTCCAGGATCCTCATAGAAGGAGCCGGAAAAAAGAACTGACCTAACTGTCACCTGTGGTGCATGATGGGAGCAGAGGGTCTCCTGGAGGCCTTAAAGGCAAAGTGTCCAAGTTCTTGGAAGCCTTAAAGGCAAGGTGCCAGTGTTTTACTGTACGGTGATATTTATTCAGCTATGCAGCCTATGGGTCAACTGTCTGCTATTACATGTTTTCTTCTCTGAAAATAAAGGTTTTTCTTGCATAACACTATTACAGTGTATGTTCTCTATTACAGATTGTATATAGGAGATTGTCTGTACAGGGAAAACCTTTGTAATTTTGGCATTTTGCCTTATTGGAATTTGTTAGGCTGCAGATTTTTGTATTTATATACATGTATATATGTATGTCGCTGAAGTGCTATGCACTTGTAATCCCCCAACATACTCATATATATATGTATATTTCTATATGCTCCGGGATCCCGCAGGTGGGCGGGGATAATTCCAGTGCTGATGACTATTCAGTGCTTATGACTATTGATGAGTATCCCCTGGAAGAGAACTACTAATACAAAGGAGAATTCTGGACCCAACCACTAGATAGATGGTGAAATAATGCACAGCATGCAAATGCCAAAAACATTCACGCTGCAAAAACGAATTATGCGCTAGTTGAACGTATCCAGTGGACAGTTCAAAACAGGGTTGATCTATTTGAAGTAGTTGAGAATGTGTTGTGGTAACACCGTATATGCCCAGTGTTTTTGGTAAAAGTCTGTTTGAGGTCATGAGAAGACGTACTCCGGCATTCAAGGTGTGTCCAGCATGGATAAGGAAGTGGTAACCTTAGACAGAACATGAACGGGTGATGGACATGTCGATTCATCCCAAAGTTGAATATTTTCAATTCAGGATGAAACGGATATGACACAAAGCATAGTGTCAGGAGATGCAGTTTAAATTGTCGTTCCTTACCTAAACATCAGCTCCATCGTTTTAACTTTCTCACTGACATAGATCCTGATGTGGTCTTTCTAACTGAAAAAACAAGTTACTTACCTGTACACTGTGGTTCTCATGCTTGAATCTTCCCCGTCGTCATGGTGGGAGTCTCACGGTATTAGAAATATAGCAGTATAAAAGAAAAACTCCATGAAAACAAATACAAATGAATTACACTTTGGTAACCCATCACCATCATTATATGGTCCAATGAGACGCCAGCCCTGAGATCCCAGAGCCACCATACCTCAGATTTCCAGCACCAGTGTGAGCCAAGGATAGTTATCGGGAGGTAAAAGTGGTCTACCGTACAAAACGGGGAGGTGGGCGGGCCGCATGTGAATCTATGAAAGATATCAATACTGGAGAACCACAGTGTACAGGTAAGTAACTTGTTTTTTCTCCAGCATTGAATCTTTCATAGATTCACATGCTTGAATCAGAATAGAAAGCAGTATCTCCTCCATGAACAGCGTTTTAAGGGTAAGACCCCTTTTTCCTTATGATTCAAATAGTGCACTTTCAAAGACTACGAGATCTTCTAGCTTACATACTGGAATTGTGTATCTCAGAATGTTTAAAATAACAAAGATCACAAACATATAAAATATCATGAAAAAACAATCATGCATTACTTATATACAAGTATATACCTTTTAAAAAATAAAAAAGTACCTTGAATAAACAGTCGGCGGAGTACAGCCTGTCCCACCGCTGAATCTCCTTTCCATGCTGTGTCCAGACAGTAGTGCCTGGTGAAAGTATGGACATTTGACCACGTTGGCGCTCTGCAAATGTCTGGGAGCGATACTCCCGCGAATAATGCGGCAGAAGGAGCCATCTTCCTAGTCGAATGTGCTTTAACCTTTGAAGTTAAAGGCCTTCCAGCCTTCTCATGACAGAATGCAATTGCAGAAGATATCCATCTGGAAATACTATTTCTGGATAAAGCCAATCCCTTCCTGGGAGTAGCGAAAGCAATTAACAGTTGATTTGACTTTCTGAAAGATTTTGTTCTGTCAATATAAAATCTTAAGCATCTTCTGACATCCAACGTGTGAAGAGATCTTTCCGCTATAGAAGTTGGATTTTTAAAATATGTAGGTAGGACGATAGGTTCGTTTAAGTGGAATGACGTCGGAACTTTTGGAATTAATTTTGGATTCGTTCTCAGCACTACTTTGTCTTTCTTGAACTGCATAAAAGGTTCAGATATTGAAAATGCCTGGATCTCACCGACTTTTCTGGCTGATGTCAGAGCCAGAAGAAGAGCTACTTTCATGACACGAACTTCAAATCAGCTCTATGAATGGGTTCGAAAGGTGGCTTCATCATCTGTGCAAGGACTGTATTAAGTTGCCAAGGCACTACCAGACGTTTTATTGGAGGGAAGACCCTGAACAGACCCTTCATAAACTCCTTTATTACTCTATCCGACCAAAGAGAAATTTGCCCCGGCCGTCTGCAATATCCTGAGATCGCCGCAAGATGCACCTTTAGAGATGCATGGGCTAATCCTGCTTTGGCTAAATACAGCAGGTATGGTAGAATCTGATCTGGTGCTGGCAAAGGGTGTAGAGAGTGATCCAAACACCACTGGCAAAACCTTTTCCACTTTGCCGCATATGTTTTATTGGTGGAAATTGCTCTTGAGTGAGTCAGAATATCACGACATTCCTGAGGAATATTCAAGGATTGGAATTCGTGCTCATGAGGTTCCAAGCCGATAAATTTAGCGAGCTTATTTGGGGATGTACCACTTGTCACTTGTTCAGCGATATTAGATTGTGCACCGATGGAAATTGAACACGAGGGGACACAGACATTTGTAGAAGCTCCGTGAACCAGAACTGTCTCGGCCATGCCGGCGCTATGAGTATCAGGTGGCACGGTTCCAATTTAATTTTCCTCAGCACCTTCGGAATTAGAGGGAATGGGGGAAATGCATAAGCAAACATTCCCGTCCATCGAAGTTGAAGAGCATTCCCCCATGATCCTTTTTGCGGGAATCTGCTCGCAAACCTTCTGCATTTCTTGTTGTCTCGAGTGGTAAAAAGATCCAACCCAGGAGTTCCCCAAAGGTGGAATATCTGGAGAAGCCGATGTTGGTCTAGTTCCCATTTGTGGCATAAGCCTTCCGACCTGCTTAATGAATCTGCCCACGTGTTGTGGATTCCTGGGACATGCTGAACCTGTAGAGTGATATTGTGCTTTAGAAGCCACTGCCAGATTTCTTGAGCATGTGCTGATAAAGTTTTCGACATTGTTCCCCCTTGTTTTAGTAGATAAAACATAGTGGTTGTGTTGTCCGTTCTGACAAGGACTGGGGAATCGTAAATTCTGGGAAGAAATGCCTGAAGACCTAAAAACACTGCTTTTAGTTCCAACCAATTGATGTGCATCTTCGCTTCTTGCCAGTTCCACTGGCCTTGTATTTCCAGGTCCTGCAGATGTGCCCCCCATCCTTGCAAGGATGCATCCGTTGTCATTATGTAACTGGGAGGTTGAGGTTCGAAAAGTAGGCCTGCAGAGAAATTTTTTCTTATCCCCCACCATGACAGAGCTTTCTTTATTAGAGGAGTGACAAGGACTAGGTCTTCGAAAGATCTGTGAGCCTGAACCCATTGTAGGTCGAGAAGTTCCTGAAGTGGCCTCATGTGGAGACGGCAATTTGGAACTAACGGAATGCAGGATGAGAGCATTCCCAGCATGGACTTGTACAACCTCACTGAAACGGACTCTTTTTTGGATCTGGGAACTCAGCTTTACACTTTTCTGAATGCGTTCTTCTGAAGGATACGCCTTTGCTTCTCTCGTGTTCAACACTGCCCCTAAAAACTGTAGAGTATGCGACGGTATCAGAGAGGATTTTTCCACGTTTACTTTCAAGCCTAGGGACACGAATAGCTCCCTGCAAGTTTTTAGTGAGTTCTGAGTGCAATGATAAGTTGGACCTTTTATCAGCCAGTCGTCTAGATAAGAGTAGACCTGGTGTCCTTGTCTCAAATATGCTGCCACTGGCGCCATGCACTTCGTGAACACTCTTGGTGCGGAAGGGAGACCAAAGGGCAATAGCCTGAATTGGTAGTGGCACCCCGCCACCTCGAATCTTAGATATCGTCGGTGTTTGACGTGCATTGGAACATGGAAGTATGCATCTAATAGATCTAAAGATGTCATATAGTCTCCTCTGTTCATCATTAGAAGAATCTCTTGCAGCGATAACATTGACGAGTTGCTTTCTGATATACTTGTTTAAACCTCTCAGATCCATCACCTGCCTCCATTTTGAACTCTTTTTTCTTTATTAGGAAAAAATGGGAGTAGAATCCTTTCCCTCGATGATCAAGGAACCTCCTCTATTGCACCTTTTATAAGGAGATTAAAAATCTCTTTCTTTAGTAAGGATAGATGTTGATGTTTCTTGGGAATGGGAGGTCGGGCTGGTGGTTTTTGAATGAACTCTAGGGTGTAGCCATGATGTATAATGTCCAACACCCATTTGTCTGATGTTATTGCCAGCCATTGTTGGTAAAACTGAGAAAGGTAGTGGTTCTGTTGAGATTTGTTTTCTGACGAGGTGGTTGGCGCCTTGAGAGTGTCACTGTCTCCTACCGCTGTCCTGTGATATTCCTCTAACTGATGCCTTCCTTCTATTCGCCTGTTGATGGAAAGGCGTATTGGTCGACCGAAACTGTTGCTGATTAGGGTATTGCCGATACCCTTGCTGCTGGTAGGGTTGGTACCTATATGATTGAAATGACGGCCTTTGTTGGTAATGGCCTCTTGCTCCTCTACCACGAAAGGACTGAAACCTTTGCTGTTGAAAGATCCCTAGAGCACGTGCGGTGTCTGTATCAGTCTTAATTCCCTGAAGAGCATCATCCACGTGTTTACCAAAAAGATTTACCATTGAATGGCATATCAATGATTTTAGCCTGAATTTCCGGACGGAAAGAGGTGGCTTTGAGCCAGCCCTGTCTGCGAAGAGCGACAGCCCCTGCCATCTGCCTAGAAGCCACTGATGAGATGTCCATGGCTATGTCAATAATTTCCTTAGTCCCATCTTGAAGAATTTGCGTTGCTTCTTCCTTCTTATCCTCAGGAAGGTGAGATAGCAAAGGCGCTAGATCAGACCACATTTGTCTGTCATACCTGCTTACTATTGCAAAAGCATTAGATGCTGTTATGGAAGCGGCTGCCATAACCGCAAAACGTTTGCCCTCACCATCTAGTTTTCTACCTTCTTTGTCTGGTGGAGCGGAACATGTAGCTGCCGGATTTGTAGAGCGCCTCTGTGCTGCTTGCATGACCACTGATTCCGGTCTGGGATGACCTATCAGACATGCCGGAGACGATTCTGGGGCCTTATATTTCTTCTCCAGTCTCGGGACTGATGCCGAAATAGAAGCTGGGTTTCTAATAAGTTTTAGGCCTTCCTCCCATATATAGCTCACCAAAGGGATCGTCCGAATCGACTTCCTTGCCGAATCTTTAAAATCGTACAAGAAACAGTCTGCCTGTTTCACTGGAAGAGGAAGATCAAACCTTTTTGAGGCTCGCTCCATTAACTCATGGAAACCTGCGATATCCTCTGGCGGATAATTTGCTGGGGAGGGCGAGGGTGAAGGAGACGACGGAGCAATATACTGATCCCATTCGTCACCTACAGGCTCTTCCTCCTGTGTCAACTCTCCTTCTTCTGGTTGCTCTTCCACATTGCTCTCTATATAGCCATCTCTGATGGCTATTACTGTCGGGGGACGCGTCTTCTGTGAGGCTTGCGGTGGTGCTGCCTTCTCAGCGGAAGGTGTGCTTTGCGTCTTACTTGGAGTGTTAGGCAAAGGTGCATTTGCTTCCGGAAAGCGTCTATAATAGTCTTTAATCATGTGCCTCAGATCTGTGTCCAATGAAATTGGCACTGACAGATTCTTCTCTGGGCATTGGAGGATTATCTTCCTCCTCCTCGTACTCATAAGTGTCCTGAAAAGATTCGTACCTCTGTGATCTTGATGGAGAACGATCTTTAAAAGAGAACTCCTCATGTAAATATTCAGATTTGTCCTGATAGTCTTCCTCATCCGTATCTTGGCATTTTACCTTGAGCTGCGAGGGACTATACGCAGGTCCAAAAGAACCTTCCACCTCTGATTCCTGCATTTCCAACAGATGGGATGGTGGAAGCGGTGAGACTTTGATCCAGGATGCCAATTCCGATGAAAATCTTCCTGAATCAGACATGACTGAGGATCTTTTTCTTTCCGTCGACGAGCCCGTCGACGGTGGAAACCTTTTTAAAGAAATGGTCATCGACGAACTTTGTGTAATCGGTGACTTGAAAACCATCGTCAACGAGGCCGTCGTCGACGAGGTAGTTGACGGAGATGTCGTCAACGGTGCAGTCATCATGGTGGCCATCGACAAGGCTGTCGTCGTCAAAGTTGAAGTTCCTGTCGTCGACAACGCTGTCGTCGACGTAACAGTCATCGACACCGTCACTCTCACCGACGGGGTTGCCGTCGACGGGGCCTTTTTCTCCACAGATTTCTTATGAGGAGTGTGTGGCACTGAAGAAGACGGCTTTTTAGGAACCCCTTCAGGAGCAGGTATTTCAGGCACCTTCTCCTTAGATTTACTGACCTTCTATTTTTTAGAGTCAGTTTTTGAAACAGTAGGCTCTAATTTCCTTTTTGGCATAGAATGAGCCTCTTCTGAACCAGATTCGGATCTTGATTTCTTCTTCTGTAGCCACAGAAGCAAGCATGCCTCTCTATCTTTGAGAGTTTTGGCACAGAAAGTCCTGCAATGTTTACACTCCTTAGGAATATACTTTGGATATAAGCAATATAAACAATCTTTGTGGGGGTCCTCAGACAACAGTCTAGCCTTCCCACAAGATCTGCAGGGTCTGAATAGTCTCTTCTTAGGGCCCTCAGACATCTTCCCAAATGAAGTAAGTAACAATACCTCTTTTCCAGAGAAATACTGAGACGAAAGCCAGGTCAAAAGTTCACCACAGAGAGAAAAACTGAGCAGAGCTCAGGGAGACTCCTTCTCACACGACGTGCGGTTAGAAATCGGAGGTATGGTGGCTCTGCAGGGGATTGTGATCTCAGGGTTGGCTGACGTTTGGACCATATAATGATGGGTTACCAAAGTGTAATGCATTTGTATTGGTTTTCATGGAGTTTTTCTTTTATACTGCTATATTTCTAATACCGTGAGACTCCCACCATGACGACGGGGAAGATTCAAGCATGTGAATCTATGAAAGATTCAATGCTGGAGAAACTTCGCTCCACGATGGCTCCCTACCGGATATCATATCGGCGCTCGCTAATAACTTTTTTGTTAGGGATCAATAGAACCCCCTAAAGTTGGGGGTGGTATCGCCATTATCTTTAAAAAAAACTATAACTGTCAAATTGTGGACCTTCAGATCCCAAACTGTGAAGTCTTGGCCTTTTCTATCCCTTTTACCCATAAGTTTACCTTTTCGGGTGCCCTTATTTATCGCCCTCCTGGGCCTTCCCATAACTGGTGCTCAGCCTTTTCTGACCTACTGGCTCCCTACATTCTTCGGGCTGCCAGCTTCACGGTGCTTGGTGATCTCAACCTCAACCTGGAGAACCCCCAAGATAAATCAGCATCCACATTTATAGAGGACATGAATATTCTCAAACTTTCACTGCGAAATTCACTACCTACTCACATCGCTGGCCACCTACTGGATCCTATTTTTTCTAATTTTGCTGGACTGATCATTTTGCAGTTCCTTTCACCGTCAAACTCCTTTCTTTCTCTTCTCCTAGGCTGACTTTATTGCCTAAAACTAGGAACTGGTCCAAACTTAATGTATCAGCACTTAAAGTGCTTCTCGACAATACCCCTTCTCTTGTTTCCTCCCCTGATCAAGACCAGCTCTCCGTGCACCAATGGCTTACAGCGGCAATCGATTCTGCACTACCTCTCTCAGTAAAGAAACAGCTCAGAACCCATCCTCCTGCCCCTTGGTTTACAGATTCTCTCAAACAAGAGAAAACACGCTGTAAAGCCTTAGAGAGACAATGGAGGAAACATTATCTGTCTAATGCTAAGTTGGAGTATTTGGGAGCATTAAAGAAATATCATGCTCTTTGCAAATCGGCTCGTGCAGCCTTCCTTATTGAGAAGAAATCTAGCTCCCAAAACTGTCAGAAAACTTTGTTTAAAGTTGTGACTAAACTCTCAGTTGCTAGTGCTTTTTTGACCCCTCCCTCGCTTTCCCAACCTCAATGCGATGAGCTAGCGCTGTTCTTTCACAATAAAGTTAAGTCTATCCATGACCAACTTGCTGTGGATGCCTCCCAACAAGGGAATCTAATGTTACCTGTCAATCCAACGGTAGGGCCCCTTGAACTTTTACCCCAGGTTCCTGCGTCTGGGGATTCTTCACAGATTAGTTCCTGGCCTCCTTTGGATTTGCCTTCTTTGAAACTGTTGTTGAGATCTATTAAGTCCGGTTCACTTCTTGAGCCTCTCCCCCCTTCTAAACTTGGTCTCTTGGAAGAGGCTGCTCTCTCTCCGATTCTGAACCTTCTTAATACTTCTTTGAGTATAGGTTTGGTACCTCAGAGGTGGAAACATGCACTCGTTGTTCCTTTACTAAAAAAGGAAGGTCTTGATCCTCTCTGCTGGTCTAATTTTCGCCCTATTTCTCTCCTGCCCGTGTTCTCCAAAATTCTGGAATGGCACATTAATACTCAACTTTCTTCTTTTGTTGCTACTCGTAATTTGCTGCACCCCTCTCAGTCAGGCTTTAGACCTGGCCATAGTACAGAGTCTGCTCTTCTCGGGGTCACGGAGCATCTCAGGCAACAACTTGACTCCGGAGGTACTTCCGCCCTCATCTTGCTGGATTTAAGCGCAGCTTTTGACACGGTGTCACATTCCATTCTGATAGACCATCTCAAAACCTCTGGCATAGTGTGTCTGGCTCTGATGTGGTTGATCTCTTTCTTAAATGACCGTACCTTCCAGGTCTTTTCGAACGAAGTAAGATCTAACACTCTAGCTCTAACCTCTGGAGTGCCACAGTGTTCCATTTTTAGCCCTTTGCTTTTTAACATTTATGTTTGCCCTTTGGCTGACATTGCTGAGAAGTCTGGACTGACTATTTTTTCATATGCCGATGATACCCAGATTATCTTTTCTCTTTCCACTGCCCAGCACCTAGATCCCTCTCTGCTTCAGCTTGGTCTGAGGAATGTCTCCTTGTGGCTGACCAGTAACGCCCTGAAGGTAAACAGCACTAAAACTGAGGTGCTCTGGGTAACAACCCTGAGCTTTGGGGAATCAAACATTGGCCTGACACTCTGGGCCCTGTGCCTGCCTCTGTCCCCAAAGTTAAAAACCTGGGTTTCATTATTGATAAAAACTTTCCCTTAAACCTCAGGTATCCAGGGTTACGGTATCCTGCTTTGCTGTTCTTAGATGGATCAAGAAAATCCTCTGGCTTATTCCACCGGCAGCTCAGGGAACGGTTCTGCAGGCTCTGGTGATAACCAGGCTGGACTATGGCAATGTGCTGTATCTGGGTGCAGACAAAGCCTAAGTGCACCGGTTGCAGGTCATTCAAAATGCAGCTGCTTGTCTTCTTTTCCATCTGCCTAGATGCGCCTCTGCGTCTCCTCTGCTCCACCAACTCCATTGGCTTAAAGTCAATTAACGCATTGAGTTCAAGGCCCTATGCTACATGTTTTGGGTCAAATGTGGCCTTGCTCCCTCCTATATTCAAAGATTGGTAACACCTTATGTGCCGGCCCGACAGCTGAGATCCTCCAGCCTCTCACTGTTTTCAGTCCCCAGGTATGAGGGGTCGCACTTTTTCCTATCTGGGCCCCAAGCCCTGGAATGCTCTCTCAATTGATCTTAGGAATTGCCATTCTCCGTTAGCTTTCCGTAAGCGCTTAAAGACACTGCTTTTTAGCGACCTGGCTTGATTCCTATTCTTCCTATTCGTGCCTGTTGCCTAAGTTACCCTGCCTCCACTTGTCCAGCGCCGGGAGACCCTGTTGGGTAGCTGCGCGCTTTATAAATCTATAAATAAAAACAAAATTGTTGTGGGTGACTGGGTACGCAAAGAACCTACACACTTGTTGAACAGGATGTCAAAGTTTAGAACGCCTGTCAAAGTTGATTCTGTGAATGGTAATGCGATTAAAGTGAACAGTCACAAATGGTGGAATTTAAACAGTTGTTAAAGTAATTATTTTTCCTCAATGGGTACCTCAAGAAAGGATGGTATCAATGTGCATGGTGAAGATGTCAAATAACAGAAATGGGACCAGCTACATACAAGGTGGTTCCCAAGGGCCATCTCGCAGCCGTAGTACAATTCTCAGATTCAAAAACGAAAGAGCAATTAGAATACTTTCGAGATATTGTGAAGCCTTCAAAAATATGAAACCTCTGCCACCAGCTAGCCTGTTCCTAGCACTCCTTTTATTGGCTCAGCACAACACAGATGAATAGTAGGAGGATCAGCCGCAATTATGATTTTTTTAGAATGACAATGTTTGTGGGCACTTTTGTAAAGATCATGGGATTTTTTTTTTTTTTTTTTTTACAAACCTGCTTATTTCACGATTTATTTTGCTAATCACAAAAATCACAATATCTTGGGGGATCGGATTCTTATAAGCATGATGCACTGCTTCTATACAGAAACAAGGCTAATTGACATGTGGACTGGCTATTGCAGTTACAATTCCACCTAATTGCTGTATTATCAGAAGACATCAACCTAACAAAGTTTGTGGCTGTATTGCCATCTTTTACACTGCCTCTTTGTCTTGTTCCAATACTAGATAAGGTTCTCTCCTCTTAAGGCTTCATCTTTCTCTGAAAATCAACTCCTCTATTTGTTTCTCAGCTGCCAAAATATACCGACCCACAGGTCCTACATCAGGCTTCATAATCAACAGTTCCTTACTTGCCCCTTTTTCCTTTTAGATCTGCATTAAATGAGTTGTCAAACTTACTTATACAGTGTAATCTAAAGCACATGAGCAATCAAAAGAGTCATCTCACATATAACATGACACTATGGTGTATACAATATTCAGTGTGCAGTACTCTGTTGCCAGGCCTAGGCCATACATCAGGCCAACAGCTTTGTTCGTACATCTTCTCAATAAATAGAGCAGCACCAGCTCAAGGAGGACAAATATGGATAAGTTACTTACCTGTAATCCTAGTTCTCTTCCAGGGGTATCCTCATCAAAGTCATAAGCACTGAATATTCCCGCCCATGTGCGGGGACCCCGGAAATAATAAAAATTATATATATATATATATATATATATATATATATATATATATATATATATATATATATATATATATATATATATATATACATACAGCTCTATATATATATAAAAACATATATAATTTTTTCTAGTATCAATGCAGCTCTCATATAGGAGGCTAAACAATGTATAATAAAACACATAAATTGCTTTTGCAGATATACATAATACATGTATAAAAACACATGAGGGCAAGAAGTACTTGAACTCTGTTTTTAATGAGTAAAACTCATGAGTAAACTGCAAAAGAAAAACAGGCATTGTTAGCCTACAGGCTGCATTGTAAACCAACATAGAAAATGAAAGCAATCTTTCATAAAAACTGCCTTTAAGGCAGCCATGACCCCTAGCTTCCCATCATGCCTCAGGGGTGACAGTTAGGTCAGTTGTTCTTTGCGTAACCCTGAATATCAGGGCACCAAGATAATATTTAACAATGAAATAATCTCATTTGCCTGGGGAGGTGGGTGGGTTGCTTATGACTTTGATGAGGATACCCCTGGAAGAGAACTAGGATTACAGGTAAGTAACTTATCCTTCTCTTCCAGGGGATCCTCATCAATAGTCATAAGCACTGAATAGAATAGCAAGCCCAACATCCACCTGCAGGCAAATGAGAAACGCAGTGACCTTGTTAACAACAACCGAAAAGTCAGCTGTTGACCAGATTCCTCAAGGAGGCTTGACCTACTTGAGTGTCTGCTCTAGTATCCGAGTCAAGACAGTAATGCCTTGTAAATGTATGCACTGATCTCCAAGTGGCTGCTTTGCAGATCTCAGAGAGCTGTACATTATTGAGGAAAGCAGTCGTAGCTGCTTTTCCTCTCGTGGAATGAGCTTTGGGAGCGGACCAAAGAGGCTTCTGTGCTAACTGGTAAGCCAATTTGATGCATGAGACTATCCATCTGGAGATGGACCGCTTTGATGCTGGGAAACCTGTTCTGATCGAACCATAATTAACAAATAGTTGATCAGACTTCCTCAATGGCTTCGACCTGTCCAGATAAAACTTCAAAACCCTTTTAAGGTCTAACGAATGTAGAACCCTCTCAGCTGGAGTGGAGGGATTGGGAAAAAGGGTCGGAAGAGAAATAGATTGATTTACATGAAAATCAGACACCACCTTCGGAAGGAAGGAAGGAAGGATGAGTCCTGAGGACTACCCTATTGAGATGAAAAACCAAGTAGGGCTCTTTAGAACATAGGGCCTGTATCTCACTCACCCTACGAGCTGAGGTGATAGCTACCAAGAAAGCTACCTTCCACGTAAGGTGTTGTAAGGTTGCTTTGTGGATAGGCTCAAAGGGTGGACCCATCAATTTTGACAGTACCAAGTTCAACTCCCAAGGAGGTGAAGGAGGTCGGACCGGAGGATAGACCTTCTTGAGACCCTGCAGGAAACCCTTCACCACCTGTAGCTGAAAAAACTAGGGCTGAGGAGAACGCCTGTACGCCGTAATGGCAGCTAGGTGTACCTTAATGGATGAGAATTTCAAACCTGCTCTGGCTAGGTGAAGCAGATAAGGCAAAACTACCTCCTCCTGCCCCTTGGTAGGATTACAATTATTTTGCATACACCAAATGTAAAAACGTTTCCATTTGCAGGCATAAGAATGTCTTGTAGAAGGTCTCCTTGCCTCTTTCAATATGGTCATGCAGTCCTGCGGCAGACCTAAATGCCCATACTGGAGGACCTCAGGAGCCATGCTGTTAAGCTCAGTGACGGAAGGTTGGGGTGATGAATCCTCCCGTTCATCTTGGATAGCAGGTCCGGTCTGCACGGCAGTCTCTTGTGTGGGCAGACTGACAGATGTAGAAGGTCCGGGTACCACCACTGCCTCGGCCAGTCCGGAGCAATCAGTATCATTGTGGTGTCTGAGTGAGATAGCTTGGTCACCCACCTTCGGGATGAGAGGCAGGGGTGGAAAGGCGTACACAAATGCCCCTGACCAGCTGATCAAAAGGGCATTCCCCTTCGATCCTGGTTGGTAGTACCTGGAGGCGAAGTCTTGGCATTTTGTGTTTTCTTCGTCCGCGAACAGGTCTATGCTCGGACGGCCCCAAGCTCGGAAGATGTCGTTGACCACCTCGTCGTTGAGGACCCAGTCCTGCTGCTCCTCGAAGTGACGGCTGAGGGCATCTGCCTGAGAATTCTGCTCTCCCGGCAGGTGAACCGCTGTGATGGATAGATTCCTCGCCAGAAGCCAGTGCCAAAGGGTCTGTGCCTCCAAAGAGAGGGTCCTCGAGCGAGTTCCTCCCGGTTTGTTCAGGTAGTACATGGTGGTGGTATTGTCCGTCTGTACTAGGATGGAACTCGCCTGAATCGAAGGGAGGAAAGCCTTGAGAGTCAGATGAACAGCCCTTAGCTCCAGCATGTTTATGTGGTACAACTGCTCTTTTGAGGACCATAGGCCTTGCTTCTGGAGAGACCCCATGTGGGCTCCCCATCCTTGCAGGGAGGCGTCTGTGATCAGAGTCTGAGAGGGAGGAGCTTGATGGAACAGTACTCCTACCCTCAGATTGTCTTTCTTCATCCACCACGGGATGGATGCTCTGGCTGCGCGTGATAGACAAATGTCTTCCCAGCGAGAAGACCGTTGATCCCATTTGTCTTCTAGATCTTGTTGTAGAGGACGCATTTTCAATCTGGCATTGGGCACCAGAAAAATGCAGGATGCCATCGATCCTAGCAGGGAGGCGATCTAACGCACTGAAGACAGGCTGTTGTGTAAAATCTGTCTGCCTTTCTGAATGATGGATAATTGTCTCTCCTCCGAAGGAAACACTTTTCCTCGCTCGGAGTCTATCAGCGCCCCCAGGTAGTGGATTGTTTGAGTGGGTTGCTGCGTCGATTTTTCGAAGTTCACATGTAGGCCCAGTTTTTGACAAAACCCTAGGCACTGCTGGAAGTGGTTCATCACACTTTGTGGAGAGGGACCTTTTAGCAACCAATCGTCCAGATAAGGGTAGACTAAGATGCCTCTGCGTCGCAGAGCAGCTGCCACTACTGCCATGCACTTCGTGAACACCCGGGGAGCTGACTTCAGCCCGAAGGGCAGCACTTTGAACTGATAGTGGGATATTCAGACTATGAATCGTAGATATTGCCGGTGATGCTGATTTATCGGTATATGAAAATAAGCATCTTGCAGATCCATCGAACACATCCAATCCCCTTTGCGGAGGTGAGGATATATTTGGTGGAGAGCCGACATGCAAAATTTTTCTCGTTTGATGGACTTGTAGAGTGTTCGCAGATCCAGAATGGGCCTGTATTCCGACTTTTGACATTTTTCTTTACCAGGAAGTATCTGGAATAAACTCCTCGACCTCTTTGTGACCGTGGAACCTTCTCTATGGCTGATTTTTGGAGAAGTATTTCCACTTCCCTCTGCAGCATGTTGATCTGGCAGCATGATGATGGTACTGGAGGGAACGAGGAAGGACGACGTCGGAAACATAGAGAGTTCCCATTCTGCAGCGTAGCCAACACCCACTGATCCTTGGTGATGGCTCGCCACTCTTGCAGATGATTTGCAACACTTCCTCCTACTGGAGTGGTGAACGGTACTGGAGGAAGCGGGCACTCATTGCTTGGCTGGAACTTTAGTTGAAGTAGAGGACTGACGGTTCCCTCCTCTTCCCCTGTTGGATCGCTGGCTTTGAAACTGCGATTTCTGCTGACCCTGTTGGTTTTGGTTCTTTTGCCAATGAGGGGTTTGAACCCTCTGTTGGAAGGAGCGGCGATCAGTATGGCGGTAGTGCCGACAAAACTCTTTTCTTCTCCAGCCCCACCGCCTTCAGGGTATCTAGTTCGGTCTTCATCCGTGCCATCTCTTCATCGGTGTGCGAGCCAAACAACGATGACCCGGAAAATGGCAGGTTGAGAATACGTGACTGCGCCTCTGGCTTCAATGCGGTCAGGCGAAGCCATGAAGATCTTCTGGCACAAATTCCGTGGGCGTACGAGTGCGCTGAAAGTGTAGCTCCATCCGCCGCAGCACTAATTACCTGGTTCGCTACCAGGTTGCCCTCCTGTACAATTTCTTCGAAGTCCTTACGGTCTTCCTTGGGCAGTTTGTCTGTAAAACGCTGTAGCGAATCCCATAAAGCTCTATCGTAACGTCCCAATAGAGCTGACGCACTGGAGACTTTAAGCATGGATGCAGAAGTGCCACATACTTTTCTCCCCCATGAGTCTTGTGTCTTGCTCTCCTTGTCCGGTGGTACTGTGGACGAGGAGGCCACGGAGTGGGTCTTTCTGGCAGCAGCCACAATTACAGAGTCCGGTTAAGGATCTGACTTCAAGAAGGATGGATCTTCCTCCGGAGGACGATACTTCTTCAGAATTCTCGCCGGTGCCGTTTTGAGAGTAGCCGGCGTAAGAAAAATGTCCATAACCGGTTTCAGAAGCCCCGGTACCAATGGGAGTAACGGGCGAGAGGATGTCTTCTGGTTCAAGGTTTCAAAAATAACCAAAGTACTCTGCTGAACAGGCATAGGAATGTTCAGTTTGGCAGCCCCCCTGGAAAGCACCTCCTGGAATGTGCTTACATCGTCCACCGGAGAGATCCTCGACGGTGGACTGTCAGTAATGGTGGGCGAGTAGTCTCTTTTTGAGGAGTACGTTTAAGAGGTGGAAGGCGTTGGAGACCTGCGTCTTCTCCTCCTGCTGCGTGATCTTGATCTCCTTCTGGATGTTGGTGCAGGAGAGCGAGTACGAGCTCTTCCTCTTGGTGGAGAAAGATCCGCATCTTGTGCCAGGCGAGCCGGAGGGGACCTGTGAGCAGGACTGGGATCCCATCTAACACCTGCCTGTGTATGATCCGCCCAGTGGTGTAATGGACGCCTCCATCTGGGCGAGAGGTGAATGGATGGAGACTTCTCCGCTGTAACAGGAGAACGACGTGGAGACTTCCGTCCTTCCTGATGAGCCTTTTCCACTGGACGTTGATGACCAGAGGGAGAGTTCCTGGCTACTTGAGGACGAAATAATCACCTCTGGAGAACCAGACCTGGCGATGGAATGGTGGGAGCCTGCTCTCGGCGTCGATGAAGGAGACGGAGAGAAACTTACAGGGACTGACACCGACTGTCTAGACTTCGACCTTCTTGATCCCGGCGAAGACATGCGTCTCGACACCGACTGTCTCGACGTCGAACTTCTTTGCTTCATCGGAGTATGCTGCTGCGACGCCGAGCGCCTCGCCGACGGAGATCTGCGTCTCGACGTCTATCTTCTTCGCTTCGACGGAGGGCTGCGCCTCGACGCCGAGCGCCGCCTCGAAGAGTCGTGTCTCGACGTCGATCGTCCTCGCTTCGACGGAGTATCCATCCTCAACGTCGAGCGCCTTTCCTTCGACGGAGGACTGTGCCTCGACGTCGGCTGTGAACCCGCCGGAGACTGCTGTCTCGACGTCGAGAGGGTTGCTGGCGTCGACGGAGGCCTCGGCCTCGACGTCGACGACTGGACATCCGACGACCTCTGCTTCGACGCTGATCTGCGCTGAGACAGCAACGGCGACATCGGCCTCAACGTCGAAGATGACTTACGGTTCGGCGTCGATGATCTGTGTCTTGACGTCGATCGTCGAGTCGACGGCGGAGGATCTGGTCTCGACGCCGGACGTTGTTGCAACGACTTAGCTTTTGAAGTTGAAGAATGGCGCTCCTGCACCAAGGTCCTCGACGACGACTCCGCCGGTACCTTCGACGTTGAGCCCGATGCCGAAGGGGAACATATCGGGACCTTGCTCGACGTCGAACGCGCCCTCTTTGTTCTTACAGGAGACCTACCTCTTTCTGAGAGGCCATAAAGACTGATTCTCTCTCTGTCCTTGATGGTTCTATTGGATAGCTTCCTGCAGTGTTGGCAGGAGAGTGAGACTCCGGTAGGCAGAGGATGCACACATCATGTGTGTCTGACTTGGCCTTCTTTTTGCCACAGGCAGGGCAAAGATCAAACAACGAAGGCATTTTTGACAGAAAATATCACTTTCTGCCACAAAAAAAAATGGTTTAATCCTCACTCTATTACCAAAAGACGTCAAGTGAAGTAGAGAAAACCACAAAAAAACTAGGTATTTTTGACAGAAAAGTCAAAAAAAGAGAGCTGAGATTCCAGGGTCCTGACAGAAGGAGCTGGAAAGAACAACTGACCTAACTGTCACCCCCGAGGCATGATGGGAAGCTAGGGGTCATGGCTGCCTTAAAGGCACGGTGCCAGTTTTTATGAAAGATTGCTTTTACTTTCTATGTTGGTTTACAATGCAGCCTGTAGGCTAACAATGCCTGTTTTTCTTTTGCAGTTTACTCATGAGTTTTACTCATTAAAAACAGAGTTCAAGTACTTCTTGCCCTCATGTGTTTTTATACATGTATTATGTATATCTGCAAAAGCAATTTATGTGTTTTATTATACATTGTTTAGCCTCCTATATGAGAGCTGCATTGATACTAGAAAAAATGATATATGTTTTTATATATATAGAGCTATATATATATATATATATATATATATATATATATATATATATATATGTTTTTCATATATAATTTTTATTATTTCCGGGGTCCCCGCACATGGGCGGGAATATTCAGTGCTTATGACTATTGATGAGGATCCCCTGGAAGAGAATAGGCAGGTCCTTGATTTTGACGAGGATTTCAGAGCAAGTCATCAAGTGCTCCGTATCTTTCTCGTCTCTACGAGAAAACTTCATATGCTACTGTGCACTCTAATAACTCAGCTTTCCAGGCTTTGACTTCGGGGGCATTAGACACCACCCAGTGAATTGCAATCCACCTCCTTGCTAACACTAAACTGAGCGCTATCATTCGAGTTTCCATTTTTGAATCATTCCCGTTTTGGCATCACACCAACCAAGCATATTTTGATTGAGTCCTCTAGATCTAGCCCCACTACGTGCAACACCACTACTATCACTTCCTCCGAGAATTTCGCTAAAATGGCCAGGCCCATGTCATGTGTAGTCAGCACACGGATGCTTGCAACTGCCATATACAGAAGGGCTGGTGTTGTTTGGCGGCATGTAACTTCTGTGCAGGTAGTGAAACCATCAGCTAAAATGTTGCATTGGGGGACCGATTCACATGCCCTCCTTTAGTCAGACACAGTCAATTCGCTCAGACAGTTAGCACTCCATCGGTCTTTAGCTCGGTACATCTTGCTACCCTTGTCCATTACCACAGCAGCATGTAGATGCATTATTGTCTGTACCCAGTCAGTCCCAAAATCTACTGTACAACTGCATGTTCCTGTTTATCTGGAAATGTAACTAAGATTCCTTAGAAAATGTGCACTAGCTGAGCATAGTGTAAGAACTGTCCAGATCCCACTCCCAAACTGTGCCTGTGAGAACGAGAGAAATCTTTTATTCCTTGCACCCTTTTTTCACTTAATACACCAATTACAATACTCTGCCATTCTAATTTTTACAAGGAAAATGAACAGATTTCAGAAACTAACAAGCTTTTAGACTCCAAATCTCTATTAGGTTTCAGTAAATTGCCACAGATGCCACTTATTGAGTCGGTGCACGCTCAAATTCATCTTTTCCAACCACAATTTAATTTAGTTGTTTTACATGTATTATGTCTTTCTTTCTGTAATTCCCATCCGGCCAATGGTCGATCAATGATGCACCCCGCGCTAACAAGAAACTTGATGACATGCAGAGGCTAGGAGCCAGATGCAAAACTAAAAATCAAGGGCAGCCATTCCAAAAAACCTAGCAGGAAGCCTGACAACGGCTCAAGGAAGGCTCTTTCAAAGCCCCCAACTGTTAATCGACAACCATATCGTTCCTGGGGCCGACAAGACTTAGGACAACTTCTTAGAGCTGATTTACAATTTGAAATTTAAGTCTTTTGGCTCTTGAGGCTTTTGGAACCCAGCTTACTGCTCTGGAGTCATCCGTTGGAAGGTTACAAGGCTCAGTGGACATCATACATACATATTTTGAAAAACTGCCCATTTTTTCTGGCCCTATTTCTAGCACTCTAACGGTCGCAGACACTGCAAAAGGCCCTATTAAGGGCTCCTTAAACTGCCCGGAGACTCTGCTGCCCCATGTGCATGTCCTATATGATTAATGGCACCATCCATATGTTCCGGTGAACCAGCTCACCTGTGGTCTTCACATTCTGCCCAGCCGCCGAATCACAAAGCTATAAATGGCCCCACAGCAGCAGCCCAACTCTTGCCACATAAGCCTGCGCCTACAGTCTACACCTGTCCGAATGTAATTGAGCTGTCCCCAGCTGCGACCCCTTATGTTATTATGGTGGACTTCGCCCCCTGAAGAAAGGATATCCAGAAAATTATGGTCAACTGAAGAACAAAGTGGTCCACTGGCTATTGTCTAGGGCTTACTCGCCCCAGCCCTTAGCCCAGTTCCTGTCAAACGAAATCATCATGGCACGTAGAGTTAGCTGGATTGGCCCCTCCCAGAAGATGTTCTCAGGTGATTGTATCATAGTCAACTTTAACAATATTGAACATGCTGGACGTATCCCTCCATACTTTCGGCCTTAAAGGTTCCCCCAAGGACCGGATTTCAGTGCTCCCATTGGGCTTTTTCCATCCTCCTCGCACTGCAAGATCCTTGGAACGGGGAGGACAGCATTCTGGTCAGCACAGATCACAAGACGGATTGGTCAATTACGTATGCCAAAGTAAAACTGCAAGCATACCACTCAGTAACCGTTTCGAACCCATGAGCCAGTTGGAAGATCCTGATTGTGTCCTGCCCATGATGACGTGGAGCGCCCCCCCCTCCCCTCCCCCCCTAACCCCCCCAGCTAGATGGTTTGACAAAAAGGTGCTCAAAGGCACACAAGGATCTGTTGAAATCCCTGCATGAAACACCTCGGTTTCAGGAAATGGTGAAGAGGGCCAGGGCGGTTTATCGTATGTCTTGTAAGGAGCATAACAGCCAGCTGAAAGATGAGGCCATGGACAATTTACTTACTACTAGCATGTTGAGGGAGAGTGCTGCCTTTTGGCGAGTGGTTAATCTCCCCCTGTTCAATAGCGACCAACTTTCTATCCAAGCGTCAACTATCACTTCACAAGCTTGGGTTAAGTACCTTAAGGCCATAATCGGCCAAGAGGAAGAGGCCATCCTGTCAGATGGTAGCAAGGAGGATCACACGATCATATTTCAATTGGCCGAGGTGACCTCGGCGATCTCCAATCTTTCCTCTAACAAGGCCCCAGGGCCTGACAGAGTCCCTGGGCACCTTCTCAAATTCTCTGTCGATCTCTGGGCTCCCTTTAATAACCCAGCTCTTGAATTCAGCTGTCAGAGGTTCTCTTCCACTGATTTGGCGCCAATCAGTTACAGTCCCAAGTTTTAAAAAGGGAAATGGGTCAGACTCAGACCAATTTGTTAGTATCAACAATATTAAGTTATTTTATTTCATAGAACCAAGCCAAGCCTTGTGCAGATAAGTGAAATAAATGCTTTGCAAAACCTTATGCAATGTTTTACAATTAAATACAGGTTCAAATGCAGTTGATTGAATTACAGGTAAGTCAATGTTTCTAAATTACTTTTCAGATTACTATGCACGTTACTTTTTAGATTACTTTTGCAAATCAGTGTGATATGCCGAGATATCACACTGAGACATCTCCTAGACAAAAGGTAAGTTATTCACTTTTAGTACATAGGCAGTTTGTCAATGTTCCACACAAACCAACTTCACACTTGGAACAATTTTCAAGGAAAAACAGTCAATGTATTCCTATGGAGAAAAATGAAGTTAACGGGTCGCAGGTAAGTATTGTTTTGTGGGAGTTGGTATTCTGGGGTTAGAAGGAATAGTTTCTTACCTGTAACTCCAGTCCTCTTGTAGGGGTATTTCCATGATAAGTCATAAGCATGTGAATAGTCCCGCCCACGTGCGGGGAACCCGGAGCACTTCATTAGATATATCTTCTTAAGTTGTCATCTTTCGCCTTTCTTCGGGAAGGCCTGTGTAGACACTTAAGAGATAGAAAGACAATAATGCAGCCTAACTAACTAGGCTACACTGGCCATTACTTCATCCTGAAGTGAAAAAAGGTAGCCAGTATTTTTAAAAAATTTCAATTTATGGAGTTTAATATATATAGAAAACTCCCCTTCACAAAACCCCTTTTTTCATGACAGATGAAAAGATTTGACAGAGAAGCCCCCCATAGGCTGTCATTATATGTCTGAAAATGGATACCGTGCCTTTAAGAGTCTCCAGAGACCACCAGTATCCCATGATGCACAGCTAGCGGCAGTTACTTCAGTTCTTTTTGAAGGCGTAAAGAAGTGAATGCCTATGCTAGATCCTGGAGAAGTCTGCTTCTTCCACCGGGGAGGGTTGCTTATGACTTATCACGGAAATACCCCTACAAGAGAACTGGAGTTACAGCTAAGGAACTATTCCTTCTCTTGTAGGGTATTTCCGTATATAGTCATAAGCATGTGAATAGACTAGCAAGCCCATCCCATAAACCCCCAAGAAGTGACATTTCCCTTTATGCAAACAGATTCCGAACCCAACCTGAGCATCTGCCTTGGCATCAGTGTCCAAGCACTAGTGTTTTGTGAAAGTATGGACTGACTTCCAGGTGGCAGCCTTACAGATTTCTGAAATAGGTATATTACGGAGTAAAGCCGCAGTAGCAGCTTTTCCTCTGATAGAGTGAGCCCTAGGCTTACTAACAAGAGTCTTGTTGGCTTTCTGGTAACAAAGCTGAATGCAGGACACAATCCATCGGGAGATGGATTGTTTGGAGGTAGCGAGACCTGTACGGATAGAGCCATAGTTTACAAATAACTGATCTGATCGTCTAATATCCTTAGTTTTGTCCAAGTAAAACTTCAAAACACTCCTAACATCTAGGGAATGAAGCAACCTCTCAGCAGGAGAAGAGGGATGCTGAAAAAAGGTAGGTAGTGAAATAGTTTGGTTTACGTGGAAATACGAAATAACTTTAGAAAGGAATTTCGGATGTGTCCTCATCACCACCTTAGAGGAATGGAAAACTGTGTATGGTTCTTGACAACATAGTGCTTGGAGTTCGCTAACCCTGCGGGCAGAAGTAATGGCTACAAGGAAAGCCGCCTTCCAGGACAGATGCTGCAGAGAAGCCCTATGAATAGGTTCAAAAGGCTCCCACATCAGTCGAGAAAGAACCACATTAAGCTCCCATGGAGGAGAAGGACGTCTGAAGGGAGGAAAAACTTTCCTCAAACCTTCTAGAAAATCCATAATGACAGGGATTTTGAAAAAGGAAGTTTGTGAAGGGCATTTCCTATAAGCAGTCAGAGCTGCAAGGTGCACTTTAATGGAAGGAAATTGAAGGCCCGATTGTGCCAAATGTAGCAAATCTGGGAGTATCACATCTTCCTGGCAGGAAGTAGGATCTGCATTCTTCGAAGCGGATCAAATGCAGAATCTTTTCCATTTATACGCATAAGAAGTGCGTGTGGATGGTCTTTTAGCTTCTTTAAGTATCGTCATGCAGTCCTGAGGCAAATTCAAATGTCCATACTGCACTAACTCAGGAGCCATGCCGCCAAATTCAATGACGAGAGATTGGGGTGCACCATCTTTCCGCCGAACTTCGTGAGAAGGTCCGGCTGACATGAGAGCCGGAGATGCGGCAGGAGAGACCGGTGGAGAAGGTCCGTGAACCACCACGGACGCGGCCACTCCGGGGCAATGAGGATCATCTTGGCCCGTGAAACCTTGAAGAGGACTGCCGGGATCAGGGGTATCGGAGGAAAGGCGTAGAGAAATCTGCCTGACCAGTTTATCCACAGGGCATTCCCCAGAGTCCCGGGTTGGTAGAACCTGGAGGCGAAGTTTCGGCATTTGTTGTTTTCTGCAGTGGCGAACAAATCGACCTCTGGAGTACCCCATCTGCTGAAGATATCTCGCACCACATCGTCGTTTAAGACCCATTTGTGGTTTTCCTGAAGGAGTCTGCTTAGAGCGTCGGCCTGAGCATTTTTAACACCTGGGAGGGGAGTTGCTGTGATGGTCAGATTTCTGGCCAAGAGCCATCTCCAGATCGTCTGGGCTTCCTGAGACAACGGTCGTGATCTTGAGCCCCCCTGCTTGTTGAGGTAGAACATTGTTGTCGTATTGTCCGTCTGGACAAGCAGGGAACTGGAGTGGAGTGATGTTTGAAAAGCTTTCAGAGCCAAATGGACTGCTCGTAGCTCCAGCAGATTGATGTGGTATGTGGGTTCCTTCGTGGACCACTTGCCCTGTATCTGAAGGTGGTCTGTATGTGCACGCCAGCCGAGGAGAGACGCATCCGTTACTATGGCTTGTTTTGGTATTTCCTTGTGGAACGGGATTCCTCGCAGGAGATTGCGGGAAGAACACCACCATCTGAGGGACTGAAGGGCAAGCTGTGACAGTTGGATCCGGTCTTCCCAATTCCCTATCCTCTGATCCCATTGATTCTCCAAGCATTCCTGCAAGGGTCTCATGTTGAGTCGTGCATTTGGAGTGAGAAAGATACAGGATGCCATGGAGCCCAGAAGAGAGGAGACCTTCCTCACTGTTGGAGTGGACATGTTCATGAGAGCTTGAGCCTTCCGAAGGATCGATAAGCGTCTCTCCTCCGAAGGATACACGTTTGCCGTGCGAGTATCGATAGTTGCTTCCAGATATTGAAGACACTGGACAGGTGTCGAGACGGACTTCGTGTGGTTGATGTGAAGACCCAAACGAAGGAGAAGATCGGAGCTCCAATTGAAATGTATTCGAGCTCCCTGAGACGTGGACGCCTTGATCAGCCAGTCGTCTAGGTAGGGGTAGACGAACACCTTGTGCTTCCTCAGATGGGCAGCCACTACTGCCATGCATTTTGAGAATGTCCTGGGAGCTGACTTCAGCACACAGTATTGATAGTGGTTGCTGCCCACTGTGAATCTCAGGAACTTACGATGCTTCTTTACTATGGGGACGTGGAAGTATGCGTCTTGCAGATCTATCGCGCATAACCAATCCCCCTGATGAATTTGAGGGTAGATTTGGTGCAACGCTAACATTCGGAATTTCTCTCTCCGAACCCACTTGTTTGCGTGTCGTAAATCGAGAATGGGTCTGAACTCGTTCTTGTCTTTCTTTTGGACCAGAAAGAACCTGGAATACAGTCCCGTTCCCCGCTGTACAAGAGGAACGGGTTCTATTGCCCTTTTTTGTAAGAGAATGTTGGCCTCCAATTGCAACAGACGTAGTTGGTACCGTGAGTGTGTTGGAGGGACCGATGGAGGAGGGCTGGTGAAACGTAGCGAGTATCCATTGCGAACAATATTCAGCACCCAACTGTCCTGAGTTATTTTTTGACACGCTGCCAGGAAATTTTGAATGCTTCCCCCCACCGGAGTGGGTAACAGAAGAGGGGGACGAAAGGCCTCAGGGCTTAGAACCAGCAGACGCCTTATTCCCTTGTGCAGGTTGCTGGCCTCCCCGTCCCCTAGGTTGACGTTTCTGAAACGGTTGGAACGACCGCTGATATGATTGTTGCTGATTTGTTTGACGGCCTTGGTATCTCTGGAACCTCTGTGAAGAGTAACGTCTTTGGAAAGGGCGGAAAGTTTTGCGTTGTTCCTTCGGCTTCTCAAGACCTACTGCCTTCAAGGTCTCCATTTCCGCCTTCATGCGAGTCATCTCCTCATCCGCATGAGAGCCAAAGAGGGTAGTGCCAGAAAAGGGTAAATTCATAATCCGCTGTTGAGCCTCAGGCTTAAGCGAGGTGAGGCGCAGCCAGGAATGTCTCCGGAGAGCCACTCCATGACAATAGCCATGTGCCAACAGGAGTGATGTGTTCGCCGCTGCACTTATTATTTGGTTGGACACCATAAGTCCTTCATTCAATATCTCTGTAAAGTCCTCCCTCGTGTCCCTTGGCAGGAGGTCCGCAAACTGTTGAAGAGATTCCCAAAGGGAACGGTCGTACCTGCCCAGCAGGGCTGTAGCACTAGCAGCCTTCATAGTAGTGGCTGCTGTGTTACATACCTTCCTCCCCACCGAGTCTACTTTACGGCTTTCCTTATCAGGCGGTACTGTTGACGTCGGAGCCGTAGCGTGTTGCTTCTTAGCTGCCACAACAATAACAGAGTCTGGCGTGGGGTTCGTCCGGAGGAATGTGGGATCTTGCTCAGGCGGGCGGTATTTTTTCTGCAGCCTGGAAGGAGCGGATTTGATGGAAGAAGGTGTTAAGAACAATTCCATCGCCGGTTCCAATAAGCCTGGCACCAGGGGAGCAAGGGACGAGAAGCTTGTCTCTGCTGGAGAGTTTCGAAGATGACTGAAGTTGATGGCACAGGGGTGGACAATGGAATATTTTGTTTGGACGCCCCTCGTAGTAGAACCTCTTGGAAGGTGGTAATGTCGTCAATCGGAGACACCCTTTGAGGAGGAGAGTCCGAAAGTGTGGGCGAATATCTCCCAGTACTTGTGGAGGATGTGTTTCTGGTGTGCCGGGAGCGAGATCTCTCATAACTATGTCGGTGATGAGAGCGTGTGGATGAACGTCGGTGGCTGCGAGATCGATCCCTCGCACAACACTTAGACCTCTGTCTTCTAGGCACAGCAGGAGTCGTGGGCCGAGGAGCAGCAGGCCCCGGAGGAGGTGGAGGAGGCGTGGCAGAGGAGGAGGAGGCGGTGGATGTTCCGCTGGTCCAGGAGGATCAGAGTGAGGTGGAGTCCTTGAAGGTGAATATGTACGTGAGTACTCAGAATCCGAGGAATAAATCAACCTCCTCCTTTTTCGAGCTGCCTGAAGAGAAGGAGGCAAAGATTCATTCCCAGATCTCCCCCTCGACGTCCATCTACTGGTCGACGGCGATCTTCGACGTCGTCTTGACCGTGAACTCCCCCTCGACGTCGATAGGCTCATGGTTGATCGCATCCGCGATTGGTGTCGTCTCGGCGTGGAACGTCGGTGACTCTTCAACGTCGGTGACTCTTCGACGCAGACCGTCGGTGACTTCGATGGCGATCGTCGGTGACTTCTCGACGGCGATCGTCGGTGCCTCTTCGACGGCGGTGTCGTGTTGACGCCGATCGTCGGTGGCTAGTCAACGCCGATCGGCGCTGATGTGTCGACGTTGACCAAGGAGACATCTTCCGACGGCGATCTCTGCCGTGAGGGAGAACGAGAAGGTCTCGCCTCTTCTCCTCGATGCGGAGCGTCGACGCCGCTTCGACTCAGAGCCCTGAGTCAACGGTGAACATATCGTCACCATACCTGCCCTCGACGTCGTTGTCCTCGACCGGGACCAGCGTCGTTTTTCCACTCTTCTTCACCTGGGGAGCTTCCCAGAGGCTGAGGACAGGGTTTTGGTAGAGGACTGACCCTCTCCTTGCCCAGAGGTCCCACCTGTGGATGTTGCTTGTTGTTTTCTTCGCTCCTCTGCCCCTTGAAGTCGAATCTTCTCCCTGTCACGCAGGGTGCGCTTGGAGAAGGTTTCTCAGGAACATGAGAAACAGGTAAACACAGAATACACACTCTGTGTGAATCAGATTTGGCCTTTTTTCTTCCACAGTCAGGACACTTGTCAAAAAGGGAAGGCATTTTGACTAAAAAAACTGTGGAAAATCGGTCAGAAAAGACAGCAAAAGGTAGAGAAAGACCAAAAACGTCGAGTGAAGTTGTAAAAAGGTAAATTTTGAAGTGATTTTTGATGAAATACACCAAATGATGTAAAGCTCAATGCTCCAGGGTCCTGTTAACAGGAGCCGGAAAAAAGAACTGCAGTAACTGCCACTAGCTGTGCATCATGGGATACTGGTTGTCTCTGGAGACTCAAAGGCACGGTATCCATTTTCAGACATAATGACAACCTATGGGGGGCTTCTCTGTCCAACCTTTTCATCTCTATCATGAAAAAAAAGGGGTTTTGTGAAGGGGAGTTTTCTATATGTATTAAACTCCATAAATTGAAAAAAGTTTAAAAATACTGGCTACCTTTTTTCACTTCAGGATGAAGTAATGGCCAGTGTAGCAGAGTTAGTTAGGCTGCATTATTGTCTTTCTATCTCTTAAGTGTCTACACAGGCCTTCCCGAAGAAAGGCGAAAGAGGACAACTTGAGAAGATATATCTAATGAAGTGCTCCGGGGTCCCCGCACGTGGGCGGGACTATTCACAAGCTTTTGACTATACACAGAAATCCCCTACAACAGAACCAGAGTTCCCCCAGGATCAAGGATGCACTCTTGAAACACCCTGAGCGGCACTAGGGCGGCCGGGTGCAGAGTGCTGAGGCCTAATGTTATCCAAAGGGGGATAGGGGCCTCCGGTTGGTGGCTGCTCACAAGCAGGCCACAAGGTTGTGGGAGCAAAGCTCCTAGTGTTGGGCTCAGGCCAAAGGGGGATCAGAGTTAGCACCCAAAGTACACCCGCAGCGGCGCAAGGGCGGCTGGGTGCAGGGTGCTGTTTTGGCGTCGGGTGCCCTGTTGTTTTCAATGGGGAGTCTCCGTTTGCAACAAAGACTGCAGGCTCGGGGGCGAAGATCTTCTGGAGGGGACCACCGGTTGGAGGGGTAAGTTGGGATGCCTGGGGATGCTGGGACACCGTCGGTTGGGCCACCCAAGGCCGTGGGACGTCAGGTGCAGGGGTGTCTTTAGGCATTGGGTTTTCTTACCAGCTCAGGTCGCGGGGATCCTCCAGAAAGAGGCTGCAGGCTTTGCTTGGAGATTCGAGGCAGGTCAGAGATCACCAGATCTCAGGTCAGGATCGCCGGGGAGACGTCCTCGTTGTGCTGGGCCACTCTAACTCATGCTGTGGGCGTCGGGTGCAGTGGTGCAGACTCGTGGTTTTGGCTGGGGCCTGAGTCTGTGGGTGAGCAAATCTGGTACTCACAGGAAACAAGGTCTTTGGTTTGGAAGGCAGGGCAGGTCCTTCAGGTTCTTGAGGCTGCTGGCTGCAGGACACACCAGGATTTCGCTGCAGCAGGTTCGAGGTGGGGACAGGCCGCTAGGGCTGGGGCGAAGTCAGTGGGCGTCCTCCTCTTAGTTTCAGCACGGCTTCTTCAGTCCTTTTCTTCTTGTCGATTGTCTTAGGAGGCAAGGTTCATGGTTGCCCCTAAATAATAGATTTAGGGGCGTTACAGGTAAGTAAAGGTTGGGACCAATGGGTCCCTTCCTTGTGGTGGGTACACCCCCTATTATGCCACCCTCCAGTGGGAGGGGGGCATATGCCTCACTCTGGTTGGCTGGGTCCTCCCATCTGCAAGATGGCGGGACTGAGTTGTGTGCTTAACCTCGCCTCCCCCACCTGAGGGGTGGGGTTGGCAAAGGTGGGCATACCTCCCTTCCTCACTTGGTTTTTCCCGATTCTCCTGCCCAAAGTGGGGGTCAGAACCGGTGGGGGCCAGTTGCTGGAAGCAGCAAAGGCCTGGAGTAGCTCACAAAGGCGGCAAGCCTTTGAAGCTTTCTCTTTGTGGACCCTGCCCATCCTGGGGGAGGAGGCTTGGCACCTCGTCCCAGGATGTGCATTGTTTCAGACCCCCAAGAGCAGCAGGCTCTCGACCCAGGGGTCCAGAAACATGTCTGGTGGTGGCAGCTGGTGAGCAGGCAACCAGCCTGGACACTAGTGTTAGGTCGTTTTCCAGGAGGCATCTCTAAGATGCCCTCTGTGTGCATTTTTCATTAAATCCCACACTGGCATCCGTGTGGGTTTGATGTGCTGAGAAGTCTGATGCCAAACTTCCCAGTTTTCAGTAAAGCCATTATGGGGCAGTGGAGTTCGTAATGAAACTCCCAGCACCATATACTCTTAATGGCATTACTGCACTTACAATGTCTAAGAATTGACTTAGATACTGTAGGGGTACAGGGCTCATGCACCTGTACCCTCACCACTGGGATAGTGCACCCAGCTAGAGGGGTGGCTGACCTATGCCAGAACAGTGGGTTGTCCCATTGAATATAATGGGGTTACCCTGTGTCCCTCAGAACCTGGTTATACAGTTATGAGCTATAAACAGTTCTGTCGGGTGAACGAAATCTCAAGGGGAATGTAAAATAATGTTTTTCATTAAACATTAAATACTAAAAGGGCCTATAAATGATCCCTCAAGCATGTGTGAAACTTCTACTCCAAAAACACAAATCTTTAAAGAAAAATGATTTACAAAAACCACTGACAACACAACCATTAACTTGTTTTAAATATATTATTTTTCATCTATCAAAACATGTACATCTAACTCTTTTTATATTTCTCTTTTCAACGGCTGTCCAGAGAACATAAAGAACAATGCATCACATTCACATAGTGAAAATTACAAATCTCCCGGTGATCACATACACAAACATGAGAGCTTGGAACCACAAATAATCAAAATGTCCCAAAAATGTTTTGTTCAGTGTATCCTTATATCTTCTTTACATATTCCAAGGATAGCTGACATAGGACATAACGTAATTTTGTCGACGTTTCGACCCTGTGATCAAGTGTTATTCACTATACATCATGGCGGGTCTTCCTCAGGAATAAAACAGACCAAAGGGCACCATTAACTGTATTCAAAGACAGACACATATGGCGTGTCCAAAACGGTATTCATTAGTTATGTAACATGACATCCCAGACCCCAGCCGGGGTTCACTCGATGTGGGGATGGGGTTATTATTACCCTCGAATTGTAGTCCTCTTGGCCCAATCGAGGCTTCATTTAAAATAAACAGCAACAGCTCCTGTCTTGTCTGCGGTCTTCCGGCGTGGGTTGGACGCATGGCACACAGGGATGTGTGCCATGTCGACTCTTCACTTTGTTCTGCACCAAAACACACAGCCTGCAATGGCAGAGTGTGTGTGTAAAGGTACAGGGCCTCTAAGGGTGGCACAATAAGTGCTGCAGCCCTTAGAGGTCTTCCTGGGCCACAGTGCCCTTGGTACCTATGGTACCATTTACAAGGGACTGACCTGTGGCCAAAGGGTGCCAATTGGGTTTTGTTTCAATGAAGTTTAGGAAAAGAACATAGGCCCGGGGTACCTGATTGGCAGGAACCCAGGGCCCACTCAGTCAAAGTACATCAGCAGTTTGGCAAAAAGTGGGGGCAACCATGCAAAAAGAGGGCACTTTCTTACAATCTGGCCTTCATGGACCTCAGCTCAGCTTTCAATAGAGTTAACCACTCCAAGCTGTGGTCAATGACATCTCAGATGGGCATAGATGTCACCATACTCTAATTTTTGTGTGATTTGCACAGGGACCTCTCGGCATCCATCAGATATGGCCCCAATGGGGAATGCACACCGCACTTTAAATTGAAGCGTGGGGTACGCCAGGGTTGCATACTAGCGCCATTTTTATTTATTTCTGATATCAATCAGTTAGAATCAGTTCTCGCAGATCCCTCCTTTATGGAGACGAGACAGTGTTAATTGTTCAGACTGCCAGGGGGCTACAGAAACTTCTAGATCCATTTATTGATTTTATTAACTGCCTTGACCTGTCCACCAATTTCTCTAAATCACATTTGATGAAGTTTGGCCCGCCTAAGACAAAAACTATGGAATTCATAGTAAAAGGACACCATATTAGCCAGGCTGATACGTTTCGTTATTTGGGTGTCCAAATAGACTCTGGTCTCAATTGGCACCCTTTAATAAACCATAACGTGGCAGATTTCAACAGGGCATGTTTAGTATAGGAGACTTCTCACGGCGGCTGGGATGCACCCGCATAAAAACAGTTTTGGACATATTCAAGGCCAAGTGCATCCCAATAGTTAGTTGTGGGGGTATTTGGGGATATGGGCCAGTTACTCCAATTCAAATAGTGGAAAACAAATTCCTCAGGGGCCTCTTAGGGGTCCCACAAAGTACACCTGAGGTTGTTCATGAAGAGTTGGGCATGGGCCATGTGATTGATTTTATCCGGCTCCGCCCCCTGTTGCTTTCGCTTTCAGTCTGGTCTAAGGAGGAGCTAGGCCTCAATAGACTGATCATGCAAGATTGAATGAACCTGGACAACTCTTCTCTGATCCCTTGGCTGACCTATGTCTCCTCCAAAATGAAAGGTTTAGGGAGACCAGAACTTTATCTTGATCCAAGTGGTACTGTCCAAAATGATAAAAGTTGGGTTAAAGAAGCGTTTAGAGATAAGATGGCAGTAGATCGTGAGGCTTCAGCACTGAACAAGCTTTTAGCACGTCATGTGTTTTTAGTGAAAACTGTAAGTGGCCTGGAGCCATACCTTACTTTGGACATGCCCTGTCACTAACAACGATTGCTGACATTTTTTAGGCTTAATTTATTCCTGCGGCTATTGCCCTTTAATCATGGTTGCTTTAAGGACTCGAGGTTGCCCTTGTGTGATTGTGATGCTTCCATCAATGATAACTTGCACATAGTCATGATCTGTCCGAAATATAAATATTTGCGGTCTAAATATATACTTCCACTCCTGAAGACCATTAATTTTAACCAAGTGAGACCTGCACTATTGTTCCTCCAGTTTTTAACCACCTCCAGTGTGTTATTTTTTATCTCGCTATCTTCCAGGCGTTTTAAAGCCAAACAAATTGTAACTTATTTGGTTTTTAAATTTATGAAATGTATTGTACTGTGCTTGACTTATGATTTTATCTTCTAAAATCGAATAAAGCATATATTGATTGATTCTACTGTGTACTGAGCAACTGTTTAATAAAAGATATTTAAAAAAAAAACAACATACTAGCCCTCTCAGCTCCCGAATACACAGACAGGCTTCGGGAAGCCAAACAATCCTGTAAGAAGTTAGTTAAAGAAAAAAAATATGATTTCATACCGAAAAGCCTTTACAAAGATTATTCATAAATAAAAAAAGCTCTCATTCGATCTGCCAAAGCTGACTTTCTTGATCTGCTTATCACTTTGCAACAATCTGGCAATCTTTTTGAAAGAAAAAAAACATGGAGGAAAAAAAAAAAAATCAATCTTAACTTTCCTATCTCTGACTCCATGCATTCTCAGCTAATAGAAGCCATACTTTGTCCCACCCTGGATCCAGTCTCAGGAATGTATCCCTTTTATTGAGCAACTAGTGATATGTAACTTGCTGCCAAGCCAAGTGAGATTCACTACTTGACTCTTGTCCTCCTATATTATGGCTTCTGGCCAATTAAATTGACCGTTCTTACTTCACTTCTTTCTTTGGAATCTGTTTAAGTCCCTTCCACATGGAAAAAGGCTATGATCATGCACTTTTTGAAAAACTGACAGCCGATTCCTCTCTTTTTTCTAACGTCAGACCTATCTCTTCATTACCTCTTCCTGCCAAAATCCATGAAAAGGCAGTCAATATTGAACTCTTCTCATACCTAGAAGAAAACTCCCTCTTCGATGCGATTTAATCAGGCTTTAGGCAACTCCACAGTATAGAATCAGCGCTGGTGGCCACAACAGACAGCACCATTCAGAACCAAGTGGTTTGGCAGCACTGGTTCTTTTGGACCCTTCTGCAGCATTTGAAACTGTCTCACACTCCACCCTTCTATCTCAGCTAACAGATTTTGGCACCTGTAGAAAGACTATGAAATGGTTCATTTCCTTTCTCTCCAAGGGAAGTCAGGCTGTCATGTATTCACCCTTCCGTTCTTCACCATTCTTGATCAGCTGAGGCATCCAACTGGGATCGTCCCTCAGCACATTGCTGTTCAACATCTAAATTTCCCCCACTGCAGCCACAATTACATCCTTTGGCTTTGCTCATCTCTTATGCCAATGACACTCAAATTGTTTCCATCTCTAAGCATCAAGTCACCACTAGCACAATATTCTAACACTGCATGGCGGCTATAGCTAACTGGATGTACAATAACTATCTGAAACTCAATGGCAAAAAAAACTGAACTTTCTTTGGAAAGCGGTCGCCAACCTGAGCCCCTTTCTGGTGGCTAGATGATCCTTGCACACCCCCTACAACCTGCATCCTATGCAAAAGTCTTGGCGTTCTCGTTCACATTCAGCTCATATCTCATCATATAACCAAGTTAGCAGCCACTTCTTTGCTTTTTTCTTTGAATTGTCTACAAAATCTTTCCACTCCTCCCTATTCATGTTCGAAAAACAATTGCCCAGGCTCTTATTTCTTCTAGAATTGCCCACTGCAACGATCCAAGCTGGTGGTTTGTACATAACCGCATCTCTTGTTTTAGACCCTTTGTTTCACACAGAGCTTTCGCTGGACCGTCTATTTGCGCACTCATAACAAACCAAACAGGCATCTTTGTTCCACTAATCTCTTTACTGGATATCCCAAAAGTTGGACACTGTAGTTTTGGAGAAAAATATTTTTCTGTTCTATCTGCCGAACTTTGGAACACTTCCATTGCACATGCACAAAGCTCAAAATCACTCTTTGGAAAAGCCTCAAAATCTGGTTTTTCTCTAGCACTCTTCCTTATTAGGCTCATCACTGCTTCCCTCTCTCCCATTCTTTCGACTTTAAGGTCTTTAAAGAGCCATGATACTCTTTGGGCAGCAGTAGTGCTCTAGAAATCTGTATCCATTCATTCATGTGTATGGTGCAATGCCTATACAAGAAGCCATCAACCCCAATAGTTTCATTGCTGTTTTCATGGTTAGAGGTTGTGATGGTAGCACCCACTGGAATGCCATCACCCTTTCTTGATTTGGGCAGGCCTTGCCTGGGATGCAGTTTAACAGAATGGCAAAAAAAATTGGATTTGCTGCGGGGTAAGATGCAACTTTTTTTGCATTTACTGTGAACTCTAACCTATGCAGGAGTGAAAGTGCTGGATGAGTGTGTGATAGGCATTGCTGACAGCTGCTGCTCTATCAATTAGTTGTCCAGATATGGGAAGACATTACTGGTGCAGATTTGCGACCACCACTGTCCGACACTTCATAAACTGAATAGGGATATCCGAATTGGTGGTGTTGGCCATTTTTCACAGAGTGCAGAAAATTGTGATGAGCTGGATACATGGGGATGCGACAGTAGGCGCCCTTGGGGCTAGGGTCGCAATGTGGTTTCCTTTGCAAAGCAGAGGAATGACACTTTCCAGGGTTGTCATTTTGAAATGCTCTGACAGGATAATCTATTCAGCGGCCTAAAGTCAAGAATAGGCTGCAGGGTATCATCTATTTTTTAACCTTTATTTTTCAGTTTTTCTGTTTCACAACGTTACAAATAAATCAAACTGTGCAAGTCATCCACTACACGTGCCTTACAGTGCATTTACATTTCCCCCTGCTCAACGATAGCCAAGGCAAGTGATACATTTTAGCCCAAGTCAACAAGCGTCCCTAGAGTGTACACATCATAACTCCTGGCCTCCACAGCGCTATAAACAGCAGTGAACCTAGGGTGCCTACGTCCCCAATTCATCCAGCTCTGGATCAACAGCATATACTTCATGGTTGTTAAATCTGTCTAGGTGTAATCCCCACGTTTTCATATCCTCTAAAGCTTTCTCATCCGATCAGGGCATGTGCTGCTCCTCCACCACTCAGGGTACCTACCATCTTATTTAGGAAAGTACAAGGAGTACACTTAGACATGATTGTACTTCCTCACGCAACAGTCGATTTTTATGCTGATTGTGTGCTGTGGAGGTAGTATGTTTGTAGTGTGGAACTCTAAGCAGCATTCCTGCTGAACAAAGGACAGGACCCATTTGTCTGAGGTTATTTCCTTCCACCATAGAAGGAATTATCCGATTTGTCCCCCAACACTTGTGATCAGAGGCTGGTGGATGGCAAATCACCTTTTCCTTTACTGTTGCCTTGGTAAGCATCTTGAGTTTAGGATTCGATTGCCCGTTCCTGAAAGAATTGAAGTTGCTAAAAACCCGAGTGTCGCATTGTAGTAGCAGTTTTCACACCACCTCATGCCTGCTGTTTTCAAAATCCAATTTTGGGAGACTGGGTTTTCAAGGCTCCAGTGGCTTTGGGAGAGTCTGCACCTTTCTTGATTCTCTGAAGCATGTTACCTACTAGAAGTTCGAAGAGAAGTTTGCCGTCAAATAGTACCTGATGAGGTGGTGTTGGTCATCAGAGCAAAAATTCACACACCAGTAGCCATGCGTGTTGTCGAAGAATGACGCATGAATTAATAACTTTTTGGGAAGCTGCATCCAGGGCACACCATATAGTGGTATTCAGTGTCAACTTGTCCTCCTGTACCAGTTCTTTCCCCTTAGGGTAAGGTAAGCCTCTGGTATGTGTTTGACGAGCTACTTCAACTCATCGTAATGATAACTATTGTATCTGGAGAGGAGACCAACAGAATTGGCAATACGCCACTCTGCTACCGCACCCACTGTGACATGCTTCCCTCACGCATCTTTCTTCTTTTTTTTTTACTCTCGTAATCAGAAGGTGGAGTATTCCCAGCAGCTTTGGCAAATGCACTTTTTCAGGCCATTGGACGACCAGGAATCTGGTGATAACATGACCTTTAATATACAGAGCGTCATCTGGTGCTGGTTTGCATTTCTTTTCAACCCTTGAGGTCACACCATAAACCTTGATGGGTTCTTTTAAGATCTCAATAGCACATTTCATGAGGATTTTAATAACTGGGAGAAATTGCTTGGATCTTTCCAAGAGAGTTGTCCACAAGGAAGTTATCCTCTTCCACCACATGTAGTCTGACATTGTGAGGGTCAGCTGCCCTTTGCATTACAGCATGATATGCTGTGGTTTCATCAGGAGGTGATGCTTTAACTGAATATGTCTCCAGGCTTTCATTTTGTGGCTTTACACTGTAATCCTCCCAGGAGTCATCCCCATCCACAGATGGTTCAGGTTCAATGTAAGGAACCCAAGGGTCTGAGTGGCTTTCATGGTCAGAGCCAGTGTGGAATGAGTGCACAAACTCCTGTGGTGACACTAGTCTGTGTGGTGACTTAAGATGTCTGTGGTGGATGGCGCCTTGGTGGTGACAGTGCACAGGAAGTTGTGGCATAGCGCTAGTGGCCTCATCAATCTTCTGCTGGCTGTGGTGCCATGCACCTCTTGTTGAGAATGGGGAGCAAGTTTCTCCAGGTTTATGTAATTTTTGTGTTTCTGGATATTGGACTCGAGCTCGATGACTGGTGAGGGTTTACTGAGCAGCAAACTGTGTTGATATCTGCATCGAAGTGAGCTCCGAAGCAGATTTTGGTTTGGACGGTGGTTGGTCTTGACCTTTGGGTTAAGTTGGTGTTGACTGGTAGAGGCTCAGGGACCTTGGGTCGAGTTGCCGAGTGGGTTCGGTGTCGGAAGCGCGAGTCTGAAGGACGATGTCTCTAGTGCCAGTTTCAGGGCTCAAAGCCAGATGCCTCTGGGAACGATGCCCAGCTTTTCGCTGGGACTGTTTCTGAGGTCAATCTCCAGATGTTTTCTGTTGATTAACACATTTTCCCTCTACATCAGAGGAGAGATTCGCAGGGCTCTGCTCTCCTTGGGCCGCTAGCATGTCGGGCCGCTAGTATGTCGGGCCGCTAGTATGTCTGGCCGCTGATATGTCAGATAGGCCTTTGTCCTCGCCATCTGCTCATTCGGTCTCCTAAGAGGTGAGAGTGTTCCCTCTAGGTAAGATCAAAGCTATACTCTCAAAGGGAAGCAGCAACATCGTATACAAAAGGATCATTAAAAATAAACAATTCAGTGATTTCACTGTGTCCTGTGCATGGGATAGACACCCACTATCATAAAAATTGTCATCACAGAACAAGCCCTCTTGCTTGTGAGCAAATTACACTACATGGAAACAGAAAAGGAATTGCGATTTCCATTTGGCATGTGAAATTACTGCAAACATACATGTCAAGTTAATACGTTGTTTGAGAGTCCTTTAATGCTATTCCTGTAATAGTTCTTCTGTGCCTCCTTATGCTCTGCCATGTCAGGTCTATGGTGTGCAAGCGTACCACTAATATGTTAAGAAACAAGGACAAGATTCACAGTGCCCTTACTTTACCAACATAACCGCAATGGACACGTAAGGAATGCATTAATCCACCCTTGCAGTATGGGTATTGAGGGAGACCACCAAGTGAGGCTACACTTCCACAGCCGACTCTGGGTAGCTGGAGTTTAGAAAACCCGTAACCACACTGTAATATACCCCAAAGAGACACAAACATATCAACTACACCTGTGTTTGAGCAGCAGGTTTCCAGACCTACTCTCTGTATGGACCTGATCTGCAAGGAAAACCCATCATTCATTCCATACAATGCTTCCTCATTGGGCCCAAGCATGTCCACAGGCATCCCATGGAGACAGTGTGAAAGCCTGCAACGACTAAAGTTCTGCACCAAAGAGCTAAAATATGAAGTAGGCAATGAACCTGCAAAACTGTGATACATTACCTTCAAGGGAAGTGTTAAATTATTAGCAAACTGCAAGACCAGATGATTTGGTTATTTAAAAAGCACATTAGCACAGTCAAGACAGTGAAACAGAATAGATGTCTTAAAATATCTTAAATGAAGTTAAACTTTGAACTCTTATCTGTAAAGTCAAAGTCCATGAGAAACAATAACATTATGTAAGAGCTTTGTGTGAAGCGCAAGAAAGGTTAACTGTATGAATAAAAAAATAAAAAAAGAGGAATGAGTCCCCAGATCAGTGTTTTGGATTCTAGAATCAAAATGTAACAATCCCAAAACACTGATCATTACATTCACTACCCTACTAACAACAATGAATAATTTGTCCTGGAAGACTCTTTTCCCACCTTAACCACAAAGTACATCCGGTAGACTTAAATAACCAGCACCTGGATGATGCAAACACCCAAAATTGAAACTGTGCTCAATAGGTCTTCACTTTCATAAGAGCAGACAGTTGTACTGCACATCACCTTTAAGTCTGAGCCCCCAACTGTGTAAATCTGCATTTGCATTTATTTGTATTTACTTATTTGAAAACAGCATGTTTTAATTACCAATGCATAATTGTGAATGTAAATCATATTTTAAAAAGACTATAGTGCTTAATCATTCAATGCAAAGCAACAGGAATTGTAGTGTCCTGAACATGACTGCGAGAAAAAAGATTAATTTGGCAGGTTCTTACCGGAGGCGACTTGTCCATGCATTGCTGTAGTGATGGGTACCACGTGAGTTCCGTTCTGCGTTACCGCTTTGATAGGTAGCTGGTGCTGTCCTAGAGGGGCCTGCTGCACTATTGTGACAGTCTGTAGTGGCATGGCCTGAGATGTCTGTATGATACGGTTAGCTGCTCCCAAGGTTGCATGACTAATGGCAGGAATAGGCTCCACTTTAACTGGAAAACGATACAAAAAAACTCTAATTGTTTTTGTTTTTTTAATAAAAAAAAAAGCCAAGATAGGAATTTTGATTGACAACTTGAACACCTGGCATTCAATTTATCAAGTGGTTAATATGCTACTTGGAAATGCACATTTAATACACTGTAGAAAAATGTCAAAGTCTTCGCTTCTCATTTCTTAGAAGTACTGTACTGGCCTTAGTTAAGTGTTGGGGTAAAATACAAGCACAGGAGAATTTTGTCCTGCCATAGACATTTTTCTGGCTTTCTTGTATATTTCCACCAGGGAAACAGACAATCATGAGTCCCAAGGAGGTGTTCCATCTTTTTTATTCACTGTGTGTCATCAGAGAAGTGCTCTGAAAACTGGGTAGAACTAAAGCGTGCCCCCATTTTGAGTAAGGGTGGCTACTGTCGCCTCAAGCGGACTATGTAGTACTTGGCAGCAGAACTGCAGTACAGGGAAGGATTTTTAAAATTTTAACCTGTACCCCGGAGATGAGAATTCCTACTGCCTCACCCCAGCTAACGAGCTGTGGAGTCTTCATAACTTTGGTCCCATGCTTTTAGCATCTGTGGGACACATAAGCATATAATGTGTGGTGTGTTTGCTTTGTGAGTGTCTGGTGAATGGTGGGGTCTATCTGGAACCTGTGTGCATGCTGCATCAAATGGCCCCTTTCTTTCAGGGAGGCTGCTTATGTGTGTATGTATTCATAAGGTATTTCTATAGCGTGAACCTGGCCAAAAGGCACCAAGAACTGTACATTGTCAAAGACGAGCATAAAGTCAACGAGTAAGAGGAATATAGCTGAGTTTAGGATGATTAATGCATTGTGATGTAGTGTTCTTTAAAGAGGTGAGTCTTCAACTCTTTCCTAAATTGGAGCAGCGTTGGGGTGGTCTTGATGGACATGGGGATGTTGCTCCAGATTCTGGATACTCGGAAATAGCTTTATAAATTATGAAGCTGATTTTGAAGATGAGCGCTGGCAAGGGGAGCCAATGGAGTTCCATCAGGATCGGGGTGATGTGATCATATTTTGTTGGGCCCGGATGAGACATGTTGCAGTATCTAGGATGCACCTAATGGGTGCCAGTGTGGAAGCTGGGAGTCCATGGAGTAATTATCCACCATCCAGATGCAAGAGTATGAGGGCTTGGACAGCAGTTTTGAGGTTGCTTTCTGTAAGAAATATGCTTATACTGGAATCTACTTTGTGGAAGGTCATTAGCCTGTGCCTTTGCTCAGAGTTTAACTTCCTCGATTTTTATAGGCCATGTAGCATCCCAACTATGAGAATTCAAATATTATGTACAGAGTAAATCTTTTTCTTAAGTGCTTGAAGCCACCTGCCTTGCTGTTATAGCTTCTGGCTTATTTGGGGAATTTTCCACTCCCTGTTAAAAATGCTCACAACCTGGAAGGAATGCTTAATGACAAGCTTTCTTTTGCTCCACAAATTGACAACTGCTACTACCCATTTCCTTCGGCTAGACATACTGTGTTTGCACAAACATTTTGCAGTCAGTCAAGCCATAATATGTTCTAGATTGGATTATTGCACTTCACTGTATTTGGGTCTTTCAAATTATTTGCTCCATCGCCTTTAGTTGATCCAAAACAATGCTGCTTAATTTTTCTCCATTTCTACACTGGCTTCCTACTAAGACGAGAGTCTGGACAAAATGCTTATGCATCTGTCATAACATTCTATACAAGTGACGCCTCCGCTTTCTTTCAGATATCCTTAATTTATCACAGTCCCAATATACGTTTCAACCTGCCAATTGTATTAAACAGATAATTTCTAAAACCAGAAAAGCAGTAAAGTGAGGCTAATTATTTTTTATATCAGACATGTAACGCTTGGAACTCATCCATTTCATATACGTTCTCTTTTAGATAACTTCCAATTCAGAAAGGTCCTTGAAGTTGGCTATTTGCTTAACTGACCTGGATGTTCTTAAGAGGTTCTTGTCCAACTTAGTAATCTGTGCCAGAAACGACTTGCTACATTTTGCACTCCAAGTTCTCCAACACCAGATCGACTTATTTGGGAAATGAGCATTTTAAAAATACCCGAAAAAGGTATTTTTGGTGGCAATCATGCCAGATCCCCTGTAAGTGAGCAGTATGCACGTTCGGACCAGCCGCCTTATATAAAATTTCCAGACAAACTGGTGCTTTGGACTGGTGCTGAGGATCATGTCAGACCTACAATACGGTTTCCGGGAAGGGTTAGGAACTATAGAGCAGAGCCTAAACTTAGCAATTTTAATTGGGAAATACACAAGAGCGAAGAAGGGTAGATTATACCTGGCCTTTGTGGACCTCACCGCGGCCTTTGTCTCGGTGAGGCATGGTAAATTGTGGGAGGTCCTTGTAGCTATGGGGGTGGATCCCAATATTATATTTTTCCTGCAGCATTTGTACAGTGGTGCCTCTGCCAGGGTCCGCTATGGTGTGGACAGGGAGTGCACTGAAGCTTTTCCCATTAGGAGGGGGGTCAGGCAAGGTTGTGTCCTGGCCCCTTTCCTTTTTAATTTATATATTAATGGACTGGGAGACGAGCTGCTTAAGACGGGTCAAGATTTTCCGCAAGCGGGTGGTCGATCTATACCCACCCTACTATATGCGGATGACGCAGTCTTAATGGCGCGCACACAAAATGGTTTACAAAGGGTTTTAGACAGTTTTAATGACTTTATGAAGGACTTTGGTTTAAGTATCAATGTTTCCAAAACCTTTGTTATGAGTTGTGGTCAAAGGGTTCAGAGGGGTAGGGTAAGGGAGATGTTTCTGGATGGTAGGAAGATAGCCCAAACTAAAAGTTTCACATATCTTGGCATCCTATTTAATCGTAGCGATACCTGGACCCAAACGATATCTACAAAAAAGCTTGCGTTCACAAGAACGACTAGTGCCCTTACCACCTTCGCAAAGAAGCTGGTCTAGGAAAGTGGCCCTGTATATACTGAACCAAAGTAAGGTTCAGGGTGCACAGGATCCACAGTCCCCAGAGGTTTGGCAGAGGCTAAAGTTAGATGTAACCTTACTCTCTAAAGTGGTAGCTTGGTCGAGCAGTAAGGCAGTATCAGAAGGACAGTGTAAAGCATTTGTTGAACACACTCAGTCAGCAAATGAAGCCACACACTCAAGAACTGAACTCTAGGCCAATGGTTTGTGTATAAAAAATTATATACTTGTTTTATTTTTAGAACCCACAAGAGGTATTGCAATATGCGTTCTCAGGATGAGATGCTTTGGTTAATCACCTTACAAATAGGCAATAGACTTTTTGATGGTAGTAATCACAGTTGGTGCAAGAGGCAACACAGGGTCAAATACAATGCAACATTGAGCTCAATGGAAAATTGTGATTAATTACAATTAATTACTTTGTAGATTACTTTTCTAACCACAGGACTGGATCCTGGATTCAGTCCTGGGACACTTCCTGTAAACAGGTAAGAAAAAGCGTTTTGGTTATTGTAGTGATTTTTGAGGAATATTACTGTATTTCAAAAGTTGACACTTAGAAACTTTTCTGGGTAAAATTACCAATGTTATCCTATGGAAGGAAATGCAGTTTGCAAGCAAAGCAGGTTTACGTTACTTTTGTAATCCAGTGCTGGGTTCTCTGGTTCAGCACTGGGGTATCTATCTAAAACAGGCAAGTAATTACGTTTGTATCGTTGGCACGATTTTTAAAGAATATTTGTAAAATGCAGAAATCGACACAAACTTTTTCAACAAAAGCAGGCAATGATATCCTATGAGAGGAATTTCGAGTTACTGGTAAGTACGGTAAAAATTACTTTTCATGGTTGGTACTAGACTAAAAGAGGCAGTACTGACGTCTCTCCTGATAGCAGGTGAGTAGTTCGGAATTCATTACTGTTGTGATTTTTAAACAATATTTTAGTATTTCAAAAGTAGACACTTAGAAGAAATTTCACAGAAAACCAGTCAATGGATCCCTATGGAAGAAAATGGAGTTAGCGGTAAGTAACGTTGTGATTACTTTTAGGGCCAGTGTTGGGCACCCCGGTCCAGCACTGGGGCCTCTTCTAATACCAGGTGAGTATTTTCGTTTTCGTGACTCGGTTGATTTTAGGTGAATATTTTAAAGTTTCAAAACTCCACACTTAGAAGATTCCAGGTGGGAGCCAGTCAGTGTTACTCTATGGAAGAAAAGTGAGTTATCAGTGTTTGGGTAAGTACTCGACTGGCAGAGTTAAGGTTCTGGGCATAGACTCAGGGGTCCCCCAGTATCAGGTAAGTACAGTTGTTACACCCTCAGCGGCACAGGGGTGGCCGGGTGCAGAGTGAGTAGGCCCAATGTTATCCTATGGCAGGCAGGGGCCTCGGGTTGGTGGCTGCTGGCAAGCAGGCCACGCGGCTGTGGGAGCTGGGCTCCTGGTCACTTGCTCAGGGCAAATGGGGAAGTAGGTTAGGGTAGAGGTTGCACTTCCAGGGGCACTCGGGCGGCTGGGTGCAGGGTGCTTTTGAGCCGTCGGGCGCTCAATGTTAACCAATGGAGATCTTGGACGGTGAAAAAAGGCTGCAGGCTCGGGGACGGTGACTCTTCAGGGGCGACCAACACTTCGGGAGGTAAGTTGGGGTCTTGGAGGATAGGTAGACACCCAGGAGTTGGGCACAGGGGGCCGTGGGGCGCCGGGGTGTCTTTTGAGGTCGGGGAATCTTACCCCCTGCTGGTCGCGGTTGGAGGGGTCCCTTGTCCTGAGGCTGCAGGCGTCGTCGAGGAGGGTCCTTGGGCACTGGATTCCAGGTCAGAATCGCCGGGGGGACGTCCTCAAAGTCTTTGTTCACTCAAGCACAGGCTGGGCTCGGCGGGTGCAGTGTGTGCAGGTTTCGCGGTTCCGTGCCAGGGCCGGGTCTTTTGTAGTTTGTTTCTTTTGAACAGTACCACTGCTCGTGGGAGTCCCTGGGTTGAAGGCTGTGGCACAGAAGTCAGGTCCTCCGGGGTTTTTGAGGTGGCTGAGGCCGGGGTTCCGCAGGAGCAGGTTCAGAGGTCGACAGGCCGGTAGGGCTGGGGCAAAGTCAGTGGTCGTCGCCTCCTTGTTAGCAGCTGCACGGCTGGTCTTCTTGCTTCGTCTTCTCTTCTTGTTTTCGGATTCGGGAACTGAGGAAGGAAGGTTCAGGGAGCCCCTAAATACTGAATTTAGGGGTGGTTACAGGTAGGTAAGGGCAGGGACCAATGGGTCCCTTCCCAGGGGTGGGTACACCCCCTATTCTGCTCCTCTCCAGTGGGAGAGGGGCAGGAGCCTGTCCCTGGTTGGCTGGGTCCCCCATCCTCAAGATGGCGGGGACTCGAGTTTGTGCTTCACCTCGCCTCCCCCACCTTAGGGGTGGAGTTGGCAGAGGTGGGCACAACCCATTTCCTGCCTCTGGTTTTCCCGCCGGTTCTCCCGCCAGAAGTGGGGGTAGAACCAGTGGGGACCAGTTTGCTGGAAGCAGCAAATGGTCTGGGGAAGCTCAAAGGCGGCAGGCCTTTGAAGCTCCCCTGCCCATCCGGGGGAGGAGGCTTTGGCACCTCGCCCCAGGATGCGCATTGTTTCAGGCCCCTGAGAGCAGAGGCTCTCGACCCAGGGGTCCAGAAACATGTCTGGTGGTGGCAGCCTGGGCAGCCACTCAGTCCGGACTCTGGAGGTCGGGTTGGTTTCAGGGGGCATCTCTAAGATGCCCTCTGGAGTGCGTTTTACATTAAATCCCACACTGGCATCAGTGTGGGTTTAATGTGCTGAAAGTTTGATACCAAACTTCTCAGTTTTCAGTGGGGCCATTATGGTGCTGTGGAGTTCGTAATGACAGACTCCCAGCACCATATACTCTTAATGGCAGCACTGCACTTACAATGCCCAAGAATGGACTTGGACACTGTAGGGACACAGGGCTCATGCCTCTGTGCCCTCACCACTGGCATAGTGCACCCAGCTAGAGGGGTGGCTGACCTAGGCCAGGGCAGTGGTTTGTAGGCATGGCACACAGGGATGTGTGCCATGTCGACTCTTCACTTTTTGTTCTGCACCAAGACACCAGGCCGTGGAAGCGACGCACCGCCCGCACACCGGCCAAAGGGTCCGCATGAGTGAAAAATTCACTTTTGTAGTGGCGCAGCAGGAGAATGAATTAAGCATGCAGAGTCCCATCCGGGAGCCTAATGGAGGGCTTGTAAATATGTCTCAAAGTAATTGTCAGAGACCGAACCCACTGGAGGGTAAAAAGTATGCTATGGACTGCATGTCCCAGTGTGCAGTGTTAATGGATATCTACTTAAAGGGCGCACCGGAAGCCAATGATTTCACAAGGCACACGAGGGAAGATGCAGCAGCAACAATTATGATCTCTGACATGGCCCCTGACGAAAAAGTGAAGAGGCTTTGAAACGCGTTGGGCCAGAGACTAATGACGGGATGAGAAGCTGCATGTTTTCATGGAATAAAGTGGTCATACTTACCTACTGCGCAGTGCGGCTTCGTCTCTGGGCAAAGTTTGGGTAGATATATATATATATATAGAGAGACAACAATGACTACATTTGTTTTTTTTTTATTACTTTGGTAGCTTCTTTATGTTAAAATGGCTACCATTGTTCCTTCACCCTAATTTTTTTACGTACCCCTGGAGAACCTCCTATGGATATGGAAGCTGCATTTTTAGAATATATTAAGTTGTTAGAAGGTGATGGCTGTGGGCCTGAAAGGAAATTATCACTACTGAAACGAAATGGTTACCCACCAGTACGAGTAGTTTTGCAGCTTGAAGAATTTTCTGGATTCACATGCTGTGCATTATTCCGCCATCTAGTGGTTGGGTCCGGAATAGTCCTTGTTTGTTTTTCTTGTTTTGGGGGTCGACGACCACCATTTGGTGCCAGGTACGTCCCCTGTGTGACGTCAGACGGCGCCCTGGAGGTCGTTGTGCGTGGTATCCATCTTCAGATTCTTTTTTCTGTTTGTGTTATTAGTTTGTAGTCCTTTAGATGGTAATTTAGATGAGTTTTGTAACTATTTTTTCCACCTGTTGTGTTCCTCACAGGGGAGGTCGGGTGGGTCGCATGTGAATCCAGAAAATTCTTCAAGCTGCAAAACTACTCCTACTGGTAAGTAACCATTTCGTTTTGCAGCGTGAATCCTTTTCTGGATTCACATGCTGTGCATCAGATTACATAGCGGTTTCTCCCGTCCTGGGGAGGCTGTGGTTAGAGGAAGACTTAGCGAACAGGTGTTGAAGTACCTTTTGTCCCATTTGTGCTTCCTTATTCATTTGTATGTCCACACAATGTTTGGTAAATGTGTGTGGTGATGCCCATGTGGCTGCTGCACATATAGTGTCCATGGGCACATTGGCCATAAATGCTAGGGTTGCTACCTTTTTCCTAGTGGAGTGAGCGGTTGGTCATACTGTTAATTCTTTGTTAGCGGTGGCGTAGCATAGCTGGATGGTTTGGACTATCCATCGTGAGATTGTTGCTTTTGAAACAAGCGTTCCTGTGTTGCTATGTGCGTAGGTAACAAACAATTTGCTTGTTTCTTCCGTTCTTTGTAGGTAGTACAGTAGTGCTCTCCTTACATCCAGGGTATGGAAGCTTCTTTTGATCTAAGTCATATTTGGATACCACTTTTGGCAGGAATTGTGGGCTTGTTTTTAAAACAACCTTGTCCTTGTGAATTTGCATGTATGGCTCCTGTATGGTTAATGCTTGTAAGTCACTTAGTCTCTGTAGGGATGTAATAGCAATGAGAAAGGCAGTTTTTAAAGCAATGTGTTTGGATTCTGCTTTATGCATGGGTTCAAAAGGTTTTGCCATAAGTTGTGTGAGCACTGTATTTAGACTCCACATGGGCACCGGAGCTGTCCTAGAGGGAGCAATTCTTTTGGATCCTTCTAGGAATCGTTTTATGACAGGCCTTGTGAAGAAGCTCTTGCATGTTTTCCCCCTTGTGTATGCTACGATGGCTGCGAGGTGAACCCTTATGCTTGAGTAGTTGATGTGACTGTCTAGGAGATGTCAGGTATATGATTACAGTTTCTTGTGTGTTGATTGAGTTTATTAGATTGTTAGCTGTGCACCATGTGGTGTATCGCCTCCATTTTGCGGCATAGCATTTTCTTGTCTTTTGTTTTCTCGCCTCTTTTAGAAATTCCATAGTTCGTTGAGGTAGTTTGAGGTGACCAAACTATGTATTCAGGAGCCAAGCCGCTAGATGTAGCGTTGTTGGTTCCAGATGAAAGATCTGACCCTGTTGCATTGTCAATAGGTCCTTGTCTGTTTTGATTTTGATCATTTGTCCCCTGGACAGTTCTAGTAGACTTGAGTACCATGTCTGTCTTGGGCAATGAGGATTAGGCTTGTTCCTGGTTGTCTTGCCTTTTCTAGTACTTTTTGTATTAGGGGTATTGGTGGAAAGGCGTATGCAAATGTCCCTGACCAGCTTAGCGACAGGGCATTCCCTTTTGACAGGTGGTGAGGCAACCTCGAGGCAAAGAACTCGCATTTCTTGTTCTGTATTGTTGCAAAAAGGTCCATCACTGGTGTTCCCCAGAGATTGAAGATGTACTGTACTGTCCTTTGTTTCAACTCCCATTCGTGGGAGCAATTGTTCTGTCTGCTCAGTTGATCTGCTGTAGTGTTGTATATTCCTGGTAGATTAACTGTTTGCATATTGGTTGCTTGAGATACTGCCCATTGCCAGATTTCCTGTGCTAGTTTGCTTAGTGGAAATGATTTCGTACCTCCTTGTTTGTTGAGGTAGAACATTGTTGTGGTGTTGTCTGTCTGAATCAAGACAGTCTTTTCCTTGAATGTGTTTCTGGAACGCTTGCAGTGCCAGGAAAACAGTCATTTCCAAGTAGTTGATGTGTTTTATGGAGTCCTGTTAGTTCCATTGACCCCATACTTTGTTGTTTGCAGTGCGCTCCCCATCCATTGAGGGATGCGTCTGTAGTGAATGTCACAGAAGGAGTTGGGTTCCTGAAAGGTCTGCCCTGTGTTATGTTGTTGGATGCCCACCATTGTATCTCTGCTTGCAGCTTGTGTGTAACAACCACTAGATCCTCCCAACTCCCTGTGGCTTGAGACCAGTTGTTGGCCAGCCATTCCTGGAAAGGGCGCATGTGTAGTCGGGTATGAGGGATGAGTGGGATGCATGATGCCATCATGCCCATAAGTTTCATAACTCTCCTCACTGTCAGAGATTGACCCTTCTGGTAGAGAGGGAGGTTTCTTGTGTTATTGCTTGTATCCTTTTTTGCGTTGGGTACGCCCGCGCGTTCTTTGAGTCTAGTCTTGCACCTAGGAAAATCTTTTCCTTTTCTGGTCTTGTGGATGATTTCTTGTGTTTATTGAAAACCCTAGTTCTTGTAGCGTGAGGATTGTTGTCTGAACGTGACTGAGGCATCTTTGTTTTGTGTTTGCCCTTATGAGCCAGTCGTCCAGATAGGGGTAGACTTGTATTCCCTTTCTCCTCAGGTGCGCAGCGACTGCGGCTCGGCAGTTGGTGAAGACGCGTTGTACAAGTTACTTACCTTCAGTAACGATGTATCTGGTAGAGACGATTCTAGCCGCAGATTCCTTAACGTAGAATTATCCTCAGGCGTGAGACTGGACCCGTAAAACTTTATTTGCCCCATCATCTCTGCGCGCTGGGGGGCGGCACCATGCGACTCTGCCCCGACGTCCTCCGCGGGCGTGACGTCAGCGAGGTCACATAAGCCCCACCCCGGCGCGCTGATGTCAGTTTTCTTCGGAGAACTTTTCCGCGCCACAACGCGGAGCCATCACAAACAAAACCGTGGAGAGTATGGGAACAGTGTGCGAAAAATCAGCAAAAACAGGAGAGAAACCAAAGGTGAGGAACAGCACGAGTTGGAAAAGTGCCAAGCACTAAGGTACCAAGAAAGCATAGCAGTGAAGCCATAGCAGGGAAAGAGCAGAACACCGCGCTGAGGAACAACCTTGCAAGCCAAGGCCACATCCACCCTGGAGGCAGAAAGCATGTGAACAACGCCATAGCAGAAGAGAGTCTGCAATCACAATCCATAACAGAGAAGGGCAAAAAGCCCGGAACAGAGGAGTAACAGCAATCCACCCCCAGACTACACCATCAAGGAGGGCTGCATCCCCTGAAAGGAGCGAAAGGCCGAGGGACAGGCAAAAGAACCCCCAACGCAGAGGACTGCGAAGGGATCAGAAACCCCAAGCAAGTAAAAGGAGAAGAGCAAAAATAGGCCCCTACACTGGAGAGAAACCAGTCAGAGGGATGCAGAGGCACACAGAAACCAACCGACCCTGTATCAGAAAGAAAGGGGTGGAATAATCAAGCAAAACGAGGCATCCTGTCCGGGAGGAAGCGAAGAGGACACCCACAGAAAACCAAGCTGAAGGTCCTCGCAGAACGGGGAGGAAGGGTGGGTCGTGAAGGAATCTGCGGCTAGAATCGTCTCTACCAGATACATCGTTACCAAAGGTAAGTAACTTGTACATCTGATAGACTACTAGCCGCAGATTCCTTAACGTAGAATAGATACCCTAGCCATACCCAGAGGGGAGGAGGGCCTGCGAGAGAACTTCCCCAGTAGAAAGAAACACAGGGCCCCAGCAGGGGATGTGTCACGGGGACAAGAAGGGCGGCCCAGCCCCCACCAAGCAGAAGTAAGCAAGGACAAGGCGAAGGGAAGACTAGGAGACCCCAAGCCCATCCAAGGAACAACTGCCAGAAACCCTCATAGGGACGGACAGCCGCAGAGGAGCACCCAGGATGAAAAGAACCACCCCAACGCCAGGGAGAAGAGGCAGAGGCAGAGCCCGCCGGAGGACAACACACACACCCAGCGACGGGGGACAGCTGGACAGCCATCAGCCTCAAGGCAGCGGAGAAGGCAGAAACGGCTCCACAGCCAAGAACCGCAGGCGTAAGGAGAAAGGCACAGGTGCGCAAAGCCCCAGCAGAACAAGAGACAGGGGCACAAGGAAACACACCAAGGGCCACATCGGCGGACCAGAGCAAGCAGGCATGCGCAGCCAGCAGGAGAAGGAGCCGTGCACCCAGAACAAGCCAGGCGCAAGCCGAAGGCAGAGGCCAGAGAAGGCCAGGAGCCGGTCCAGAGACACACACCGACCCACGAAGAAGTGGGACGAGGCAGAAGAGAGAGAGAGAGAGAGAGAGAGAGAGAGAGAGAGAGAGAGAGAGAGAGAGAGACCCGGAGGACGGTCCCAGCCGGCAACCAGAACACAGAAAGCCAAGAAAAGCTAGTCCCCCCCCTGGAACACCAGACAGAGGACCAGGCCGAAACGCCGGACGGAAAGGCGGAAGCGCCACAACACAACGCCGAAGACAGCATGCCAGGCTGGTCTAGCGACGAAGCGAACCTGGAGAAGGGCAAGCGGGGCGCAGCGCCAACTGCGCCAAGAGAATAGTTAAAGAGACCGCACCGTCCCAGCCCATGACAGAGCTATACAATAGCTACAAGTACCCCACCTAGGGTATGTTACGTCCCAAGAAGACATGGGAACACCTCTGAGGAAAAAATTTCCGCAGCAGAGGGCAAAACAAAGACCCGCGGACAAAACCGCAGACGGCTTACCAATCAGCCAACAAAAGAAGATACAGAAGGCCCAATCTCAGGACCAACACGGCTTTACCAACAGCCAAAATCACAAGTCAAAACAGAGGGCCGGGCCAGCAGCCAACAGCACCGAAGGGCCAAGCGAAGGACCCTGAAGGGGCACCAACCATACAGAACACACAACCGGGTTACCGAGCACTAAGCTCCAGAAAAACAACGGGAGAACACCTCCCAGAACACACCAGAGGACCGACATCCAGGTTCACTGAGGGGAAGGAGGAGGAGGAGGACGAAGCCCCGCAAGGAACCGCTGAATGGCAGAATCCGCAGGGGCGTGAAACAAAAGAGTGCTATCAAAAGGGAGGTCAACCAGACGCTCCCTAACATTCTCAGGGAAAACACTATCCCTCAACCATGCATGGCGACGGAGGGCCACCGAACTAGCTTAGTGCTACCAAGAGCCTCAGAGACATCAAGAGCCGAGCGAAGAATAAACGCGGCCAGCTCCCGGCCATCCAACACATGGTGCCGCAGATCAATGCAGGCACCCTCCTGAGAGGCACAAGACAGAAGGGACTCCGCGGAATCCCACAAACTGGAAGTGGCTCTGGCTAACACACAAAGCGTGTTGAGCGCCCGCAAGGCAGCACTGGAGGAAGCGAAGATGTTACGCCCCCAGGAATCTAACCACCGGGCCTCCCGTGATGGAGGAGACAAAATGGAAGGCAAGGAAGGAAAGGCTGTCTGCAGAAGAGGGCCCCGAGTAGAAGGATCGAAGGAAAGACAGACAGGATCATGCGGAGCAGGACGGTGGCGGTGCAGGAGTGACTGGGGCACCGGGTCCCCCGTGGCAGGACGCCCCCAGGCCCCCAAGAGAGAATTGTGGAGCGAAGCTTCGAAGGGAAGAAGCAGCTCCCGTCCACCAGAGCCCTGGTGGAGAACCTCAAGCAAGTGGTCCGCGGGGAAATGTGCAGCTGGGTCGCCCATGCGCAAAATCCCAGCGGCCGTGGAAACAGCCCGTGCGAAAGCAGCACTCGCCTCCGTAGGGCAACGCGGTGGGGAGAGCAACTCCTCCGTGGGTGACGGCTGCACACTAAGCCGGCCGTCCCCCATCACAACCGGAAGAAGAAATGGCCAAGCCCGGAAAGGTGGAGGGTTGACAGAGGAGTGGGGAACCTGAGGCGCCTCAGGGGAAGACTGTGGGCGCGGGGATGGCGAAGAGCCCTCCTTGGAAGACGCCGGGGAGAAAGCCACTACGCGGCGTCCCGTCTCCGGGGAAGAAGAGACAAACAGTTGCCTGACCTCTGGAGAAGAGGGGGCCTCCGAAGAGGAGTCGACGACCCGACGTCGGCACGGCGCCGTAAAGTCCGCCACTGGAGCAGCGTCGACCGGCGCCGAAGGGGACGCGGCGACGACCACCACCACCTGCGCCGCGGGAGAACGGGGCGGGGACGGAGCCGGGGCGGCCAAAGAACGGCGCCGAAGAGGCGCAGACTCGACCTCCGACGAGGCAGCTGCCTGCGTGGAGAGACGAGGAGGGCCCGGGGACACGTCCCGGCCCTTAGCCAGCCCCTGCGGCGCCGCTAGGGCCAACAGCCGCCGGCGCCTGAGCGGCGTCAGCTCGGCCTCGGACAAGGCAGCCGCCTGCCCAGAGGACCGAGTAGGACTCGGGGACAAGCCACGAGTCCCGGCAACCTCCCGCAACACCACAGGGACCCCCATGGGGGTTTGCGGCGAGGCAGAGGCGCCGTGGGCCAAAGGAGGGAACCCCGTAGGGCCGCACCCCGACAACGCCACACCTCCAAGACCTGAAGCCGAACCGGTCGGCGTCGGAGCCACCGGCGTCTCCGCAGAAGGCCCCGCACGTGGCAGGGGTTCAGCGGACGTCCCAGGAAGAGGAGGAGGAGGAGCCAAGGAGGCCTGCAGGGCCGCAGCATAGGCCTCCATTTGGACTCTGGACGCCCCCGTGCCGTGCGAGGCCGCACGACCCTTGGAGAACCCGCGCCCCCCACAGGGCGGGGACCGGGCCTCGGGGACAAGCTGTGACACTTACCAACGGGCGAGCGACGCCCCTGCGGCCTCGGGGAAGGACGATGTCGGAGGCGGAAACGGCGGTTCTTGGCCCCTTCCGCGGGGGACGGACGCGATGATGACGCTGACCTGGACATGCGGGCCGAAAGGAGTTTCATCCAGGGCTCCCGCCGGGACTTCGGTGTCATCTGCTGACAAGCCTCGCAGTCTGTGGAGTCATGGTGCTCCCCCAAACACCACATACAAAGAGGGTGAGGGTCCGTCGCCGACATCTGGCGCGCGCAAGACAAGCACGTCTTGAAGCCCGAAGGCATTTGCACACTGTTCTCAAGGGAACGCAAAGCATTGAAGAAGAAGGAGGCCTGAAAACAGGCTAGGGACACGATCCGGATCCGCGTGGCATGCGGAAAAGAAGGAAACTGACGTCAGCGCGCCGGGGTGGGGCTTATGTGACCTCGCTGACGTCACGCCCGCGGAGGACGTCAGGGCGGAGTCGCGTGGTGCCGCCCCCCGGCGCGCAGAGATGCTGGGGCAAAGAAAGTTTTCCGGGTCCAGTCTCACGCCTGGGGATAATTCTACGTTAAGGAATCTGCGGCTAGTAGTCTCTATCAGATGTGCTGACTTTATTCTGAAAGGGAGTACTTTGAACTGATAGTGTGTTCCCTTGTGTAGGACCCGCAGGTACTTTGCGTTTTTGGTTCATTGGGATGTGCAAGTAGGCGTCTTTGAGGTCTATTGTTGCCATGTAATCTCCCTTCTGTATTTGTGGGATTATTTCTTGTAGAGTGGACATTTTGAAATGTTGTGTTAAAATGAACTCATTTATGAACTGTAGGTCCAGGATTGGCCTTAGTGATAAGTCCTGCTTGGGCACAAGGAAATATGGTGAGTAGTTTCCTTTGAAGCACTCTTGTTTTGGTACCAACTCTGTTGCTTCTTTTTGGAGTAGATCTTTGATCTCTGCATTTAACTGTATGAGTTCCGATTTTTGGAATTTTCTTATTCTTGGTGGGTTTGCAGGTGGAGTTTTTCAGTTCTATGCAATACCCGTGCTTTACTAGATTTACAATCCAATTGTCTGTTGTGATGTTTTGCCACTGTTGTAAAAATTGGGATATTCTTCCCCCCACCGGTGTTCTATGAGTCCTTTTCCGTGTGGGAGTCAATTTGAGCCATTTCCTCTTCCTCTAGAGGGTTGGCCTCTGCCCCTGCCTCTTCCTCGAAAGGGCTGCTTTGGTTGCTGCTGCCAACTTTGGTATCCAGTTTGTTGGCTTGTTTGTTGTGCGATACCCTGGCCTTGTTGCTGATGTGACATTTGGTGTCCTTGTCCAAATGTACCTCTTCCTGTGGGCTTCTTGTTGTTGAAGCCGCCCCTTTTGAAGGTACCCCTTTGCTGCAGGGATCCCATTGCTCTTGCGGTTTCATTATCCTTTTTTTTAAATTTGTTGGAGGGATTCGTCCACCTCCTTTCCGAACAGTACCTCCCCTGTGAAAGGTCTGTTGATGATGGAGGTTTGGACCTCCTGTTTGAAACCTGAAATTCTCAGCCAGGCAGGTCTCCTTAGGGAGGTGCCTGCGCACATTTGTCTGCTGGCAGTGTCTGCTGCGTCTAGTGCAGATTTGGGGCATGTATTTGCAATGTTTCTGCCCTCTTGGACAATAGATTTTGCTCTCTTTTTGTCCTCTTCTGTGAACTTGTTGATGAGCTCCTCTATATCGTCCCATTGCTGGTGACCGTATCTGTTTAACAGGGCGTTAGAGTTTGCGATGCGCCACTGTGTCGCTGCCTCCTTCTCCATCTTTCTTCCCACCATATCCATTCTCTTGCTTTCTTTTTCTGGTGGAGGTCCAGTGTTAGAGAGTGCATTGGCTCTTCTTCTGGCTGTGGTGACGATGATGGAGTCAGGCACCGTATTGCCCAGGATATATTTAGGGTGTTTTCTCAACTCTTGGAGTTACCCCTTTGCTTGAGGCTGGTTCCTTGAAGGCCTCCTTGCCCTGGTCTAGGATGCTTGGTAGCATTGGCAAGTATTGTGGTCCCTTGTTTGCTGGAGCTAGTGTTTCCAGAAGGAAACATATGTCTCCTTTTTTTTCTTCGAGGGGGGACTCCGAAAGTATCTGCTGCTCTTTTAATTTGGCCGTTATAGAAGGCGATATCTGGTGGTGATGCCTTCGATGGATAGCTGCATATTTCCTCTTCGGGACTTTTGGTGTCGAGGTCGTTCCAAGTGTCCTCGAAATTTTCAGAGGCATCCTCCTCTTCGGGAGCATCTATATAGTCCTCGAGATCTTCCTCGTGAGGTTCTGGAGTTGGAGGCGATTCGAAAATATCCTCCTCTTCCCCTTCAGCGTTTTCCGCTTCTTCGGCGTCGACGTTGTCCGGTTCTGTGGCTGGTGCCTTTGGAATCCGGAAGTCTTTAAGTGATGCGTCAAACTGCTCCTTTTTCTGGAGGAGCGTAGCCATTTCGGCCTTGAGTCGTCTCCTCTTCTTTTCGACCTTGAGGGCTCTCTCGGCGTTGGAGGCCGGAGACTTTCTCTTCTTGGGTGCGCTTGCATCTGGTTTCGAAGGCGGTGCGCTTCCCTTCGGGGGTTCGTGCTCAACCCTTGTTTTTGGCGTCTTCTGCGATTCCCCCCCCCCCCTGGTGTCCCTATGCCGGGTACCGTGGGGTTCTTTTGATCGCGGCGGACCTTCGATCACCTTTTTCTTCGGCGTCGGGGCTGCCTTAGGTTGCGCTTTGATATCGTGGCCCTTCGGTTCAGACAGATGTGTGTGGTATCTTACCTTATCCGTCTTCTTCCCAGAGTTGCTCACCTTCTTATGGGCGTGTGGATTTTCGGAGTCCCCTTCCAGAATTTCGACGTCCGATCCCTCGTGCGTTGATTCTGCAGGCACTCCCTGATCTTAGTCATCGCTGGAGAATCCCAGGTCTTTAAGGGAAGTTTTCTTCGGCGTCTGAGACATTGTGGCATAGTGGGCCTCTCTCTGCTTTCGGCGAGTCCCAAGTGTCTTCGGTTGCAACGCCGCCCAGGCCTCACAGTCCTTGTTCTTATGGTCTTTGGGCAGGCAGAGGTTACACACGGTGTGTTGATCGTGTTGCGCGAACTTGTGGTGGCACTCGGGGCAAAACTTGAAGGGGGTATTTTCCATGGCCCCTACCTCGCCATTTGTCGACCTTGAAAGTCGTCCGTCGTGTCGAACCCGGAGTACTGTTCTTCTCTCCGGTCACAGTGTTGATGTTCGGTAAAGTTCACCGGAACTTTTCGGCTTTTTCTTCCTCTTTTCGGGGGGTATCCTTCGGAGCTTCCCGTCTTGCTTCCAGACCCAACGGCGGAAAAAAGAATCTGAAGATGGCTACCACGCACAACAACCTCCAGGGCGCCGTCTGACGTCACACAAGGGACGTACCTGGCACAAAATAATCGTCGACGCCCGAAACGAGAAAGAAAAAACCCAAACAAACAAGGACTATTCCGACCCAACCACTAGATGGCGGAATAATGCAAAGCATGTGAATCCAGAAAAGGATTCACGCTGCAAAACGTTATTTAAGGGGGTTTAGGGTAAAGTAGTATAATAAACTTCCTTTGTAAATCCTGTTAATATAGACGTTTATCAATATGCATACAAACTGATGCACATGATGTATGGTAGGAAAACTATTAAAATTTTGTTCTGGAAAACAGAATACAAAAGATTCCACAGAGCTTCTATCTGTGACTTTGGGCACATTAATTATCATCAAGTGCTTGATGATCAAATTTTGAAGAAAACTAATAAGAAGGTCCAAGAAAGACCATGGACAAAGTATTGGTATGTCCCTTAATGTGGTTACTGAAAGGTATAAAGCTTTCTGAAATGTATGCAAGAAATATGGGAGACTTTTAGATGCAAAGTTAATGCTGTGAACAAGAATACTATAGATAACAAATTTAAGAAAGGGGTATATCGCAAAGATGATGCTAAGAAAGCGCAAACAGCTTGTTATGCATGTAGTAGTTTATCTCATTTAGGAAATTTCAAAAAATTTCTTGATTTTGATACGGTATGCTCAAAGTGTTATTTAAAAAAAAAGGTCACTTCAGTAAAGTATGCAGACCTAACAAGGACAGTTAATCTAATATCTGAAGAGTTAAAATGGTACAACAAAATTTGAACAAGATCCCAATACCATTTTAAGTGTGGGTGGTGAAAATGGAAAGAAAGGTTTTCCTTCTTGTGAAAGTCATATTAATAGCAAGTGTATTACAGTATCAGTAGTTTTATGTACTAGGTACACCAAACTGGAAAAGTTTTTTTTTACATAGGTTATGGATACATAAAACATTACTTCCTCCTGATTTATCTTCTGGAGGATATACTGGTCACAAAATTGACTTGATTGGACTTTTCTGGACGGCATACACGTGGGACAGTATATGTAGCAAAGAAAGTACACTCCTTGTTAGCACAGCTTTATCAGAAAGAGATTGGAATCAGATTAGAACCCAGATCTAATCCTTCTGTTTAAGTAATAGATAACTCACTCATGTATTACACACAATGATAACAATGTACTACAACTGGACGATGCTGAACGACGAATGAAAATGAAACACAAGAAAGTATTTACTGAAAAAAATAGGGTGAATTTCTTGTTTTCAATCGCCGTATAATACTTAAAGAAGATGCCATACCAGTGCAATATAAGATTAGGAACGTACCGCTTTTCTACAGAAAAAAACTTAAAGAGATCCTAGGCAACCAGTAGAATCCTCTCCTTGGGTTTCCTCAGTAGTCATTTCAGTGAAATAGTCAGGAGAATTGTGGTATATAGGTTGACAGTCATCCCCTACCTAATCTGCCTTAAAAATGGTTTTCTAGGAGGGGGTGGACTTCGGTGAAGATCACCTGAACTGAGTCTGGGGGGCGGGGGGACGGGGCACCGGCCTTCCTCCTCTTTACTACCTTTAGTTAAATAGTAAGGTTAGTGTGTGGGGCGACAGGCACTCTGCCAGTTGGGGATGGGCAAATGCCATGAGCAGGGGTGCAGGGAGGGGGGTGGAGGGGGATATGTTATGAATATAATTTTTAGTGTTAATTTGTTTGTAAGTAGTTTTGTAGGGTTAATTGTTTCGACAACATTGAGTGAAAATGTAAAGCAGGCGACGTTTCTACACCAGTTTTATGGCACATGTTAACCGAAGATCGGGGTTTAGCGTGATGAGCTGGAACGTCAACGGACTGGGGGACAAAATAAAGAGAGGGATGGTAGCTCAGTTTATTAGACGACACGCCCGGACGTGGTACTCCTGCAGGAAACACATCTAATCGGGAATAAGTGCATGGCCCTGCATAAAGGAGGCTACAGACTCGTGGCGCATGCGGGATTTACCACGGGGTCCAGGGGGGTTGGTATATTGGTTAAAAACTCATTCCCCCTCCTAATACAGGCCACATGGTCCGACAAGCGGGGCAGATATGTCGGGATATCGGGGCAATGGGAGGGGAAAGTAGTTACATTCGTCTCAATATATGTGCCACCGGGCTTGCAGTCCGAAACATTTCAGGATTTAGGCTCCATTTACCTGACGCTACCTTTAGGCCACATGGTGTTGGGAGGAGATTTTAACGCGGTTATAGACGGGGACATAGACAGGTTTCCAGCCCGCACATTACGACCCGCACAAAGGTGGCTACCCGACTTTATGGACACAATGGGGCTAGTAGATGGCTGGCGGATACGTAACCCAGGCAAAGCGCAATATACACACGTGTCATGTGCACACCAAAGCTTGTCAAGAATAGACTACGTACTTGTCCCGGCCATGCAGGCTTGTGCTCTCCGGGAGATTCGCCATCTGGGTAGAGGCATCTCGGATCACTCCCCGGTATGGCTAAGTATGGGCTTTGACCAGATAAATGCAGGGAGGATAGCCCCCATCAGTCCATGGCACTTGAGAGACCCCTCCACAAAGAAGAGCATTATCACGGCAACCGACAGATACTTCCAGGAGAACCAGGGTACGGTGGAATCAGCACAGACACTGTGGGGGCATATAAAGCTGTTATCCGGGGGAGACGGTCTCTCTGATTGCGGGAGGAAAAAGGAAAGGCAGGCTGAACTGGAAAAGGCGGAAGAGAAAGTGTTAGAACTAGAAGAGGTAATGGCTCGGGCAGTGACCCCCGAGGGTCTACACCATCTGAAACTACGGCAAGATGAATTTAATAATATTGCCAGAGAGAAAGCCAGAACGCAGAGTAGGGAGGTCCAGAGCAGAATATACGAGCATGGCGACAAAGCGGGGAAGCTGATTGCTTGGTTGGAGAGAAGGGAGTGGGCGTCGAGGGTGGTACCTGAAATACGGGGGGAAGATTCCAGCATACACACAGACCCGCAAGCTATAGCAGATGCGTTCGCTCAACACTATCGCACAGTATATAGCGCGGCAGGCAAATTTACAGAAATGGACAACAGGGAGATGATTAGAGACATCCAGCTGCCAGTCCTAACAGACGACAACCGAGCCTATCTGGAGTCCCCACTAACGGACGACGAGGTGGCGCAGGCTATCAGGGGAGTACACTCTGGGAGGGCCTCGGGGCCCAATGGTATCCCAGTCGAGCTTTATAAACTACGGCCCGATAGAATCGCCCCATATATCCGGTCCATGTTCGAGGACAGTAGAGAAAAGGGGCAACTCCCATATGACCAACGAATAGCCAACATCGTGGTCATACATAAGGAAGGCAAACCTAGAACAAGCTGCGCATCCTACAGGCCTATTTCATTGCTAAACGCAGAACCCAAAATCCTTGCGAAATTACTGGCGACCCGACTGACGAAAGTCATCACCACCCTGGTCCACCCGGATCAATCGGGATTTATGCCACATCGCAACACCGCCCTTAACTTGAGACGGTTGCATGGAGTGCTGGGTAGGGCCCCTACCATTATGGAACCGGCGGCAATTGTGTCACTAGATGCCACCATGGCATTTGATATGGTTGAATGGCCTTATTTATTTGCAGTATTGGATAAACTGGGTTTCGGCCCGGAATTCACGGGTTGGATACGCCTCCTATACTCCGATCCGCTGGCCAGAGTGGTAGTAAACAATCGGAAATCCCCCGACTTCGGACTGAGTAGGGGCACTAGACAGGGCTGTCCCCTGTCCCCGCTCCTTTTTGCATTGGCCCTGGAGCCGCTCGCGGCCTGGGTCAGACAGGACCGGTCCATACGTGGACTGCAATGGTCGCCAGAATGGGAAGACAAAATCTCTCTGTACGCAGACGACGTCCTGCTCTATCTCGCCAACCCAAGAGGGTCGCTGAGCCGATTTTTAGATGTGTTGGCAATCTTTAGCAGATACTCAGGCTTCGCGATAAACTGGTCCAAATCGGTGCTATATGTCCTGGGAGGTGACCCGCCGGTTATTCCAGGCAATTGCCCGATCCAAATAGCTCAGGAAGGCTTTAAATATCTTGGAATTTACATAACGTCAGACTCGAGACTTCGTTACACCAATAACCTGAGCCCTCTCCTAATGCGCCTTAAAAATGACGTGATGCGCTGGAAGGCCCTCCCGCACTCTCTGTTGGGAAGGGCGGTACTTTTAAAATGATGGCACTGCCACGGTTCTTGTACGTACTCCAAAACACGATGGATCCGGTCCCAGCGTCCTACTTCAGGGAGATCGAATCTCTCCAGAGACAGCTCCTCTGGGATGGTAAACCCCGAATAGCGTTTTCCAAGCTCACGCTAAATTGGTATGACGGAGGAATTGGGTTGCCAGACTTACGAAAATACTACTGGGCATCCCAGTTGGCGGCAGTCAATCATGGGATTTATGGACAGCCAAATGACCCCGGGTATGCGATGGATAGGTGGCAAATCCCCGGGGGAATATACAAGAGCGCTTTATGCTAGGCCTCGCAGATTCCACCTTACTGGGCCCACGGCGCATGCCGTCCAGGTATGGCATGCGGCCAACAGACACCTCAAATGGGAAGGCAAATTTACACTAGCCACCCCGCTGTGGAACTCGGAGAAATTGGGAGGCCTCTGGAAGTCCAAGGGATTTGACAAATGGGACCTAATTGGGATCTCACAAATAAAAGACATCTGGGGCGAGGGTACAATACAGACATTTGATTCACTCAAGCTGCAGTACAACTTGAACGATCGCGAGCACTTCCGCTACCTCCAGGTGCGGCATGCGCTACTTACCCAGGTCCCGAGGGGTACCGTCCTCCCGGACGCCTCCCCCCTGGAGGATAGGGTGCTCGACGGACATCTACCGGAGAAGACCATTTCACCGATCTATCGGAAACTAATTAATAATATGGACGATCCATTGCTTAAAATAAAAAGTTACTGGAACGAGGATGGCCTTGAACTGGACGAAGAGGACTGGCGTGAGGCGGTCTCCTCCCCACGGGTGGTGGCGATACAGACGAGGTTGAGGCTGGTGCAATTAAAGATATTGCATAGAATATATATCACAGGACCCCGTCTGGTTCAAATGGGTCGCTCAGACAGTGGAGAGTGTAGAAGGGGCTGCGGGGAGCCGGGGACATTTATCCATATACTGTGGAACTGCCAAAACATACAAACGTATTGGGGAGGATCCACCACACGCTGAGGGCGGTCCTAGGGATAGACCTACAGCCAGAGGCCCGTAGATGCCTCCTAAACATTTGGGAACCAACAGACCTTACTACCTACACAACACAATGGGCTACGCTGGCATATATGGTGGCGAGCGAAATATCGCCCAACTATGGGGGCTAGCCAGCCACCACGGGCCGAGAAGTGGGAAGAGGATCTAGATTGGTGTATGTTTAGGGAGAAATCGGTATACATTGCAAGGGGATGCCCCGGGAAGTGGAGCAGGATATGGGACGCCTGGAACCATTATAGGGGGACATTTGTGACCCACCGGACCACCCGAGAGACACTGACACACACGCTTCCCCTTGATCTATTAAGCGTTTAACTGTGTATTATTTTGAATTGTATGAAATGTCGTTGAGGAAAGACGGAATTACTTGCCTGTTAAACTTGATGTGCATTGGTCGAGTTGTTTAATAAAAAGAATTAAAAAAAAAAAAAAAATGGTTTTCTAATTCAGCCGGAGCTACAGTACTTTCAACTCTGTATTTGGCTAGTGCCTATCATCAGTTCATGTTGGACGAGGACTCTAGAATGTTCATGTTTATCACACCAGAAGGAAGGTTTTGTTACCACAGAGTGCCTTTTGGTTTGGCCAGCGCAGGGTTCTGTATTTCAGAGGCTAATGAAAAACCCATGAAGGTATACCCAATGCTGTTGTCTTTCAAGATGATATTTTAGTTTGGACATGATACAGCGAAACATGACAAGAATCTCAATAGTGTATTAAATCATTGTCACAAGTGGTTAACTCAGAAAATGACAAAATTTAAATTTTGTAAACATGATGTGGTCTATATGACCCACATTATATGATGCTGAAAGAAATGACTCTGGTATAGAGAGAGAACTTCTTACGTGTGTTTAGGGTCCTGAGCAATTTAGGACATTTTTATGGGGAACAAAATTGGTCATAAAAACCTATCTCAGGGGCATGGCCTGAAGCGTCAAGATGGCGGTCGCACTCTAAGAGTGCTCCGGACCCCTCCGTCATCCGCTTCAATCCCCACCACCTTCGGCTGCCATCCAACCCCTGAACCTGGTCACGGGTATCCCCTGCAGCTGGTGCTGTGCAGCGACGATACAAACGGCTGCCCTACCGAGAGCAGGACCCGCTCGGACGCCTGTACCTCCGAGGCCCATGGGCCGCAAGATGGCGGCTCCCTCCGACCGGGGCCTGGGGCCCTGGTGAATCCTGACTGCTGGGCACTTGCCAGCGGCGTGGCTCCCGTTGAGGCCAGAGGCCTTGCGCTCCAACTGGCTTGCCTCTACACAGATTGAGGAGGTGGCGAGATCCCTAGCTGCTCCGGTTCCCGGTTGGCCTGCCGCGCGGTGAACGCCCGCAGAGCTTGAGGTGAGGCCTTGTCCGTCCTACCTGCGCCCTGGGACCGAGGCGGACTCCCGCGCTGAGTGAGCGCCACCCGCCTGGTGAGTGAAGCGGAGGCTGGGGGTTCGGCTGCCGTCACGGGCAGTGGGGGGGGGGGAAGGCTTGTGGCTAGGGCCTCCCCCCCCCCTCCAAGGGGTGAGCTGCGCCGGCGGAGATCAGAGTGCTGCCCGAACAAGGTGCTGTGGCCTGGGGCGGCTCCGCGCAGTTCCCCGGCGTGCGACAGGCGCAAATTGAGGGTGTACCACGGCGGGTGCGTGGGGGCCCTCCCCTGCCTGTGGCTGGTGTGATACTGACTCGGGGGTTGGGGCTCTGACTGCCAGGGGGTTCGTGGCGGGCCGATCGGCTGCTGGATTCGTGCAGCGGAAGCCTCCGAAGGGACTCCACGGCCCCCCGTCCCCCTCCTTCAGCCTGCCCACACGTTCAACATCGGGAGCTGGTCGGCTGCTTGGGTCGAGCGGCAGGCGCATCAGGGGGGTTCCCCGGCTCCCGCCTGCCCTCCTTCTCTTCTGGCCGTCTCCCCCTTCCAGGCTGACTCCGGGGGCTGAAGCCGGGCCGTTCGGCTGCGAGAGTCGCGCAGCGGGGGCCTCAGGAAGGGCCCGGCGCACTAGACTAACCCACGCACAGGGGGCTGCCTCCCCACCCGCCTGCCTGAACAGTTGGGGCCCCGGACCTGGATTGGAGAGGTCTGCCCAACAATAATCCTGCGAATATCCGGCAAGGCCAGGAACGGCCCCACGGCCAATGCCATCTCGCTGACGGCTTCTGGCCCTGAACCCAATCCCCCCCCGCCCGAGAGGCTCACGGGGGTATCCCACTGAATCCTGAGCGGTCCTCAGATGCTGGGCTCCCCTGCTGACCTGCATATATCGTAACAGCCTGGAGTTGGGGGGGGGGATCTGCCTGGGCTGGAGGAGGGCCGTGGCGCGCAGATTCATGCCGCACCACCCGATACTCCCTAAGCTGGAGGTTCGGCTGTGGAGTCGCGCAGCGCAGCGGTGGTCTTCTGTGGGCTCCCTTGCCCCACCAGGGATAGTGACTTTGTGGACCCTTAATCCCGCGGGCTACCAAGGAAGCGGCAATTAACCCCCCCGCACGGATGCACCTCAGATCCGGAGGTGCCCCCTGAGGCCTGGCCGCGCATGCTCTTGGGGGTGGAGTGAGGCGGAGCCCCCTTTTGCTAGGCCCTAGGTGTCACCTCAACAGCACCTGAACGGACTTAGCCTCCCCCCCCCCCCTCTCGGAGTCCATGATGGGTAGAGACCGTGTTCCTAAATCAACCGCGGCACCGACGCAAACCAAAATGGACCAATTCACCACAAGTGACCGCGGCACGGCGGAGGAGACGCTTGGGAGCTCCCCCCTTCAGGGATCTGACCTATCGACTACCCTACAGGCCATCGGCGCCTCACAGACCTCGGTGGAAAACAAGATTGGCGAGGTCCGGGTCGACATGGCCCTCATTCGCCAGGACTTGCGGAACGCCACGGCTCTATTTCTGAAGCAGAATCTCGAATCTCCACAGTCGAGGATGATCTCAACCAGCTGAAGGGCCAGGTAACCCACCTGCAAGCACACACTAAGGAGCTCCACCGCAGAGCAGAGGACGCTGAAAACCGGTCACGCCGTAATAATCTCCGCCTTGTGGGATTTCCGGAGGGGGCTGAGCAAGGTCGAGCAGCTGCCTTTGTGGAAACCTGGCTGACTTCTTGGATGCCTAAGGGAGCGTTATCAACCTGGTTTGCTATCGAACGCGCCCATCGCTCTCTTGCCCCTAAGCCGCCTCCCGGCGCTCGGCACAGGCCAATTACAGCCCGGATCTTAAAATTTAAGGACAGAGATGCCATCCTGACCGCGACCTGGGCGCAGGGTGTCTTGAAGTTTCAGAACCACACTGTAATGCTCTTCCCAGACTATACTAAAGAGGTGCAGGAGCAACGTCGCTCTTATAACGAAGTCAAGCAGAAGCTTCGTAATCTGGTCCTGAGATACGGGCTCCTCTTCCCGGCCCGCTTTCGAGTCGTCTTCCAGGACAAGACGCTCTTCTTTGAGACCCCACAGTCTGCGTGGACATGGCTGACCGAAGAAAGACCCCTTCGAATCCGGTCTACGCCCTCGGCCGGACCGATGAAGACCGTCCCTCTCACTCCTCGGCAACAGAGGAGGCGCACGCGGTCCCGCAGAGGCTGTGGACCACGTGAGGGGTCAGCTACATCAATTGGTTCAAGAGCCCAAGGTACCACAACCGATGTGAACCCCCCAGCTTCACGTGACCACAGTAGAGAGAGCTTCGTGGAAAACACGCACCGAGATCCTGTCCCCTCCGAGGACCCAGACCCAGCGGCCTCAGACACTGACCTCTCTAGGAGTCCGACAATCTGAAAACTCAGCCTGGCATCTGAAAATAGGGCTCCGGGACCCCCGGAGTGACTGCAGCTGAAACAGACACATCCCACGGACAATGTAAACCACGATGGCATGCTTCGAAGACTGCTACATCCGTAACTGTGGAGGGGTCCACTTCCACCACGCAATCCCCGGCTAGGCATTTTAGCTTAGCTTACTGTTAACCTTTCCTTTCTAGGGCGACAGATGCTTCGGTTCCGGAAGTATAGGGCAGGGGGAGGAGGGAGAGGGAGGGAGGGGACCGTTGTCCTCTGGGTAGTTTTAGGTCTGAATCTGATATGGTTTCCTTTTCTTATGACCAGCAGCACTTCGACAATTGCTCCCCGCACTGGCACCGCAAAAACACGCAACACACAGCGTGCACCGCGTACATACGTTGGCGTTGCACTGCCCTTACCCCGCTGGGGCCCAATACCCTCTGGTCCGCTCATCACGCACACCAGTCCTGATGCAGTCATCCACCCCAGGTAGGCCCCTTCATGTTCTATCCTGGAATGTGAACCGACTACTGGATCGCATCAAGAGAACAGCGTTCCTTAGATACGCCCAACGCCATGCGCCCAACATACTCCTACTTCAGGAGACACATCTCCTCGGGACTCAATGCCTCTTCCTCGCACGATACGGATTCAACAGAGTCTGGCATTCTGGTTTTGACCGTGGCTCGCGAGGGGTTGCAATCCTAATGCGGCAAGGTCTTCCCTTCACTCCTGGCCATGTCGTGACGGATCCCCAGGGCAGGTTTGTAATTCTGTCCGGGACGTTAGAAGGGAACATCCTCAACCTAACATCCATATATGTCCCGCCCGCCATGCTCACCTCCACTTTGCAACACCTCACGGGTACACTCTCCTCTCTACCCTTGGGGCAGACAGTGATTGGGGGCGACTTTAATGCCGTTATGCAGCCAGCACTTGACGTGACAGGCATACCTTCCCCAACTAGGCTAGCCCGTGCGCAGAAGTTGACAGACTGGGCGGCCACTCTCGGCCTGTGTGATGTCTGGACGGTATGGAATCCCCGAGGCACCCAGCATACACACACCTCAGCGGCCCACCATACGCATTCCCGCATTGACCTGATCCTACTGCCTGCCCCTGATTGCCATAGGGTATCCAGTATAACTATCCTTCCCCGGGGAATTTCGGATCACTCCGCCCTATCCTTGTGCCTGGGTGGGATCTTGGACACAACCCGGGCGGTATGGAGACTAAACGCGTGGTTCCTGCAAGACAAAGAAGTCAGGACGGCAATAGAGGTGGAATTACGTCACTATTTTCTCACTAATCACGGATCGGTCCCCTCTTCGGGCTCTCTCTGGGAGGCAAGTAAAGCCACTATCCGCGGCATGGCTAGGGGACGGGTACACGCGAAACGCGTGGCACAAAACGAGCGCCTAACCCTCCTCGAGGCACAGGCCATAACGTTGGAAACGGCCCAAACCGGGACCCCTGATGCCCACCGAGACAGGCAGCTCGCGGTCACTCGAGAAGAGATCAAACAGATCTCCTTGGAATCGGCCAAGATGCGGTGGCGCTCGTCTGCGGCCCGAATATACGGTTGGGGAGACAAAAACAGAAGTCTGCTACACAGATTAATTTCCTACCCTCTCGCCAACAGGATAGTCCCTGAAGTCCAAGACCCCTTGGGCAACACCCAGCGTACCTCACCGGCCATTGCGCAGGCATTTGCCGACTACTATGCCCAGTTGTACTCCGCTTGCGCACCGGAGGCTGCCCTCCCGGACGTGCTCTGCCAGGCAAGGGTCCAGCTTCCTCGCCTCTCGAAGGCCAACCTAGATCTCCCCATTACCCCGGAGGAGATACACGGCGCGATCTCCCTGCTTAGGGCCGGGAAAACACCGGGACCCGACGGTTTTCCCCAGGAATACTATGCGGCATACCGAGACTTGTTGGTTCCCCATCTTGTGCACCTCTACCAACACGTTGCTGAGGTCGGCTCCTTCCCTTCCGAGACCGACGTGGCGACTATTGTCGTTATTCCCAAGACCCAACCGCCCTCACCTAGATGTGCGGACTATCGTCCAATTTCTCTTATCAACAGAGATTAAAATATACGCCACGATCCTAGCCCAGCGACTTCATCCCCTCCTCCACAAGATGGTCCATGCGGATCAGTGCGGCTTCATGCCAGCGTGGAGCACCAGACACTGCCTAAGACGCCTCAATCTGGCCCTGGCCGGTTGTCGGAGCCTCACACCCTATCTTGCGCTCCTCCTTGTCGAATTTGAAAAGGCCTTTGACACAGTGGACTGGCGCTACCTGGAGGACGTCCTGCAGCTGATGGGTCTTGGGCACCAGTTCCGACGCCTTGTCCGGGCCCTCTACTCCAACCCCAGAGCCAAGGTGCTGACCAACGGAACCCTCCCCAAGGCGTTCCCAATCCAGAGGGGCACGAGGCAGGACTGTCCCCTTTCGCCCCTTTTATTTGCGCTGGCAATGGAGCCCTTAGCCTGCCTCATCCGATCCGACCACCCGATCCAGGGCTGGTCTTGGGGAACCCACCACACCGACAAAATCTCCTTGTACGCGGACGATGTCCTGCTGTACTTGTCGGACCCGGTCAGCTCCGGCCCTGGATGTTTTACAGACCTTTGAAAGCGTCTCAGGCCTACGACTCAACCCGGCGAAATCAACACTGGTGCCCCTCCACCTCTCTAGGGAATGCTTCGACTGGCAGTCCACCATCCCCATCAGGAGACAGTCCTTCAAATATTTAGGGGTATGGGTCGCTCTACTTCCTGAGCTGGAATGGGCAATGAACATAGCCCCGCTGGTCCGTACAGCCAAAGCAGACCTCAAGCGCTGGCAATCCCTGCCGCTTAATCCTCTCGGGAGGATAGCGCTATTCAAAATGATGATCCTCCTGTGTTTCTTGTACATCATTCAGAACACTACTTTTTACTTCCCGCGCTGCTGGTTTAAGGAGTTGGATGGGGTGATCATGAGATTTCTATGGGGAGGGGGGAGACCCCGGGTTGCGCTGGCCCGTTACAGGATCCCACCCTTCGATGGAGGTATGGGCATGACCGATCTCCACCTATACTATCTGGCCACCCGGATTCTTGTAATCCACGACTGGTTCACCGGGGGATGGTCTGACCCGGCCTACATGACAGAACTCAGAAACATGGAACTCCCCCAAATCCAAGCATATCTATACGGGTGTCCCATACCCAAAACGATCCCGCCGATAACAAGGGCAGTCCTGGTGGCGTGGCGCACAGCGCCGAGGCACACGCGATGGGATAACCGACTGACCCAACACACACCTCTCTGGCAGGGCACATGGTTGGGGGAAGTGGCAGCACTCTCAGGGTTCAAGCAATGGGACCACATAGGGATCTCCCTGCTGGGCGACGTCTGGGTTGGCGACCACATTAGAACATTCCATTCATGGGTCATTGAGGAATCAGACCACTGACTCATTGTCAGTGAAATTGCTCTCACACCCTCGCAGCTCCACCATTAAGTGAGGCCTGCCCCTGCACTCTCGAGTGTTGGTGATCGAGGCCCTCCTCCACCCGCAGGTTTCCCTGCGCCTCATCCCTGGTGGTCCAGTGGACCTCTGTTTCCTTCCTCTCTCTCTGCTCTTTCACTCGTTTTTCTACCCTCTTTTAGCTTTCACCTTTCTGCACTTTTCTGCATCTCTGCTCTTTTGTGCCTTATCTCTGCTCATTTTCCCTTCCTCTCGCTCTGCTCTTTCACTCGTTTTTCTACCCTCTTTTAGCTTTCACCTTTCTGCACTTTTCTGCATCTCTGCTCTTTTGTGCCTTATTTCTGCTTATTTTCTTTATCCCTTATTTCCTCCCTTTACCTTTCCCCGCCGCTGCTGCCCCCGCGGCCCCTCCCCCCCCAGCGCGACCAGCCCAATCCAGCTCCCCTCCCGCCTCCCAGCTGTCCAGCCCGCCCCGACCCCTACTTAATGGCGGCCGCGGGCAGCTGGTGCACCGAAGTCGCGTCAAAGGCAAGCCCGTCTGCGCCTGTCCGCGACCAGCGCCAGGAACACTGGACCTGCGCCCCGCCAACGCTACGACCCAGCAGCACTCCACGCACTCAACCCAGGCCGCAACAACAACTGCAAGCTAGCATCACCAGCCGACACCCATGGACCCTTCAGCTGTCACCGCTGCCGGCACACCTGCAGCACCGCCAAGAACACGGATCCAGCACAACCCGCCCACAAGAACACAACCGAACCGAAGACCCTGCAATGCATCCTCCTCAACGTCCGATCCCTCCACAAACACGCCACCGAAATCTGGGACCTCCTCGACAGCACCACCCCGGACGTAGCGTTCTTCACCGAAACCTGGACCAACACCACCTCGGGACCGGACATCGCCATCGCCATCCCCCAAGGATACAAGATCTCCAGGAAGGACCGCCGCACCCGCCCAGGAGGAGGAATCGCCATCGTCCACAAATCCAGCCTCCGCCTGAGCACACTCCCGACGAGCCCACAGAACTGATGGAACACCTTCACTTCAAGATACTGGCCAGCCCCACCGCCACCCTCCGAGGAACCCTCATCTACCGACCCCCTGGACCCCGCGGACCCTTCGCCAACTCCATCACGGACATTATCTCCCCGCAGGCCATCGCATCCACCAACTACACCCTGCTGGGAGACCTCAACTTCCACCTCGACAACCAACTGGACCCCAACACCACATCCCTCCTGGACAACCGCCACAACATTTGACTCCGCAAGATCGTGACCGAGCCCACGCACTCAGCAGGTCACACCCTCGACCCCTCTTCACTACAGGAAACTCCATCACCTTCAGCCACACCACCGAACTCCCATGGACCGACCATCGTTGCGTCCACTTCACCTTCAGAACACCCACCATCCACAGACACCAGCACCTGCTCCCACGAAGAAACTGGACCAAAATCACCAACGACCAGCTCACCTCCTCACTCAACTCCACCCCAACCATCGCGGAAAACGACGACCCTAACACCGCAGCCCGAACCCTGCATAGATGGATCTCGGACAGCACCAACACCATAGCCCCCCTCAAGAAAAACAACAATACCCGTGCCAAGAAAACCAGATGGTTTACCACCGAACTTCGAGAGTCCAGACGCACATGCCGCCGCCTCGAAAAGGCCTGGAGAAACACCAAATCCACAGAAGCCCACAACAACTTCAGAGCCGCCACCAACGCCCACCATCAACTCATCAGAGAAACGAGGAAAAAGCGATTGAAGACAGAATCTCCACCCACGCGCACAACAGCAAGGAACTCTTCAGCATCATCAAGGAGTTCACCCAACCCACCAGCGAGTCTACTGACATCCCTCCCTCACAAGACCTCTGCGACAAACTCAGCACCTTTTTCCACCACAAAATCAAGAGCATCTACGACAACTTCGACGAAGACAACCAACACACTGAACCCTCACCAACCACCCCCGACACCCGGAAACCAGCGATTGACAACTGGACAGCCCTCACCACCGAAGACACACTGAAGACAATGAAGTCAATCCACTCAGGGGCCCCCACGGACCCCTGCCCCCACCACATCTTCAACAGAGCCGCCGACACCATCGCACCCATGCTCCGCCACACCATCAACCGCTCCCTGGCGACCGCCTCATTCCCCGACGACTGGAAGCACGCTGAGGTCAACCCCCTCCTAAAGAAACCCTCAGCGGACCCCACCGACCTCAAAAACTACGGACACATCTCCCTGCTCCCGTTCCCAGCGAAAGTCATTGAGAAAGCCATCAACAGCCAACGCGCCACATTCATTGAAGAACACAACATCCTCGACTCCTCCCAATCCGGCTTCAGAAAAAACCACAGTACGGAAACCGCCCTCCTCGCCGCAAAAGACGACATCTGCACCCTATTGGACAAAGGAGAAACAGTAGCCCTCATCCTCCTCGACCTATCAGCGGCGTTCGACACAGTCTCCCACCGCACCCTAATACGCAGACTCTACGATGCAGGAATACAGGACAAGGCCCTCGACTGGATCCGCTCCTTCCTCTCCGGCAGGACGCAGCGGGTCAGACTCCCCCCTTTCCTCTCGGACCCCACACCTACCACCTGCGGAGTCCCCCAGGGCTCCTCCCTCAGCCCGACGCTCTTCAACGTCTACATGGCTCCACTCGCCCCCATCGTCAGAACCTACGGACTCAACATCGTGTCATACGCAGACGACACCCAACTCATCCTCTCCCTATCCAACGAGCCCAACACCGCCAGACGCAACTTTCGAGAAGGCATGGAAGCCGTCGCCAAATGGATGAAAAATAGCTGCCTACAACTAAACACCAACAAAACAGAAGTACTCATCATGGGCCCAAACCCAGACGCCTGGAGCGACACCTGGTGGCCCCCCCACCCTCGGAAACCCGCCAACCCCCACGGACCACGCACGCCACCTGGGAATCATCCTGGACTCCGAGCTCAAAATGGACCGCCAGACCAACTCCGTCTCATCTTCCTGCTTCCACACCCTCCGCCTCCTTCGTAAGACCTTCAAATGGATCCCCCTCGAACACCGAAAGACCATCACTCACGCCTTGGTCACCAGCAGACTCTACTACGGCAACGCAGTCTACGCCGGAATAAACAAAAACCTCACCCGCAAGCTACAGAACATCCAGAACGCCGCCGCAAGACTGGTCCTCTCCCTGCACCTGCGCACACTCCACTGGCTCCCCGTCGAGGCGAGAATCACCTTCAAGATGCTCATCCACGCACACAAGGCCCTCCACGGCACCGGACCAGCATACCTGAACAGCCGACTCTAATTCCACGCACCCCAAAGGACCCTACGATCAGCCCAGCTCTCCTACGCCGTGGTTCCCCGCACCAGAAAGACCAGATCGGGAGGCCGCTCCTTCTTCCTCGCGGCCAAAGCATGGAACGTCCTTCCGCTCCACCTCAGACAGACAACATCGCTCCCCATCTTCGCAAGAAACCTCAAAACCTGGCTCTTCGACAGACCCCTCCTTGATGGAATGGAACCTGCACCCCCCCCCCCACCCCTAGCGCCTTGAGACCCTTACGGGTGAGTAGTCGCGCTTTAACAAACCCCTGATTGATTGATTGACAGACAGATACTGTATCCATCAGAAAAAGCGTTACCGAAGGTAAGTAACTTGTTCTTCTGATGGATACATCTGTCTGTAGATTCCTCACCTTTTGAATAGAATCCCCAAGCAGTACCGCTCCCGGAGGAGGGTGCCTGCCTCCCTATACCAAAAAATACTGCCGCACAGAACGAGCAAAACTACCATCCCCCCTCACTTCCGAATCCAAACAATAGTGCTTTGCAAAAGTATGGAGGAAGGCCCAAGTTGCCGCTTTGCAGATGTCAACCACAGGGACACCTCTAGCCAAAGCCGAAGAAGGAGACATAGCTCTGGTAGAATGAGCACGAATACCTTCAGGAAGCTCCTTCTTGGCCAAGGCGTAGCAGATCTTGATGCAGAGGATAATCCACCTGGACAGCGCTCTTTTGTGGAGAGCCTTGCCCTTCATCTTGCCCACATAAGCAATGAAGAGTTGATCGTCCAATCCGAAGTCCTTTGTTCTGACTAAGTAGAAGCTGACTGCCCTCTTGGGGTCCAGGTGATGAAGTCTCTCCTCCTCCTTAGAAGGGTGAGGATACAAAGTAGGTAAGGTGATGGACTGTCCCAAGTGGAAAGGAGTGACCATATTAGGCAGGAAAGGAGCTCTGGTCCTAAGAACCATCTTATCTGCATGGAAAGACGTAAAAGGAGGCTTTAAACTAAGAGCCTGCAATTCACTCGCCCTCCTAGCGGAAGTGATTGCCACCAAAAGGAAAATGCTACTTACCCAGTATGCATCTGTTCTTGGCATATAGAGCTGTAGAATCATATGCTTTAGCATAGATCGCCATCTAGTGTTGGGTCCGGATGTTTGCACTTTGTTTTTCTTCGAAGAAGTCTTTCCAGTCACAAGGTAGGTGACTCCTCCTTTCGGTGATAGTGCGCATGGGCATCGACTACATCCTTAGATTGTTTTGCCGTAAAGGGTGATGGAGTTAGTAAGAGTAGTAAAGAGATGACCATGTGTAATGTATCTAAGTTAGATAATACTGCAACAGATAAAGGTACCCGGGGAGGCGGGTGGGCGCATATGATTCTACAGCTCTATATGCCAAGAACAGATGCATACTGGGTAAGTAGCATTTTCCGTTCGAGGCATATGAGCTGTAGATCATATGCTTTAGCATAGACTGCACAGCAGTTATTTCCCAAGCGGTGGCTAACCTGTAGCTATTGCAGTGGTTTGAAATAGTGTTCGTGAAACTGCCTGGCCCACACTAGCTTGCTGTCTTGCTAACACATCTACACAATAGTGCTTTGTGAATGTGTGTGGTGTAGACCATGTTGCAGCCTTGCAGATGTCATCTAGGGGTATATTCCTTAAGAATGCCATAGAAGCCCCCAGTTTACGCGTTGAGTGTGCTCTAGGGGGAATTGTTTATGTGCGTTTAGCTTTAATGTAGCATATTTGAATGCACTAAACTATCCACTGTGCAATACCTGCTTTTGATATGGGATTGCCTTTATGCGGTGGTGCAAAAGCAACAAAAAGTTGTTTGGTTTTTCTAAAAGGTTTTGTTCTTTCTATGTAGTATAGTAATGCTCTTTTGACATCTAATGTGTGAAGAGCACGCTCTGCCACTGAATCTGGTTGAGGAAAGAACACAGGCAACTCAACAGACTGGTTGATATGAAAGGCAGAAACGACTTTCGGTAAAAATTTGGGATTAGTCCTAGGAACCACTTTGTTCTGGTGTATTTGTAAAAATGGTTCTTGTATAGTTAGTGCCTGAAGCTCATCCACTCTTCTAAGAGATGTGATGGCTATAAGGAAGGCTACCTTCCATGTGAGAAACTGTAGTTCACATTTGTGCAAAGGTTCAAAGGGTGGACCCATGAGTCTTGTAAGAACTATATCGAGATTCCACACTGGAGAAGGTGGAAGTCTAGGAGGAATGATTCTTTTGAGTCCTTCCATAAAAGCTTTAATAGAAGGAACTCTAAACAGAGACAAGTGCCGTTTGTTTTACAGGTAAGCAGCTATTGCAGCAAGATGTAAGCGTATGGATGTATACGCTAAATTAGAACGCTGTAGGTGTAATAGATAGAAAATAATGTTTTGGATTGAAGCATCTAGTGGATTGATTGGATTGTTGTTACAGTAAACAACAAACCGCTTCCACTTTGCTGCGTAGCATGCTCTTGTGGTAGGACGTCTAGCCTCTTTGATGACATTCATACAGTCTGGTGGAAGATTAAGGTAGCCAAACTCTAGGACTTCAGGTGCCAGATCGCAAGGTTGAGATGACTGGGATCTGGATGTCTTATCTCTCCATGGTTCTGAGTGAGAAGCCTGGGGGGAAAGGTGTAGTTTTTGGTGAGTAACTACGGAGAGTTCCAACAGTGTTGTGAACCAGGGCTGTCGGGCCCATGTGGGAGCAACTAGGATTTGTGTCAGGGAATGCTGTTTGAGTTTGCGAACCACTAACGGAATTAGTGGGAGAGGTGGAAAAGCGTAAGCAAATTTCCCTGACCAATTGATCCATAGTGTATTGCCTTTGGACAATGGGTGTGGATACCTGGACGCGAAGCTTGGGCATTTTGCGTTGTGTGTGGCGAACAGATCTATTTCTGGGTAGACCCACATCTGGAAGAATGGGAGGAGGACTTGAGGGTGTAGTTCCCATTCGTGGATCTGCGGTCGCTGACGACTGAGCAGATCTGCAATCTGGTTGTTTACTCCTGGGAGGTGTTCTGCCAGGAGATATCTTTGAGGTATGGCCCATCTCCAGATGCTTTGAGCTAGTTGTGAAAGCTGTAGAGAGTGTGTCCCCCCTGTTTTTGTATGTAGTACATTGCTGTCATGTTGTCTGTACGAACTAGGACAGCTTTGCCTACTAGATGCAGTTGAAAGGCTTTCAATGCTAGAAAAATTGCTAGCAGTTCTAGATGGTTTATGTGGAGTTGTTTTTATTGTACAGTCCACATGCCCTGAATGGTATGTTTTTGAAGATAAGCTCCCCAACCAGTGAGCGATGTGTCTGCTGTTAGCACTATCTGTAGAACCGGATCAACGAACGGCCGTCCTTTGGAAAGGTTTTGTATATTCCACCACTGCAGAGAGCGATGGGTGAGGCCGTCTACCAACACTAGAACTGTTAACTGACCTTGAGCCTGGTTCCACTGATGTGCTAAGCATTCCTGTATAGGACGCATTTGGAGTCTTGCATAAGGAACAATTAAAATGCAAGAAGCCATCATTCCGATCAACAGCATGAACACTCGGGCTGGTAATGAGCGTTGAGGATGAAATTGTGATATTAGATTTTGAATGTTGCGGATCCTGATTGTATTGGGGAATGCTAGTGCTTTGTGAGTATCTATTGTGGCTCCTAGATACACCTGTGTGTTGGATGGCTGGAGGTGAGACTTGGCGAGGTTTACAGTGAATCCCAGGTCGTAAAGCAGTTGAACTGTTTTCGGAGTGTGGTGTAGGCAGCTGTGTTGCGATCTGGCTTTTATTAGCCAGTCGTCTAGATAAGGAAAGACGTGGATGTGCCGTCTTCTTAGATGAGCTGCGACTACTGCCAGACACTTGGTGAAGACTCTGGGTGCTGTAGTTACCCCGAATGGGAGGACTTTGAATTGATAATGTTGTCCGTCCACCACGAACCTGAGATATTTTCTGTGAGCCGGGTGAATGGGGATATAGAAATAGGCGTCCTTTAAATCCAGAGTGGATAGAAAGTCGCCTTGCTGAAGCAGTGGGAGCACCTGTTGAAGTGTGATCATGTGGAAGTGGTCTGACTGAATGTAGAGATTTAGCTGTCTGAGGTCTAATATAGGCCTGAGAGAGCCGTCCTTCTTGGGAATTAGGAAATACAGGGAGTATACTCCGGTCCCCTGATGATGAAATGGGACTGGTTCTATAGCATGCTTTTCCAAGAGAGAGAGAACCTCTTTTTTTAAGAGGTTGAGATGTTCTGGTGACATTGCATGTGTTCTTGGAGGAATAGTTGGGGGAGTGCTTGTAAGCTCCAGGCAGTAACCATACTGGATAATTTGTAGTACCCACTTGTCTGAGGTGATTGAATTCCAGACAGGAAGGAATTGTGAGAGACGTCCCCCAACAGGGGTGGAATGATCGGGGGTAGCGGAAGGAAGTCACTGTTTATTTGCGGGGGAAGTGTGTGTGGAGTTACCTCTGCTTCTTCGCTTATTATTGTTTCCTCTATAACCTCCTCGAAAATAGCCTCTGGAAGAGGAGGATTGGTTGTTACCCTTGTAAGAGGAGGAGGGGTTTTCGGTGGACACTGTTTTTGAACCACCCCTGTAAGAGGAGCGCGAAAGGAACCCCTACTAGTAGGCAATTGTAAAGCGCCCATAGACTTTGCGACCTCAGTGTCTTTCTTCATCTTTTCCAGCGAGGTATCGATAGCTGGTCTGAAAAGATGCTCTTTATCAAAAGGCTGGTTAAGTATGGAGGATTGTACCTCCTGCTTGAATCCAGAAATCCTAAGCCAAGTGTGTTTGCGCAATAGCACACTAGTATTGATTGCACGAGCTGCTGTGTCTGCTGCGTCTAGTGCACATTTAATGGAAGTATTAGTGATGAGTTTACCTTCCTGAATAAGGTCATTAGCTTTTGCTTTGTACTCCTCAGGTAAGGGTTGCATGAGTTTCTCTAACTCATCGTAATGAGCCCTATCATAGCGTGCTAGGAGAGCCTGAGCGTTAGCAATATGCCAATGATTTGCAGCCTGTCGAGCCACTCTTTTACCCGAGGCATCAATAAGCTTGGACTCCTTGTCAGGAGGGGGAGGGGGGCTCACCTGTGGTTTGAGAGTTCGCTCTCTTGCGAGAGTTAGAGACTACAAGAGAGTCTAAGGGCAACTGACCTTTGATGTAAGCAGGATCGGTAGGAGCGGGTTTATATTTTTTGTCTACTCTAGGGGTGAGTATCCTTGGACTAACAGGGTCTTTAAATACGTCTGTGTGTTTTAACATGCCTTTCAGCATTGGTAAAGTATGAGTAGATCTTTGTGAATGAGAGAGTGTCTCACAAAGGAAATCCTCTTCTAAAGGTTCTTTATGAAGGTCCACCCCGTGGTATTGAGCAGCCCTATTAATGAGCTGAACATTTCCAATGTTGTCATCAGGTGGGAAGGGTCTGGAGGGATACAGGTCAGGGTCGTTGTCTGTATCTGGTTCCCTATGATAATTTTCCCAAGGGTCAGTGTCTTGTGGGGTATCCTGATACTGAGGCATAGCCTGCTCTTCATCCCCATCCCCATACTCTTCATCCTGTGGGTCAGGTGAAAGAGGAGGTGGTGGTGAATTTGATGGTGTGATAATCAAATTAGGATTAGGAGGAGAGGGAGGTGGAATGTAAGGGGGAGAGGTGCTAGTACCGATGTCCTTTTTCTTAAGAGGTATATGATAGTCCTCTGGGAGATCAATCTTCCGTTTTTTTGGAAGAGTGGCATGGATGTGTCCTGTTTCAGGGTTAATGACAAGTTTTTTCTGTTTAGGATCCAAAGGTGGTTTATCGGATTGAGGCTCTTTGGATGGAGTGTCTTTTCCTTTATGTGCCGATTTCGGCGTCGAAGGTTTCGGCTCCGAGCCTTTTGGTGCAGAAGATTTAGGTTCCGAGCCTTTCGGTGTGAAAGGTTTTGGGTCCGAGCCTTTAGGCGTGGAGGATTTCGGCTCCGAACCTGTAGGAGTGGATGATTTCGGCTGTGAACCTTTAGGTGTGGAGGATTTTGGCTCCGAGGTCTTCGGTGTCGAAGGGGCAATCTTCGGTGCCGGTGGTGTGGTAACCGGCAGATGCTTCGACTTATGTTTCGGTGCCGAAGTTGTTGGTTCGGCACCAGAATGGGGCCGGCTAGAGACAGAGGGCTTCTTTTTATGTTTCGGAGCCGGGCTAGAGGGCGGGGCATCTGAAACTTTTTGTCGGTGCCGACCTGAGTCCAAGGGCGAAGGGGGTACCGGAGCCTTTGACTTATGTTGACTGGGCACAGGGGGATCTGTACTCACGGTACGCTGACCCGGAGTGATGTGCTGTTCTTCTTCCATGTCGGAGTCGGCTTCGGAGACCAGTTCTTCGTCCTCAGCTCCTTCAGCTGGATGGTGGATATCAGAGTCTTCGCCGAAGATATCCGGAACGGAGCTGCTGTGATGTTGCATCTTGTGGCATTGACCCCGACGATCAAGAAGTGTCTTTTTCGATCGTAACGATGGACACGCGTCACAGTCTTTCATCGTGTTCCGGGGATAAGCAGAGGTTGTATACCTCGTGCAAGTCGGTGCGTGGAAACTTATCACGACACCCGGGACATAGCTTAAATGGAGTCCATTCCATCGACTGCTAGCGCGGTCGGCACGGGTAGGCCCGACGGCCTGCCTCGAGTTTCCCGATCGAAGGTTTTCTTAGTTGAGGCGATGCGCGTCGAGGGTAGTGGATTGCGCGTCGAAGGGGTCCGAAAACGATACCGAACCGGAGCGCAGCAATAGACATCCGAACCCGATGGCGGAAAAAAAAAATCTAAGGATGGAGTCGATGCCCATGCGCACTATCACCGAAAGGAGTAGTCACCTACCTCGTGACTGGAAAAACAAAATGCAAACATCCGGACCCAACACTAGATGGCAATCTATGCTAGAGCATATGATCTACAGCTCATATGCCTCGAACATATAGTTTTTAATGCTAGAAACCTTAAGGGACAACTATGCAAAGGCTCAAAGGGTGAACCGATCAAAAATGTAGGAACCAAATTCAAATCCCACTGAGGCATGATAAAAGGAGTGGGAGGAAACCATTTATCAGAACCTAAATTAATCTCATAACTATGGGAGATTTAAACAACAAGGGTTGATCTGGTACACAAAGAAAAGCTGACAAAGCAGATAAGTAGCCCTTGACAGAAGCTACTGAACAACCCTGGTGTGCTAGGGAAAGAGAGAAACTCAGAACATCAGATAAATGGGCCAGTTAGGGATCAATCTATTTCTCTCCACACCACTTAACAAATGTGGCCTACCTCCCAGAATAGGCAGATTTGGTGGAGTGTCTTCTGGCTGATAATATAATGTCAATCACATCCAGTGGTTGAGAGAAAAAAACTCAGGGTGCCCCGTTAAATCTCCAGGCATGAAGGTGCAGGTTCCCCATGTCGGATCCAGGAGACGGCAGAATGACGGGTAGTGTGCATTCTCGTGAGTGGCAAATAGGTCCAACTGAGGAAACCCCCACACCCTGAAACTGTGAAGGACCATCTCCGGATGGAGATACCACTCGTGGTCGGCTGAATACTGCATGCACATTCAGTTCTCCGGCCAGACAATTTGCGCTTACGCAAATCTGATGGTCCTGAGCCCCGGACCAGAGTCGCAGAGCCTCCGGGCGGAGAAGATACGACCCTACTCCTCCCTGTTTGTTGATGTACCACATCGCAGTAGCGTTGTCTGTTAAGACCTGAAAAGACTGACCGCAAAGGGAAGGAAGGAAGGAAGACCTTGAGAGCCAAACGTATTGCTCACAATTCCAAAACATTGATGTGAAGGAAAATGCTACTTACCAGTATGCATCTGTTCTTGGCATGTAGAGCTGTAGATCCGTATACTTGTGCATAGATCGCCATCTGGTGTTGGGCTTGGATGTTTGCACTTTATTGTAGAAGTGTTTGTAGTCACAAGATAGGTGACTACTCCTTTGGTTAGTAGTACGTATGGGCATCGACTCAATCTCCAGATTGTTTTCGCCATAAAGGGTGATGATGGAGTTAGTTAGAAAAAGAAAAAGATGTCCATGTGTAATGTATCTAAGTAAGATAGTACTGCAACACATAGGTGTCCTGGGAGGCGGGTGGGCGTATACGGATCTACAGCTCTACATGCCAAGAACAGATGCATACTGTTATGTAGCATTTTCCGTTCGAGGCATATGAGCTGTAGATCGTATACTTGTGCATAGACTATACAGCAGTTACCCCGTTAGCGGTGGCTACCTGTATGTGTTGCAGTAGTTTGAAAAAGTGTTCTTAGTACAGCCTGGCCCACACTAGCTTGTTGTTTTGCCTGCACATCTACACAGTAGTGTTTTGTGAAAGTGTGCGGTGTAGACCATGTTGCGGCTTTGCAAATGTCATCCATGGGGATGTTTCCTAAGAATGCCATGGATGCCCCTAGCTTGCGTGTGGAATGCGCTCTAGGGGGAATGGATAATGTACGCTTTTCTTTTTGGTAGCATATTTGGATGCATTTAACGATCCACCTGGCAATTCCAGCTTTTGATATAGGATTGCCCTTATGTGGTGGTGAGAAAGCTATAAAAAGTTGTTTAGTTTTCCTGAAAGTTTTTGTCCTTTCAATGTAGTAAAGAATAGCTCTTTTGACGTCAAGCGTATGAAGAGCCCGTTCTGCTACTGAGTCTGGTTGAGGAAAAAAGACTGGGAACTCAACAGACTGGTTAAGGTGAAAAGCCGAAACTACTTTAGGTAAGAATTTAGGGTTTGTCCTAAGAACCACTTTGTTGTAATGTATTTACAAAAATGGTTCTTGTATGGTTAATGCCTGGAGTTCACTCACTCTTCTGAGAGATGTGATCGCCACAAGGAAAGCTACTTTCCATGTGAGGAACTGTAACTCACATTTATGTAAAGGTTCAAATGGGGGACCCATGAGCCTAGTAAGGACAATGTTTAGATTCCACACTGGAGAGGGTGGAACTCTGGGAGGAATTATCCTTTTAAGGCCTTCCATGAATGCTTTGATGGCAGGTACCCTAAACAATGACAAGTGTTGTCTGTTTTGTAGGTAAGCTGCTATAGCAGCAAGATGTAATCGTATGGATGTGTATGCCAGATTACATCTTTGTAGATGCAGAAGATAACAAATAATGTTTTGAATTGAAGCATCTAGTGGATTGATTGTGTTGTTATTGCAGTAAACTACGAATCTTTTACATTTAACTGCGTAGCATGCTCTAGTGGTAGGACGTCTAGCCTCTTTAATGACGTTCATGCAGTCTGGCGGGAGATTGAGGTAACCAAACTCTAAGACTTCAGGAGCCAGATCGCTAGGTTCAGTTGAGCTGGATCTGGATGTCTTATCTCTCCATGGTTCTGTGTGAGAAGCTTTGGGGAAAGGTGTAACTTTTGGTGTGGAACTACTGAGAGTTCCAGCAGTGTTGTGAACCATGGTTGTCGGGCCCACGTTGGAGCAACTAGGATCATTGTGAGAGACTGTTGTTTTAGCTTGCGCACCAGTAACGGAATGAGCGGGAGAGGCGGAAAAGCGTACGCAAATCTGCCTGACCAGTTCATCCATATTGCATTACCTTTGGACAATGGGTGTGGATACCTGGAGGCGAAGCTTGGGCATTTTGTGTTAAAATGTGTGGCAAACAGATCTATGTCTGGGTGGCCCCACATTTGAAAAAACGGATGAAGAACTTGCGGATGAAGTTCCCATTCGTGAATCTGCTGTTGTTGACGACTGAGCAGATCCGCAATCTGATTGTGTATCCCAGGTAGATGCTCTGATAGGAGGTATATTTTTTGAGGAATGGCCCATCTCCATATGCTTTGTGCTAGGCATGAAAGCTGCAGAGTGTGTGTCCCCCCCTGTTTTTGTATATAGTACATTGCTGTCATGTTGTCCGTCCGGACGAGGACAGCTTTGCCTACGAGGTGTATCTGAAATGATTTTAGAGCGAGAAATATGGCGAGTAACTCCAGATGATTGATGTGGAGGAGTTTCTGTTGAGGGGTCCACATACCCTGAATGGTATGGTTTAAGAGATGAGCTCCTCAGCCGGTGAGCGATGCGTCCGCTGTTAGCACTATTTGTGGAACCGGGTCCCAGAACGGCCACCCTTTGGAAAGATTTTGTGTGTTCCACCATTGCAGAGAGCGATATGTGCGGCTGTCCACCAACACCAGATCCGTAAGTTGACCTTGAGCTTGGTTCCACTGTTGTGCTAGACATTCTTGTAATGGACGCATTTGGAGTCTTGCGTAAGGGACAATTAAGATGCAAGAGGCCATCATCCCTATTAGCTGCATGAACACGCGAGCTGGTAGTGAGTGTTGTGGTTGAAATTTTGTTACGAGAGCTTGCATACTGGCTATCCTGGCCGGATTGGGGTATGCAAGTGCTTTGGAAGTATCTATTGTTGCACCTAGATACTGTTGGGTGTGGGACGGTTGGAGATGTGACTTGGCGAGGTTTATTGTGAAACCGAAGTTGTGCAGCAGCTGGATTGTGTTGTGTTTGTTGTACACAATTGTTGCGTGACTTGGCTTTTATGAGCCAGTCATCCAGGTAAGGAAACACATGAATGTGTTGTCTTCTTAAGTGGGCTGCTACCACTGCGAGACATTTTGTGAAGACTCTGGGTGCTGTTGTGACCCAGAATGGAAGGACTTTGAACTGGTAATGTTGACCGTCCACTACGAACCGTAGGTATTTCCTGTGAGCAGGGTGAATAGGAATGTGGTAGTAGGCGTCCTTGAGATCTAGAGTGGCAAGGAAGTCGCCTTGTTGGAGCAGTGGGAGGACCTGATGGAGAGTGACCATGTGGAAGTGGTCGGATTGTATGTACAGGTTTAACGGTCTGAGGTCCAATATTGGCCCGAGAGTGCCGTCCTTTTTTGGAATGAGGAAATAAAGGGAGTAAACCCCTGTACCTTGATGATGTAGGGGAACCGGTTCTATTGCATGCTTTTGCAAGAGAGAGAGAACCTCCTGCTTTAGAAGCGTGAGATGTTCTGTGGACATTGGACGTTGTCTCGGAGGTATGTGGGGGTGGAGGGGGTAGAAGTGAGTTCCAGGCAGTAACCATACTGTATAATTTGTCTGACCCACCTGTCTGTGGTGATGGAGTTCCAGACAGGTAGGAACTGTGATAGTCTTCCCCCGACTGGAGTGGAATGGTCTGGGGGGAGTGGAGGGAAGTCACTGTTTTGTGGTGGGGGAGTTGCGGGTGTTAAAACCACATCCTCTCCCTCTGTTGTTATTGCCTCTGTAAGTCCCTCTAAAGTATCCTTTATTAGGGGAAGTTTGAGTGGGGCTTTTATAAGTGGAGGAGGTGTTTTCTGTGCCAATGGTTTTGGAGGCGCCCCTATAAGAGGAGCGACGAAAGGCACCTCTACTAGTTATTGCCTGTAGAGCCCCCATAGACTTGGCTGTTTCTGTGTCCTTTTTCATCTTTTCTAAAGATGTGTCCAAGGTAGGTCCAAACAAGTGTTCCTGATCCAAAGGTTGATTGAGAATGGTAGACAGCACCTCCTGCTTAAAACCAGATATGCGTAAGCACGCATGTCTACGTAGTAACACACTTGTATTAATTGTGCGAGATGCTGTATCCGCTGCATCCAGGGCACATTTAATAGAGGTATTTGTGATTAACTTTCCCTCTTGTATGAGACCACTTGCCTTGGTTTTATATTGGTCTGGAAGGTGTTGCATGAGCTTTTCAAGCTCATCATAATGGGCCCTGTCATACCTTGCTAGTAAAGCTTGTGAATTAGCAATGCACCAAAAATTTGCCGCCTGTGACGCAACCCTTTTACCGGATGCGTCCAATAGTTAAGACTTTTTGTCTGGCGGAGGGGCATCGCCTGTGGTTTGGGAATTTCCCCGTTTACGGGCATTTGCCACTACTAGTGAATCCAGAGGGAGTTGACCCTTAATGTAAGCTGGATCGCTTGGAGCTGGTTTATATTTCTTTTCAATTCTAGGATTGAGCACTCTAGCCCTGACAGGATCTTTAAAGACTTCAGGGGCATGTTTAATCATCCCTTTTAGCATAGGGAGAGTTTTTGTTGATTTGAGGCTGTGAAAGGGTCTCTAATAAAAAATCTTCCTCCAAAGGGTCTGAGTGGAGTTGCACCCCATGATATTGTGCAGCTCTATTTATTAGTTGCGCAAACCCTATGTTGTCATCTGGAGGGGATGGCCTAGAGGGATATACATCTGGCTCAGGTACATCTGGGACATTATAATCATCCCAAGAGTCATGAGGTGGGATACTGTGGGTGTCATCATCAGTATCATCATTATCATGTGGTGGGTCTATGTCCTCATCCCCACCCCCTATATCCTCATCCTCATCTTGTGGTGCAGGTGAAAGAGGAGGCACTGGAGAGTGTGCTGGAGAGAGTATTATATTTGGAAGCTTTGGAGGTGGAGAGAAAGGTCTCATAGGTGAAGTGGCAGATTCTTTTTTCTGCAAGGGTACCTCAGGTGTCTCTGAGGTGTCCAATTTCCTCTTTTTAGGTGGTATAGAAGTGACCTGACCGGTAACGGGGTCGATATGGAGTGTTTTTTGTTTAAGATCCGGTGGATCTGGATGAAATGGTTCTTTTGATCCACTATCTTTTTTCGGCACCGAGGACTTGGGTTTCGAGTGGTGCTTTGGTCTGTCATCTTTAGCTTTAGGATGGGTCTTAGTCTCCTTCTGCTTAGGTGGAGTTTTCGACTCCGAAGTTTTCTTCGGCTTCGGAGGTTTCGAATGTTTTTTCGGATCCGAAGCCTTGGGTTGACTATGTTTCGGTGCCGAAGAGTCTGGTGTCGACGGCACCTTGGGTTTGTGTTTCGGTGCCGAAGATGGTTTCTCTGTACCATGGTGTGGCTGGCTCGATCCCGAGCTGCCTGAAGGCTTTGTGGACTTCGGAGCCGGGCCTGAAGGCGGGGCTTCTGAAGTATTGTCACGGTGTCGACCCAGACCCGAAGGTGAAGGTGTTACCGGAGCCTTGTGTTTTTTCGGGGCAGGGGCGTCGATCTCAGTACTCACGCTCTGTTGACCTGGAGTAATTGTCTTGTCTTCTGAGTCCGAATCATCGGCTTCGGAGGCGTTGGCTTGTTCATCTCCTGTCTCTGGGTCTGGATCGTCGAGGCCTGCATTGAAGATGTTGTCCGGCGCCAAAACGGTTGATCTAGACATTTCGTGACGTCGAGCCCGGCGATCACGTATGGTTTTCTTTCACCTGAAGGAAGCAAAGGCCTGGCAGTGTTGACTCTCGTGTTCTGGAGAGAGGCAAAGGTTGCAGACCTCGTGGAGATCTGTGTGTGAGAATTTAGCACCACACTTGCATTTTTTGAATGGAGTCCTTTCCATATGCTGGTTTTGATGGCGTCGATCGGCCCAATGGCCCTCGTCGACGACCGGACTCGAAGATTTTGTTGGTTCTTGAAACACGCGTCGAGGGAGATCGCGATCGAAACAATACCGTCGAACGGTGAGAGCTTTGCGCGTCGAAGGGGGATCGAATACGACACCGACCTGGAGCGCAGCAAATTACATCCGAACCCGATGGCGGAAAAAAAACAATCTGGAGATGGAGTCGATGCCCATGCGCACTACTAACCAAAGGAGGAGTCACCTATCTCGTGACTACAAACACTTCTACAATAACAAAGTGCAAACATCCGAGCCCAACACCAGATGGCGATCTATGCACAAGTATACGATCTACAGCTCATATGCCTCGAACATAATCTTTCCTCGGGAGACCAAAGACCTTTGACCTCCAGATGGGCTCCCCACCCTAGAGTGGAGCCATCCGTTATCACTGTGGCCACCGGAGAAGGAGGGGGGAAATGGCTTCCCTGGAGACAGGCTGCCTGGAACACTCCACCATAGAAGATCCACTGCAGTGTCTCTGGAGATTCTGACCACCTCCTAAAGATCTCCGTTGTGTTGAAACCAGTGCTTGCGGAGACACCACTGGAGGGCCCTCATATGCCAGTGTGCATGGTTGACCAACAGTATGTAGAAAGCAAACAGACCGAGCAGGCGCAATATCTTCAGGACTGGAATAACAGCTCAATTCGGAAAAAGTGGCATCATAGCCTGGATGTCTTGAATCCTCTGTGGAGACGGGAAGGTACGACTTACAGTAATGTCCAGCTGAGAGCGCACCAGGAGAGATTTGGGTACATTTATTGAAAACCTCAACTTGAACAACAGTTGTGTTGTTACCTGCAAATAATGCAGCACCATCTCTGGTGACTTTGCTTTGAGCAGCCAGTCGTCCATATAGGGAAAGACAGGAATCCCCGACCCTCTGAGATGAGCTGCCACCACCGCCATCACCTTTGTGAAGACCTGAGGTGTGGACGTAAGGCCGAACGGAAGAACTGCAAATTGGTAGTGTTGAGACACCACCGTAAAACGGAGATACTTCTGATGCGACTTCAGGATGGGAATGTGATAATACGCATCCTGTAAATCGTTCAACACCATCCAGTCTTTCTTCTCCAGCACAAGAAGAACCTGAGCCAGGGTCAACATTTTGAATTTCTCCTGTTTGAGGTAAAAATTCAAAACCCTGAGGTCGAGAATCAGCCTGTTAACCTGTAACCTACATTGTGAACATCAGTTAAACATTTGACCTATGTCCCAAATTTTATAGCCGTTCTGCCATTTCTTGCTCCTACGTGCTGGTTGCTCACATCCCCTTTCCTTTGCTGATCACAAGAAACACAAATCTGTGCTCAAGGTCTTTAACCACTCATGCTGTTTTTCCAGCTACAAAGAGCCTTGTGCAAGTCTATAAATAAACCAGACAATTAGTAATTTGCTCATGATTATGTACTCCGCTCTCCTCCTGCAGTATGCAATATGTGCCTTGTAATAACAGACGAATGTGACTGACTGTATGCTCATATGAATGTTCCATGCTTACGTGTAACTTTGTAAACGTGTCTTGCCCTTTGTACCTGCTAATAGATGTATAAATATCTGTGTGACCCTGTGTCAGGCAGAGAACTCTGAGCGAAGCGATGCTGTCGAGTGCTCTCCACTCAAGTGTGTTTACAATAAATGCTGTTGTAATTCCTCGCTCTGTGGTGGAGTCTTAGCTGTTTTTAGAGTTCCTGTATCAGACGATGGTGGTAACCCAACAATGAGAATATTTTCTCTCCAACGACCATTCTTTTTGGGTATCAAGAAGTACAGAGAGTAGCACCTCAGACGCCTTTCCTGCTCCGGAACCACCTCGATTGCATCCTTTTGTAACAATGAAAGAACCTCCTGCTGGAGAAGCAGAAGATGCTCTTCCGGGCAAAAGCCCTGATGGGGAGGGAAATGAGGGGGAAACTCCCGGAAGGGAAGGGCATACCCATTCTCTACGATGTTCAAAATCCAGAGATCTGTAGTAACAGACCTCCAAAGCTGTAGAAAATGGGACACCTGTCCTCCCACGGGACAAGCATGCTCCAGGATGGCGGAGCTAGAGCTGCTTCAATGCAACAACGGCTGGAGAGGCAGAAGAGGAGGAGGAGGAGTCTTGTCGTGCAGCACCCCGCAGACGACCTCTACCCTTTTCTCTGTAGGACCTGTACAAGGGATTAACCTGCTGCTGCTGCGGTTGTTGCCCGGCATGAAAGGACACGTTTCTTGCAAAGCTACGAAGCTTGCAGAACTGCCCAAAGCTCCTGGGACGAGTCTGAAGCCCCACAGACCATGCCATTGCTATTATGTCCTTAAAGCGGTGCAGCGCTGAGTCCGCTTTTGCCCGGAACAGGCAGAACCCATCGAAGGGCAAATCCAGCAATGAAGCCTAGACATCAGGCGAGAATCCTAAACCACGCAACCAGGCGTGCCTCCTTGTTCCCACAGGCTATCCCATTGCTCTGGCTACAGAGTTGGCCGTGTCCAGACCAGATTGGATCACTTGGTGGGCAGCAGCTTGGGCATCTGATAACACCTCAGAGAAATGCCCTTGTATTTCCTCAGGCAACTTTGGGCAACCTCCCTGGCTGAGTCCATGAGGGCATGGATGTAACGACCCAAAAGACATGTGGCTTTTGTGGACTTGAGGGCCATACCCTCCGATGAGAAAACCTTCGCCGATTGCTCCATGCGATTTGACTCCCTATCAGCAGGCGCAGTTGGGAAGCAACCTGCCGACAGCCTTGAAGAGCACGAAGCCTGGACCACCAAGCTTTCCGGCGCAGGATGGGTGGACAGAAATGCAGGATCCCCAGGAGCCACCTTGTAGCTCCTTGCCACAGCCCTGGAAACTGCTGGAGTGGACATCCTGCCAGACATACAGATTGGGCCCTGTCAACACCTCACTGAAGGGAAGCAAAGGTTCTGAAAGAGAGGAAGGGAAATAAAGAACCTCCGTAACAATATTTGATTTTAACTGCGCTGTAGGAATAGGCAACTCCAAGAGGTCCACAGCCTTTCTAATCACAGCGTGATATGTGGTCAAATCCGGCGGACGCAGGCCCTTCGGTGATGTAAGCTCCCACTGAGAGGTGTCCAGGCCACTTGCCTCTTGCAAACCCTAAAATTCTGGGTCAGGATCCACAATCTCTCCTTCCTCAGCCTCTTCATGTTCTTCCGGGTATTCTTCTTCCTCCAACACAGCCTATGAGCCTCTCTCTGAAATCTCATACACATAATTAGCCAGATGCGGCGCCGGTGACTTCGGGATCAGCGTCGAAGGGAGGTCCAAGGGAACAGGAGTCGAAGCTGGCCAACGTCGAGTGGGCGACGGTTGGGAACCAGACTGCGCCGGGGATGATCTAAAGGAGCTCGACCCTACTAAGACTGCAAGGGCGTCGATAACCTCGGCGTCGGAAGAAGCCAAACTCCCTGGAGCCATAAGCATTAAAGGCACGAGCGGTGCCTTGGGAAAGTGAGGTGGAAAACCTCCCAGGGAATAAGCCAAGAGGCCCATGGGGCCAACAGGCGCACCAGTAGGGTTCGCAGCTCTGGCGAACAAGCCAAACATTGCATTTAAAAAAGTGCGATGGATCCGATCCAGCAGCTGGGAAAGCGGGATATGTCGGATCTGGTACCACAGGGTCTGGAGCCGTTCGGGGAGGCATCAAGTTCGGCTCCGGTTACGGCACCGGAGACCCCGGAGCCAGAGGTCGAGTAGTTGACTTCGACAACGGTGGAGGCGTTGCATCTCTCGGAGCCGGTGGAGTCACTGCTCTTGGGGATGGGCAGGAGTCTCCCCTGGTGAAGGAGTCGGAGAGATCTCATCCCTGCTACGACGTCTGGGACTCGGGGACACCGACTTCAGAGTCGCATCCTTTGAAGAATAACACAGAGAACCACAGTGACGCTTCTTCTTGTGCGTCTTAGAAGACCTTGAAGTATGTGGAGTCGGCGACTTTGAGCGGGTCATAGACATCCTGCGACCCTTCTTTCTGCTTTTTGGCCATGGATAACTTGGCCTCCCTCTCCTTCAGCGCCTTCGGATTCATGTGCTTGCATGAAGTGCATGTCCCGACATCATGATCCGTCCAGAGACACCATAAATAGTCTTCATGGGGTTCAGTGATGGACATCTGGCCCCCACATTCTCTGCATGGCTTGAAACCAGACTTCCTCGGAGTAGTCCTCTTCGACGGCTAAAAAGTTGCGACAACCACAACAAAGAAACACCCAATAATGGAGAGCCTGGGAAAAAGGCGCGGAAAAAAGGGAACGGACGTCAGCAAGCCGACAAGGTCTTCTTATGGCTCAGATTTTTTATTTTTTTTAAAACATTTTTATTGGTTTATTGTACAGTCAAAAAGAACATGAAGCGTGTAGAGAAACAAGGGGTTTCGGTTGCATGCCCCAGACCATCGTCGGTCACCCAGTATCAAGGAGAATAGTTAAGGCACATTTATAGCAACAGGAGATGGTACATATCAACTTTCGAGCAGGCTTATTGGCAATCCAAAAAGATCCTGGGCATTTATTCGTAATCGATGAAACAATGCACACCCCATGTGTTACCCACCCCTAAAGTCCGGGCAGAGCCCTGGGTCAGTCCTGTACAAGTATCCTTGATCAGTCAGAGAAATGTGAACCCCCAACTCCTCCCCCTTCCCCCCCACCCTCCCAGGCGTGTCACTTAAGTACTGGCTTCGCAGGATCTAGGAAGCTATAGCCGCAAGAGGGGCAGCTCGTTGGAATGAGGGGAGATTGAAAAGGAACAATTATACATAGGGTAGGCGCCTTTACCCACCTCGAGGCGCCAAACAGGGTGGGCGCCCAGACTACCACGGGCTAATTCACCGCCGCTACCGGGCTGTTCACAGGCGCATCATCGTCCGCTTTGTCAGGGGTTGTCAGCGCCATTACTAGCAGTTCCCAAGCTCTCGCTCTGTCCATCGCATTTCACTCCCCGTACGATTTGCAATCTGTAATGTAATCACCCCCTCAAACTCAGCCCATTTCAGTAGGTCCGCTTTCCACTTAACAGCACTAGGAGCTCGCTGTTCTTTCCAATGTGTGGTGATGGTTCTCTTGGCCAGTAGGAAGCCCAGGTCTATAAATTTACTGGTGATTTTATTTTTGGAGGTATGGGGAAACCAGTGTAGGATGCAGTGGGCCATAGAGGGGTCCAAATCTCTGTCGGTTATGTCTGTCAGTACAGCTGTTACTTCCTCCCAATAACTATCTAGGACCGGGCATTCCCATAGCATATGTTTAAAATCTGCATGATCTGCGTTGCATCTTGGGCAAGTATATGGAAGTGTATTAACTGGAACCTCGCATTTCTTGTGCTCTTCCAGGCTCTCTCCACCAGGTCATCCCATGCCTTGTCGGCGATAGCAGTCCCTATGTCCGTTTCCCACTTAAGCTTTAGAGCAGATAGGGGGTGTAAGGATTCCAGTGTCATGCGTCTGTTAAGGCATGTAACTGCCTTGAATGTGCCTGCCGCCATCACCACGTATTGGCATCCCATAGAGGTGGGCGGTTCCGTTAAGCCCGTTCCCCAATGCTTCCTGATGACTGTCGTGAGGGCAGTATACTGTAAGAAGTCGCCTCCAGGCAGGTCATAGCGGGCCCGCAGGTCATCAAACGGGAGAAGAGTTCCCTCCTCAAAGTTCCCCCATAGTGGTTAGCCCTTGCTGTGCCCAACCCTCCAGTTTTCGCCAGGTACCCCCGTGTGGCAAGGCCCTACACATCTGCAAGGGTATCTCTGGGGCGTTTGATCGAGGCTCTCCGCAGGTACCTGTTCCAGCATTTCCTCGCAGTAGCAAATTCTAGGGTGAGGGGCGGAGGGCCAATAGGGAGTCGTAGTACTATACGTGACAAAACCATCAGGGGCCCAAAGACCACATCCGGCTCCTCCCCTCCTCTAGTGGCCCGCGCAACCCATTGTGTGAGCCATTGGAATTGGGCCGCTAAATAGTAATTTTCGTAGTCCGGAACCGCCAAACCCCCTCCGCTCGGGGGGGGCGCATAAGTGTACTAAGGGCTATTCTGCGCCTACCCGTGCCCCAGAGGAAAGCGGTAATCATTGTACGGAGTTGTTTGAAGTAGGGAGCTGGGATCCAGATCGGGAGGGTCCCAAAAAGATACAGGAGTCGCGGGAGGGTCACCATTTTGAGGAGTGCCACACGTCCGGACAGGGGGAGGGAACCCCAAAATTCGAAGTTGGCCCTGGTTCCGCTGATGGCCTTCCCAATGTTGCCTTCAAGCATATCTACGGGGTCATGATAAATAAGGGTGCCTAGATAGGGCAAGCATCTGTTTTCCCAGTTCACTCCCTCCGTACGCTCTGGACCTAACCTATTCCCTCGCACCGGAAAGAGGTATGATTTTGACCAATTCACTCTTAACCCCGCCACTCTGCTGAGATCGTGAAGCAGCTTCTTGGCTCCCCGTAAGGCTTCTCCAGAGTCAGCAAGGAAGAGGAGGAGATCGTCTGCATAAAGTGCTATATGGTGCATCTGTCCATGAGCGTTAAGTCCCTGGTATGCTCGCCCCAGTCTAGCACGCGCCGCCAGGGGTTCCACCGCCAGAGCGAACAACAGCGGGGAGAGAGGACACCCCTGACGCGTGCCCCGTCCCACCTGGCATGCCTCTGAGATCACTCCTCCCGTCTTTACCCTGGTGGTAGAATCAGCGTACAAAAGAGCTGTCGATTTCACGAATTCGGGACCAAGACCCATTATGCCCATTACATGGAACAGGAACGCCCATTCTAAGCTGTCAAAGGCTTTTTCCATGTCTACTGCGAATATCGCAGCAGTGTCAGCGTTATAGGAGTCTGCCTCTAAAATGTGCAAAAGTCTACGGACGTTCAGGGCCGTGTTTCTATACGGAATGAAGCCGGATTGGTCAGCATGGATGAGGGTAGGCATGTGGGGGAGCAGTCGGGAGGCCAGGATCTTACTTAGTATTTTATAATCGAGGTTGAGCATAGACAATGTTCTTATGGCTCTGATGACGTCACGTAGAGACGCGTGCGAAGTCCTATTCGACGTGGGAGAGCTGAGGAGTAAAGTTTCCGTGGAATGCTGCGCATTGGGGTAATTCAAAAGGGGAGGAATCCACAGCCAGATTTATCCATCAGAAGTTGTGCGAGACAACAGCAATTAATGAGACTAAACCACTATCTGAGACCCTTTGGTGTAGCTGATGACAGGGCAAATAATTCTTTGGGAAATAGGAGCAGTTGTAGAATACGTAGAATGCCTGTTCGATTTAATGAGTATATTTTACACTAAATATTCTTTGTATTGTTCAAAAGGAGATGTGTAGGATGCTTACTCTTGAATGCGTTGTCATTCAGTTCTGCCTCATGCGTAAGTTGGTATATGGAGTGGAGGAAAAAAAGGGAATAGAACTGGGCTGTGGGATCAATTGTTGGGGAACTTGGGAGGCAGACATGTGGTCTAGTGGAACTTTGTAACCACTCAAATCTAGTTCTGGATTACTTGATGCCACCAGAGCTTGGTATTCCCATGTGCCATAATCTTCGCAACATTCTGCACAAAGGAGACCATCATATTGTGCAGCACACACATTTAGAGAACAACGGACTCCAGAATGTATCCATCTAAACACATCCATTTGACACAATCACATAACATGACAGACTACAGACCCAAAATAGGGGACAGAAAACCCAACCCTCAATCTCAACCAGTGGTGCTTAGTTAGAGGAATGTAAACTAGCCATATATTTCACCTCTAACTAATCCATGTCCCACCCTGCTACAAGCACCCTTAGTCACATAAACCACTGTATTTCCCCAACCGAAAAACAACAGCAATTGTAAGCTGCCCGTAACCTATATCACTCCTTCATCCGTCTGCCTTTCCTTCCTCTCTTCATACGATTTCACACAAATCATGCTGTCTTTTGCTCTCTCATAACTCCTTTCTCTTTTACTTTGTTGCATTCTAAACTTCGTAACTCTTAACGAAAGAACCCTTAGCAACTAAAGGAAATGGCAATTTTCACACCCAACTTACACTCACAGCTGTCTCAACTTACCATATTTTATTCCTGTAGCAATGTACCTGTAAAACAATTCGCCTATTCTATATCAGCAATGTCAAACTGAAATTCTATATGTGAACTTGAAAGTAATCTACACCACTGCCCAATGGCTGTGCATTGCTGAAACATTCATTAAAAATTTTCAAATAAAGAACAGTCATGATAAGCAGACTAACAAATTCAAGGACTGCAGTTGACTAATAGAAACTTACTAACTACACAAAGCATTTGGAAGATTATCCTAAAGGGTAACAGTATACTAATATCTATAAAAAAGTTTTTAAACATATTTTCTTTCAGGATTTTATTTCTTATTTTTCTAACACCCATATGAGGTGTAAAGAAATGGTCAATTATCTTTAATACATAGATTATGCATCTATTCACTAAAAGGAATTAATAGACATTGGGCAGAAGGCAACCTTACTTAGATCTCACCTGAGCTTGCCTTTGTTTGTAAAATAAAAGTCTTCCTTCCAATTAGTTTGCAAAATCTACATTGCAATGGTCGAGCATGTTATAGGACCTCTTTTCTCCACTCCGAACAATGTCCCCAAAGTACAGCAAAACTTCTCACCTTTTACTTCTTTGTGGTCTCCATTCTCTTGAGGTTCGGTTTTTGGCTGGCTCATCACTGCAGCTTGTGTGACTAAAGCCTGCCCTGCTACAGTGTAAGTGTTCGCTGGTGCTAATCCAGTCACATTAGTCACAGAAACAGTTGGTATCTGGTGAACAACATGAACGGTTTGCACTAAAGGTTGCTGGGATGTTGAGGTGGTCACGGGCGTTGTGACCGTGTAGGTCAAAGGTTTAATAGTCTGTGGTAGCTGCCGTTGAACTGTAATTAAAACTGGTTGGCTAGAAAGCGGAGAACCTATAAAAAAAAAAAGTAAAATAATTAGTATAACAAGAGGACAAATAGCTATCTTAACGGGATGATAGTTATTCTTAGCTAAGCGTAAGAAATGTTTAAATATTTTACGTAAATTTGTACCTTTTATACACATTAATCAAACCATACATTATTTAATACTCAATTTTGTGAGTTCTTAATAGTTTCTGCTAAAAACTGCATTGAAGCCAAAACCCAATTGGCATCTCTGGCCACAGGTCAGCCCCTGGTAAATGGTACCACAGGTACCCAGGGCACTGTGACCAGAGAAGGCCTCTAAGGGCTGCAGCCCTTATTGTGCCACCCTTAGAGGTCCAGTACCCTTACACACCCACACTGCCTTTGCAGGCTGCGTGTTTTGGTGCAGAACAAAGTGAAGAGTCGACATGGCACACATCCCTGTGTGCCATGCCTACAACCCACTGCCCTGCCATAGATTAGTCACCCCTCTAGCTGGGTGCACCATAGCAGGTGCATGAGCCCTGTACCCCTACAGTGTCTAAGTCCATTCTTAGACATTGTAAGTGCAGTGCTGCCATTAAGAGTATATGGTGCTGGGGAGTCTGTCATTACGAACTCCACAGCACCATAATGGCTACACTGAAAACTGAGAAGTTTGGTATCAAACTTCTCAGCACATTAAACCCACACTGATGCCAGTGTGGGATTTAATGAAAAATGCACGCAGAGGGCATCTTAGAGATGCCCCCTGAAAACTAACCCACCTCTAGTGTCCAGGCTGAGTGGCTGCTTTCAGCTGCCACCACCAGACATGTTTCTGGACCCCTGGGTCGAGAGCCGGCTGCTCTCTGGGGCCTGAAACAATGCACATCCTGGGACGAGGTGCCAAGCCTCCTCACCCAGGATGGGCAGGGTTCACAAAGGGGAAGCTTCAAAGGCTTGCCGCCTTTGTGAGCTTCCCCAGGCTACTTGCTGCTCTCAGCAACTGGTCCCCACTGGTTCTGACCCCCACTTTGGGCGGGAGAACCGGCGGGAAAAACAAGTGAGGAAGAGAGGTGTGCCCTCCTCTGCCAACTCCACCCCTCAGGTGGGGGAGGGGAGGTGAAGCACAACTCTCAGTCCACGCCATCTTGAAGATGGTGGGACTCAGCCAACCAGAGAAAGGCTCATGCCCCCCTCCCACTGGAGGGGGGCATAATAGGGAGTGTACTCACCCCATGGAAGGGACCCGTTGGTCCCTGCCTTTTACCCACCTGTAAAGCCCCTAAATCTAGTATTTAGGGGCACCCCTGAACCTTGCTTCCTCAGACAAGAACCTGCAAGAAGAAGGACCGAACAGCCGTGCAGCAGCTAAAAAGAGGAAGACGCCCAATGACTTGGCCCCAGCCCTAACGGCCTGTCTTCCCCTCGAACCTGCTCCTGCGAAATCCCGGTGTGTCCTGCAGCCAGCAACCTCGAAAACCCCAGAGGACCTGCCTACCTTCAACTACAAAGACTCTGTCTCCTGTGAACACCGGATTTGTTCATCTGCAACCTCTGGCTCCGGCCGGACACTGCGGATCTGCCCCACTCTGCACCCACCGTCCACGGCCCGAGCGGGCAAACACCAAGAGGAGGTCACCCCGGCGATCCTGACCCGAGATCCGGCGACCCCTGACCTGCCTCAAGCCTCCAGCCGAAGCTTGCAGCCTAAATCCAGAAGGTCTCCCCAACCGCGACCAGGAGCTGGTAGGACGATCCGACCCCAAAAGGCACCCCTGCACCCGACGGCCTTGTGTGCCCAAACCGACGGTGCCTAACCAACCCCTAACTTCCCAACTTACCTCTCGAAGTGGTGGTCGCACCCAGAAGACCTTCGTCCCCGAGCCTGCAGTGCCTTTGCACACCGGAGGTTCCCCATTGAAACCAACAGGGCGCCCAACGTCGAAACAGCACCCTGCACCCGGCCACCCTAGTGGCGCTGAGGGTGCACCTTTGGTGCTACTTCGTTTCCCCATTTGCCCTGAGTTAAAGTCCAGGAGCTTTGCTCCCACACCCAAGTGGCCTGCTTGCCAGCAGCCACCAACTGGAGGGCCCCTATCCCCATTGGATAACATTGGGCCTCAGCACTCTACACCCAGCCGCCCAAGTGCCGCTGAGGGTGTAACGAGAGTGCATCCTTGACCCTGGGGGAACCCTTGTTCTAACCCCAGAAGCTCAGCTCCAAAGACCGATTACTTACCTTGTAACCGTTAACTTCATTTCTCTCCATGGGAACCTATTGACTGTTTTTCTCTGAAAAATGTTCTGTGTGGAGTTGATTTGTATGGAAACCTGAAAAAATAACAATTGTGCAAAACTGATTTTACTTACCTTTTCTCTAGGAAATGTCCCAGTGTGATATCTAGGCATATCGCACTGAGTAGAAAAAGTAATCTCAAAAGTAATGTAAAAGTAACTTACCTGTAATTTTCATTGCAAAATCGATACAAAGTATATGTACAGCATTTCACAGTATTGCATTACCAGTAATTCAAACTGTAACCATTTCAAAGTACATTTACAACTGCATTTCAAACTGTATATTTACTGCAAAGTATTTATCAACTTACCTGTGCCAGGCTTGCTTGGTTCTAGAAAATAAAATAACTAAAAGAATATTTTGATACAAAACCAATTGGTCTGAAGTTCAGTCTGAGTGTGTGAAATCATTTGCTGATTGAGTGGGTACAACAAATGCTTAACACTGTCCTCTGATACTGCCTTACTGCTCGACCACACTACCACAAATAGAGATTGAGGTGCTATCTAACTTTACCTCTGCCTACCTTTGGGGATCCACTGCACTCTGTGCACACTATACCTCACTTTGGTGTAGTATACACAGAGCCAGCTTCCTACATTGGTGGATCAGCGGTGGGATATACAACTTTGCATTTGTTGGACTACTTGGTTACCACCTGATCACACAACAGAACTCTTAAATTGTCTTTAGAATTCTGATTTTTTCAAAATTGGCATTTTTGCAAAACTACTAAAAGTCTTGTTAGGGCCTTGGTTAAGCCCCTTTAAAATTTTAGAAAAATAAAAAAGTCACTTTAGCTAGGGTTAGAAGTTGTTTTTTTGAACAATGTCTCAAAACAAGAACCCAGCTGTTAGTGAAATTAACCACAATGACAGAGAACTTGGTTGAGGAGCTCGACCTCACCCCTTACCTTCACTTGTCTTTCAAGGAAGAAAGGTCCCTATGTAAACTTAAAAACATAGCCATGGGTCCCCATCCCACCAAACAAAAGCTCCAGGAGCTGTTGGCTGGGTATGCTAAGGACCACCCATCTGAAAATGGTGAAGACCAGTCAGATGGAGAAGGAGTGGAAGAGGATGACCTGGTAGATCAACCCCCTCCACTTCTTAGGGAGAAAAGGGCCCCGGTGGCCCTGACTCCAAGAACCAACCTTTCAGTACCTAGATCACACACAGGTGGGTCAGGCACTACTGAGGATATTGAGGACAGCCTCAATGAGGAGGACAGCCTTTTAGTAAGGCTGACCAAAAGACTGGATCTAGATACCAGGTTGCTGGTTCTAGAAAGAGAGAGCGCAGAGATGGGCCTTGCACTCATCAATGGTGGCAGCAATTTACTTAATAAGGACAAAGAGCAATCTTATGATCCTAAAATCTCCAAAGGGATTGACCATAAATATGAAGAGAGTGATATCACAAAATGGTTCACAGCCTGTGAGAGGGCTTGTGAAATGAGAAGAGTGAAGTCACACTGGGGGGCACTCCTTTGGGAACTGTTCTCTGGTAACTGCAGAGACAGACTCCTGACCCTTACAGGGGCAGATGCTAGGTCTTATGACCTCATGAAGAGAACTCTGAGGGATTTGGACTCACAACTGAGGAATATAGAATTAGATTCAGGGGGGCTCACAAGACCCAAAACCAATCATGGATTGACTTTGTAGACTACTCAGTTAAAACACTAGATGGTTGGTTAACTGGACACAATGTGCATAATTTCAATGGACTTTACAATTTGTTTATGAAAGAACATATTTTAAGTAATTGCACTAATGAAAAGTTACATCAGCATTTGGGAGACCTAGGTCTAATTTCTCCCCAAGAATTGGGAAAGAAGGCAGACCACTGGGTCAAGACAAGGGTGACAGAAACAACCACTGGGGGTGACCAAAAGAAAGGGGTTACAAAACCTCCCCAGGGGAAAGGTGGTGAGAATCCCCAACATAAAAAGCCTGAGTCTTCTAAAGGGCCCCAAAAACCTGCACAGGGGCGGTGGGTCCCAAAACTCTTCCCAGTCCATTAATAGATACAGGGGAAAGAACTTTGATCCTTTAAAGGCCTGGTGTAACAACTGTATGAAGTTGGGACACTTAACTGGAGATGCTGCTTGCCCAAACAAGAAGGCCCCTAGTCCTACTACAGCTACTCCTGGGGTAGCAAGTTTCCAGATGGAATCAACAGTGTGCCAAGAGCAAATCGGGCTGCACACTGAAGCAGTTCTAGTTTCAGAAGGGGAAGTTGAGTTTGCCACTGTAGCTGTGTGGCCACCCAACTTAAAAAAGTACTTACAATACCCTTGGATTAATGGAACTAGGATAGAAGCTCTAAGGGATACAGGTGCCAGTGTCACTATGGTGAGAGACACACTGGATTCCCCTGAGCAATACTTGATTGGGAGAACTTACCCAGTCACCAATGTTGACAGTGTTACCACTAACCATGCAATGGCTATGGTGACAGACGGAGGGGGGCGGGGGGTTACTGGCCTGAAACAGGTAGTGGTCTCTCCAAAGCTACCAGCTGCATGTCTGCTTGGCAATGATCTGGAAACCTCAGCATGGGCTGAGGTTGAACTGAAAACCCATGCAGCAATGCTGGATATCCCTGAATTGGTGTGTGTAAAAACAAGAGCACAGAGCAAGAGACAGGGTGAAAAAAGAAGTGTTGGAGCCTGAAAGTATGGCCCAACCTTCCAAGAGAAAAGGTAAGAAGACTGGGGAACCAGCTTCTACACAGCAAAAGGATCAGGATCCCTCTCCTCAGGGAGAGGACTTGGGACACCCCAGAGGGAACTGAGCCCATGGAGCTTGACCCTTACCAGGTTGAACTCTTAGGCACAGGGGGACCCTCTAGGGAAGAGCTGTGCCTTGGACAGCAGGACTGTCCAACTCTTGAAAGCCTGAGGCAGCAAGCTGCTACCTAGGAAAAAGGAGATGTCAGTGGTACCCACAGAGTTTATTGGGAAGAGGGACTACTGTACACTGAGGCCAGAGACCCCAAACCTGGAGCCACTAGGAGAGTGGTAGTGCCTCAGAAGTACAGGGAGTTTCTCCTACCTTTAGCTCATGACATTCCCTTAGCTGGACATCTGGGCCAAACCAAGACTTGGGAAAGGCTAGTTAGCGACTTTTACTGGCCCCAGATGCACCAAAAAGAAAAGGAGTTTGTCAGCTACTGTGTCACCTGTCAGGCCAGTGGCAAGACAGGTGGCCCCTCAAAGGCCCCCCTCTTACATCTACCTGTGTTGGGGGTTCCCTTTGAAAGGGTGGGTGTGGACATAGTGGGTCCACTTGAACCTCCCACAACATCAGGGAACAAATTTATTCTAGTGGTAGTGGATCATGCCACTAGGTACCCTGAGGCAATTCCCCTTAGGACTACTACAGCTCCTGCAGTAGCCAAGACCCTCATTGGTGTCTTCACCAGAGTAGGGTTTCCTAAGGAGGTGGTTTCAGACAGAGGTTCCAACTTCATGTCTGCTTACCTAAAACACGTGGAAAAAGTGTGGAGTGCAGTACAAGTTTACTACACCCTATCACCCACAAACCAATGGCCTAGTTGAGAGATTCAACAAGACATTGAAAGGCATGATTATGGGGGATCCCTGAAAAACTCAAAAGGAGATGGGATGTCCTCTTACCATGCCTGCTTTTCGCTTACAGAGAGGTGCCACAGAAGGGAGTAGGGTTTTCCCCCTTTGAACTTCTGTTTGGCCATCCTGTGAGGGGACCACTCTGTCTTGTAAAGAGGGTTGGGAGAAGCCTCTCCAAGAACCCAAACAAGATATTGTGGACTATGTGCTTGTCCTAAGGTCCAGAATGGCTGAGTACATGGAAAAGGCATCCAAAAATCTTGAGGCCAGCCAGGAGCTTCAGAAGCACTGGTATGACCAAAAAGCTGCACTGGTTGAATTTCAACCTGGGCAAAAGGTGTGGGTTTTGGAGCCAGTGGCACCAAGGGCACTCCAGGACAGATGGAGTGGCCCTTACCCTATCCTAGAAAAAGAGTGAGGTCACCTACTTGGTTGACCCGGGCACAAGGAGGACATCCAAAAGGTTTATCCATGTGAACCGCCTGAAGCTCTACCATGACAGGGCTGACATCACCTTGCTGAGGGCGACTGATGTGGATCAGGAAACAGAGAGTGAACCTATTCCTGACCTCCTCTCATATAGCCCAAAAGATGGGTCAGAGGATGGAGCTGTCTTACAGACACCCTCTCTGCCCAACAGCAGACTGATTGCAAGCAAGTCTTGCAGCAGTATGCAAAGCTCTTTTCCTTGACCCCTGGTCAGACAAACTGGTGTACCCATGATGTGGACACTGGTGACAGTTCACCTGTCAAAAACAAAATCTATCGACAGTCTGATCAAGTCAAGGAAAGCATCAGAGCTGAAGTCAGCAAGATGCTGGAGTTAGGGGTTATTGAACCCTCTGAGAGCCCCTGGGCCAGCCCAGTGGTTCTGGTCCCCAAACCTCATCCACAGGGTGGAAAGAGAGAAATGAGGTTCTGTGTGGACTATAGAGGGCTCATCTCTGTCACCAAGACAGATGCTCTCCCTATCCCAAGAGCAGATGAGTTAATAGACAAACTGGGTGCAGCCAAATTTCTAAGTACCTTTGACTTAACTGCAGGGTACTGGCAAATTGGCATGGCCCCAGGAGCAAAAGAAAAGACAGCATTCTCCACACCTGAAGGGCATTATCAGTTTACTGTTATGCCCGTTGGTTTAAAGAATGCCCCTGCCACCTTCCAGAGGTTGGTGAATCAAGTCCTTGCTGGATTGGAGTCCTTTAGTGCAGCTTATCCAGATGATCTTGCTGTCTTTAGCTCCACCTTGCAGGATCTCCTGATCCACCTTGGGAAGGTTTTAAATGCCCTGCAAACTGCAGGCCTAACTATCAAGGCATCCAAATGCCAGATAGGGCGGGGAACTGTGGTGTACTTGGGCCACCTTGTTGGTGGAGGCCAAGTACAGCCCTTACAGCCCAAGATCCAGGCCATCCTGGACTGGGCAGCTCCAACAACCCAAACCCAAGTCAGGGCATTCCTTGGCTTGACTGGGTACTACAGGAGGTTTGTGAAGGGATATGGGTCCATTGTGGCTCCCCTCCCAGAACTCACCTCCAAGAAGATGCCCAAGAATGTAAACTGGACAGTTAGTTGTCAAAAGGCTTTTGACACCCTGAAAGAGGCTATGTGCTCAGCACCAATTCTCAAAGCTCCAGACTATGCCAAGCAGTTCATTGTGCAGACTGATGCCTCTGAGCTAGGGATAGGAGCGGTCCTATCCCAGACAAATGATGAAGGCCAAGACCAACCTGTTGCTTTTATAAGCAGAAGGCTTCTCCCCAGGGAGCAGCGTTGGAGTACCATTGAGAGGGAGGCCTTTGCTGTGGTTTGGTCCCTGAAGAAGCTGAGACCATACTTGTTTGGTACTCACTTCCTAGTTCAAACTGATCACAGACCTCTCAGATGGCTAATGCAAATGAAAGGTGAAAATCCTAAACTGTTGAGGTGGTCCATCTCCCTACAGGGAATGGACTTTGTAGTGGAACACAGACCTGGGACTGCCCATGCCAATGCAAATGGACTCTCCAGGTTCTTCCACTTAGAAAATTAAGACTCTAGGGAAAGGTTAGTCTCATCCTCCTTCGTTTGGGGGGGGGGGGTAGTTGTGTGAGAAAGTGCCCTATTTCTGCATGGTTGCCCCCACTTTTTGCTGAAGTGCTTGGACTGAGTGTGCCCTGGGCTCCTGCTAATCAGGTACCCAGGGCCTATGTTCTTTCCCTAAAACTGCATTGAAGCCTAAACCCAATTGGCATGTCTGGCCACAGGTCAGGCCCTGGTAAATGGTACCACAGGTACCCAGGGCACTGTGACCAGAGAAGGCCTCTAAGGGCTGCAGCACTTATTGTGCCACCCTTAGAGGTCCTGTACCCTTACACACACACACTGCCTTTGCAGGCTGCGTGTTTTGGTGCAGAACAAAGTGAAGAGTCGACATGGCACACATCCCTGTGTGCCATACATACAACCCACTGCCCTGGCATAGATCAGTCACCCCTCTAGCTGGGTGCACCATAGCAGGTGCATGAGCCCTGTACCCCTACAGTGTCTAAGTCCATTCTTAGACATTGTAAGTGCAGTGCTGCCATTAAGAGTATATGGTGCTGGGGAGTCTGTCATTACGAACTCCACAGCACCATAATGGCTACACTGAAAACTGAGAAGTTTGGTATCAAACTTCTCAGCACATTAAACCCACACTGATGCCAGTGTGGGATTTAATGAAAAATGCACGCAGAGGGCATCTTAGAGATGCCCCCTGAAAACTAACCCACCTCTAGTGTCCAGGCTGAGTGGCAGCTTTCAGCTGCCACCACCAGTCATGTTTCTGGACCCCTGGATCGAGAGCCTGCTGCTCTCTGGGGCCTGAAACAATGCACACCCAGGGACGAGGTGCCAAGCCTTCTCCCCCAGGATGGGCAGGGTTCACGAAGGGGAAGCTTCAAAGGATTGCCGCCTTTGTGAGCTTCCCCAGGCTACTTGCTGCTCTCAGCAACTGGTCCCCACTGGTTCTGACCCCCACTTTGAGCGGGAGAATCGGCGGGAAAAACAAGTGAGGAAGAGAGGTGTGCCCTCCTCTGCCAAATCCACCCCTCAGGTGGGGAAGGCGAGGTGAAGCACAACTCTCAGTCCACGCCATCTTGAAGATGGGGGGGGGGGACTCAGCCAACCAGGGACAGGCTCATGCCCCCCTCCCACTAGTGGGTGGCATAATAGGGGGTGTACCCACCCCACGGAAGGGACCCATTGGTCCCTGCATTTTACCTACCTGTAACGCCCCTAAATCTAGTATTTAGGGGCACTCCTGAACCTTGATTCCTCAGACAAGAACCTGCAACAAGAAGAAGAAGAAGGCCTGAACAGCGGTGCAGCAGCTAACAAGAGGAAGACGGCCACTTACTTGGCCCCAGCCCTACCGGCCTGTCTCCCCCTCGAACCTGCTCCTGCGAAATCCCGGTGTGTCCTGCAGCCAGCAACCTCGAAAACCCCAGAGGACCTGCCTACCTTCAACTACAAAGACTCTGTCTCCTGTGAACACCGGATTTGTTCATCTGCAACCTCTGGCTCCGGCCGGACACCGCGGATCCGCCCCACTCTGCACCCGCCGTCCACGGCCCGAGCGGGCAAACACCACGAGGAGGTCACCCCGGCGATCCTGACCTGAGATCCGGCGACCCCTGACCTGCCTCAAGCCTCCAGCCGACGCCTGCAGCCTAAATCCAGAAGGTCCCCCCAACCGCGACCAGGAGCTGGTAAGACGATCTGACCCCAAAAGGCACCCCTGCACCCGACGGCCTTGTGTGCCCAAACCGACGGTGCCTAACCAACCCCTAACTTCCCAACTTACCTCTCTAAGTGGTGGTCGCACCCAGAAGACCTTCATCCCGGAGCCTGCAGTGCCTTTGCAAACCGGAGGTTCACCATTGAAACCAACAGGGCGCCCAACGTCAAAACAGCACCCTGCACCCGGCCCCCCTAGTGGCGCTGAGGGTGCACCTTTGGTGCTACTTCGTTTCCCCATTTGCCCTGAACTAAAGTCCAGGAGCTTTGCTCCCACATCCAAGTGGCCTGCTTACCAGCAGCCACCAACCGGAGGCCCCCAATCCGCCATTGGATAACATTGGGCCTCAGCACTCTGCACCCGGCCGTCCTAGTGCCGCTGAGGGTGTAACGAGAGTGCATCCTTGACCCTGGGGGAACCCTTGTTCTAACCCCAGAAGCTCAGCTCCAAAGACCGATTACTTACCTGGTAACCGTTAACTTCATTTCTCTCCATAGGAACCTATTGACTGTTTTTCTCTGAAAAATGTTCTGTGTGGAGTTGATTTGTATGGAAACCTGAAAAATAACAATTGTGCAAAACTGATTTTACTTACGTTTTCTCTAGGAAATGTCTTAGTGTGATATCTAGGCATATCACACGGAGTAGAAAAAGTAATCTCAAAAGTAACGTAAAAGTAACTTACCTGTAATTTTCATTGCAAAATCGATACAAAGTATATGTACAGCATGTCACAGTATTGCATTACCAGTAATTCGAACTGTAACCATTTCAAAGTACATTTACAGCTGCATTTCAAACTGTACATTTACTGCAAAGTATTTATCAACTTACCTGTGCCAGGCTTGCTTGGTTCTAGAAAATAAAATACCTAAAAGAATATTTTTATACAAAACCAATTGGTCTGAAGTTCAGTCTGAGTGTGTGAAATCATTTGCTGATTGAGTGGGTACAACAAATGCTTAACACTGTCCTCCGATACTGCCTTACTGCTCGACCACACTACCACAAATAGAGAGTGAGGTTCTATCCAACTTTACCTCTGCCTACCTTTGGGGATCCACTGCACTCTGTGCACACTATACCTCACTTTGGTGTAGTATATACAGAGCCAGCTTCCTACAGTTAGACACTCAGATCCAGCTTCAGAGGGACACTGAACTTTCCTCTTGATCCCATGTCTTGGCATACTATCCTGTTAGCTGCAAACAGGATTGTAACTGATCTCTCTTGTCCACTGTCCCAAAATCCCCCTCCTCACCAAATACTAGGTCCCTGGAAGCCACATTAATTTGGACACAGACTATTGAACCTTGTTCCAGTTTAACTGGTTAATTTTTTGAGGTTTCAAATGTTTGAACTGATTTTATTGGAACATCAATCCAACAGGTTCAAACCTCTTGAGTTGCCTCAAGCATCAAAAAGCTACCAAGAAACTAGGGTAGAGATAGAAAATATCCATCATCATGCACTACCTAAATCGCTGTCTGGCACCTCTGCCCTGGGCCGAACTTAAAAATTAACGATAGTAAATGCAAATGCTGCAGAGAGCACCTGAATCTTTCGAGGGCACCATTTTGTGAAAATTCAGCAGCTACTGCACAGGTGTTTGGGGGCTTAGCTCTACTTTGAGTATTTTGTCAGTTTCAATCTTGTTTTTAAACACCCTATTTTACAGATCTGTAAGTAAAGACCTATTCGTCTTAGAACTCATAGCTCTTACTTGACAAAGTTTATAGTGTTACTTAATGTGTCGCATTGTATCAAAGTTTTGAATTCACTACTTCCTCTGAAGTGAAGCTTTTGCTGACTTGAGCCGTGAAGGTTCCTTTTCACCTTGTTTTTCAAAATCCCCGTAGCATGGGGACCAGGCACTTTTCAAAGGTTCCTTTGTAGTATTGCGGCAATTGCATCTCTAGCTGACTTTCATGTACCTCAGTTATCACAGTACGATATACCTCCGCATGTGACTATCAATAAATAGGAATTTGTAGGAGTTTAAATTTGTGTAAACGTTCTTCGCTAATCTGTGCCCTGATTGCCTGCAAATCAGACCACCGAAGGTATATAGGGAAGCAAATTAATTTGGCTACTTTGTTGCATCGTATCTGGGAAGATTCATCTAGCATGCGCAGCCCTGAAAAGACTGTCTCGAAATACGTGTTGGCGGTTTTGCTGTGAAATTTCTACTTTGAAAGATAAAAAAGCCATTTTGGAACAAGTACAGGAATCAATTCTCGGATCATTTTTGTGTGTTTGTGTAGAATGTATAAATATATATAACCAACTGGCGGTCACCAGTAGATAGTTATAGTTAGGACCATGTTTCCATAGGAAAAGCGTTTTTGACTTGACTATCTTAGCGATGTTTGACGAATTTCACGAAAATTTCCCAAAAAAGTGCCCCGTGATTCTTGTTGCATATGTAAAGTTTTGTGGCAATCCATCAAGCGGGGGCTTAGATAAAGGGGGGGAAGGAGGGGAGCACTAGACGGAGTTACACCAAATTTTGCAGGAAGGTAGATTTCGTTACGCAGATCACACTTTTAGTTATTTGGTGTAAATCCGTTCAAAGGCTGTTGAGAAATAATAAAAAAACAGTTTGTGATATCTGTTGGCGCAACGACTTTGTGAAAAAAGAAGAGCTTGTGCAGGGAAATGCAGAGCTCCGATTGGCTACCAACACTTCAACCAGGAAGTGTCGGCAGCCATCTAGGGACTCTGCTTCAGCCGACTACCACAAAATAAACGTATAAAAACAAACAAAAAGAAAAGGGGACACAGTAGGAATACCCTGACCCCCTAAAGTTGCTCCTTGGGTCCTAGAGGGACCCCACAAGGCCAAAAAAGCATTTCATTAAAAAAAAAAAAAAGTATTGCTGCGAAGTCACGGGAAATAAATAAAAAAATAAACAAGGGCGGACTCCCGCGCTCACTTTTAATTAAGTCCGCGCATGGACCGGGGGCAGCATGCCATAAAAATAGGAGGGAGGCACACAGGGCCCCCCTCCTAGAGCTTATCAAAGCCTCGGGGACCACCACCTCCCCGGGGCACTGTTTATAATGGATGCGGGCTGACCCACTCGACCCGCCACCTCCCGGGGGCAAAAGTAATTACATAAATGCGGGGAGGCCTGTGCACCTCCCCTCAGCCCCGGGGACCGCCACTTCCCCAGGGCAAAAGTAATTAAATGAATGTGGGGGTACTGTGTGGCCCCTTTGTGCCCTCAGGACCGCCACCTCCCCGGAGATAGACATGAAATTAATGCGGGGGGCCTGTGGGGCAACCCCACAGCCCTAGGGCAATTGTTTCAAATTAAGGGGGGGCAACGCCCCACGTACTGCAAAGGAGGGAGGGCCACCCAGCCTGGAGCCACAGATGGCCTTGGGGACCGCCACCCCCAAAGGGCCGGCTCCTGCTATGTCCTGGTGTGCCCACCACCGGGACATAGCTGTTTGCTGTGGCTTGGCAGGAGCTTTGACAGCTCCCGCCAAGTCACAGCAAACACTCCGCTTCCAGCAAGGGAGAGCAGAGAAATGCTCTCCATAGCTGGAAGAGGAGCATTCGCCCGCTTTCCTGCCCACTATCAAGCGTGCAGGGAAACAGACAAATTGCTTTCAGACACAGGGAGCTGCATGTTTAGCAGCTCCTTGTGTTTGAAAGTTATTCTGGTTCCCGCAGGAGGCAGGGGCCACGGGGTCTTCAGGCTCCCACAACGGCCCCAATAGGCACTCAGAACGATTGGGCAGGCCCCAGAGACGAAATCAGCCCGGGAAGGGGACTGGGCAGCCTCACCACCCCATTTGTAAGTGACCAGGCCCCAGGGCATAGGGTCCCTTCAAAATGTCAGGGCCCAAAGGAAGAAGTCCCCAGGGGATTAATCGGCCCGGTGAGGGGGGGCCGCATGCCAGCTCCCCCAACACAAAAACAGGGGGGTGAAGGGAGAGTCGCCGGAGACCCCGTCCCCTTTCTCAACCACTCTGCAAAGGGGCCTCCTGGTGCACAACTTGTTGGGAGATTAAATCCGCTTGGCTGCTGAGGGTCCTTGGGGGCCAACAACCCCTCCTGTTACCTCCAGTAAGTCCCACACAGCGGGATTGCTCGTGGGAGGCCGAGCCCCCTTTCTCAACAACACGCCTCCTGGTGCACTACTGGTTGAGTTATGAAGTACCCTTGGATGCTGAGGGTCCTTGGGGGCCAAGAACCCCTCTCCTGTTACTTCCAGTAAGTCCCACACAGCAGGATTGCTAAGAGCTGGTCGGAGGCCCCGCCCCGTTTCTCCACCACTCTGAAAACACTACAACTAGTTAAAAAAAAACAGAAATTCACTTACAAAAAGGAAAAGGTTACCGGGACTGTTGGAAAACGAGGCAGTATCTGTGAGGCCTGCACAAATAACATGACTACATTTGTCCTTCACTGGGAACCAAACACTCCATTGTAGCGCTTGACTCTCGGAGGGTAGAGTTGCAGAGCAGTCTAAGGCTTACTCAAGGGAGGTGGTGTGGGCTAGTAATCGCCATTTACCAGTACGCAGAAATAACACTCAATATTTGATTGTCCAGTCTGTACTTTGCTTTATAAAAGGAAGAGTACATTTATTAAACACACACACTACTCAATACTAGGCAACAATTTACAAATATACATAAGCTGTTGGAATTACTTTGTGACATTGCATAACACTCCCACCCCCCCCGTGAGGGGGGGTCTATTACCACCACTCCCATGTATGCACATCATCTTGCCCCCTAATGCAGTGGGTTGAACATAACCTGGAGTGAGGGCCTTGCCCACTGGCACCATCCCAGTGGCGCCCCACCCCTTTATCTCAACAAGCATTTAAAATGGGCACACCTGCCCTGGTGACACAACCCTGACTGAGCATCTCATACTGACTCTACAGTATGCACCTCTACATCTTAGGGGCTAACAGTCTGGGTTGTTCCTCACCTAACGCAGCAGCAAGAAGGAAAATGCTACTTACCAGTATGCATCTGTTCTTGGCATGTAGAGCTGTAGATCCGTATATTTGTGCATAGATCGCCATCTGGTGTTGGGCTCGGATGTTTGCACTTTGTTATTGTAGAAGTCTTTGTAGTCACGAGATAGGCGACTCCTCCTTGGTTAGTAGTGCGCATGGGCATCGACTACATCTCCAGATTGTTTTCGCCATAAAGGGTGATGATGGAGTTAGTTAGAAAAAGAAAAAAGATGTCCATGTGTAATGTATCTAAGTAAGATAGTACTGCAACACATAGGTGTCCGGGGAGGCGGGTGGGTGTATACGGATCTACAGCTCTACATGCCAAGAACAGATGCATACTGGTAAGTAGCATTTTCCGTTCGAGGCATATGAGCTGTAGATCGTATACTTGTGCATAGACTATACAGCAGTTACCCCGTTAGCGTTGGCTACCTGTATTTGTTGCAGTAGTTTGAAAAAGTGTTCTTAGTACAGCCTGGCCCACACTAGCTTGTTGTTTTGCCTGCACATCTACACAGTAGTGTTTTGTGAAAGTGTACGGTGTAGACCATGTTGCGGCTTTGCAAAGGTCATCCATGGGGATGTTTCCTAAGAATGCCATGGATGACCCTAGCTTGCGTGTGGAATGCGCTCTAGGGGGAATGGATAATGTACGCTTTGCTTTTTGGTAGCATATTTGGATGCATTTAACGATCCACCTGGCAATTCCAGCTTTTGATATAGGATTGCTCTTATGTGGTGGTGAGAAAGCTATAAAAAGTTGTTTAGTTTTCCTGAAAGTTTTTGTCCTTTCAATGTAGTAAAGAATAGCTCTTTTGACGTCAAGCGTATGAAGAGCCCGTTCTGCTACTGAGTCTGGTTGAGAAAAAAAGACTGGGAGCTCAACAGACTGGTTATGGTGAAAAGCCGAAACTACTTTAGGTAAGAATTTAGGGTTTGTCCTAAGAACCACTTTGTTGTGATGTATTTGCAAAAATGGTTCTTGTATGGTTAATGCCTGGAGTTCACTCACTCTTCTGAGAGATGTGATCGCCACAAGGAAAGCTACTTTCCATGTGAGGAACTGTAACTCACATTTATGTAAAGGTTCAAATGGGGGACCCATGAGCCTAATAAGGACAATGTTTAGATTCCATACTGGACAGGGTGGAACTCTGGGAGGAATTATCCTTTTAAGGCCTTCCATGAATGCGTTGATGGCAGGTACCCTAAACAATGACAAGTGTTGTCGGTAAGCTGCTATAGCAGCAAGATGTAATCGTAAGGATGTGTATGCCAGATTACATCTTTGTAGATGCAGAAGATAAATAATGTTTTGAATTGAAGCATCTAGTGGATTGACTGTGTGGTTATTGCAGTAAAGCACAAGTTACTAACTTGTGTAACGATATATCTGTAAGAGACAGTAGTTAGTGATAGATTCCTTACCTTAGAATATCCCCAGGCGTCAGGCTGGATCCGGAAAGTTTTGCGTAGCAGTACCCTTGCGCGTCGGTAGGCGGCGTCGTGCGGCTCCGCGTCCGTCGTCGGCGTCGTGATCGCCGGGATGACGTCGCGGGCAGTACTTAGACGCCGCCCCTGCGCGCTGACGTCAGTTCTGTACACGACTTTCCGCGCCAGGAACGCAGAGCCATGCAAGAAGCTGACACAGGTGTCTGAAAAATACTAGGGCCCTGAAAGGGATGTCCTTAACCCTAGAAATCAGTTCGCAGAACGGGGAGGATGGGTGGGGCGGTAGGAATCTATCACTAACTACTGTCTCTTACAGATATATCGTTACACAAGTTAGTAACTTGTGCATCTGAAAGAGACACGTTAGTGATAGATTCCTTACCTTAGAATAGATACCCCAGCAATACCAACCCCGGTGGTGGGTCTGCGAACAAAGATCAGACAAGGAAGTCCTGGAGGACAGAACGGCCAAAGAAGCCGTCCCTCCGGACCTGACTGTCAAGGCAGTAATGCTTAGTAAACGTGTGCAGCGAGGCCCACGTAGCTGCCTGACAGATAACCGGCAGCGGAACACCGCGGCCCAAGGCCGTGGTAGCAGCCGTTGCCCTGGTGGAATGGGCACGCAGCCCAACAGGAGGCTCCTTCTTAGCCAAAGAATAGCAGGTCTTGATGCACAAGGTAACCCAGCGGGGAGATGGTTCGTTTGTGCACCGCCCGACCTTTTTGGCGCCCACGTAGCCAACAAAGAGCTGGTCATCCACCCGGAAGTGTTTCGTGCGGTCGATATAGAAGGAGAGCGCACGTTTTGGGTCCAGACGGTGGAGCCTCTAGAAAGAGGGGCAGAAAGGGGATCCACAGCCTTTGCTGTGCACCATGCCACAAATTTGTTCCACCTGCAGGCGTATACCACCTTAGTGGAGGGACGCCTGGCTGCCAGAATCACATCACAAACTTCGGGAGGCAAGTCGAAAGGAATCAACTGCCGCCGCTCAATCTCCACGCAAGCAGGTGTAGACTGGACAGGTTCGGGTGGAGGACCGTCCCCTGCTGCTGCGACAGAAGATCCTCCCGAAGAGGCAGACGGATCGGGGGATCTATGCTCATATTGAGTAGCTCGGGATACCAAACTCTTCGAGCCCAGTCCGGAGCCACAAGAATGACTTGGGCCCGGTCGTGCCGAATCTTCTTCAACACTCTGGGTAGAAGTGGTATAGGCGGAAAGGCGTACAACAGACCGCAACTCCACTCGCGACGAAAGCGTCGCCGAGCGAGTGCCGCCTTGGAAATTCCAACGCGCAGAACTGATGACATTGCGCGTTCTCTTCGGTGGCGAATAGATCTAACCAAGGCTCTCCCCACTGTAGAAAGAGTCCTTGCGCCACTTCCGAGTGAAGACGCCATTCGTGATCCATCATGCACCTGCGGCTGCAGGTTCGTCCGCCCTGGCGTTCAGAGAACCTGCCAGGTGTTGAACCATCAGGAACATGCCCTGATGTTCCAGCCATGTCCAGAGGCGCAGAGCCTCCTGACAAAGGGTCCAAGACCCCACCCCGCCCTGTTTGTTGCAGTACCACATGGCGGTGGTGTTGTCTGTGAACACCTGCACTACCTTCCCTTTGACAGAGGGAAGGAATGCCTTGAGTGCAAGCCGGATCGCCCGGAGCTCCAGAAGGTTGATATGGAGCCGGGACTCCGCCGGAGACCAGAGGCCTCTGATCTCCGCCTCTCCCATGTGACCGCCCCATCCCAGAAGGGACGCGTCCGTCACAACTGTATGCTCTGGCTGGGGAAGGGAGAGGGATCTGCCCATGACCCATTGCCGGTTCGAGAGCCACCACTGCAACTGTTTTGCAGTCCCCTCCGAGATCTGGACGTGATCGGACAGGTTGCCCTGGTGCTGCGCCCACTGGAACTTCAGGTCCCACTGCAGAGCCCGCATATGCCATCTGGCATGATTGACCAGCAGGATGCAGGAGGCCATGAGGCCCAGCAGCCTCAGGGTCATCCTTACCGAAACCCAGGATAAAGGCCGAAAGATCGGAATCATAGCCTGAATATCCCGGACTCGCCGTTCGGGAGGATAGGCCCGAAACTGCGTTGTGTCCAGAACTGCTCCGATGAAAAGGAGCTGTGGAGAAGGAATCAGATGCGACTTCGGCACATTGATGGAGAACCCCAGCGAGTGCAGGAGTTCGGCCGTAGTCTGGAGGTGGGAGACGACTGCCTGGGGCGAGCCCGCCTTCAGCAGCCAGTCGTCGAGGTAGGGGAAGACTGAAACCCCTGCCCGGCGCAGATGAGCTGCGACCACCGCCATCACTTTCGTGAACACCCGAGGGGCACTGGTAAGGCCAAAGGGGAGCACGGTGAACTGAAAATGCTCGGGGCCTACCGTGAACCGAAGGTAACGCCGGTGGGCCGGCAGGACGGGGATGTGGAAATACGCGTCCTGCAAGTCCAACGCTACCAACCAGTCTCCAGGGTCGAGGGCAGTCAAGACCTGAGCTAGGGTGAGCATCTTGAACTTCTCCTTCCGGAGGAAGCGATTGACGTTCCGGAGGTCCAAGATAGGACGCATGTCCTCCTTGTCCTTTTGGGCACCAGAAAGTAGTGGGAGTAGCAACCACGCCCTACTTCTGGGGTCGGAACATGCTCGATGGCCCTCTTGGTCAAGAGGGCCGTGACTTCCTTCTGTAGAAGCACCAAGTGATCCCCTGACATGCGGTGGAATTGAGGTGGCATGGCTGGGGGTGGTCTCGAAGGGGAGGGAGTAGCCCCTTCGGACAATGTCCAAGACCCACCTGTCCGAGGTGATGGTGCGCCAGTGGGGAAGGTGATGGCGGACCCTGCCCCCTACTGGCGTGCCGTGCACCTGAAAGGAGGGACTAGGAGGGCTTGGAGGCCGCGGACGGGTTGGAGGTGGTGGCCTGACCCGCACGCTGGTTGCCCGATCCGCCACGGCGGAATCCACGTCCTCGGCCACGCGAAGACGCCTGCTGCGCGGGCCGGTGGCTGGGCTGCTGACGTGAAGGGGCGCCCCTACCGTGGCCACGATAGGGGCGAAAAGCAGAAGGCAGCGGAGGGCGTGTAGCAGAAAGGCCCAGGGACTTGGCAGTAGCCCGTGAGTCCTTAAAGCGCTCCAACGCATGGTCTGCTTTGGACCCAAAAAGACCGACTCCATCAAAGGGCATGTCCATGAGAGTATTCTGGACATCCCCTGAAAAACCAGTGGTTCTCAGCCAGGCGTGGCGACGGAGCGCCACCGTCGTTGCAATCGACCTGCCCAGCGAGTCGGCGGTGTCAAAGCCACAACGGATAGTGTATTTGGCCGCATCCCTTCCTTCCGCAATGGCGCGGGAAAGCAGTGCCTGGACCTCCTCAGGGCACTGGGGCAAAACATCCGCCACCGAATCCCACAGAGAGTGGGTATAGCGGCCCAAAAGACAAGCGGTGTTAACGGACCGCAAGCCAGCACTGGAGGAAGAAAAACATTTCTTCCCAAACTGATCCAGGCGTTTGGATTCCCTATCCGGAGGAGCGGTAGGGAAGGCGGTTTGGGAAGCGGAGGCTTGGACAACCAAGCTCTCAGGAGTGGGGTGGACAGAAAGAAACAGGGGTCGCCCGGAGCGGGGCGATGGCGTCGTGACACGTTCCGATCCACAGGAGCCCCTGTGTTGGGCTTGGACCAGGCGCCCAAAAGAACGTCTGTGAGGGCGTCGTTAAACGGCAGCACAGTCTCCGCAGAGGAGGCTGCCGGCTGAAGCACCTCTGTCAAGATGTTAGGCTTGACCGTCAAAGTAGGGAGCTGGAGACGTAAGGCCCCAGCAGCCCTACGCAACACCGTACCAAAATTGGCCCCCTCCTCCGTAGCCACGGGAGGAGACAGCATGCCAGTGTCAGGAGAAGTATCCAGACCACTGGCCTCCCTAGACTCTCTGTCCAGTCCTCATCATACTGACAGTTGCGAGTCAGAGGGTCATCAGACCCCTCCCAGTCCTCCTGGTCCTCCTCTGGTTCAAAATAAGGAGGAGGAGGGACATTTGGGACCCAAGGGCCCATCGGCGCCGGAGCCGGCGTCGAGCGACGGCGCTCCGGGTCCATGTCCGGAGCCGGAAGGAACTGGGGGACGACGCCGCCCGGAGCCCAGGGCGGCGTCGAGAACGGCACCGGAGACATCGGCGCCGGCGGAGGTGTCGTGAGGTCGACCGGCGTCGATGGGGGTTGTGGAGCCGGGATCAAGGCCGGGGCCGAAGCCGGAGCCGGGATCGAGGCTGGAGTCCCGGGCGACGCCGGGGCCGGAGCCGCCGGCGACGCCGGAGCAACCCCATCAGGGCCCGCGGGGCCCGAAGGCGCACCGGAGGGGCCTGAAGGCCCGAAGAGGCGGGCCATGGCCGACAGGAACTCCTGCACCTTGGCCGGATCCGCCCCCGAACCCGGGAAGGGCGGGTATGACGGGGGCGACTCCACAGGCAAGTCCGGGGCCGCGGGGCGGGGACGGTGCCGGGAGGGGCCTCAGCCGAGTCGCGAGACCGGCGAGGCGAAGTCCGAGAGCGACGATGCTTCTTGGACTTCTTGTGCTTAGACTTACCGGACGAAGAAGACTTCGACGCCGACGACCGGTGTGCACTCCGCGAGCGACCCCTGGACCTCTCACGCGACCGGGGCCTCCGTGGAGCCGAATGCCGGGCCTCGAGGAGCTTTCGAGACCGCTCTCGCAAAGCTTTCGGGTTGAGGGCCTGGCATTCGGGACAAGACTCGGTGTCGTGGCCTCGGCCGAGGCAGAAGAGACACTCCCAATGCGGGTCGGTGACGGACATCATCCGCGCACAGGCGCCGCATCGCTTGAAGCCGGGCATCCCTACGACACCTTAAAGATGGAAAAAACAGTGAAAAAATCACCAAAAAGTATGGTCAAAAATTGACCAGGGCACTGCTCTTCCCGGATCTGCGCTTGCTGGCGCGGAAAAAGAAGAACTGACGTCAGCGCGCAGGGGCGGCGTCTAAGTACTGCCCGCGACGTCATCCCGGCGATCACGACGCCGACGACGGACGCGGAGCCGCACGACGCCGCCTACCGACGCGCAAGGGTACTGCTACGCAAAACTTTCCGGATCCAGCCTGACGCCTGGGGATATTCTAAGGTAAGGAATCTATCACTAACGTGTCTCTTTCAGATCTACAAATCTTTTCCATTTAGCTGCATAGCATGCTCTAGTGGTAGGACGTCTTGCATCTTTAATGACGTTCATGCAGTCTGGTGGGAGATTGAGGTAACCAAACTCCAAGACTTCAGGAGCCAGATTGCTAGGTTCAGTTGAGCTGGATCTGGATGTCTTATCTCTCCATGGTTCTGTGTGAGAAGCTTTGGGGAAAGGTGTAACTTTTGGTGTGGAACTACTGAGAGTTCCAGCAGTGTTGTGAACCATGGTTGTCGGGCCCACGTTGGCGCAACTAGGATCATTGTGAGAGACTGTTGTTTTAGCTTGCGCACCAGTAACGGAATGAGCGGGTGATGTGGAAAAGCGTACGCAAATCTGCCTGACCAGTTCATCCATATTGCATTGCCTTTGGACAATGGGTGTGGATACCTGGAGGCGAAGCTTGGGCATTTTGTGTTTAAATGTGTGGCAAACAGATCTATGTCTGGGTGGCCCCACATTTGAAAAAACAGATGAAGAACTTGCGGATGAAGTTCCCATTCGTGAATCTGCTGTTGTTGACGACTGAGCAGATCCGCAATCTGATTGTGTATCCCAGGTAGATGCTCTGATAGGAGGTATATTTTTTGAGGAATGGCCCATCTCCATATGCTTTGTGCTAGGCGTGAAAGCTGCAGAGAGTGTGTGTCCCCCCTGTTTTTGTATATAGTACATTGCTGTCATGTTGTCCGTCCGGACGAGGACAGCTTTGCCTACGAGGTATCTGAAATGATTTTAGAGCGAGAAATATGGCAAGTAACTCCAGATGATTGATGTGGAGGAGTTTCTGTTGAGGGGTCCACATACCCTGAATGGTATGGTTTAAGAGATGAGCTCCCCAGCCGGTGAGCGATGCGTCCGCTGTTGGCACTATTTGTGGAACTGGGTCCAAGAACGGCCGCCCTTTGGAAAGATTTTGTGTGTTCCACCATTGCAGAGAGCGATATGTGCGGCTGTCCACCAACACCAGATCCGTACGTTGACCTTGAGCTTGGTTCCACTGTTGTGCTAGACATTCTTGTAATGGATGCATTTGGAGTCTTGCGTAAGGGACAATTAAGATGCAAGAGGCCATCATCCCTATTAGCTGCATGAACACTCGAGCTGGTAGTGAGTGTTGTGGTTGAAATTTTGTTATGAGAGCTTGCATACTGGCTATCCTGGTCGGATTGGGGTATGCAAGTGCTTTGGAAGTATCTATTGTTGCACCTAGATACTGTTGGGTGTGGGACGGTTGGAGATGTGACTTGGCGAGGTTTATTGTGAAACCGAAGTTGTGCAGCAGCTGGATTGTGTTGTGTTTGTTGTACACAATTGTTGCGTGACTTGGCTTTTATGAGCCAGTCATCCAGGTAAGGAAACACATGAATGTGTTGTCTTCTTAAGTGGGCTGCTACCACTGCGAGACATTTTGTGAAGACTCTGGGTGCTGTTGTGACCCCGAATGGAAGGACTTTGAACTGGTAATGTTGACCGTCCACTACGAACCGTAGGTATTTCCTGTGAGCAGGGTGAATAGGAATGTGGAAGTAGGCGTCCTTGAGATCTAGAGTGGCAAGGAAGTCGCCTTGTTGGAGCAGTGGGAGGACCTGTTGGAGAGTGACCATGTGGAAGTGGTCGGATTGTATGTACAGGTTTAACGGTCTGAGGTCCAATATTGGCCTGAGAGTGCTGTCCTTTTTTGGAATGAGGAAATAAAGGGAGTAAACCCCTGTACCTTGAGGATGTAGGGGAACCGGTTCTATTGCATGCTTTTGCAAGAGAGAGAGAACCTCCTGCTTTAGAAGCGCAAGATGTTCTGTGGATATTGGACGTTGTGTGGGAGGTATGGGGGGTAGAAGTGAGTTCCAGGCAGTAACCATACTGGATAATTTGTCTGACCCACCTGTCTGTGGTGATGGAATTCCAGACAGGTAGGAACTGTGATAGTCTTCCCCCGACTGGAGGGAATGGTCTGGGGGGAGTGGAGGGAAGTCACTGTTTTGTGGTGAGGGAGTTGCGGGTGCTAGAACCACATCCTCTCCCTCTGTTGTTATTGCCTCTAAGTCCCTCTAAAGTATCCCTTATTAGGGGAAGTTTGAGTGGGGCTTTTATAAGTGGAGGAGGTGTTTTCTGTGCCAATGGTTTTGGAGGCGCCCCTATAAGAGGAGCGACGAAAGGAACCTCTACTAGTTGTTGCCTGTAGAGCCCCCATAGACTTGGCTGTTTGTGTCCTTTTTCATCTTTTCTAAAGATGTGTCCACAGTAGGTCCAAACAAGTGTTCCTGATCCAAAGGTTGATTGAGGATGGTAGACCACCTCCTGCTTAAAACCGGATATGCGTAACCACGCATGTCTACGTAGTAACACACTTGTATTAATTGTGCGAGATGCTGTATCCGCTGCATCCAGGGCACATTTAATAGAGGTATTTGTGATTAACTTTCCCTCTTGTATGAGATCATTTGCCTTGGTTTTATATTGGTCTGGAAGGTGTTGCATGAGCTTTTCAAGCTCATCATAATGGGCCCTGTCATACCTTGCTAGTAAATCTTGTGAATTAGCAATGCGCCACAAATTTGCCGCCTGTGCCGCAACCCTTTTACCGGATGCGTCCAATAGTTTAGACTCTTTGTCTGACGGAGGGGCATCGTCTGTGGTTTGGGAATTTGCCCGTTTACGGGCATTTGCCACTACTAGTGAATCCAGAGGGAGTTGACCCTTAATGTAAGCTGGATCACTTGGAGCTGGTTTATATTTCTTTTCAATTCTAGGATTGAGCACTCTAGCCCTGACAGGATCTTTAAAGACTTCAGGGGCATGTTTAATCATCCCTTTTAGCATAGGGAGAGTATTTGTTGATTTTTGAGGCTGTGAGAAGGTCTCTAATAAAAATCTTCCTCCAAAGGGTCTGAGTGGAGTTGCACCCCATGATATTGTGCAGCTCTATTTGTAGGTACATCTGGGACATTATAATCATCCCAAGAGTCATGAGGTGGGATACTGTGGGTGTCATCATCAGTATCATCATTATCATGTGGTGGGTCTATGTCCTCATCCCCACCCCCTATATCCTCATCTTGTGGTGCAGGTGAAAGAGGAGGCACTGGAGAGTGTGCTGGAGAGATTATTATATTTGTAAGCTTTGGAGGTGGAGAGAAAGGTATCATAGGTGAAATGGCAGAGTCTTTTTTCTTCAAGGGTACCTCAGGTGTGTCTCTGAGGTGTCCAATTTCCTCTTTTTAGGTGGTATAGAAGTGACCTGACCGGTAACGGGGTAGATATTGAGTGTTTTTTGTTTAGGATCCGGTGGATCTGGATGAAATAGTTCTTTTGATCCACTATCTTTTTTCGGCACCGAGGACTTGGGTTCCGAGTGGTGCTTTGGTCTGTCATCTTTAGCTTTAGGAGGGGTCTTAGTCTCCTTCTGCTTAGGTGGAGTTTTCGACTCCGAAGTTTTCTTCGGCTTCGGAGGTTTCGAATGTTTTTTCGGATCCGAAGCCTTGGGTTGACTATGTTTCGGTGCCGAAGAGTCTGGTGTCTACAGCACCTTGGGTTTCTGTTTCGGTGCCGAAGATGGTTTCTCGGTACCGTGGTGTGGCTGGCTCGATCCCGAGCTGCCTGAAGGCTTTGTGGACTTCGGAGCCGGGCCTGAAGGTGGGACTTCTGAAGTATTGTCACGGTGTCGACCCAGACCCGAAGGTGAAGGTGTTACTGGAGCCTTGTGTTTTTTCGGGGCAGGGGCGTCTATCTCAGTACTCCCGCTCCGTTGACCTGGAGTAATTGTCTGGTCTTCTGAGTTCGAATCATCGGCTTCGGAGACGTTGGCTTGTTCATCTTCTGTCTCTGGTTCTGGATCGTCGGGGCCTGCATCGAAGATGTTGTCCGGCGCCGAAACGGTTGATCTAGACATTTTGTGACGTCGAGCCCGGCGATCACGTATGGTTTTCTTGCACCTGAAGGAAGCAAAGGCCTGGCAGTGTTGACTCTCGTGTTCTGGAGAGAGGCAAAGGTTGCAGACCTTGTGGAGATCTGTGTGTGGGAATTTAGCACCACACTTGCATTTTTTGAATGGAGTCCTTTCCATATGCTGGTTTTGATGGCGTCGATCGGCCCAACGGCCCTCGTCTACGACCGGACTCAAAGATTTTGTTGGTTCTTGAAATACGCGTTGAGGGAGATCGCGATCGAAACAATACCGTCGAACGGTGAGAGCTTTGCGCGTCGAAGGGGGATCGAATACGACACCGACCCGGAGCGCAGCAAATCACATCCGAACCCGATGGCAGAAAAAAACAATCTGGGGATGGAGTTGATGCCCGTGCGCACTACTAACCAAAGGAGGAGTCACCTATCTCGTGACTACAAAGACTTCTACAATAAAGTGCAAACATCCGAGCCCAACACCAGATGGCGATCTATGCACAAGTATACGATCTACAGCTCATATGCCTCGAACTACATGTTTAAGCATCACTTTAAAATGACGGTACTTATCATAGCTGATACTGTTGACTGCTGGTTGAGCCCTTGAGGGGTTATTTCTATGGAGTCCCTTGAGACTTAGGGAGGGACTTCTCTTCGTGCTGGGGGGAGACTGCATAGCTCCTGCAGCTCCCCCTGCACGCGGAGGTGCTCCCCTCCCTCCAGTCTCACCGGGGGCCAGGGTGGGCTCCTGGCACCCCTTTTGGGCAGTTTCACGGGGAGCGCGACGGCGCTCCCTGACTTAACTTCTTTTGGGGGCAGCCCCCGGGACCTGACCCACCCTGGAGGCCCATTTGAGACCGGCGGCGGAGCCCCACACGCTTCGTCGGTCTTCTCGGAGGTCAAAGGTCGCCAACCTTCTGGGGGGCATATCTCAGCCCCCAGGGGACGGATCTTCACCATTTTGGCCTCTTCTTGCTCCTGGTGGCGCACCCCAGTAACTGGGAGCACTTTCCTTCGCCCTCCTGGTCTTAAGGAGGGTGAATTCAGCAGGGAGCTGTCTTCACTGGCTCCCTGCGCCAGCCTTTCGCTTGGCTCTCCTCCTGGGTCTCTCTTCTCCTTGAGCAGAGGCCCAGGCTTCAGCTCCCTGGTCCTAGACTCCGCTCCTGGCGCAATTCAGGGTCTTGGGACAGTCAGGGGGTTCCTCCTTCCAACTGCCCATGGCGCCAGGCTCCAGCACCAGTCTTCCTCAGCAGACCACACCCCAGAGAGAGCTCCTCTTCCTGTGCAAGCTCTTTTTAAAGAATTTGGAGGGGGCTGGCAGGAAGGCTCCGCTTGCCCTATCAAGCAGCGACATCACCTTTCTGCCCCTGCTCCCTCCTTCCTGCCCAGGCCTCTGGGATAGTTCAAAATGGCGTCGTCCAGCGGTCTTATGCCACATGGTCTCTGAAAATCCCCTCCCCCCCCTTGCTGCCTTCTCTCCAGAGCAGCTTGGTGCCTGGCACCAGGTGACAGCTGCCGATGGATTAACCTGTAGCTCCACCCATCTTCTCTTCTTGGAGAGGAGACCTTCGCCCTTGGAATGCTTGTAGTGAAGGGCTAGGCCTCTGATGCTACAGCTTGGGGAGGAAGGTCATTAATCCAGCCTGGCAGGGTCACACCCAGCCAGTCTCTGGTTATGAGCTGACTCAGACGAATATGACATTTCGGATGACCCAAAAGCAGTACAGATATGACTTTGGACTCTGCAGAATAGTACTTCTCACCTAAGTTACAGTGGACTTTAGTGAGTGTCTGGAATTTGTAGGCCCTAGGGAAGTGAAACTATCCCATGTGATCCCCATCCTCATAGGAGAATAATGGAGTGGTCCTTCAGTGAAAACAGTAAAGCACACCGACTTTCCCTTACATGTTTCTTCCCATTGTATAAAGCCTATTCCATGTCACTACCCAGCTCTGCATAATTCCTGCCACACCATTCAATCTGTAGCTGCTCCAGGGCTGCGCCCGCCTGGAATCTCCCCTGCGCAGCCCCAACACGTGTGCACACGCCTGTAAACACGTGTATGCAGGTTACCAGCCCGGTGCCCCTTACTCCGGCTGCAGCGCAGCAGCCTACTCTCACCAGGGGGACACCGGTAAAATCCACATGAGTTCACTGTGGGCGAGTCCCAACTTATGAGGCTCTTCCACAGTAAAAGCTCAACAATTAGGTGTTCATAAAGCGAAAAATCCGGGCGGCTCAGATGGTCAGAACCACCTAACACACGCCGCGCCCAGCTGATTCCTACAGGGAAGAATTCGCCACTCTACATGGGTACTCTTCCTGTAGTCAGCGATAACGTATAGTTTCTTATCTGTCAGTGTAGTTTTGCAGCTTGAAGACTTTCTGGATTCACTATGCTGTGCATTATTCCGCCATCTTGTGGTTGGGTCCGGAATCGTAGCATTTTCTCTCTTCCTTTTTTTTTTTCGTGGCCCAGGTGGGCGGCAACGTCCCACCATTTGGTGTCCTTCGTGACGTCGACGCGCTTCCTGCGGAAGCTCCCACCTTTGGTCGCCATCAACGGATTCTTTTTTCTTCTTTTTTTTTTTTGTTATCCGCTTTGCTTGATCCCTTTAGCTATGTATGCAATTTAGCCTCCTTTGTCCTCATGTCTCATCTTTCTGGCGGAGGAGGGTGGGATCGCTAGTGAATCCAGAAAGTCTTCAAGCTGCAAAACTACACCGACAGGTAAGAAACTATACGTTTTGCAGCGTGAATCTTTCTGGATTCACTATGCTGTGCATAGACTTAGTAGCGGTTTTGTCCTTATTGCGGTGGCTGGGTGGAAGATGAGCATTGGTTACTGAAAATGTGTTGTAAGACGTTCTGTCCCACTTGCGCTTCCTTGTTCATTTGAATATCCACACAGTAGTGCTTAGTGAACGTATGCACTGAAGACCATGTTGCAGCTTGGCAAATGTCTTGGATAGGTGTGTTTGCTAGAAACGCAATTGTTGCTACCTTCTTCCTTGTTGAGTGAGCTTGAGCTGCTCCTTGTAACTGTTGTCCTGCCTGCTTGTGGCAGAGTTGAATTGTCTGCGCAATCCATTGTGCAATCGTATTCTTGGTGACTGGTCGTCCCAGAAAACTGCTGGCAAAGGAGACAAAGAACTGTTTTGTTTTCCTGCTCTCCTTTGTCCTCTCTATATAGTGCATTACAGCCCTTCTGGCATCTAGTGTGTGCAGCGCCCTTTCTGTTCGTGTGGAAGGTTTTGGAAAAAACTTGGTATTTGGATTGTTTGGTTAATGTGGAACCGAGACACCACCTTTGGCATGAAGTGTGGGTCCGTCCTCATTACAATCCTGTCCTTGTGTATTTGCAAGTAGGGCTCTTGGAGTGTCAGCGCTTGCAACTCACTTACTCTTCGTAGTGACGTGATAGCCACTAAGAAGGCTGTCTTTAGTGTGAGCATGTGCAGTGTAGTCTTGTGAATAGGTTCAAAGGGTGCCTTCATCAATTGAGTTAGCACTACGTTGAGGTTCCATGCTGGTGCTGGCATCCTCTTTGGGGGTGCGATTCTTTTCGCCCCTTCCAGAAATCTTTTCACAACTTGAGAGGTGAAGAAACTTTTCCCCGTCTCTCCTCTTGTGTAGGCCACTACCGCAGCCAAGTGCACCCTCAGGGATGTGTAGCTTAATCCGCTTTGTAGCAGGTGTTTTAAGTATTTTAGTACTGTTGATTCCCTTGTGATCTTTCGTTGTAGATTCTCCTTGATGCACCATTGGGAGAACCTTTTCCACTTTGCTACGTAGCACTTTCTTGTGGAAGGTCTCCTTGCCTCCCAGAGTACTGCCATGGTACTTGGTGGTAGTTTGAGGTGTGCAAATTCTAAGTCTTCAGGAGCCAAGCTGCTAGGCTGAGGCTCTCCGGTTCTGGGTGTAGCACCTTTCCCTTCTGCATCGTTAACAGGTCCTTTCTTCTTGGGAACCTGTGTGCTGGTTCTTGTGCCATTTCCACTATCTGTGAGAACCAGGATTGTCTGGCCCACTGAGGTGCTATCAGTATTAGTGTCATGTTGCTGATTCTGCATTTGCTGAGTACCCTGTGTATCAGTGGTATCGGGGGAAAAGCGTATGCAAATGTCTTTGACCAATTTATCCATAGCGCATTCCCTTGTGACCGATGGTCTGGTTGTCTGGATGCGAAGTGTTGGCATTTTGCATTCTGGTGTGTTGCAAATAGGTCTATTTGCGGTGTACCCCATCTTTGGAATAGCTTCTCTATTTCCTGTTGATTGAGCTCCCACTCGTGGGATGCCGACGTCTGCCTGCTGAGTCGGTCTGCTTCCACATTGTCCTTCCCCGGGAGATGTATTGCCAATAGGTCTATTTTTAGTGGAATGGCCCATCTCCATATTTCCTGTGCTAGCCCAGATAGTGCCACTGATTGTGTTCCTCCTTGTTTGTTGATGTAGAACATGGTGGTTGTGTGGTCTGTTTGGACCAACACCCTGTTTCCGTACAGCTCTTTCTGAAATGCTTTTAAGGCTAGGAATACAGTCTTTAGCTCCAGGTAGTTGATGTGTCTGACCGCATCTTGCTGCGACCATAGACCCCTCACCTTGAGCTTCTTCATGTGTGCGCCCCACCCCAGCTGGGAGGCGTCCGTTGTGATGGTCACTGTTGGAGTTGGTTGTGTGAATGGCTTCCCCTGTGATAGGTTTTCCTTGTTCCACCACGCCATTTCCTGATGCACTGCGTGTGTGACAACCACAAGATCTTCCCAACTCCCTGTTGCCTGTGACCATTGCTGCTGAATCCATTCCTGGAATGGTCTCATGTGTAGTCGGATATTTGGGAGTAGGTGGATGCACGATGCCATCATTCCCATTAACTTGCTCACCGTCCTCACTGTCAGAACTTGCCCCTTGCGGTAAGGACGTGTTTCCTTCAGTATCGCCAATGTTCTCTTCCTGCTGGGGAACACTTTGGCCTGTATAGTGTTGATCTCGGCCCCTAAGAATATCTTGATCTGCTCCGGTTGACGATTTTTCCCAATGAATTGAGAAACCCAGTTGGCTCAGTGTTTGTACGACCTGCTGGATGTGTTCTTTGCAGTCGCTGTACGAGCTTGCCTTTATGATCCAGTCGTCGAGGTAGGGATATACGTGTATTCCTTGCCTTCGTAGGTGCGCTGCTACTGCTGCTAGGCACTTTGTAAACACCCTTGGTGCGGATTTGAGTCCGAATGCCAGTACTGTGAACTGGTAGTGAGTCTGGTTGATCACAAACCTTAGTAGACGTTTGTGCCTGTGGTTGATGGGGATGTGTAAGTACGCGTCCTTCAGATCTATAGTTGCCATGTAATCCCCTTGTTGTATTTGTGGTAATACCTCCTGTAGGGAAGTCATCTTGAATCTTTGAGTTCTTATGAATTTGTTTAAGAATCTCAGATCTAGGATAGGTCTTAGTGTTTCGTCCACCTTTGGCACGAGGAAATAAGTTGAGTAAACCCCTTTGTTCCTTTGGTTGTGCGGTACTGCCTCTATCGCCTCCTTGCTGAGCAGTTCCTTCGCCTCCAGTTGCAAGAGCGAAAGTTCCCTTGCTGAGTGAGCCTTGTTTCTTGGTTTTCTTTTTGGAGGTTGTTTTTCCACCTCTATGCAATATCCGTATTGTATGATGTTTAGTATCCATTTGTCTGTAGTGACCTTCCTCCACTGCTTGAGGAAGTTCTTTATCCTGCCTCCTAACGGTGTTGTATGTTCGAGGGACTGTTTCTTGTTGAACGTCAGGTTTTTGTTTTCCTCTTTGTCCTTGCCCCCACCCAGAGGAGTTGCTAGGGTGGTTGTTGGCTTGATGGTGAAGTCACTTGGAGGTGGGCTGTTGGTCTCCTCTTCGAGTCTGTCTTCGTCCGTTTCCGCGCCCTCGAAAGGACTGGCCCCGGGGCTGGTACTGCCAGTTTTGCTGCTGGCCTTGGTTGATCCTTTGATAGCCTTGCTGGAACGTTTGGTGCGATGTGGCAGGCACGTTGCCTCCTCTACCACCCGGCCTTCTTGTGGGTGTCCCTCTTCTCATCCCTCTGAACTGCAGCGCTCCCATGGACCTTGCTGTCTCGTTGTCCTTTTTGAGCTGCGTTAACTTGTCGTCAACTGGTGTGCTAAACAGTTGCTCGCCGTTAAAGGGTGTATTCAGGATGTTACTTTGCACCTCTGGCTTGAATCCAGAAATTCTGAGCCATGCGTGTCTCCTCTCGGTCACCCCTATCATCATCAGTCTGCTGGACGTCTCTGCAGCATCCAGGGCTGATTTCAAGCATGTGTTCGCCATGCTTTTGTCTTCTTCTACCAGGTGAGCTGCCCTTTGTTGGTACTGATCTGGTAGATGCTTTAGGAGCTGCCCCACTTCATCCCAGTGTTGGCATGCATGCCTGTTGATCAGGGCGTTGGAGTTTGCGATGCGCCAATGGATTGCCGCATTTCTCTCCACCTTTCTCCCTGTAAGATCCATCCTCCTACTCTCCTTGTCTGGAGGTGGTCCGGCATTAGTGGGCACATTGGCCCTCTTCCTAGCCGTTGCTGTAATTATGGAGTCGGCTGGCACTGATCCTTGTATGTATGCAGGGTCCTGTGAAGAATGTTTATACTTCTTCTCCGTTCTTGGAGTCACAGCCTTGCATACTGCTGGTTCCCTAAAGGGCGCTCTTCCTTGATCCAGCACACTAGGGAGCATGGGCAGGAATTGGCTCCTGGTTTGTTAAGGCAGTAGAGTCTCCAGGAGGAAACATGCCTTGGGCTTCTCCTCTTCCATTTTTACTCCATAGGTTTGTGCAGCCTTTTGGACGACTATGTTGTAGACCCCAATGTCGTCAGGCGGCGAGGGCCTCGAAGGGTAAGTGTCTACCCCTTCTTCCGGCGATTCTGCGTCGAGGTCTTGCCATTCCAGGTCTTGTGCCTCCAAGGACGTCGAGTCCCGGTAGGATTGCAGATCTTCGTCGCCTTCTCCCTCGAAATAATAGTCTTCGTCCCCCTGTTCCTCGACTGGTTCGGGTGTTTCCGGCGGTTCGGCGTCCTCGTCGTCTATTTCGACCTTGAGTCTCGACGGGATGGTGTATTGGCTCATCTTGTGGTCGAAGTCCTTCTTCCGCTGCAGGATGCTCGCCATTTCGGCCTCGAGCCTCCTCTTCTTCCTCTCCATCTTGTGTGCCTGTTCAGCGTCGAGGGCTGGAGGGACTCTTCGGGACCGTCAATGTCGACGACGATGTCTGCCCTTCCTTTCTCGGCGCCGAGGTGTCCTTTTCGGGGGCAACCTTCGACGCCCTGGGTTTTTCGAGGGCTCTTGCCGATTGGGAGTCCTTTTCGAAGGATCCGCTCGGCTGACTGTCCTTGGTTGCAGTTGCCTTCGTCGAATGTTTCGGCGGCAATGCTCCCTTCGAGGACTTCGCTTCACTTCTACGAGTGTCGCTCGGGGATTTAGCTTCACCCTTTCGAGTGTCGCTCGAGTGTTTAGGGGTCGACGACTCCCTTACCTCATTCGACGTTTTCTTATGGACCTAGACGACCGCGCAGTCCTCCGGCGATGTTGTCCTCCTCTCCACTGGAGAGGCCCAGGTCTCGAAGCAATGGAAGTGGTCCCTGCCCCTGCATGTTGTGGTTCGCCTTTCTCTGCCTCTCCCTCACTCTGAGGGTCTTGGGTGTAAACGCCAAGCACGCGTTGCAGTCTTCGCTGCTGTGGTCGAGCGGCAAGCAGAGGTTGCAGACTGGATGCTGGTCCTTCTGGGCGTACTGTGGTGGCAGTTGGTGCAAAACTTGAACGGTGTTTTGTCCATACCCGCGCTCAGGGAGCCCCCTGCAAGCGCATTCTCCGTAGAACGTCAAGATCTCGGTCGTAAACCTTCTCCCTCGTCGTCCTGGTTACCTGACCTGTAGTCCGGTGTAGTTGAAAACTGATTTTCGTCGTTTTTCTTCGATTTTCCTTGATTCCTCTTCCAAACTTCTGGAACTCTTCGGCAACGATCCAGACCCAACGGCGGAAAAAAGAATCTGAAGATGGCGACCAAAGGTGGGAGCTTCCGCAGGAAGCGCGTCGACGTCACGAAGGACACCAAATGGTGGGACGTCGCCGCCCACCTGGGCCACGAAAAAAAAAAAGAAAGAGAAAATAGTACGATTCCAGACCCAACCACAAGATGGCGGAATAATGCACAGCATAGTGAATCCAGAAAGATTCACGCTGTAAAACTAGTTATAAGGGGTTCTGACCAGACCCCCCCTTACTCACCAGTTATCCGCTCAGATCACCTACTCCTTCCATCCATGAGACCTCCACCCATTACAGGGATCCCAGACTACCCTAAGAACCCTCCGGGCTCTAGGTTAGATACCTCTAGGTCACTCACGGTCTACATGGACTCAGCCTAACTAGGCCTACCTTTGCCCTTGGTCACGCAACACTATGCCTACCACTTCCCTGGACAAGGGTACAGTGCCTCAGCACCGATGCGGTCTTCTGGGATAGGTCTACATCCCATCCCCTGGGTCACTAGCTGGTCTCCCTTCCAGAGATTGTTCCACCCAGTACCCTCTCTCCTTTTGGTCCTTGCACCCTAAAGGTGCAACCTCTCTGGACCCTCAGCCTGTCGCTGGGGTCGTTCAGCTGCCACCACCCTTTTGGGATGACTGTCTTCCCTAAAGAAAGCACAGCCACTCGTACTTTTCCCACACAGAAAAGCACCTTTGGCCACTGGCCTGGCTCCCTGATAGGACCTCAGACCGGCCTCACCACCACACTGGCAGTGCTAGGGAGGAACACTGAGGGTGCCTCGTCCGACATCCTACAGCTCATTCCCCCCATCAGTAGCTCCACCCGGAAACTACCCCGGGAACCTAGACCCTTTCCTTGTTCTCCGCTGCGAGAACAGGGCCTATGCACCCTTCCCTCCGAGAGGCGCGCTCTCCTCCTGGAGTACCCTTAGAGAGCCCGTAGGTCCCAAGTTAGCTACACCCAGGCCCACCTCTCAGAGCTCTCCTCGGTCTCCCTGCAGCACCTTGGGAGACCGTCCAGGGACCCTCATGATCCCTGGATGGCCTGCACCACCCCCTTCTGAAGCGCAGGCTCCCTTCACTTAAGATAGGCCCCACCTGCCTACAGGGTGGTACTACCCCACTCAGCCAGGGACCCTTAAGATCCCGGCTAGGCCTGCACCACCCTCCTCTGAAGCACAAGGTCCCTTCACTTAAGATGGGCCCCACCTGTCTTCAGGGTGGTACTACCATGCAGAAGTGCACCTCCTGCATCGAGCTAGGGGAACACCCCCATGCTCCTGGATCCTGGGGTCCAACCCCCCAGGATCTACCTGACTGGTCACTGGCTAGGCATCGCCCATCCACCACTTCAGGTTCACAACACAAGCTCCAGAATGACATCCTGTTGCTTCCTTGGGTAACCACCTACCCGACCCTGACACCTCAGGGTCCACAACTAACCCCTCACCTGGAATCTAGGGAGCAGATCACCCCCTTCACAGATCTCCACCGGATCAGTTACCTAGCCCACCTAGGGGCTACCACTACACACCCTAGCTCGAGAACTACCCTCCTTTGGGGCCACCCACTACCATGGGCCACCCCTGGGTTGCTCACCTCCCCCACCAGTTAACCTGAGGGGCCTGCCGGACACACAACTCCACTGCACCCTCCTCCCACCATGGGAAAAGTTTTGGGGTCCTCCAACATGGGAACCCCTGGGATGTTACCACCCGGGGTTAAGAAACCTCCTGCCCCACCCCTCCAGTGGTTTTGGCCTGCGCCAATGGCAAGAAAACGTTCAGCGGGGGAAAGATATCTGGGGCCCCTTCGGTGAAAACCCTCCCTGCCCTTAAAAAGCGCGGGAATCTCCCAGGACCCCTACCTCTCCTGTCCCCCCAAAGTACAATCCACCCCTACATCCCCATCTGTGATGTAGGTATCAGTTGCTGTCCCCATCTCTTGAGAAGACACCCTCCTCATGCAGGTGTAATGTGTGTAGTGTTAGGGTTCAAAGGTGTACAATATGGCTTAGAACACTTTTAAGCAATCATTTTCCTGGAAAGCACCATCCCGCCATCACATGACAATCAACATATCTGTCATATCAATACAGTTTACATATAAACCATAATATCCTCACATGACATGTGAGCGGGGCTTTCCTCTCCCATACTTTTAGTTCACATAACCAAAACTTTGAACCCTTCTCAGAGCCTTGTGCTCTTCCATTTGCTCATTACTGCATAGGTAATGTGTGGCAAAACTAGACTTATAAAATGCTATAAATGCGTACCAGAATGGGATACTATGTTTCCCGCCCCTAGACACCAATGTTGGAAAACGAGGCAGTATCTGTGAGGCCTGCACAAATAACATGACTACATTTGTCCTTCACTGGGAACCAAACACCCCATTGTAGCGCTCGACTCTCAGAGGGTAGCGTTGCAGAGCAGTCTAAGGCTTACTCAAGGGAGGTGGTGTGGGCTAGTAATCACCATTTACCAGTACACAGAATAACACTCAATATTTGATTGTCCAGTCTGTACTTTGCTTTATAATAGGAAGAGTACATTTATTAAACACACACACTACTCAATACTAGGCAACAATTTACAAATATACATAAGCTGTTGGAATTACTTTGTGACATTGCATAACATTCCCACCCCTCCCGCGGGGGTCTAGTACCACCACTCCCATGTATGCACATCATCTTGCCCCCTAATGCAGTGGGTTGAACATAACCTGGAGCGAGGGCCTTGCCCACTGGCACCATCCCAGTGGTGCCCCACCCCTTTATCTCAACAAGCATTTAAAATGGGCACACCTGCCCTGGTGACACACAACCCTGACTGAGCATCTCATACTGACCCTACAGAATGCACCTCTACATCTTAGGGGCTAACAGTCTGGGTTGTTCCTCACCTAACGCAGCAGCAAGAATGGAAAATGCTACTTACCAGTATGCATCTGTTTTTGGCATGTAGAGCTGCAGAGTTGTACACTATGCATAGATCGCCATCTGGTGTTGGGCTCGGATGCTTGCACTTTGTTGTTGTCTTGGAAGAGTCTTTTGTAGTCACGAGATAGGTGACTCCTCCTTTGGACGATAGTGCGCATGGGCATCGACTCAATCCTCAGATTGTTTTTCGCCATGATGGGAAATGATGGAGTGAGTGAGAAATAAAGAGATGTCCATGTGAATGTATCTAATTAAGATAATACTGGAACAGATACAGGTTCCGGGGAGGCGGGTGGGCGTGTACAACTCTGCAGCTCTACATGCCAAGAACAGATGCATACTGGTAAGTAGCATTTTCCGTTCGAGGCATATGTTGCAGTGGTTTGAAAAAGTGTTTTAAGAACAGCTTGGCCTACAGAAGCCTGTTGCTTAGCCTGCACGTCAACACAATAGTGTTTGATGAAGGTGTGTGGTGTAGACCATGTTGCTGCTTTACAGATGTGATCTAAGGGAATGTTCCCTAAGAATGCCATGGAAGCCCCTAGTTTGCGTGTTGAGTGCACTCTAGGGGAATTGTTAATGTGCGTTTAGCCTTTTGGTAGCATATTTGAATGCATTTTACTATCCACCTAGCGATCCCAGCTTTGGAGATGGGGTTACCTTTATGAGGTGGTGCGAAGGCTACAAACAGTTGTTTTGTTTTTCTAAAGGGCTTAGTCCTGTCTATGTAATAAAGTAGGGCTCTTTTGACGTCCAGTGTGTGAAGAGCCCTCTCTGCTACAGAGTCTGGGTTTTGGAAAAACACTGGTAACTCCACTGATTGGTTAAGATGAAAAGCAGAGATTACTTTTGGGAAGGAATTTTGGATTTGTTCTAAGAACCACCTTGTTAGGATGTATTTGTAAGAATGGTTCTTGTATGGTTAAAGCCTGGATCTCACTAACCCTCCTGAGAGAGGTAATTGCGACAAGGAAAGCTACTTTTCATGTGAGGAACTGTAGTTCGCATTTGTGTAGAGGTTCAAATGGGGGACCCATGAGCCTGGTAAGAACAATGTTTAAATTCCACAGGGTGGAAGTCTGGGGGGAATTATCCTTTTAAGGCCCTCCATAAAGGTCTTAATTGCAGGTACTCTAAATAGTGACAAGTGTTGTCTGATTTGCAAATAAGCGGCAAGTGCTGCTAGATGTAATCTTATGGATGAATATGCTAGATTACTCCTTTGTAAGTGTAACAAATAGCAAATGATGTCCTGGATGGAAGCGTCCAGCGGATCAATTTTATTGTTGTTGCAGTAAATGACAAATCTTTTCCATTTTGCTGCATAGCAAGCTCTAGTAGTAGGGCGCCTGGCTTCCTTAATGATGTTCATACAGTCCGGTGGAAGGTTAAGATAACCAAACTCTAGGACTTCAGGAGCCAGATCGCTAGATTCAGTTGACCTTGATCGGGGTGCCTCATCTCTCCATGGTTCTGCGTTAGCAACGTGGGGAGAGAGGTAGCTTTTGGTGTGGAACTACTGAAAGTTCCAGTAGTGTTGTGAACCACGGTTGCCGTGCCCATGTGGGAGCTACCAGGATCATCCTGAGAGACTGTTGTCTGAGCTTGCGTACTACTAGGGGAATCAGTGGGAGTGGCGGAAAAGCGTACGCAAATCTGCCTGACCAGTTCATCCATATCGCATTGCCTTTGGACAACGGGTGTGGAAACCTGTCGGCAAAGGTTGGGCATTTTGCATTTGCGAATGTGTGGCGAACAGATCCATGTCTGGTTGGCCCCAGATTTGGAAACATGGTTGAAGAACTTGGGGATGAAGTTCCCATTCGTGTATCTGCTGTGTCTGTCGACTTAGCAGATCCGCAATCTGATTGTGAACTCCTGGAAGATGTTCTGCAAGAAGATATATGTTTTGTGGAATGGCCCATCTCCAAATGTTCTGTGCCAGCTGAGACAGCTGCAAAGAATGTGTGCCTCCTTGTTTTTGCAGGTAATACATGGCTGTGATGTTGTCCGTGCGGACTAGCACAGTCTTGTGACGTAGATGTACTTGGAATGATTTTAACGCTAGGAATATTGCCAGTAATTCTAGGTGATTGATGTGGAACACTTTCTGTTGAGTGGTCCATTTGCCTTGAATTGTGTGGTTTAGGGGATGAACTCCCCAGCCGGTGAGTGATGCGTCTGCTGTTAGCACTATTTGTGGAACTGGCTCTAGGAACGGCCGCCCTTTGGAAAGGTTTGGTGTGTTCCACCACTGCAGAGAGCGATGTGTGCGGCTGTCTACCAACACCAGATCTGTAAGTGGTCCTTGAGCCTGGTTCCACTGACGTGCTAGGCATTCTTGTAAGGGGCGCATCTGAAGTCTTGCATGAGGTACGATAAAAATGCAAGATGCCATCATTCCTATGAGTTGCATGAATACCCTTGCTGGGAGGGAATGCTGTGGCTGAAATTTGGTGATTAGTGTTTGTATACTGGTTATCCTGGCTGGATTGGGATATGCCAGAGCTCTGGAGGTGTCTAATGTGGCCCCCAGATACTGGTGTATGTGGGAGGGCTGAAGATGTGACTTGGTGTAGTTTACTGTGAATCCTAAGTGGTGTAGCAGCTGGATGGTTTGAGGAGTGTGATGAACACACTGGTTGAATGATTTGGCTTTTATTAGCCAGTCGTCGAGGTATGGAAAGACATGAATTTGTTGTCTTCTTAAGTGTGCTGCTACGACTGCAAGGCACTTTGTGAACACCCTGGGTGCGGTGGTCACTCCGAATGGAAGGACTTTGAACTGATAGTGTTGTCCGTCCACTATGAATCTTAGATATTTCCTGTGAGCTGGGTGTATGGGAATGTGGAAGTAGGTGTCCTTGAGATCTAGTGTGGCAAGGAAGTCGCCTTGTTGAAGTAGTGGGAGGACCTGTTGAAGAGTGATCACATGAAAATGATCTGATTGTATGTAAAGATTGAGGGGTCTGAGGTCGAGTATTGGCCTTAGGGTGCCGTCCTTTTTGGGGATTAGGAAATACAGCGAGTAAACCCCTGTTCCTTGATGCTGTAAGGGAACTAGTTCTATTGCTTGCTTTTGAAGCAGTGAGAGAACCTCTTGTTTTAAGAGTGTGAGATGTTCCGTGGACATTGGACGCTGTTTGGGTGGTATGGTGGGTGGGGTTGCTGTAAGTTCCAGGCAGTAACCATACTGGATAATTTGTCTTACCCACCTGACTGTAGTGATGGAATTCCAGACAGGCAGGAACTGTGATAGTCTCTCTCCGACCGGGGTGGAATGGTCTGGAGGGATTGGAGGGAAGTCACTGCTTATTAGTGGGGAGGCGCGAGTGTTGTTGTTACCTCGGCCTCTTCCTTTGTTATTTCCCCGGTATCCGCCTCTAAAATATCCTCTGTTGGGGGATGTTTGCGTGGTGTTTTTGTAGGAAAAAGAGGCGGTGTCTGTCCCGATATTTTTGGATGCTCCTCTATAGAAGGAGCAGCGAAAGGAACCACGTGTGGATGGAGACTGTAATGCCCCCATGGATTTAGCAGTCTCCGTGTCCTTTTCATTTTCTCTAGAGTGGTGTCTACAACCGGTCCAAAGAGTTGTTCTTGATTGAACGGCTGATTGAGGATTGTTGTTTGTACCTCCTGTTTGAAGCCTGAGATGCGTAACCAGGCATGCCGTCTGAGTAGTACACTAGTGTTAATGGACCTAGAGGCTGTGTCAGCTGCGTCAAGGGCACACTTGATTGAAGCATTGGTTATTAATTTGCCCTCCTGAATTAAATCATCTGCCTTGGTTTTATATTGATCAGGCAAATGTTGTAATAGGGATTCTAGTTGGTCATAGTGAGCCCTATCATACCTAGCAAGTAATGCCTGTGTGTTGGCTATCCGCCAGTGATTAGCTGCTTGGGCGGCAACTCTCTTGCCGGAAGCATCTGACAACTTAGACTCTTTATCCGGAGGTGGTGCCTCACCGGAGGTCTGAGAGTTGGCACGTTTCCTAGCATTAGCTACCACTAGTGAGTCTAAAGGTAGTTGACCCTTGATGTAGGTGGGATCATTGGGAGCGGGTTTATATTTTTTGTCAATCCTGGGATTGAGAATTCTAGCCCCAACAGGGTCCTTGAATATGTCGGGGGCATGTTTAATGACACCCTTTAACATTGGCAGGGTTTGTACAGTTTTTTTGCGACTGTTCAAAGGTGAGAAAAGTCCTTGTCTGCAGGGTCAGAATGCATCTGAACCCCATGGTAGAGAGCAGCATTATTTACAAGCTGACCAAAGCCAATATTGTCATCTGGGGGAGACGGCTTTGTTGGATATGCATGGGGATCAGGGAGGTCTGGAGGATCTATTGGGTCATTATAATCGTCCCAATTGTCCTGTGGTACATCTGTATCGTCATCCGGGTCAGTGAAAGGGTCATTGTTGCCTCCCCCATCCCCTAGATCATCATCATCCTGTGGTGGTGGTGAATTTGGTAGAAGTATAGGAGAATGTGGAGGAGAGACAGAGTTAGGAGGAAGAACAGGAGAAGAGGGTTGTATAGGTGAAGTGGCACAGTCTTTCTTTTTCACAGGCACTCCTCTTCTTGTGTGGAACAGCCGCCAAATGTCCTGTTTTGGGGTCTATGTGGAGAGTTTTTTGTTTTGGATCAACAGGATCCGGCCGAAAAAGTTCTTCCTCTTCGGTAACCGCTTTCGGCGCCGATTTCTTCGGGTCCGAGCGAGGTTTAGATTTGTGCTCCGAGGCCTTGGGAGATGGTTTGGGGTCCTTTGGCCTGGCTGTGGAGGTGGAAATCTTTTCCGGTTCCGAAGGTTTTGGTTTCGGATCCGATGGCTTTCCTTTCGGCGTCGAGGTGTTCGGTGCCGATGTCTTTTTAAGAGTAGGCTGCACGCTCGGTTTCGGTGCCGATGGTGCCTGCGGGACAGTGAGATCGGGTTTGCTCGGTCCCGAGCTACCGGAAGGCTTGTCCCTTATCTTCGGAGCCGGGCCCAGAAGCGGGGCTTCTGAAGCTTGTTCTTGGTCGCGACTGGGGCCAGCAGGCGAAGTCTTGACCAGGGCCTTCTTTTTTTGGGGTGGAGTTGGGGTAGGGGCAGTTGTACTCACTCGTTGACCAGGAGTGATGTGGCCGTCTGAGTCGTCTGCTTCGGACACGATTTGTAGGTCCTCAGAATCGTCCTCCGGGACCTTCATCGAAGATGTCCACCGGTACCGGAGCTGCGCCATGATGTGTCGTCGGGCCCGGCGATCACGGATGGTCTTTTTAGATGTAAAAGAGGCGCAGGCTTGGCAATTGTTCTCGTCGTGTTCGGGCGAGAGACATAGGTTACAGACCTTGTGGTGGTCACTGTGTGGAAATTTAGCTCCACACTGGGGGCATTTTTAAATGGAGTCCTTTCCATGAGCTGTAGGCCCGAACGGCGTCGATAGGCCCAACGGCCCGGGTCGACAACCGGAATAGAGTAGTTGAGGTGCGCGTCGAAGATCACGCGATCGAAAACAATACCGTCGAGTTTTTTGATAGTTTTGCGCGTCGAAAAGGTTTGGAGAATACGGTGCCGAATTGGAGCGCAGAAGTAACATCCGAACCCGATGGCGGAAAAAAAATCTGAGGATGGAGTCGATGCCCATGCGCACTATCGTCTAAAGGAGGAGTCACCTATCTCGTGACTACAAAAGACTCTTCCAAGACAACAACAAAGTGCAAGCATCCGAGCCCAACACCAGATGGCGATCTATGCATAGTGTACAATCTGCAGCTCATATGCCTCGAACACATGTTTAAGCATCACTTTAAAATGACGGTACTTCTCATAGCTGATAACCATTATAATGCATTGGAATAAAAGCCCCTAAAAGGCATCACAGTTATAATCACAGGATTAAGCATATACAGCCAGACTACCTAGCAGAAATGTCCAGCAACATAACCCCACTTTGCTTATGACTTCACATTTCACATGTGACTAAGTCCCGCAGTAGAAATAACCTTGGTAAATGCACTTCTCGTGCAATTGCACCTCTTCACCTCCAGGGACTGCCCTTCTCCAGCCATCCCCAGCTCAGCCCTTCATACCTTGGTGCAGTCCCTAACGCACCCCCAGCTGTAGAACCAAAGTTCAGGCCCCAGGATACTGTTGAGTGCTGGTTGAGCCCTTGAGGGGTTATTTCTATGGAGTTCCTAGAGACTTAGAGAGGGACTTCTCCTCTTCGTGCTGGGGGAGACTGCGTAGCTCCTGCAGCTCCCCCTGCACCTTTGTACACACCTGTCGGTGACCCCGTCCTCCTGGGGTCACCACACACAGAGAACCATTCTCCTTTCCTTGCAGGCCAGTCCGGGCCTGCAAGGCATTATGGGGAGATTCTCTCTTGCCCGTGAATATTATAGCAGCGGCTCTCCCGCTGCTCTGGGGAGAGCCGCGCTGCACAGTTGGCGGCCTCACGCTGCGTCTTCGTGCCGTTGGGGGCCCGGTCCCACCCGGACCCCTTGTTGCCAGGTGAGAACTCCTAGAGCAGCTCGGGGAGCCCACCCCCAGCCGCTCCGGCTGCCACGCTCTTCGGGATCCCGGTCCCACCCGGGAACCCAGCACTGCTGGCTCGCTGGAGAGCCACTCAGGGAGCCCACCCCCGGCGGCTCCCGCCGGCTTCGGCTTCTGGTCTTCGGGGCCCAGATTTGGGATCCCGGGCCCCAGAGGCAGTCTTCATGCTCCCAGACTTGTCTTCTGGGCGACGGGGCCCAGAGTTGGGGTCCAGACCCCGGGGAATTCTTTGCGACTGCGCTCCCCGGCTTCTTTTCTCCCGCGAAGGGGGCGCGGCGGCACTTCCCTCCCTCCAGTCTCACCGGGGGCCAGGGTGGGCTCCTGACACCCCTTTTGGGCAGTTTCACATGGAGCGCGATGGCGCTCCCCAACTTAACTTCTTGTGGGGGCAGCCCCCGGGACCTGACCCGCCGCGGGGGCCCATTCGAGACCGGCGGCGGAGCCCCACACGCTTCGGTCTTCTCAGAGGTCCAAGGTCACCTACCTTCTGGGGGGCATATCTGAGCCCCCAGGGGATCGATCTTCACCATTTTGGCCACTGGGAGCACTTTCCTTCGCCCTCCTGGTCTCAAGGAGGGTGAATTAAGCAGGGAGCTGTCTTCACTGACTCCCTGCGCCAGCTTTTCGCCTGGCTCTCCTCCTGGGCCTCTCTTCTCCTTGCGCAGAGGCCCAGGCTTCGGCTCCCTGGTCCTGGACTCCACTCCTGGCGCAATTCAGGGTCTTGGGACAGTCAGGGGGTTTCTCCTTCCAACTGCCCATGGCGCCAGGCTCCAGCACCAGTCTTCCTCAGCAGACCACACAACTGTGCAAGCTCTTTAAAGAATTTGGAGGGGGCTGGCAGGAAGGCTCTGCTTGTCATATCAAGCAGCGACACATCACCTCTCTGCCCCTGCTCCCTCCTTCCTGCCCAGGCCTCTGGGATAGTTCAAAATGGCGTCGTCCAGGGGTCTCATGCCACATGGTCTCTGAAAAGCCCCTTCCCCCCTTGCTGCCTTCTCTCTAGAGCAGCTTGGTGCCTGGCACCAGGTAACAGCTGCTGATGGATTAACCTGTAGCTCCACCCATCTTCTCTTCCACCCATCTTCTCTTCTTGGAGAGGAGACCTTCGCCCTTTGAATGCTTGTAGTGAAGGGCTAGGCCTCTGATGCTACAGCTTGGGGAGGAAGGTCATTAATCCAGCCTGGCAGGGTCACCCAGCCAGGCTCTGGTTATGAGCTGACTCAGACGAATATGACATTTCTGGATGACCCAAAAGCAGTACAGAAATGACTTTGGACTCTGCAGAATAGTAGTTCTCACCTAAGTTACAGTGGACTTTAGTGCGTGTCTGGAATTTGTAGGCCCTAGGGAAGTGAAACTATCCCATGTGATCCCCATCCTCATAGGAGAATAATGGAGTGGTCCTTCAGTGAAAACAGTAAAGCACACTGACTTTCCTTTACATGTTTCTTCCCACTGTATAAAGCCTATTCCATGTCACTACCCAGCTCTGCATAATTCCTGCCACACCAATCTGTAGCTGCTCCAGGGCTGCGCACGCCAGGAATCTCCCCTGCGCAGCCCCAACATGTGTGCACACGCCTGAACACACGTGTATGCATGTAACCAGCCCGGTGCCCCTTACTCCGGCTGCAGCGCAGCAGCCTACTCTCACCAGGGGGACATCGGTAAAATCCACATTCAGTCTCTTTCATCATGAGTTCACTGTGGGTGAGTCCCAACTTATGAGGCTCTTCCACAGTAAAAGCTCAACAATTAGGTGTTCAAAAAGCGAAAAATCCGGGCGGCTCAGATGGTCAGAACCACCTTCTAACAGGGACATTATAGTTAGGAAATAGAATTTGAAAAACCTTAGAAATTCACGAAAAAAACCAAAGGTTACAGGGATGTTATAGTTATGCTCAGATTTCACTTGTACAAAACCATTGAAATTCAGCAGTTGTAGTTACCTGAGCCAACTATAACCTACGCCGCAGCAATGCACTGCTTATGACCTCACATATTACATTACTCAAGACATGGTTAGTGACATCACTGATATCATCTCATGATTGTAGGTGTTTTGTAAACATTTCTGATACTTAAAGATATAAACTAAGGTACAGCATTAGTTAAATTGGTTTTGTACGAGTAAAATCTGAGCCTAACTATAATGTCCCTGTAACCTTTGTTTTTTTCTGTGAATATATATATTTATTATATATATATATTTTTATATGCAATTACAAGAACATGTTACCTACCTTTGGAATATGACCAGGCGCAAGACTCAATCAGAATTTTTTTTCTTCATTATAGCCCTCTGTGCACCGGTGGGTGGCACCCTTCGGCTCCGTGTCAACTGCGCGCCACCCTGGAAGTGACAGCTGGAGCCATATGTAAGCACTACTCAAGCGCGGACATCTATTTCTTTCTTGACATGGTCAGCTCCCTCGGACACAGAGCTAAAAAACAAATCATCTATGCTAAATTGCAGATGGAAAAGAGTCCATTCTACAGAAAGGGGAGGCAGGAGAGCAATAAGAAATCTGTGATTAAAGTAAGAATTCACCAGAAAAAGCATTAGCCAAGATAAGCAACTTGTTTTTCTGATGGATACTTCTAACAGCAGTACTGCTTTGGTTTCTATTTTAAAAGTGAGGAATCTGCAGTTGGGGAGGAAGGAGGGTCCTGTGGAATGCCTCAGGGCAAAACGTCCTGCAGGACCAAATGCCCAAAATTCAGTTCCCATCGCACCTGGATGCAATTATGCTACAAGAAAGCGTGCACTGGTGCCCACATCGCAGCCCATAAAATACCCATGAGAGGCACTCCGTGTGCCATTAGAGTGGTAGCAACCTTGGCCCCTGGTTGATGTGTTCTCAATCCTTCTCAAGGCTGCTTCTGGGCCAATGTGTAGCGGATCCTAATTCAGATGACTATCTACCTGGATAAAGTCCTTTTCTGCACTGCCTTGTTTATCTTTTCACTGAAGTATACAAAATAGAGGTATGAATTAATCTCAGCCACTGGTATATACATCGGTCGCATCCCAGTCCATTGTTATTTTGCAAACCATGGCATCTTAGTTTGGACTAGGGAGCCGCCCCAATCGATTACCAGTGGCTGAGATTTAATCAAGCTCTGCATCCATTACCTTGATGTTGTTGCCTTTTTTTGCCCCAGAGAACAAAAGAAAGTCCTGAACGTCTACTCTAGTCCTCTGCACCAGTTTGCTGAAAAGAAGGCGGTGAAGGGCAGCTAGACTGACGGGGTTTGAACTTCACTCACGCTATGAGCTGAAGTTATTGGGACGAGAAAGACCGCCTTCAGGGTCCGAAGGCGTAGAGCACAGCTGTGCAATGGCTCAAAAGGGGTTCACAAAAGAAAAGAAAGACCAACTTAAGGTTTCACTGTGGCATAACAAAGGATTTAGGAGGAAACAGGTAGAGTAAAAGTTTGAGAAATTGCTTCATAGCAGGTGATTTGAACAAGGGCGGTTGGTCTGGTAAACACAAAGGTCGAAACGGTTGACCGGTAAGCTTTAACCATTCCCACTACAAGCGCTTGCTGGGCCAAAGATAAAACAAGCAACAAGACATCAGACAGTTTGGCCTGCAACGGGTCTTTATGATGGGTGCCACACTAAGCCACCAACTTGTCCAGAGTAAATAGACTTTGTAGAAGGACGCCTGGCACAAGGATGACATCTACCTCTTTGGGAGAGAGATCAAATGGAGCCAACAGCCATGGTTCAATCTTGGCACACTGAGGTGTAGATCGGAAGGCAAACCCGGTGGTCTGGGCTGCCTCGCTCTCGAGGTGCTTGACTGAGCTCCTTGACCCAATCGGCGCCTTGGCCATCGCGCAGCCCCGGGCATCGCCGGATCCATACCCTTCCTCCACACCGATCTTTCGAAATGCTTTACGAGGCACCGTGACCTTTTCTTTGCCCTACAACCGCGCTGCACCAGGTATTCGCTTGATTCGTGCCCTTCCACCACCCGGACCGTTCCCTCGACCGCCCGGGTTGTTGGCCGCCTCAATTTTTTGCAACAATCGGCGAGCCTCCTCCAACTCAGGTGGTTACTGCCGGGACCCAACTGCCACTCGGACCGTTTTCACGTTCTCCCTGGTTGGTTGACTGCCTCTCTTTCTGCGGAATTGACAAGCCTCCTCAAATTCCGGTGGTGCCGGCAGGGACCGGACCGGCACCATGCCGCCGAACAGGCACCGGAGCCCTTTCTGTTCGTAGCAGTGGGGGCATTACTGGGAATCCCCCCTAACACAGCGATCTGGCCCGGGGACTTTGTTGAGGTTGAAATACTCATTGCTGAGCCTTCGCAGGGCAGTGCCTGACCTCAAGATGGCGGCTGGGGCCTGTCTGGATTACTGCCGCGGGGGACTCCTGAGGCTCCGGGGCACTCCCAAACTGAGCTATTGGGGCATTCCACCTGATCCCCCCCTTATGAAGGCGCTCTATTCTGGGGGCATTTCGAGGCCGTGGTGTCCACTGTAAGGTCGGGCCAGGACAACGCCTGACTTTAAGAAGGTGCCCGCCCCTTGACTTCGTTTCTGCCCGCAGTCTTCTCCGGTTCTCTGGCGGCTGCCTCTCCCGGACATCGAGCTTCCTGCTGATTGCGCCTTGATAATCACCGAAAAATAACCCCATTCACACCTGGGTTTTGATCGGACTGCGGTTTCTCATCTCTCCTACTCCCTTGTTTGATTTCGACATTCTCAGATTTACCCAGATCATTATCCTGACAGCGGAGTCTGAGCATTATGGCCGATGCCCAGTGGTGCTGCCTAGACAGCTATAGAGGAGATCGGCCCTGGTCCACCCCCTCGGCCGTTCCCTACCTAGCCGGACATTGGGCACAGTTTCTCCCCATCTCCCTGTTATGTCTCCTTCCTCCCCCTCCCTCCGACGAATTACCGTAACATTGCTTTTTTATCCTATGTTTGACCATGCTCTTGTAGCAGATGTAACTTGTAACTCCTTGATCCTCATGTAAAGCGCTCTGATACCTCCGGGTCTAGCCAGCGCTATATAAAACTTTCCAAATAAATAAATAAAATAAATTTCTGTCCCAGCATGGCATATCAGGGTCTTCCACCCCACGCTGCTCAAAGTGTTCGCTTTATCAGATGAAAGATGATCATGTCCAGAAGTTCAGGGATGTCAGAAGGTTCTCGGTCAGCAGGAGGTGGTCAACAACTGACTGTGGTGAGTACACCTTCAACAGACGTAGAGGTAGGGGAAGACAAGTACACTGAACTTTAAAGGTATGCTGGTGCCATCAGCTTTGTGAACATTGGAGGGGCACTGGTGAGGACCAAAGGGAGCACAGCAAACTGAAAATGCTTGTGGCCCACCTTGAACCTAAAGTAGCAACCATTGGCAATACATGGAAATAAGCATCCAGCATCACAAGTACTACCATCCAGTCTCTTGGTCCCAGGACAGACCAGTGTGGCAGAATCTGGACCAGCATGAGCATCTTGAATGCACAAAAGATACCAACAAGGTTCAAAGTTTCTGGTTAAGGCCCTTCACTGGGACGAGGAGGCTTCCTGCGTGTATGACTGATGCATGTACACACAGTGTTGGCACACTACGCCTTACATTGACAGTTTCAGAAGCAGTTTTTGGTCCTGTCATTCAGTGGAAGATATACTCACAATAATAGGTAAAAGCCAGAAAGTAAGCGTACACAAATTGTCTTTGTACGTTTCACAAAAGGAAAAAACAAGAGTAGTTTATAAGCTTTACTACTGTACATTTCATTCCTTCAACATTTATCTTGGCCATAAAAGAACTGGTCAATAGGGACCAGAATGCATACATTAGCAAACTCAGACTAAGCAACACTTTACTGAGTATGGGAGGTGGCTAGTGCCATGCAGACATTACTTGGATCTACACACCTCTCACTTGGGAGAAGGGAGACAAGATGTGGTTGAATGGAAGGAATTCATAAGCATTTACCTAAAAGAAAATACAGGCTACAAGATACACCACACACAAAGGAACTATGCACCGAAACGGAGATAGATTTTTCTGTAGAATCAAGACGCAGACCCAACAGAGAAGTCACTGTAAGTGTGCATCAGATGCAAGAAAGTAACGTCAGGAATTTCCTGAACTCTGCCTAAATGCGGAGATGAGCGATCAGCATGTGGAGCAAACATACTTATGCCCATTACAGACATATCCAAAGCCTCAACAATCAAAGCTCATACACCTCAAATACAGAATGTTTCTTAAAGAGAAAAAAGCTGAACAGAATCTTCGGCCTGCATAGGCACACTTAAGAAAAGGCAAGCAAATGCGACGAGCAGAGGGCATATTTACCGAGTGGAACAGCACCGATAAGCATGCTGGTACCATGCGCACGTACAGCATCATTTCTGTGGGCAGGTCTCCAAATGCTCGGATAACGAATGCCAACAATTGGTCACTAAGCATATTTCAGAATGTCAATCCAAAGCATGACAGTATTCAAAAGAACCTCAGTGATCTATAAATCAATAACTGATCTTTACTTATCACATTAACAAGTAATTTTGGAATACTATCCGAATAAGTGCTCAAATCAAATACACAAATACATACCCCTCTTCAGAACCAAAACAAACTAAGGCAAGCATTCCTCAGCTTCGTGCATTCACTAAAATGCGGCTACAGATCCAGCATGACACTGCAGACTTTATGGTAATTGCCACATAAGAAAATAAGTTACTTACCTGTAAACTGCGGTTCTCCAGTATTGGTATCTTTCATAGATTCACATGCTTGAATCATTCCCCGTCGTCGAAGTGGTAGTCCCATGGTACATAAAAAGCAGTAAGTAATTACTCTAACATTAAAGTTAATAGAGAAAAACCATTCACTTTAATATCTCGTCAAAGTCATTAGATATGGTCCAAACTCCAGCCAATCAGGCGACAGCAACCTTTAGAACCCTCTCCACAGAGGCTCCAGGCTCTCAGATTTTCGAGCACAAGTGTAGTATAAACGTACAATAAAATAGGGGAGCCTCTATGGGGAGGAGGGTGAGTCGCATGTGAATCTATGAAAGATACCAATACTGGAGAACCACAGTTTACAGGTAACTTATTTTCTTCTCCAGTATTGGGGTATCTTTCATAGATTCACATGCTTGAATCAGAGTAGATAGCAGTTATCACATAGGTATGAATGTTCATACAGAAAGAATATAGTACACAGAGTACGAAGGAACACTGTACATCACCCAGTGTATATCGCACTTATGAACCACTTATTTATATTTATATACGAATAGCAATTTTAAAACTTAAAGGGAGGTGGAAATAATAGAGGCTCACCTTACAGAAAAAGATTACGCAGCACCGCCTGTCCAACCGCTGTATCAGCATTACTAGCAGCTTCCAGACAGTAATGCTTGGTAAAAGTGTGCCTGCTGGACCAAGTTGCTGCTCTGCAAATTTGCTGAATAGGCACACCTGCAAAGAGAGCTGTAGATGAGGAGACTGCTCTCGTAGAATGCACTTTTACTGTTGAATGCAGAGATTTGCCAGCCTGTTGATGGCAAAATTGGATCACACAGGAAATCCAACGTGTTATAGTTTGTTTAGTCACTGGATACCCTTTCCTGATTTTTCCATAGGCCACAAAAAGCTGATCAGCCTTACGGATACAGGCTGTTTTTTGTAAATAAAATTTTATACATCTCTTAACATCCAGAGAATGTAAGGCTCTCTCCGCTGGTGTCTGTGGATTAGGGAAGAAAGTCTTTAAGATGACTGGTTCGTTTAAGTGGAAGACGATGGAACCTTAGGAATAAAGGTAGGATTTGTTCGAAGTATAACAGAGTCCTTAGTAAACTGGAGGAAAGGATGTCGAGTAGTGAAAGCGTGTATGTCGCTTACTCGTCTAGCCGAAGTAAGAGCCAGTAGAAGTGATGTTTTCCATTAAATGAATTTAAGATCAGCCCTATGAATAGGCTCAAACGGAGCTTTCATGAATTGAGCTAATATAATATTAAGATGCCAAGGCGGAGGAGGGTGCCTAATTGGAGGGAACATTCTAAATAATCCCTTAAGAAATTGTTTTATTATTCTTGATGACCAAAGAGACTGTGATCCATTTTGCCGTCGAAACCTGGAAATCACGGCAAGAAATACCTTAATAGTAGAATGAGACAGGCCAGATTTTGCCAATTGGAGGAAAAAAGGCAGCAATTGTTCTGGTGAGGACTGAACAGGGTGCACTTAAGAAGTTGCACACCAATGACAGAATCTCTTCCACTTCAGTTTATAAGTCTTGATAGTGGAGGGCGCTCTGGCATTAGCTAGGACCTCTCGACAGTCAGTAGGTATAACTAAGTCGGCAAACTCATAGTATTCAGGAGCCAAGCTGCTAATCGCAGAGATGTTGGATCCGGATGGCAGACCTGGCCGCAGTTCGTGGTCAGTAAATTCTGTAATGGGCGCAACAGTCTGGGTTTGCACTCCGATAGAAGCAGAAGTTCTGTGAACCAGAATTGGCGGGGCCACCTGGGAGCTATGAGAAGTATTTGGCAGGGTTCTTTTCTCATCTTCCGAAGCACCCTTGGGACTAAAGGAATCGGGAGGAAAAGCGTAGGCATAAATCTTTGACCAATTTATCGAAAACGCATTCCCGCACGATCCCTGTTGGGGTAGCCAGCTGGCGAAGAATTGGCATTTGCGGTTCTGACTGGTTGCAAATAGGTCCAAACTCGGTTTGCCCCACAACCGAAAGATGTGATCCAACGTTGGTTGGTGAAGTTCCCATTTGTGGCTGGATGTAATTGACCTGCTCAGAGAGTCCGCTAGGATGTTTGCCACTCCTGGAACATGCACTGCCGTCAGTGTTATCTGATGTTGTATAGCCCAATCCCAGATTTGCGGTGCCTGAAAGGATAGCATAGTTGATCTTGTTCCTCCCTGCTTGTTTAAATAAGGCATGCTTGTTGTGTTGTCTGTTCGAATTAGAACTGAAGCTCCTGATATTATAGAGAAAGGATTTCAGAGCCAGGAATAGTGCCTTCAACTCTAGGAGGTTTATGTGCAATGTTCGTTGTCGACTGTCCCATTTTCCCTTCACTGTCAGTCCTTGTAGATGTGCGCCCCACCCTTCGAGGGATGCATCGGTTGTTATTGTGAAACCTGGTGAGTCCACTATGAACGATAGGCCTGCCGCTATGTTTGGGATGTGAGTCCACCATAGGAGCGCTTCTTTCATTTGACGTGTTATTCTGATAACCTCGTCGAAGGACCCGGAGATCTGCAGCCACTGCTTGTCCAGCTCCTCTTGCAATGGTCTCATTCGCAGACAGTTGGGAATTAGGGGAATGCAAGAGGACAACATTCCCAGAAGTGATTTGAACTTGCGGACTGAAATGAACTTTTTTGTGAGCAGTAAAGTTGCTAACTTGCAAATCTTTTGTTGTCTTTCTTGTGAGACTAAGGCCTTTGCCTGATGAGTGTCCAAGGTTGCCCCCAAGAAAGTTTTTACCTTTGAGGGGGTTAACTGAGACTTTGGTAGATTTATCGAGAGACACAAGGACTGGAAGAGAGACATCTTCGAGTGTGACTGCTTCCCACTGAAAAAGATTTTGCCTTTATGAGGCAGTCGTCCAGATAAGGGAAGATTTGGACTCCATCTTGACGAAGATGGGCCGCCACCGGTGCTAGAACCTTGGTGAACACTCGGGCGCTGAACAAAGGCCAAAAGGTAGGACTTTGAATTGGAAATCTCTGCCAGCCACTCTGAAGCGGAAGAATTTCCTGTGTCTGGGGAGGATAGGGATATGAAAATAGGCATCCTGAAGGTCTAGGGTCGCCAAGAAATCTTCCTGATTTATCAACTGAAGCACTTCCTGAAGAGACAACATCCAGAAGGATTGCTTTTTTAAAAATTTGTTGAGGCAACGAAGGTCTAGAATGGGACGCCACTCTCCCGATTTCTTTATTATGAGGAAAAACCTCGAATAGAATCCTGTTCCCTTCTGTAAATTTGGTACCACTTTGATCGCTCCTTTCTTTAACATTATTTTTATTTGGGATAAAAGCTCCTGTAGATGAGCAGGAGGAGGACATCTGGGAGAGTAATTTGGAGGGATCTTTACAAATTCCAAAGTGTGACCCTTGGAAACTGTCTAAAACCCATTTGTCCGTTGTTATTGCAGACCATTCGGAGAAGAAATAGGAGATTCTTCCTCCAACCTTGACTGGATTGGTAGGAAAAGTGGTTGGCAGGTGGCGGTTGTCACTGTTTCTTGGAGTTATCCCTGCCTCTGTAGGCAGTCTTTCCTCTGTAATGTTTGTAGGAAGTGGCAGGAGGTTGCTTAAATGACTGTTGCTGGGGGGGGGCGTGGCTAGCCGCCTAAGATGGCGGACGCGAGCTGGTGAGGCTCCGGACCCTGGGGGGACTTATCCTGCAGTATCGCCGTCCTGCGAGTCACCCACGCCGCCTACGGGGTCCCAGGCTCTGCTGATGATGACCCGGAGGGATCTGACCCGGAGGAGCTGCGGCGGCACGACGATTAGCGGCGCTCGGCCGAGACCGCGGGGTGTGCGGCCTGCCTGCGGCGCTCCGCTGGGCCTGGTGTGCTGCGGCCCTTGCCGGCTCTCGAGAGTCGGTGCGCCTGGTGACCCCCTGTGCGGTCGGCGGTGGTCCCTGCCTGACCGGGAGTACCACGCCGGCATTACGTGCCTGCTGAGTTAAGATCTGCAGAGCCCAGACGGCATCGGCGGGACTGCTCGGCCCGCGGCTCGGCGGACCAGACGACGGTGAGAGCGGGCGCATCGCGGCGGGGCTGGGCCGAGTGCGGGCCTCCTCTCCCCTCTTTTCTCCAGCCACACCTGCCGCCTGATTACTGAGGAGAGCGGCCCGGGCGGGCCAGCAAGGCGAGACATCCTGCTGCATGCGGGGGAGGAGTGCTGACACCGGGTGGACGGTGCTGCTCGGTCAGGCGGGCTGATCCACCCTGAACGGCACACTGCGTGACTTCCCCGCCCCCTCCCTCCGTCCTTGCCGAGCCGTGAGGACGCCAGGGAAGGCGTTGCTGGGGGCCCCGGTGTACGGAGTCAGTGGCTGGTGGGAGGCCCCCACGCGCATATACCAGCGAAGGCGGTGGGCTCCCTGTGTCTGGGGGGCGCTTCCTCCTCTGAGTCTGTTGAGACCCCCCCGGATAAGCTGGACCTAATCCTCAAAGAATCCTGCAGAGCGATAGAACTGCAGATCGGAACCCTTACGAGTGGCCTCACCCTCCTCCGAGCAGACCATGGGAAGCTCGCAGACAAAGTCCAAGAACATGAGAAGGCCCTGACCACTATGGAACCACTACTAACGGACCATACCACTCAGATAACCCAACTTCAGCAACAAATCAACGGCCTCCAGGACAGAGTCGAAGACGCAGAGGGCAGGAATCGCCGGAACAACATCCGCGTGATTGGTCTTCCAGAACGCAGCGAGGGCCCCAAGCCGGCGGACTTCATGGAAACCTGGTTTAGGGACTACGTCGCCCAGGAGGGTCTTTCCCCCTACTTTTGTGTGGAAAGGGCGCACAGGATACCCACGGGAGCGCCGAGAGCGGGGGCTCCCCCACGACCTCTGATTGTTAAAATCTTAAATTACAGCGACCGCGATGTGCTCTTACAAAAAGCGAGGGAACAAGCACCGATCCAATTTGAAAACCAGCGGATCTCGCTCTATCCCGATTACACCATCATGGTACAGCGCCAACGGACCTCCTTCCAAGCCGTCAAGAAAAAACTACGAAAGGCACAGTTAAAATACGCTCTCTTATTCCCGGCCCAGCTAAAAGTACTCTACGAGCGGAAATCCTATTTCTTTGACAGCCCAAATGATGCGGAAGAGTGGCTGGAAGTGATGGGGCCAGCATTGAGCCAGGACCGGCCATCGAGTTCGTCACGCCACGGCTCTACTAAGCCTAAGACACCCGGCGCCCGTCGACGCACGACGGGTACGCAGGACTCCGGCATAATTGGTCCGACACATGACCAGCAGAGGTTGGAAAGAATTAGCAGCGCTGGCCGTGGCAGGATCCTTCAGGGATGGACACTCTAAAATTGCAACTGACTCGGAAGACAGCACCATCCAATCGGACTCTGATAGCATTAATCTTTTCCCCTCAGTGACGCCTCAGACCGTGGACGATTTGGTGGACAATTGAAAGGGCCGGATTTGCCACTTCGCTATCTTCCACTGGAGAGGTCACTCACGCTTTGTCGCTGGAACACCAGCCACCCTCATATCCTTTATCAATGCATGTGTGTAGCCTATACTGTTATGTCCCAGCAGCGTGTATATGTTCTGCACTGTTTTAACACTGTTTGTATTATATAGGCGTCTAGAGCCCCCGGAGACGGCGATTGAACTCTGGTCGTCACCCCATGGGCTCCCCGCCACTCGCTCAGTCCCTAATGCTCACACCTAAGGCGATCTTCTCTTGTGCATATTGTAATCCGTGTTCTATACCCCCCCCCCTACACCCCCGGGTCCAGTTGAGCCACCGGAGCTCTGTAATTAAGTACCTAACAATATGAACGGCGGCTCCGTTCCCTCACAAAGCGAACGCACCACATTATGGGTTTTGACTGTTGAAGTTTCTGGTTTGGCACAGCATAGTTTATGGCTGCGCCGAGTATTTTTAGTTCAAAGAGAATGGGGTACTCCTGGTCTGTAACACCCACATGGCTCCGATTTAGGGGGAGCTCCAATTATAGTGACCAATCATGCCTCTCCACCGCTCCGCCTTAGGCTCATATAACCTGCTGACCTGGAACGTGAGAGGATTGGGGGCAGTACATAAAAGGCACTTGGGTCCATAGAGGGGGCCAGACAGGAAGTCCATCGAAACCTTATTAACATAGAGAACCTCCCGACTGACTTGGAACACGCAGCGGTTACGGACCCCGACAAACGTGAAACCCATATCCGACACGCTGAGACCTTAGAAACACTCCGAGTTATTGATCACCAGGCCTACACGCAACGAAAGCATGTTGAGGCCGACAAATCTGGTACCTTGCTAGGCCGGATACTGCGTGATAGCCCGGAAACACCTATCATTACATGCATACGTTCCCCAACTAGGGGCTTAGTGCACACACAACTCGAAATTAATGAGACCTTCTGCACTTACCTCAGTGATCTATATGCTGCACCGCCACACACCACAGACGCGCTAACGGACAAATTCCTTAACGACCTTACATTCCCTTGCCTTACAGCGGACGCACAGAAAGGCCTCTCGGGCCCCATTACCCAGCATGAAATACGAGCGGCGATTAAAGGCCTTAACCGCAATAAAACCCCAGGTCTGGATGGCCTGCCCCCAGAATTTTATGCCACTTATTCAGATACTCTGGTCCCAAAACTGGAGGAACTTTATAAGACGGCTTTGTCCTCCGGCCACCTGCCACACTCCACCATGCAAGCCCTGGTTGTCTCCCTCCCTAAACCGGGACGCGACGGTACGGATCTATCCAATTACAGGCCCTTGTCCATGCTAGCGACCGAATACAAAATCCTTAGTAAAGCTTTAGCTAACCGACTGCTCCCCGTCTTAAATACACTCATACATAAAGACCAATGCGGATTCCTCCCTACACGCAGTACCTCCTTAAATATCAGACGCCTACACCATGTCATGCAGGCCACCCCGGGAGTGTATGAGAGCGCCGGCTGTTTGGCATTGGACTTACGACAGGCTTTTGATTCCATAACCTGGAGCTATATGTTTGCGGCCTTACAACGCTTTGGCCTTCCTCCCGACTACATCCAATGGATACCGCTGCTCCACTCTAACCCCACTGCTAGGGCGCGCACTGGGAACCATATTTCCCGTGAATATACTATCCACAGGGGTACGAGGCAGGGGTGCCCCTTTCGCCCCTACTGTTCGTCCTGGCGTTGGAACCGCTAGCCATAGCTTTGAGACAGTCGGGCGAACGACTCGGGATACCAATAGCTGGCACCGCACATCTAATCTCCATATATGCCGACGACATTCTTATTTATTTACGTGACCTCACAGTCGGGGCAGAGCCTCTCCCCAATATATTCTCCACCTTTAAGCGTATTTCGGGCCATGCCATCAATGAGGGGAAATCTAACGCTTTCTTTTTTCAGGACGGGCCCCATCCACATATATACCAATTCGGCACCTATAGTTTGCCTGTAGCACATCAGACTTTCAAATACCTGGGGCTTCACATATATCGGGCTCAGTCTGACCAACTGGATGGAAACCTCATGAGGGCAATCACTGCCCTCCGCTCGAGTATCGCCTTTTGGATATCTCTCCCCTTATCAGTCATGGGTCAGATCGCTGTCTCTAAGATGGTGATGCTGCCCCGCCTCCTTTATTTTTTCGTAAATCTCCCCCTACTAGTCCCACAATCCACTTTCCGCATCCTGGACACACTTCTCTCGGAACTCATCTGGAGAAAGGGTAGACGTAGGATTGGCCTCAAGAAACTACAACTTGAGCCCCATAAGGGGGGCTTGGGTGTCCCCGACTTTCGGGCGTATTATTACGCTGGTCAGCTCCAGTGGTCGTCTTACTGGACGGCCGGCAGGAACCTGCAGGAAATAGGCTATGCTCCCCACGACTTGGACCGAGGGGCCCTTCACACCTTATTGCTCCCAAAAATGGCAATTCCCCCGGACGGGCCCCCGCTGCTTAAAACGGCACTTCAGTGCTGGAAGAAGGCGCTACGTTACACCCCAAATGCAGTCCTCTATGCGGGTAATATCCCCCTCCTGGGGCTTCCAGCCCCTGGGGGCAGACTCACTAGGACACGATTACAAGACTGGGAGGAGGCCGGGCTGGAGGAGGTTGGCTCGTTTTTCAACGATGGCCCCTTACTAAACCACAACACCTTTGTGCAGGTCACGGGCGCACCAGATCGCCTGTATTTATTGCATGCAGCGGTAGCTTATTACATCAAGAGGACGTGGGCGCCCCAGCGCGCTGAACCCTCATGACACGAGCTAGTGCACATGTTGTATTACATGGGGAGGGTGGCCACCTAGTTAAATGGCTTTACACTGGCATCAGGGTGCAGGCCGCTGTTTCACTCACTGCCCTCCGTACAAAATGGTCAGAAGCCTCACAACCGGAACTCACTGACAAAGCCTGGGAGAGCATACTAGAACACCCCAAGCGAGTCTCTCGCAATGCTAAACTTAAATTTATACAAACCATGGTACTCCACAGGTCCTACCTGACCCCAAAGAGGATCCAGCACATGTTTCCCGAGGCCCAACACAGTTGTCCACGATGCAAAACAGATGAGGCTGGTTTTCTCCATATGCTCTGGGCCTGCCCTCACCTCAGGGATTACTGGGATACGGTCCGATCCGTAGTTGGGGAGATTACACACCTCACAATTCAGAACAACCCTATAGAGTGCCTACTGGATCTGCGAAGAAGAACTGGCGCCTTGCGGGTGCAGCTCAGTTTCTTAGACCTGGCTCTTATATTAGCTATAAGGGCGATCACCATGAGATGGAAATCGCCCAGGTGCCCCCCCCGTTGTCGGTATGGCAAGATGATATGGTTAGCTGGGGTAGTGCCAAAAGCACGGCGATTAGACGGGAGGAGGCACGAGGGCTGCGGAAACATCCCATTTACATGGAGTGGGACATCATGCTAGAAGAATTCAGGCAGAAAGACCTCCTACCCACACGCATCACCCCCACTACATGATGGAGCCAGTTACACGTAAGGGCCACGGGGGGCGGGGGCCAAATGGACCACACCATTACTCTAATAGCAGGTCAGTGATGGCAGATAGCTTCTGACATCTCACAGAGGAAGCAGGATGGGAGGTCCTCAAGTACGGACAGACCAGGAGGGAGGGTGGGGGGTGGGAAGGAGGGTTCATGTTATTGGGAATGTTTTGATGATTGTGAAATGTGATTCTTTCCAGAGATATACCGACACATTTGTATGTACATATCAACTGTATTATCTCCGTGTTGACTACAGTATGATGTATTGATTAAGCAATCTGCTACTTAACCTGTGCTAATTGGAGATTTGTACACGATTTGAAACTCCGAAAAACGGAAATGCTGTAATGTCCTTGATAGGACACATGGTCGTTATTAAGTAACAATCAATAAAGTTTGTTAAAAAAAAAAAAAAAAATGACTGTTGATGTTGTGCAGATGTGTACCTTGATTGACCTTGGAACGGTTGATATTACTTATATTGGTTGTATCCTCCTCGAAAGGATGACGAGCCACGACGTCTTGCTCCCCGAAAAGGCGGTTTTCTAAATTGAAGAGTGCCGAGAGCCTTTGCAGTATCAGTATCCTTTTTTATGGTCTGAAGGGCTTCGTCTATGTGTTGGCCAAATAGGGATTCGCCATCATAAGGCATGTCGATAACTTTTGTTTGAACTTCTTGTCTAAAAGAAGTAGCCTTCAACCAGCCTTGACGCCTCAGGACCGCAGCCCCAGCCAGTTGGTGGAATCCTGTGGAAGAAACATCCACTGCGCAGTCAATGATCTCAGTCGAGATTCTTTCTCCCTCCTGCAAAATCTTTAATGCTTCAGCTTTGGATTCATCCGGCAACATCTCTATAAAAGGCGAAATGTCCGACCACATTTGCCGGTCGTATTAAGATAGCGAGAGAATTGGCCGCTCTGACAGTTGTTGCCGCCATGGTGGAAATTTTTTTGCCGATGGAATCGAGACGCCTTCCATCTCTATCGGGAGGGGCAGATAATGGAGATGCAGGATTTCTGGCACGGCGTTGTGCCGCCTGTGATATCACGGAGTCAGGTTTAGGTTGCCCAATAAGGCAGGAGAATTATCCGGAGCCTTGTATTTCTTTTCCAATTTAGGCAAGACTGCTGGAATTGAAGCTGGCGTCTTCATGACCTTTAAGCCCTCCTGCCATATGAAGTCTACAATAGGGATAGACCGGACTTGTCTTTTAGTTTGTTCCTTGAAATCATATAAGAAACAATCAGATTGCTTAGTGACCATAGGGAGCTGAAACCTCTTCGCCGCTCTCTCCATAAGGGTATGGAAGCCCCCCAATATCCTCAGGTGGTGAATCTATAGGCGGTGGAGTGGAAGGCGATTGTGTCTGGATCTGGTAATCATCCCATTCGTTAGGAAGGGATATCTCGTCCAACTCTCCCTCTTCTCTTTCTTCGTCAATAGTATGAACCTCTTGGTCCTGATGCTGCGTTACTGCAGGTACTGGAGAAACCAGGGAGGGGGGGGGGGGATCTGATGAGCAAGGAAGGCTGCGGAATAGGTGTCTGAGGAACGGAAGACGCCGGCTCCGAGGGAGGAAATCTGCGGTAGTAATCCTCTACCATATGCTGTAAGTTCGAGACAAGAGACATTGGCATCTGGATTGTCTGTTCCGCTTGTCTTTCTTGATTAGTAACCTCAGGGTAAAAGACAGTCTTCATCGTCCTGGCACTTTATAAGGAGTTCGGACGGACTGTGAGCTGCCCCAAACCTATCATCAGACTCCTCTTCATCTGCTCCATAGTCAAAAATTTCCTCTGGAGGACAAGGAGACACCTTACTTGGAGAGGTGTGTACAGGCAATAATACCTCCTGAGAAGTCTCTCTTTTAGGCGGTCCTAAATTGTCTCTAGAATCAGCTAGAACCGACGATGGAACAAGCATTCGACGAGGATGTCAGGCCAACCACAGATGAAGGTTTCATCAACAGTTCTTACGTCGACGGTCTGGATGTCGACGAACTTCGTTGAAGAGGATCTGGATCCGAAGTCTTCGGCCCCATCGGTGAGGCTACCGTCAACGAGGCTACCATCGACGAAGGTAGTGTCATCGACGAGGAAGCTTTATTTTTGAGAGCCGTCGACAGCCTCAGCGGCGACGATACTTCCGTCGACATAGTACCTGACAGGGGCCGCTTCTTTTTCATAGACGATGAAGATAAAGACGAAGTTGTCATCACAGACGGTCTCACCTTCACGGATACCAACGTCGACGGAGAAGATGGCGACGACAATCATCTTGGTCTGAGGAGAAGAGAAAGTCGATGTCGTAGTAGTCGTGGCGACGGAAGTTCTCGACGACGAAGGAATCGTCGACGGATCGTCTTTTTTGTGAGGAAAAATTGTCTCAGGAAGAGACCTTGACGCCTGCTTCGTTTTTGAAGAGGATTTTGAAGGCGTAGAGGGCACAGAATGACCCTTAAGAGAGGCGGATTCCTTTTTTGAAGATGAAGGCTGATCTTCCTGTTTTGAGGTGTTATGATGTTTTTTCAACACCTTAGCAGCCTTAGGAGGGACCAGCTCCGCCTCACCAGCTCTTTTTTTTGACGCTGTTGTCTTTAAAGAGGAGTCACTCTCCTCATCAGATTAAGGATTGTCCTTTGTCTTGAGCTTCTGTAGCCACAGAAGATGACGTCCTTCTCTATCTCTCAAGGTCTTTTGAGAAAATGTTCTACAGATTTTGCAGTCTCACCTGGTGGTCTGGGTGAAGGCAGTAGATCCATTTCTTGTGGGGATCATCGGAGTGAAGTCTTAATTTTCCACAAGACTCACAATGCCTGAAGCGAGATCTCTTTGAAGAAGAAGACATGCTCAGAAGTAATATCTGAGAAATCAGAAGGTAAATTAGAAGTACTGAGCAGAGCTCAGGGAGACTCCCATCACACGATGTGCGGTAGAAAATCTGAGAGCCTGGAGCCTCTGTGGAGAGGGTTCTAGAGGGTGCTGTCGCCTGATTGGCTGGAGTTTGGACCATATCTAATGACTTGGACGAGATATTAAAGTGAATGTTTTTTTTCTATTAACTTTAATGTTAGAGTAATTACTTACTGCTTTTTATGTACCGTGGGACTCCCACTTCGACGACGGGGAATGATTCAAGCATGTGAATCTATGAAAGATACCCCAATACTGGAGAACTCAACTTTGACTTTTATCTTGATGAGAACCTAAGCTAAGAACCTCACAAATCTAAATGCGACAGCTTTTACTGTGACTATTATATTGATAGTATACTGATGGGGTGTCATTGATTAGGAGACTTGGTGCCTATAAAATTTGCGTCAGTAGTAAAAGTTACTTACCTTCGGTAACGATGTATCTGGTAGAGACGATTCTAGCCGCAGATTCCTTAACGTAGAATTATCCCCAGGCGTGAGACTGGATCCGGAAATTTTTTGCCACAGCATCCCTGCGCGCCGGGGGGGGGCGGCACCACACGACTCCGCCCTGACGCTGTCTGCGGACGTGACGTCAGCGAGGTCACATAAGTCCCACCCCGGCGCGCCGACGGCAGTTTTCTCGGAGAACTTTTCCGCGCCACAACGCGGAGCCATCACAAACAAAACTGGGAAAGTACGGGAACAGTGTGCGAAAAAATCAGTGGAACGGAAAGGGAAGAAGCGAATGGTGAAGGACAGCACCATGAGGGACAGTGCCAGGTACAGTGTCACCGAAAGTCACGGAAGGGAAGAGCAGACCACCGCGTCTGAGAAGCAACCCTGCAAGCGAAGGCGAGAGCCACCCTGGAGGCAGAAAAGCATTTGAAAAATGCCATAACAGACGACAGAAAGTCTGCAACCACAATCTAGAACAGGGAAGGGCAACAAGCCGGAACAGATGAGTAATCAATAAATGACCCCAAGACAACACCATCAAGGAGTGTCGTATCCCCTGTAAAGAGCCAAGGGCTGAGGCACAGCCAAGAGGCCCCAACCCAGAGGACTGCAGAGGAGTCAGAAACCCCAAGCAAGGAGAAAGGAAGAAGAGTATGAGTAGGCCCCACACTGGAACAACCAGGGTGGAGGGGTGCAGAAGCACACGTGAACCCACCTTCCAAGCGCCAAAAAGGAAGGGGTGGAACCAAGAAACAGAACGAAGCAGAAGACAAGCCACCCAGAGGGAGGCGAGTGCAGAAGACCAAACTGAAGGTCCTCGCAGAACGGGGAGGAAGGGCGGGCCGTGAAGGAATCTGCGGCTAGAATCGTCTCTACCAGATACACCGTTACCGAAGGCAAGTAACTTGTACATCTGATAGACTACTAGCCGCAGATTCCTTAATGTAGAATAGATACCCCTAGCCATACCCAGAGGGGAGGAGGGTCTGCGAGAGAATCTCACCAGCTTGGAAGAACACAGGGCCCCAACAGGGGATGTGGCATGGGGACAGGAAGGACGGCCCAGCCCCCACCAAGCAGAAGTAAGAAGAACAAGGAGAAGGGAAGGCCAGGATACCACAAGCCTACCCGAGGGGCCAAGGGCGTCCGCCAGAGAACCCGAAGGGACAGACGGCACCTAGGGAGTACCAAAAGAAGAAAAGAACCACCCGCAATCCAAGGAGAAGAGGTGGAAATGGAGGCAAAGCCCGCTTCAGGAGCAGGAATAGCCCCACAGCCGAGAAGCGCAGACGTGAGAAGGAAGACACAGTCGCGCAAAGCCCCAGCAGAGCGACAGACAGGAGCACACGGGTACACGCCGAGGCCCACAGGGGTGGACCATCACGTCCATGCGTGCGCAGCAGGCAGCCGGTACAGACTATGAAGTAGTGCGCCCAGAACAAGCCGAGCGCAAGACCAGGACCGAGGCAAGGGAACCCCAGAACAAGCCCCAGAGAAGGACCGTCCCAGTGGCACAACCCGGCCCACAAAGAGAAGTGGGACCGGCCAAAAGAAAAAGAGAGATAAGATGTAGCACAGACCTAAAGCCGTCAACCCGAACACAGGAGAACACCAGGAATATCCTGGCCCCCCGGGAGCACAAGGTAGAGGACCAGGCCGAACGTCGGATAATAAGGTGGAAACACCAAGACACGACGACGTAGACGGCATGACAAAGTCGGTCTGGCGATCCAGAGGCTGAAGGAAGGCAAAACGCACAGAGGCAGATATCCCGCAGGAACAAAGGGCAAAACGTACGACAGGCAAGCCCTGTAGAAGAAGGATCGAAACACCATTGGATACTGAGCAGGACAGAACCTGGAGCAGCGGAAGCTGCCCGAAGGCTGAAGAAAAAGAACCGCACCAAGCGGAATACAGTGACGCCAGGAAGCGCGAGGAACCCGAGAAGGGATCCACGCCCGCCCAGCCGAGGACATAGCTATACAATAGCCAACAAGTACCCCACCTAGGGTATGACACGGCCCAAAACAGGGGAACACCTCTTAGGGAAAAACCCGCAGCAGAGGCCAAGAACAGAAAGACCTGTGGGTATCACCACAGATGTCTTACCAATCAGCCAAAAAGGGAGACACAGATGGTCCAACCTGAGGACCCATACGGCTTTACTAACAGCCAAGAAACACACCACAAAAGCTAAAGGGCTGTACCCGCAGCCAAAAGTACAGAGGGGCCAACTGAAGGAATTCCCAGCCACACACAGCACACAGAGGGGCCAACCGAAACACTAGGCCCAAAGAGAAAGGTGGGATAAACGCCTTCCATAAGACACCCGTGGACCGACAAGCCGAAGCTTACGGAGGGGGAGGAGGACGGAGCCCCGCAAGGAGTCGCTGAATAGCGGAGTCCGCGTGGGTGTTAAATAAAAGAATCCCATCAAAGGGCAGGTCAACAAGACGCTCCCGAATATTCTCGGGAAAGACGCTATCCCGCAACCAAGCATGGCGGCGGAGGGCCACAGAACTCGCCATAGCGCGGGCGAGAGAATCAGAGACATCCAAGGCCGAACGGAGAATAAAGGCAGCTAACTCCCGACCATCCAGCACATGGTGCCGCAGATCAGCACGGACACCGTCGTGGGAGGCGCAAGACAGAAGGGACTCCGCGGAATCCCATAGGTCAGAGGTAGCCCTAGCCAACACACAAAGCATGTTGAGCGCGCGCAGAGCAGCACTAGTGGAAGCGAAAATGTTACGCCCCCAGGAGTCCAACCACCGGGCCTCCCGTGACGGAGGGAGCAACACCGAAGGCAAGGAAGGGAAAGCAGCCTGCAGGACAGGGCCCTGGGCAGATGGGTGGGAAAAAAGGCAGACTGGATCGTGCGGGGCAGGACGGTGGCAGAGCGGCTGGGACACCGAATCCCCCGTAGCAGGACGCCCCCAGGCCCCCAGAAGATAGTTGTGGAGCGAAGCTTCAAACGGAAGAAGCGGATCCCCTCCACCAGAGCCCTGGTGGAGAACCCCCAACAAGTGATCCGTTGGGAGTGGAGCGACCGGGTTGCCCAGTTGCAAAACGCCAGTGGCCGTGGAGATGGCCCGGACAAAAGCTACACTCGCCTCTGTAGGGCGACGCGGGGGAGAGAGCAACTCTTCCGTGGGCGAAGGCTGCAAACTAAGCCGCCCGTCCCCGTGCCCTGCCGGAGGAAGAAACGGCCAGCCCCTGTAGGATGGAGGACCCACGGACGAGTGAGGTGCCTGAGGGGTCTCCGGAGAAGGCGGAGAAACCCGCGGGGCAACCAACTGCAAGGTGCGGGAGGGCGGGTCCGGGGGCTGTGGACGCGGAGACGGCATAGAACCCGCCCCGGAAGCCGCCGGGGAAAAGGCAACAATGCGGCGTCCAGTCTCCGGTGAAGAGGAGACAAGGAGATGACAACGCTCCGGAAAGGAAGAGTCGACGCTCCGACGCCGGGACGGAGCGTCCGTCATGGGCACCGGTGTGTCCTCGATCGGCGCCGAAGCGTCCACCAGGGGTGCCGAGTCGACCTCCACCACCACATGCCTCCGAGGAGAAAGGGGCGGGGACGGAGCCGAAGCGGCCAATGAACGGCGCCGAAAAGGTGCCGGCTCGACCTCCGAGGCAGCCGCCTGCGCAGAGGACCGAGAGGGACTCGGAGAGGCGCCCCGGGCCCCGGCCTCCACCCTTGGCGCCGCCAGGGCCGGGGAGGAAAGCTGTCGGCGCCGGAAAGGCGTCAGCTCGGCCTCCGGTAAGACAGCCGCCTGCCCAGAGGACCAAGGGGGACTCGGGGACGAGCCGTGAGTCCCGGCGACCTCCTGCGACACCACAGGGAACCCCGCGGGGTTTTGCGGCGAGGCAGGGACGCCGTGGGCCGAAGAGGGGAACCACGCAGGGCCGCACCTCACCTCCAAAACCTGAAGCTGAACGCATCGGCGCCAGGGACAAATCCGCCGGCGAGTCCGCAGAAGGACCCGCGCATGGCGAGGGATCCACGGACGTCTCAGGAAGAGGAGGGGGGCCCAAAGAAGCCCGCAGAGCCGTAGCGTAGGCCTTCATCTGGGCTCTTGTCGCCCCAACGCCAGGAAACGGCGGATAGGGTGGCGACGGGCGAGGGCGCACGTCCCGAGAGGAACCTGCGCCCTCAGCAGAACGAGGACAGGGCCTCGGTGACAAGCTGCAAGACTTACCGGCAGGCGAGCGACGCCCGTGGGGCCTCGGTGAAGGACGATGCCGCAACCGGAATCGGCGGCGCCTGGACCCTTCCAAGGCAGGGGACGGACACGGTGACGAGACCGATCTGGACAAGCGGGCCGAAAGCAACTTCATCCGGCGCTCCCGCCGGGACTTCGGCTTGAGATGCTGACAAGCGTCGCAGTCCGTAGAATCATGGTGCTCGCCCAAACACCACATACAAATAGGGTGAGGGTCCGTCGCCGACATCTGACGCGTACAAGAAGCACACGTCTTGAAACCCGAAGGCATTGCACACTGTTCCCAAAGCAAGGCGTTAAAAGAGGCCTGAAAACAGGTCAAGGGAACTCACTCCGGATCCACGTTGCACGCGGAAAAGAAGGAAACTGCCGTCGGCGCACCGGGGTGGGACATGTGACCTCGCTGACGTCACGTCCGCGGACCGCATCAGGGCGGAGTCGGGTGGTGCCGCCCCCCTACCCCTCCCCCCCGGGGCGCAGGGATGCTGTGGCAAAAAAAATTCGGATCCAGTCTCACGCCTCGGGATAATTCTACGTTAAGGAATCTGCGGCTAGCAGTACATCAGATTAGAATAGTATTTATTCCAGCGGTGCTAAAGGTGAGGGAAAACACCCTAGAACCTCAAATGATTCGACCCTAAGGTCTGTTTGAAACTATTCTTATCCTCTGCACACGCACAAATCATTTGCAAAATGCACGAGTTACTAACTTGTGTAACAATATATCTGTAAGAGACAGTAGTTAGTGACAGATTCCTTACCTTAGAATATCCCCAGGCGTCAGGGTGGATCCGGAAAGTTTTTGCGTAGCAGTACCCTTGCGCGTCGGTAGGCGGCGTCGTGCGGCTCCGCGTCCGTCGTCGGCATCGTGATCGCCGGGATGACGTCGCGGGCAGTACTTAGACGCCGCCCCTGCGCGCTGTCAGTTCTGTACACGACTTTCCGCGCCAGGAACGCAGAGTCATGCAAGAAGCTGACATAGGTGTCTGAAAAATACTAGGGCCCTGAAAGGGATGTCCTTAACCCTAGAAATCAGTTCGCAGAACGGGGAGGATGGGTGGGGCGGTAAGGAATCTGTCACTAACTACTGTCTCTTACAGATATATCGTTACACAAGTTAGTAACTTGTGCATCTGAAAGAGACACGTTAGTGACAGATTCCTTACCTTAGAATAGATACCCCAGCAATACCAACCCCGGTGGTGGGTCTGCGAACAAAGATCAGACAAGGAAGTCCCGGAGGACAGAACGGCCAAAGAAGCCGTCCCTCCGGACCTGGCTGTCAAGGCAGTAATGCTTGGTAAACGTGTGCAGCGAGGCCCACGTAGCTGCCTGACATATATCCTGCAGCGGAACACCGCGGCCTAAAGCCGTGGTAGCAGCCGTTGCCCTGGTGGAATGGGCACGCAGCCCAACAGGAGGCTCCTTCTTAGCCAAAGAATAGCAGGCTTTGATACACAAGGTGACCCAGCGGGAGATGGTTCTCTTGCGCACCGCCCGACCTTTTTTGGCGCGCACGTAGCCAACAAAGAGCTGGTCATCCACCCGGAAGTGTTGTGTGCGGTTGATATAAAAAGAAAGCGCACATTTTGGGTCCAGACGGTGGAGCCTCTCTTCCTCTCTGGAAGGATGCGGAGGCGGAAAGAAGGTGGGCAAAGTGATGGTCTGCCCAATGTGGAAGGCAGTAACCACCTTTGGCAAGAAGGACGGACGCGTCCTAAGAACAACCTTGTCTGGATGGACAGACAGAAAGGGAGGTTTGCATGATAGAGCATGGAGCTCACTCACCCGCCGAGCGGAGGTTATGGCCACCAAAAGGCTGTCTTCAAAGTAAGAAGACGAAGAGGACAGTTATGTAGAGGCACAGGGAGCGCACATTAAAAAGGTAAGAACCAAGTTCAAGTCCCACTGAGGCATGACAAACGGAACAGGAGGGAAGAGGTGTGTAATGCCTTTTAGAAACCTGTTAACAACAGGGGACTTAAAAAGAGAGGGCTGATCAGGGAGCCTGAGGAAGGCCGAGATCGCACAAAGATAGCCCTTGATGGTACCCAGGGCAGAACCCTGTTGGGCCAGAGAAAGAAGGAACAGAAGAACCTCAGAAAGAGGGGCAGAGAGGGGATTCACAGCCTTTGCTGTGCACCATGCCACTAACTTGTTCCACCTGCAGGCGTATACCACCTTAGTGGAGGGACGCCTGGCTGCCAGAATCACATCACAAACTTCGGGAGGCAAGTCGAAAGGAATCAACTGCTGCCGCTCAATCTCCATGCAAGCAGGTGGAGACTGGACAGGTTCGGGTGGAGGACCGTCCCCTGCTGATGCGACAGAAGATCCTCCCGAAGAGGCAGACGGATCGGGGGATCGACGCTCATACTGAGTAGCTCGGGATACCAAACTCTTCGAGCCCAGTCCGGAGCCACAAGGATGACTTGGGCCCGGTCGCGCCGAATCTTCTTCAACACTCTGGGTAGAAGTGGTATAGGCGGAAAAGCGTACAACAGACCGCAACTCCACTCGCGACGAAAAGCGTCGCCGAGCGAAGTGCCGCCTTGGAAATTCCAACGCGCAGAACTGATGACATTGCGCGTTCTCTTCGGTGGCGAATAGATCTAACCAAGGCTCTCCCCACTGTAGAAAGAGTCCTTGCGCCACTTCCGAGTGAAGACGCCATTCGTGATCCATCATGCACCTGCGGCTGAGTTCGTCCGCCCTGGCGTTCAGGGAACCTGCCAGGTGTTGAGCCATCAAGAATATGCCCTGATGTTCCAGCCATGTCCAGAGGCACAGAGCCTCCTGACATAGGGTCCACGACCCCACCCCGCCTTGTTTGTTGCAGTACCACATGGCGGTGGTGTTGTCGGTGAACACCTGCACTACCTTCCCTTTGACAGAGGGAAGGAATGCCTTGAGTGCAAGTCGGATCGCCCGGAGCTCCAGAAGGTTGATATGGAGCCGGGACTCCGCCGGAGACCAGAGGCCTCTGATCTCCGCCTCTCCCATGTGACCGCCCCATCCCAGAAGGGACGCGTCCGTCACGACTGTGCTCTGGCTGGGGAAGGGAGAGGGATCTGCCATGACCCATTGCCGGTTCGAGAGCCACCACTGCAACGGTTTTGCAGTCCCCTCCGAGATCTGGACGTGATCGGACAGGTTGCCCTGGTGCTCCGCCCACTGGAACTTCAGGTCCCACTGCAGAGCCCGCATATGCCATCTGGCATGATCGACCAGCAGGATGCAGGAGGCCATGAGGCCCAGCAGCCTCAGGGTGATCCGTACCGAAACCCAGGATAGAGGCTGAAAGATCGGAATCATAGCCTGAATATCCCGGACTCGCCGTTCGGGAGGATAGGCCCGAAACTGCGTCGTGTCCAGAACTGCTCCGATGAAAAGGAGCTGTGGAGAAGGAATCAGGTGCGACTTCGGCACATTGATGGAGAACCCCAGCGAGTGCAGGAGTTCGGCCGTAGTCTGGAGGTGGGAGACGACTGCCTGGGACGAGCCCGCCTTCAGCAGCCAGTCGTCGAGGTAGGGGAAGACTGGAACACCTGCCCGGCGCAGATGAGCTGCGACCACCGCCATCACTTTCGTGAACACCCGAGGGGCACTTGTGAGGCCACAGTGAATTGAAAATGCTCGAGGCCCACCATGAACCGCAGGTAACGCCGGTGGGCCGGCAGGACGGGGATGTGGAAATAAGCGTCCTGCAAGTCCAACGCTACCATCCAGTCTCCAGGGTCGAGGGCAGTCAAGACCTGAGCTAAGGTGAGCATCTTGAACTTCTCCTTCCGGAGGAAGCGATTGACGTTCCGGAGGTCCAAGATAGGACGCATGTCCTCTTGTCCTTTTTGGGCACCAGAAAGTAGTGGGAGTAGCAACCACGTCCTACTTCTGGGGTCGGAACGCGCTCGATGGCCCTCTTGGCCAAGAGGGCCACAACTTCCTTCCGAAGAAGCACCAAGTGATCCCCTGACATGCGGTGGAATGGAGGTGGCATGGCTGGGGGAGTGGTCTCGAAGGGGAGGGAGTAGCCCCTTCGGACAATGTCCAAGACCCACCTGTCCGAGGTGATGGTACGCCAGTGGTGAAGGTGATGGCGGACCCTGCCCCCTACTGGCGTGCTGTGCACCTGAAAGGAGGGACTAGGAGGGCTTGGAGGCCGCGGACGGGGCGGGGTTGGTGGCCTGACCCGCACGCTGGTTACCCGATCCGCCACGGCGGAAGCCACGTCCTCGGCCACGCGAAGACGCTTGCTGCGAGGGCCGGTGGCTGGGCAGCGGACGTGACTGGGCGCCCCTTCCGTGGCCACGAAAGGGGCGAAAAGCAGATGGCTGCGGAGGGCGTACAGCAGAAAGGCCCAGGGACTTGGCCGTAGCCCGTGAGTCCTTAAAACGCTCCAGCGCATGGTCTGCCTTGTTCCCAAAAAGACCGACCCCATCAAAGGGCATGTCAATAAGAGTGTTCTGGACATCACCCGAGAAACGAATAGTTTCTTACCTGTCGGTGTAGTTTTGCAGCTTGAAGACTTTCTGGATTCACTATGCTGTGCATTATTCCGCCATCTCGTGGTTGGGTCCGGATTCGTAGTCTTTTCTTTGTTTTTTTTTGTTGTTGGCCCAGGTGGGCGGCGAAGCCCCACCATTTGGTGTCTTCGGTGACGTCGTCGCGCTTCCGGCGGAAGCTCCCACCCTTGGTAGCCATCTTCGGATTCTTTTTTCTTTTCCTCTTACAGTTTTTGTTGTCTATGTCTTTCTCCTTTTATCCTTCAATTATTCTTTGATCCCTCTAAACCCTGTATGTAGTCTAGTTGTACCCTTAACCTCCTATGTTATCTTCCTGGCGGAGGCGGGTGGGATCGCTAGTGAATCCAGAAAGTCTTCAAGCTGCAAAACTACACCGACAGGTAAGAAACTATTCGTTTTGCAGCGTGAATCTTTCTGGATTCACTATGCTGTGCATAGACTTAGTAGCAGTTTTGTTATTGCGGTGGTTGGGTGGAAGATGAGCATTGGTTGCTGAAAATGTGCTGTAAGACCTTCTGTCCTACTTGTGCCTCTTTGTTCATTTGGATATCAACACAGTAGTGTTTGGTGAACGTGTGCACGGAAGACCATGTTGCCGCTTGGCAAATGTCTTGTATAGGTGTGTTCGCTAGGAACGCAACCGTTGCTCCCTTTTCCTTGTTGAGTGAGCCTGGGCGGCTCCTTGTAATTCTTGTCCTGCCTGCTTGTGGCAGAGTTGTATTGCTTGTGCAATCCACCGTGCAATGGTATTTTTTGTTACTGGTCGTCCCAGGAAACTGCTTGCGAAGGAAACGAAGAGTTGTTTTGTTTTCCTGCATTCCTTCGTCCTTTCTATGTAGTGCATTACTGCCCTTCTGGCGTCCAGCGTGTGTAGCGCCTTTTCTGAGGGCGTTGAAGGTTTCTGGAAGAAACTTGGTATCTGTATTGTTTGATTGATATGGAACCGCGACACCACCTTTGGCAGGAAGTGTGGGTCCGTCCTCATGACAATTCTGTCCTTGTGTATTTGCAAGTAGGGCTCTTGTAGTGTGAGAGCCTGTAGTTCACGGACTCTTCGCAGTGACGTGATAGCCACTAAGAATGCCGTTTTAGTGTGAGCATGTGCAGTGTGATCTTGTGTATGGGTTCAAATGGTGATTTCATCAACTGTGTCAGTACAGTGTTGAGGTTCCAGCTTGGGGCTGGCATCCTTTTAGGGGGGCTATTCTTTTAGCCCCTTCCAGGAATCTTTTGACCACTTGGGAGGTGAAGAAGCTTTTCACCGCTTCTCCCTTGGTGTAGGCCACTATGGCTGCTAGGTGAACCCTTAGTGACGAGTAGCTCAGCCCGCTTTGTAGTAGGTGTGTTAAGTACCGCAGTACTGTTGATTCTTTTGTGACTTTTCGTTGCAGTCCCTCTGTAATGCACCATTGCGAGAACCTTTTCCACTTTGCAATGTAGCATTTTCTTGTAATGGGTCTCCTTGCTTCTCTGAGTACTGCCATGGTGCTTGGAGGTAGCTTGAGGTGTGCGAATTCTAGGTCCTCAGGAGCCATGCTGCTAGGCTGAGGCTGTCTGGTTCTGGGTGGAGCACTTTTCCGCCTTGCATTGTGAGGAGGTCTTTCCTTCTGCTGAACCTGTGTGCTGGTTCCTGCGCCATTTCCATTATCTGTGAGAACCATGATTGTCTGGCCCACTGAGGTGCCACCAATATCAGTGTCATGCTGCTGCTCCTGCATTTGCTGAGTACCTTGTGTAACAGTGGTATCGGGGGAAAAGTGTATGCAAATTCGTTCGACCAACTTATCCATAGCGCATTCCCTAGGGACCTTTGGTCCGGTTGTCTCGATGCGTAATGTTGGCATTTTGCATTCTGGAGTGTTGCAAACAGGTCTATCCGTGGTGTTCCCCACTTTTGGAACAGCCGCTGCACCTCCTGCTGGTTGAGTTCCCATTCGTGGGATGCAGACGTCTGCCTGCTGAGTCGGTCTGCTTCCACATTGTCTATTCCTGGAAGGTGTATTGCCAGCAGGTCTATCCTTAGAGGGATGGCCCATCTCCAGATCTCTTGTGCCAGGCTTGATAGCGGTGTTGACTGTGTTCCACCCTGTTTGTTGATGTAGAACATGGTTGTTGTGTTGTCTGTTTGTATCAGCACTCGCTTCCCGTAAAGCTGCTTTTGAAAGGCTTTTAAGGCTAGGAACACAGTTTTTAGTTCTAGGAAGTTGATGTGTTTCACTGCATCTTGTTGTGACCACAGCCCCCTGACGCGGAGTCTGTCCATGTGTGCGCCCCAGCCCTGCTGTGAGGCGTCCGTTGTGATGGTCACTGTTGGAGTTGGATGTGTGAATGGCTTCCCCTGTAATATGTTCTCTTCCTTCCACCACGCTATTTCTTGCTGCACTGCGTGTGTGACAACCACTAGATCTTCCCAACTCCCTGTCGCTTGTGACCACTGCTGCTGTATCCATTCTTGGAACGGTCTCATGTGCAGTCTGATATGTGGGACAAGGTGAATGCATGATGCCATCATTCCCATTAGTCTGCTCACCGTCCTCACTGTCAGAACTTGCCCCTTGCGGTAATGACGTGTTTCCCTCAGGAGCGCTATAGTTCTCTTGTCGCTGGGGAACACCTTGGACTGTGTGCTGTCTATTAGTGCCCCTAAGAATATTTTGATCTGCTGAGATTCTGTTGACGATTTCTCCCAGTGTATTGAGAAACCTAGTGTATTGAGAAACCTAGTGTGGACAGTGTTTGTATGACTTGTTCGATGTGGTCTTTGCAGAGTTTGTATGATCCTGCTTTCACAAGCCAGTCGTCGAGGTAGGGGTATACATGTATGCTCTTTCTCCGAAGGTGCGCTGCAGCTGCTGCTAGGCATTTTGTGAACACCCTTGGTGCGGACTTTAGTCCGAAGGCCAGCACTGTGAACTGGTAGTGGTCGTGGCCTATCACGAATCTTAATAGAAGTTTGTGTTTGTGGTTGACGGGTATGTGCAGATATGCATCTTTCAAGTCTAAGGTCGCCATGTAATCCCCTTCTTGGATTTGGGGTATTACTTCCTGAAGTGAAGTCATTTTGAATTTTTGAGTTTTTATGAACTTGTTCAGGAATCTGAGGTCCAGTATTGGTCTTAGTGTTTCGTCTACCTTTGGCACAAGGAAGTATGTTGAGTATACTCCCTTGTTCCTTTCGTTTTTTGGGACTAGTTCTATTGCTCTTTTTTGTAGCAGCTCCTCTGCTTCTAGACGGAGGAGGGCGAGTTCCCTTGCGGGTATTGTCCGATGTCTTGGTTTTTCCCGGCGGGTGTTTTAGGAGGTCTATGCACTACCCGTGCTGTATGGTGTTTAGTATCCACTTGTCCGTAGTAATTTCCCTCCATTGTGTGAGGAATTTTCCTAATCTTCCTCCCACCGGTGTCGTATGCTCGGTGGTTATTTGTTGTATGTGTGTGTTCCTCATTTTGTCCTTTTGTGGACTTCTCCTCTCCCTTGGTGTTAACTGGGGAGGGTGTGGTTTGTGTCTGGAGTCACTTTGAGGTGGGCTGCTGGTCCCCTCTTCGGGCCTGTCCCCGTCCGTACCCGCGCCCTCTAAAGGACCGTCCTCTGGGTTGGTACTGCCAATTCTGCTGCTGTTGTCCCTGCAGGTTTTGGCCCTGGTTGTTCCCCTGATATCCTTGCTGGGGTGATTGGTGTGAAGTGGTGGGTGCATTGCCCCCCTCTACCACTGGGTCGCCTTGAGGGGTTTCCTCTTCTCATCCCCCTGAACTGCAGCGCTCCCATGGACCTTGCAGTTTCGTTGTCCGTCTTCAGTTGAGTTAACTTGTTGTCGACTGTTGCCCCAAACAGTTTCTCACCGTCGAAAGGTGTGTTGCTCTGTACTTCTGGCTTGAAGCCGGAGATCCTGAGCCATGCGTATCTCCTCTCAGTTACTCCTATCATCATTTGCCTGCTGGAGTTCTCTGCTGCGTCCAAAGCTGACTTTAAGCAAGTGTTAGCGATGGCCTTGCCTTCCTCCGCTAGGTAATTTGCCCTTTGTTGGTGTTCTTCTGGCAGGTGTTTAATGAGCTGACTCATTTCTGCCCAATGCTGGTACGCATGCCTGCTGATGAGGGCGTTGTAGTTGGCGATGCGCCAGTGTATGGCTGCGATCCTCTCCACTTTTCGTCCTGTGAGGTCTATTCGCTTGCTCTCCTTGTCTGGAGGTGGGCCTGTGTTGGTGGGCACACCGGCCCTTTTTCTGGCCGTTGCAGCGATAATGGAGTCTGCTGGTACTGACCCTTGGATGTACGCCGGGTCTTTTGTGGAATGTTTATATTTCTTCTCGCTTCTAGGTGTAACCGCCTTGCAGACTGCCGGTTCCCTGAAGGCCTCCCTTCCCTGGTCGAGGACGCCAGGCAACATGGGTAGGAATTGGCTCCTTGTCTGTTGAGGGAGCAGGGTTTCGAAGAGGAAACCTGCCTTTGTTTTTTCCTCCTGCATTACGACCCCATATGTCTTTGCAGCTTTCTGGACGACCTCATTGTAGACTCCGATGTCGTCTGGCGGCGAAGGCCTCGAGGGGTAAGAGTCTACCCCTTCTTCTGGTGACTCTGCGTCGAGGTCTTGCCAGTCTATGTCTTGTACCTCCGAGGACGCCGAGTCCCGGTAAGACTGCATCTCTTCTTCACCTTCGGCTTCGAAGTAGTAGTCTTCTTCGTCCTGGTCTTCGAGTGGTTCAGGTGTTCTCGGGGGCTCGATGTATTCGGCTTCGAACTCCTCGAGCGCCTCTTGGGCTGGCTTCGATGGGATAGCGTATTGCTTCATCTTGTCGTCGAAGTCTTTTTTCCGTTGCAGGATGCTCGCCATCTCTGCCTCGAGCCTCCTCTTCTTTTCGCCATCTCGTGGGCCTTTTCGGCGTCGAGTGGTGCAGTGCTTCTCTTCGCGGTCGCGGTCGCCGAAACAGACGCCGGGCCTTCCTTTCTCGGTGCCGAGGCTTCCCTTTCGGAGGTGACCTTCGACGCCTTTGTTTTTTCGGAAGCTTTCGCCGATTGTGAGTCCTTGTCAAAGGATCCGCTCGACTGCTTGTCCTTGGACGCTGTTGCTTTCGTCGAGGGTTTCGGCGGCAACGCTCCTTTCGAGGACTTTGCTACACTTCTAGGAGTGTCGCTAGGTGTTCTGGCTTCACTCTTTCGAGCGTCGCTTTGGTGTTTTGGGGTCGACGACTCCCTTACCTCCTTCGACGTTTTCTTATGGACCTCGACGACAGCGCAGTCCTCTGGTCCCTCAGCGATGTTGTCTTCCTCTCCGCTCGAGAGGCCCAGGTCTCGGAGCGATGGTGCTGGTCCCTGGCCCTGCATGTTGTAGTTCGCCCTTCTCTGTCTGTCTCTCACCCGGAGTGTCTTCGGGGTGAACGCCGAGCACGCGTTGCAATCTTCGCTGATGTGGTCGAGCGGCAAGCAGAGGTTGCAGACTGGGTGCTGGTCTTTTCGGGCGTACTTGTGGTGGCAGTTTTTGCAAAACTTGAACGGAGTCTTGTCCATAACTGCGCTCAGGGAGCCCCCTGCGAGCGCATTCTCTGTAGGCGTCGAGATTTCGGTCGTGGACCTTCTACCTCGTCGTCCTTCTTGTTGTCTCCGGTACTTGTGTCGTCGTCCGGTGTCTCGGGAATCCATCCTCTGTGATGATATTTCGACTTTGAGATTCTTCGTCCAAAATTTCTGGAACTTCTCGGCAACGATCCAGACCCCACCGCGGAAAAAAGAATCTGAAGATGGCTACCAAGGGTGGGAGCTTCCGCCGGAAGCGCGACGACGTCACCGAAGACACCAAATGGTGGGGCGTCGCCGCCCACCTGGGCCAAAAAACAAACAAAAAAAAAAAACAAAGAAAAGACTACGAATCCGGACCCAACCACGAGATGGCGGAATAATGCACAGCATAGTGAATCCAGAAAGATTCACGCTGCAAAACCAGTGGTTCTCAGTCAGGCCTGACGGCGCAGCGCCACTGTCGTTGCAATAGATCTACCCAGCGAGTCGGCGGTATCAAGGCCACATCGAATGGTGAATTTAGCCGCATCTCTTCCTTCCGCAATGGCGCGGGTAAGCAGTGTCTGGACCTCCTCAGGACACTGGGGCAAAGCTTGCGCCACAGAGTCCCACAGAGAGTGGGAATATCGGCCCAAAAGGCAAGCGGTGTTGACAGACCGCAAGCCAGCACTGGAGGAAGAAAAGACCTTCTTCCCAAATTGATCCAGGCGTTTGTATTCCCTATCCGGAGGAGCGGTAGGGAAGGCGGTTTGGGAAGCAGAGGCTTGGACAACCAAGCTCTCAGGAGTGGGGTGTTGGGAAAGGAACAGGGGGTCGCCCGGAGCGGGGCGATGGCGTCGGGCCACGTTCCTATCCACAGGAGCCCCTGTGGCGGGCTTGGACCAGGTACCCAAAAGAACGTCAGAAAGTGCGTCATTAAACGGCAGCAGTGGCTCCGAGGAGGTAGCCGCCGGCTGAAGCACTTCCGTCAGGTTAGTCCTGACGGCCACTGTAGGCAATTGGAGGTGTAAGGCCCCAGCTGCTCTACGCAACACCGTTGCAAAATTTGCTCCCTCCTCCGTTGCCACTGAAGGAGGAGACAGCATGCCAGGGTCAGGGGAGGTGTCCAGCCCACTGGCATCCCCAAGTTCCTCAGCCCAGTCCTGTTCGTACTCACACTGCTGTGTGAGAGGGTCCTCCGACCCCTCCCAGTCCTCTTCGTCCTCCTCAGGTTCAAAATATGGAGAAGGAGGGACACGCGGGACCCAAGGTCTCAACGGCGTCAGAGCCGGCGTCGAGCGACGCTGGTCCGGCGCAGTGTCTGGATCCGGAGAGAACCGGGGAACGACGCCGCCCGGAGCCCCGGACGGCGTCGGGAACGGCACCGGAGACATCGGCGCCAGCGGAGGCGTAGTTAGGTCAACCGGCGTCGATGGGGGTTGCGGCAGCACCTGAGCCGGGATCGAGGCCGGAGCCAGGGCCGGGACCGAAGCAGGTGTTACAGGCGGCGCTGGGACCTGAGTCGTCGGCGGCGCCGGGGAAACCCCATCAGGGCCCGCGGGGCCCGAAGGCGCACCGGGGGGACCTTGAGGCCCGGAGAGGCGGGCCATGGCCGACAGGAATTCCTGTATCTCGGCCGGAGTCGCCCCCGAACCCGGGAAGGACGGGTAATGCGGGGGCGGCTCCACAGGCACTCCCGGAGCCGCGGGGACGGTGCCGACAGGAGCCTTAGCCGAGTTGCGAGACCGGCGAGGCGAAGTCGTGGAGCGATGACGCTTCTTAGACTTTTTGTGCTTCGACTTACCGGAGGAGTGCGAAGACTTGGATCCCGACGACCGATGAGGACTCCACGACCGGCCCCTCGACCTCTCAAGTGACCGGGGCCTGGTGTGGCGCGGAGCCGACTGCCGGACCTCGAGGAGCTTTCGAGACCGCTCTCGCAAAGCCTTCGGGTTCAAGGCCCTGCAGTCGGGGCACGACTTCGTGTGGTGGTAACGGCCGAGACAGTAGAGACACTCTACATGCGGGTCCGTGATCAACATCATACGACCACAGACGTCGCAGGGCTTGAAGCCGGGCATCCCTACCGACACCTTCGGAGTCGAGAGACTCGTGGAGAAAAACAGTGAAAAATCACCAAAAAGATAGTCAAAAAATGACTAGGGCACTGCTCTTCCGGATCTGCGCTTACTGGCGCGGAAAAAGAAGAACTGACGTCAGCGCGCAGGGGCGGCGTCTAAGTACTGCCCGCGACGTCATCCCGGCGATCACGACGCCGACGACGGACCCGCCCGACGCCGCCTACCGACGCGCAAGGGTACTGCTACGCAAAAACTTTCCGGATCCAGCCTGACGCCTGGGGATATTCTAAGGTAAGGAATCTGTCACTCACGTGTCTCTTTCAGATTTCGCAAGTCAACGTATACAAACAATGAAGAGAGTGATTCATATGTTTCTCTTTTCTTCTTTGATCCGATACGCCCAGCCAACACTTGTTTCGCCGATGGGGGTAAACCCCACGACTTCTTCACTGCTACAAATAATGTGACAATGGCTATATCAAAAAATATTCACATGTAGACATGTATGATATGGTGAACACATTTCACCATTAAGTGGAAACCCAAAAGAAATTGTGAACATAAACAATTTTAGATCCAGTGTATCTTAATAAAATCAACTCTACCTATGCAGCAATTTTCATTATTCCACCGGGTGACCACAACTTGTGCGGAACACACTCCAAAGTATAAACCTTATATTGTGGTGTTCTCAGATATGGTCTCTGAGAATACGGCATCCGTAGTGCGAGCTATGTATTATAAAAAATAATCATGTGCTAGTTGAGTCTCGGCTCCTAATCAGTGAGTGGCAGTACATCAAACACATCAAATATCCTATCACCCTCTGCAATCACAGAGTATTTGGTGGTCCACACCACGCAATTGTCTCAGACACACATGCTTAGACAGATAATCAAGAAGGCTCCCTACCCGTCAGGCTCTGTAGTTCCTAATCTCGATGTCCTAAGCATGGGATTAAGAGTGCCCAGTGTTATAGGTTGAACAACATTATTAGAAGCATCATGATGGCTCGACCAAATTTGAGTCATAATTATAATTTTGTGGCCCTCACCTCTCCGCCGGTTCTACTTCCGACCCAGCTGGTCTTATATGAATAATACTGTGTCCAGAAATGCACCAAACTCTAATTGACACAAACCCTGTAGGGCAAAGGACTATAATTAATCAAATTGTTATATTCCACTACCTATGTTGCAAAAGACTCATCTGGTCATAGATTTCCCACGTGAGCCCCTTCACCTCACCTTGTAATCAGGACCCGTGTCTCCCCCGACTACAGGTCGTTATGAGTACGAAATTGCTGTTCGTTTAATCTTCATGTAATCAATCTCTGTCAGGGCAAAGTAGAGTGCAATATCAGTAAAAGTCCCCATTAGTGCTAGTGTCTCCACACCCAAACATCCTTGTAACTATCAGGACATACCTTATTGGCGAGGACGCTTCGTATTTGTAAAGTACGTGCAGAGTTCGCGTTCTGAACCGGAAACGGTAAGATCCTGACCCGGATCTATTTAAGCAGTATAGCTATTGTAAACACTAGAGCGGTGCCACGACGCGGTCCTGCTCTTGGACCGGAAGTGGATAGAAACATGATCAGACCGCCGTATTCGGGAATCCAGGCTAACTAATACTGGAAAGTTGCCGTTCTGTACTCAACGGCACTCGTGTGTATTTCAATTCTTAGACTTATTGGAGCGGACACAAATGTATGAAAATACAGTATATATAAATCATATTTTTATGAGAGATTGAGTACAAGTAAATGCATCCCATTATGATGCGATTCTCAGTTTCATATGAACTAACAATATATATTTAAAACAGTACATTCAAGTCAAACATTGTCATTAGCACCGAATCATATGTAATTCAGTATTTTATGGTGTGATACAAATCAGACCCTTTACATATTCAAATATAATGTATGATTTTCCACAGTACCAATAGCAATCTAGAGCGTTCAAGACGGGAATCGTGTGCCATATCTCAAACCAATTGTGGGTGCTCTAGTATAAATATAATTGTCCCAGCTGATGACTTGTATCCGTGTATTGTGTAGAAAGGAGCCTGCATACGAGATAAGCCTGATATATAACAATGTACAGAAACCATTTTAACATCAAGTGTATAAGACAAATGTCCAGCTCTGATGGATGCCTCGTAATAGTAGGGTACATATAAAGTTTATATTAGTACATACAATAATTGCAAGAACCCTCCTACATTATGAGTAGGATAGTAGTCTATGTAGGAACCTCCATGCAATTATCTAATGCGAGATTGAGTACATTGGACGATCGTCCTGCTCATGTGAAATTCATTATCAGTCTCCAAGAAAATATTGGATCTCATGGTCAGTGTTTAGACCTAGTTCAACAGTTTTAAGACGCATGACCCATGTTGCTTCCGCACGTCTAAGTCTTAATTCTCTGTTACCACCTCTAGGGTTCTGAGCTATTACATCAATCCTGTAGAAGGCAAACTGTTTGTAGGCCCTTGTGCTCCACATTCTGTGGCATGTATCGCCATTGGATATCTCTCATCCTGTTTCAATGCTCTGGCATGTTCTCCAATCCTCTGTTTCAAAGCTCTGATAGTACTCCCCACATATAGTCGATTGCACTTGCATTCGATAATATAAATTACATATCTAGAGTTGCAGTTTATGTTGTGTCTGATTGTATATTCTCTATTATCATGTCCCACAAATTTCTTCTTATTGTCCGATTAACAATCTACAGACCCCCGCAGGCCCCACATTTGTGAAATCCTAGGGAATGTTGGGTAAGATTATTGATAGAAGACAGTAATAATGCACCAGATGAAGGTATGGCAGAATGTGCTTCTCCATCTATCGCACAGTTTTTCCAGATGCATGCAAACCTAGGTGTAGCATGAATATGATTTAGAGCACCACTCTTCTCTCAAATGCCACCCCAAATGTAAAATAACAGTAACAGAGTAACCACAATTTAATGACACTGATGGGTTTTTAATAATACAGCAGACAAATCATAAACAACTTGAATTTACAATTACACAATCATGTTGCGAGTCAAAGATATAGTACATGAGCTATGCCTTTGCAGCCAAAGAGTTTGATACACTGCATTTTTGCAGGATAACTCTGTATACTGCACTCGTAGTCAATTTAAAATATTATATACAATATCTTACCAGGTGCACTTTGTGCAAATCGTGCTTCTTGTATCACCGCTAGTTTTGGCTGAATAGTGCTAGCTTCTGGTTCCATAGGGACAGGAGAGCCTTCTCTCGACAGGCTTTCAGGAGTCTGGACTCCACTGGAGTGGGCAGATAAAACTCCAGAATGATTTGGAGAAGCTGGAGCACTTCTGTAGTTTCACAAAACAAAGTAATTTACTACTAGTTTAAATTCAGGAATTACAAATATACTTATAAAAACACATAAGGATCCCTAGATATGTCTAGGGATCCCGAAGGAGGTCATAGTGTTTATACTGCCAAGGGTCACTTGCCAACGGCTAAATGAGCATGCAAGGGTCCACAGAATTACAAGATGTACCTATAAAAGTGCAAGCAATATTTCACACATGACCCCCACAATGTGTGTTTGGCATTCCAAAATGCGTACATTTTAAAGTGCAATGGTCACAGAATAACAAATGTATTTTTCATGCAAGCCAAACGGTTCTGAAGCTGGTTGGGTTGTGAATGGATCCGTTATGATGTCTTGTGCTGGTGAATTATTGTGTGTTGTTGCAATGAGTTTTGGTCCTGTGTGTTTTAGGTCACATTTTTGTACTGTATTTATGGCATGCTTTGTTGTCTGTAGTGGTTTCACTTTGATGTTGGTATTTTACTATGTAGCATTCAACGTTCTATTGCGTTTTTCTTTTTTAACTTGTTTGTTTTGTCCTGTAGTTTTAATGTGTAGTTGTGCTGTGCTTCGTTTGCTCGTTCATGTTGTGATTGTTCCGGTCTATGAAAAAGCTGCTTATATTCCTAGGGCAATAAGGAGAAATATCGCAATTGACCTTTGACCCATAGGGGACAGCAGGCAACTCATACTCTACCTCTCAGACAAGACCCCCAACACAAGAAACAAGGTCACTGCCTGCATGACCGAAGTCGCTAACTGGATGAAAGCCAATTATCTCAAGCTCAACACCAACAAGACAGAAGTAGCAATCTTCGGCCAGAACCACTCAACATGGGACTCCAACTGGTGGATGGTCGAACTCAGACCCACATCCTGAACCCATGCCAGGAACGTCAGAATAATCATCAACAGCAAACTGGACATGACTGCACAAGTCAACATCATTGCATCCTGATTCCAGTCCCTAAAGATGCTGAGGAAGATCTTCAAATGACTTCCAAGTAACACTAGAAAAACTGTCACTCACACCCTAGTCACCAGCAAGTTGGACTACGGGAACACACTCTATGCCGGGATCACCAAGCAACTCACTAGAAGACTACAAACCATCTAGAACTTGGTAGCCAGACTCATTCTCTACCTCCCACACAGAACTCGCACTACACTCAGGGAACTTCACTGGGTCCTGATACACAAATGTGCTCAATTCAAACTCCTCACACACACATTCAAGGCACTACACAACTCGGGCCACACCTACCTGAACAGTTACACCTCTTTTCACCAATCATCCAGTCTCCTCCGCTCTGCAGAAATAACACTTGCACACATCCCATGCATATACGAACCACATCAGGACTGGTGTTCTCTTACATCGCTCCTAAATCATCAAACGACTTCCCACTCCACATCAGAGCCTCCTGAATTTTCAATTAATCAGCCTAACAAAGGCAGGGATAGGCGCACACACATTCACCTGCTCAGCATCAGCATACCCTCGCGGGTGACAGTATGCTTTACAAATACACATAACATAACCAATAGAGCAGCAAATAACTTCCTAAGAAATATATATATATACACACACGCACACAAAAATGAAACCACAAAGTAGACGATCACTCCGGTGGATGTGGAAAAGCTTTACTTCCAACAAGACACTTTACAGCCAACGCAGTGGCCTTGTTCACGTGTGTGAGAAAGGTCCTTTTTTCACATGGTTAGCCCCACTTTTTGCCTGGTTTTGATGTCGTTTCAATTCTAGTGCGCAGGGTCCCGGCCAACCAGTCCCCTGTGCCAGTGCTTCTTCCCTAAAGCACAAGTTACTAACTTGTGTAACGATATATCTGTAAGAGACAGTAGTTAGTGACAGATTCCTTACCTTAGAATATCCCCAGGCGTCAGGCTGGATCCGGAAAGTTTTTGCGTAGCAGTACCCTTGCGCGTCGGTAGGCGGCGTCGTGCGGCTCCACGTCCGTCGTCGGCGCCGTGATCGCCGGGATGACGTCGCGGGCAGTACTTAGACGCCGCCCCTGCGCGCTGACGTCAGTTCTGTACACGACTTTCCGCGCCAGGAACGCAGAGCCATGCAAGAAGCTGACATAGGTGTCTGAAAAATACTAGGGCCCTGAAAGGGATGTCCTTAACCCTAGAAATCAGTTCGCAGAACGGGGAGGATGGGTGGGGCGGTAGGAATCTGTCACTAACTACTGTCTCTTACAGATATATCGTTACACAGTTAGTAACTTGTGCATCTGAAAGAGACACGTTAGTGACAGATTCCTTACCTTAGAATAGATACCCCAGCAATACCAACCCCGGTGGTGGGTCTGCGAACAAAGATCAGACAAGGAAGTCCTGGAGGACAGAACGGCCAAAGAAGCTCCCTCCGGACCGGACTGTCAAGGCAGTAATGCTTTGTAAACGTGTGCAGCGAGGCCCACGTAGCTGCCTGACAGATAACCCGCAGCGGAACACCGCGGCCCAAGGCCGTGGTAGCAGCCGTTGCCCTGGTGGAATGGGCACGCAGCCCAACAGGAGGCTCCTTCTTAGCCAAAGAATAGCAGGTCTTGATGCACAAGGTAACCCAGCGGGAGATGGTTCGTTTGTGCACCGCCCGACCTTTTTTGGCGCCCACGTAGCCAACAAAGAGCTGGTCATCCACCCGGAAGTGTTTAGTGCGGTCGAAATAGAAGGAGAGCGCACGTTTTGGGTCCAGACGGTGGAGCCTCTCTTCCTCTCTAGAAGGATGCGGAGGCGGAAAGAAGGTAGGCAAAGTGATGGTCTGCCCAATGTGGAAGGCAGTAACCACCTTTGGCAAGAAGGACGGACGCGTCCGAAGAACAACCTTGTCTGGATGAACAGACAGAAAGGGAGGTTTGCAAGATAGAGCCTGGAGCTCACTCACCCGCCGAGCGGAGGTGATGGCCACCAGAAAGGCTGTCTTCAGAGTCAGAAGACGAAGAGGACAGTTATGTAGAGGCTCAAAGGGAGCGCACATTAAAAGGTAAGAACCAAGTTCAAGTCCCACTGAGGCATTACAAACGGAACAGGAGGGAAGAGGTGTGTAATGCCTTTTAAGAACCTGTTAACAACAGGGGACTTGAAAAGGGAGGGCTGGATCAGGGAGCCTGAGGAAGGCCGAGATAGCACAAAGCTAACCCTTGATGGTACCCAGGGCAGAACCCTGTTGGGCCAGAGAAAGAAGGAACAGAAGGACCTCAGAAAGAGGGGCAGAAAGGGGATTCACAGCCTTTGCTGTGCACCATGCCACAAATTTGTTCCACCTGCAGGCGTATACCACCTTAGTGGAGGGACGCCTGGCTGCCAGAATCACATCACAAACTTCGGGAGGCAAGTCGAAAGGAATCAACTGCCGCCGCTCAATCTCCACGCAAGCAGGTGTAGACTGGACAGGTTCGGGTGGAGGACCGTCCCCTGCTGCTGCGACAGAAGATCCTCCCGAAGAGGCAGACGGATCGGGGGATCCACGCTCATACTGAGTAGCTCGGGATACCAAACTCTTCGAGCCCAGTCCGGAGCCACAAGAATAACTTGGGCCCGGTCGTGCCGAATCTTCTTCAACACTCTGGGTAGAAGTGGTATAGGCGGAAAGGCGTACAATAGACCGCAACTCCACTCGTGACGAAAAGCGTCGCCGAGCGAGTGCCGCCTTGGAAATTCCAACGCGCAGAACTGATGACATTGCGCGTTCTCTTCGGTGGCGAATAGATCGAACCAAGGCTCTCCCCACTGTAGAAAGAGTCCTTGCGCCACCTCCGAGTGAAGACGCCATTCGTGATCCATCATGCACCTGCGGCTGAGTTCGTCCGCCCTGGCGTTCAGGGAACCTGCCAGGTGTTGAACCATCAGGAACATGCCCTGATGTTCCAGCCATGTCCAGAGGCGCAGAGCCTCCTGACAAAGGGTCCAAGACCCCACCCCGCCTTGTTTGTTGCAGTACCACATGGCGGTGGTGTTGTCTGTGAACACCTGCACTACCTTCCCTTTGACAGAGGGAAGGAATGCCTTGAGTGCAAGTCGGATCGCCCGGAGCTCCAGAAGGTTGATATGGAGCCGGGACTCCGCCGGAGACCAGAGGCCTCTGATCTCCGCCTCTCCCATGTGACCGCCCCATCCCAGAAGGGACGCGTCCGTCACAACTGTGTGCTCTGGCTGGGGAAGGGAGAGGGATCTGCCCATGACCCATTGCCGGTTCAAGAGCCACCACTGCAACTGTTTTGCAGTCCCCTCCGAGATCTGGACGTGATCGGACACGTTGCCCTGGTGCTGCGCCCACTGGAACTTCAGGTCCCACTGCAGAGCCCGCATATGCCATCTGGCATGATTGACCAGTAGGATGCAGGAGGCCATGAGGCCCAGCAGCCTCAGGGTCATCCGTACCGAAACCCAGGATAAAGGCTGAAAGATCGGAATCATAGCCTGAATATCCCGGACTCGCCGTTCGGGAGGATAGGCCCGAAACTGCGTCGTGTCCAGAACTGCTCCGATGAAAAGGAGCTGTGGAGAAGGAATCAGATGCGACTTCGGCACATTGATGGAGAACCCCAGCGAGTGCAGGAGTTCGGCCGTAGTCTGGAGGTGGGAGACGACTGCCTGGGACGAGCCCGCCTTCAGCAGCCAGTCGCCGAGGTAGGGGAAGACTGAAACCCCTGCCCGGCGCAGATGAGCTGCGACCACCGCCATCACTTTCGTGAACACCCGAGGGGCACTGGTAAGGCCAAAGGGGAGCACTGAAAATGCTCGAGGCCTACCGTGAACCGTAGGTAACGCCGGTGGGCCGGCAGGATGTGGAAATAAGCGTCCTGCAAGTCCAACGCTACCAACCAGTCTCCAGGGTCGAGGGCAGTCAAGACCTGAGCTAGGGTGAGCATCTTGAACTTCTTGAACTTCTCCTTCCGGAGGAAGCGATTGACGTTCCGGAGGTCCAAGATAGGACGCATGTCCTCCTTGTCCTTTTTGGGCACCAGGAAGTAGTGGGAGTAGCAACCATGTCCTACTTCTGGGGTCGGAACCAAGAGGGCTGTGACTTCCTTCTGCAGAAGTACCAAGTGATCCCCTGACATGCGGTGGAATTGAGGTGGCATGGCTGGGGGGGTGGTCTCGAAGGGGAGGGAGTAGCCCCTTCGGACAATGTCGGACAATGTCCAAGACCCACCTGTCCGAGGTGATGGGACGCCAGTGGTGAAGGTGATGGCGGACCCTGCCCCCTACTGGCGTGCTGTGCACCTGAAAGGAGGGACTAGGAGGGCTTGGAGGCCGCGGACGGGTTGGAGGTGGTGGCCTGACCCGCACGCTGGTTGCCCGAACCGCCACGGCGGTATCCACGTCCTCGGCCACGCGAAGACGCCTGCTGCGCGGGCCGGTGGCTGGGCTGCTGACGTGACTGGGCGCCCCTTCCGTGGCCACGATAGGGGCGAAAAGCAGAAGTTAGCGGAGGGCGTGTAGCAGAAAGGCCCAGGGACTTGGCAGTAGCCCGTGAGTCCTTAAAGCGCTCGAACGCATGGTCTGCTTTGGACCCAAAAGACCGACTCCATCAAAGGGCATGTCCATGAGAGTATTCTGGACATCCCCTGAAAACCAGTGGTTCTCAGCCAGGCGTGGCGACGCAGCGCCACCGTCGTTACAATAGACCTGCCCAGCGAGTCGGCGGTATCAAGGCCACATCGTATTGTGTATTTGGCTGCATCCCTTCCTTCCGCAATGGCGCGGGAAAGCAGTGTCTGGACCTCCTCAGAACACTGGGGCAAAACAGTCGCCACCGAATCCCACAAGGAGTGGGTATATCGGCCCAAAGACAAGCGGTGTTGATGGACCGCAAGCCAGCACTGGAGGAAGAAAAACCCTTCTTCCCAAATTGATCCAGGCGTTTGGATTCCCTATCCGGAGGGGCGGTAGGGAAGGCGGTTTGGGAAGCGGAGGCTTGGACAACCAAGCTCTCAGGAGTGGGGTGGACAGTGTGAAATAGGGGGTCGCCCGGAGCTGGGCGATGGCGTCGGGACACGTTCCTATCCACAGGAGCCCCTGTGTTGGGCTTGGACCAGGCGCCCAAAAGAACGTCCAGTGAGGGCATCGTTAAACGGCAGCACAGTCTCCGTAGAGGAGGCTGCCGGCTGAAGCACCTCTGTCAAGAGATTAGTCTTGACTGCCACAGTAGGGAGTTGGAGATGTAAGGCTCCAGCCGCCCTACGCAACACCGTTGCAAAATTGGCTCCCTCCTCCGTAGCCACGGGAGGAGACAGCATGCCAGTGTCAGGGGAAGTATCTAGACCACTGGCATCCCCTAGTCCCTCTGTCCAGTCCTCATCATACTGACACTGTTGTGCCAGAGGGTCATCAGACCCCTCCCAGTCCTCCTGGTCCTCCTCTGGTTCAAAATAAGGAGGAGGAGGGACATTTGGGACCCAAGGTCTCATCGGCGCCGGAACCGGCGTCGAGCGACGTCGGTCCGGGTCCATGTCCGGAGCCGGAAGGAACTGGGGACGACGCCGCCCGGAGCCCCAGGCGGCGTCGAGAACGGCACCGGAGACATCGGCGGAGGCGTGGTCAGGTCGACCGGCGTCGATGGGGGTTGCGGAGCCGGGATCGAGGCCGGGGCCGGAATCGAGGCTGGAGGCACGGGCGACGCCGGGGCCGTCGGCGACGCCGGGGCAACCCCATCAGGGCTTGCGGGGCCCGAAGGCGCACCGGAGGGACCTTGAGGCCCGAAGAGGCGGGCCATGGCCGACAGGAATTCCTGTATTTGGGCCGGATCCGCCCCCGAACCCGGGAAGGACGGGTATTGCGGGGGCGACTCCACAGGCATGTCCGGGGCCGCGGGGCGGGGACGGTGCCGGGAGGGGCCTCAGCCGAGTCGCGAGACCGGCGAGGCGAAGTCCTAGAGCGACGATGCTTTTTGGACTTTTTGTGCTTAGACTTACCGGACGACGAAGACTTTGATCCCGACGACCGGTGAGGACTCCGCGACCGACCCTCGACCTCTCACGCGACCGGGGCTTGGTGTGGCGCGGAGCCGAATGCCGGGCCTCGAGGAGCTTTCGAGACCGCTCTCGCAAAGCTTCGGGTTGAGGGCCCGGCAGTCGGAACACGACTCCGTGTCGTGGCCTCGGCCGAGGCAGAAGAGACACTCCCGATGCGGGTCTGTGATGGACATCATCCGAGCACAGGCGCCGCAACGTTTAAAGCCGGGCATCCCTACGACACCTTGGAGTCGATTCGAAGAAAACAGTGAAAAAATTCACCAAAAAAGTTAGTCAAAAAATGACTAGGGCACGGCTCTTCCCGGATCTGCGCTTGCTGGCGCGGAAAAAGAAGAACTGACGTCAGCACGCAGGGGCGGCGTCTAAGTACTGCCCGCGACGTCATCCCGGCGATCACGACGCCGACGACGGACCCGCACGACGCCGCCTACCGACGCGCAAGGGTACTGCTACGCAAAAACTTTCCGGATCCAGCCTGACGCCTGGGGATATTCTAAGGTAAGGAATCTGTCACCAACGTGTCTCTTTCAGATACATAACCACAATTGGTACTTCTGCCCCCCTGCAAGTCCCTTGTAAGTGGTACCCTGGGTGCCTAGGACCATGCCACTGCCCTGGTAGCTTGTATGCCCCTGTGAGGTGAAAAACAACAAAGTTGACATGGCACCCTGTCTGGGTGCCATGCTAGCCAGCACTACCTGAAGGTATAGGTAAGTCACTCCTCTAGCAAACCTTACAGCCCTAAGGCAGGGTGCACTATATCACAGGTGAGGGTATATCTGCATGAGTAGATATGCCCCTACAATACTTAAGTAAATTCTTAGATATTGTAAGTGCCAGTGAAGCCATGAAGAGTACATGGGCTGGGAACTAGACACCTTGAGTTCCCCAGCACCATGATGGCTTCAACTAAACCATGAGTGTTTGGTACAAAACAACTCCTTGTAATAAATCCACACTGATGCCAGAGTGAGATTTATTATCCCATGTACTCCGAGGGCACCTCAGAGGTGCCCCCTCAAAAACCTACTGACACTGGTGTGGGCACTGACTGGCTTTAGGCAGCCTGCCACACACAGACATGTTTCTGGGCCCCTGGGTGGAAAGCCTCTGCTCTCTGGGACCAGAAACAATGCACATCCTGGGCAGGGGTCTCACACCTCCTCCCCCAGGATAGGCCAGTCCTCGAAGGGGAAGCTTCAAAGGTCTGCCGCCACTGTAATGCGACCCCCAGCTTCTGCTGCTAGCAGCAGATGGCAGCCCCTGGTTTACACCCCCACTTTGGGCAGGAAAACCTAGAAGAATAGGAGGTGTGCCCACCTCTGCCAACTCCACCCCTAAGGTGGGGGAGGCGAGGTGAAGCACATCTTTCAGTCTCCGCCATCCATGGAGACCCCTCCAATCAGGGCTAGGTCTATCCCAGAGGAGGATGGCCTAATTGAGGGTGTAGTCACACCTGGTAAGGTGCCCATTGGCCCTACCTGCTACTCCCCTAAAATGTTCAGAAATTTGATATTTAGGTGGCTCCCCCCGACCTGAAAACTAGATCTGCGACGACCTACGAAGAAAGAAGACATCCCTGCAGAGAAGACTGAAGACGACGACTGACTTGGCCCCAGCCCTACAGGCCCGTCTCCAGCTTCGATGGCACTGCGACCGGTCTTGCAGCCAGCAACCGCTGAAAACCCTGGGAGGACTGCTGCCTTCGAAAAAGACTCCAATTTTCCGTTGACAGCCGACCTGTCCAGAAAAACCTACACTCCAAGGACTCTGGATCCAGGTGGATCCGCGTCTCCTGCCCAATCTGCACCCACCAGCCACGGCCAACGTCTGAGTGGCTCACCTGTCCAGTGAAGTCTCCCCAGCAATCCTGACCTCGAATCCAGCATTGGCTGACCTCTCCTGGCCTCAGCGACGGTGCCTGCAGTGTGAATCCAGAGGCTCCCCCTGATCGCGACCACTTCTGTAAGAAGACTCCGACGTCAAAAGGCACCCCTGCATCCGACGTCCCTAGGCCTTGGTGAGCTAAACAGACGGTGCCCCTATGACCTCCTACATCTCTATTTACCTCTGCTGCTGTTGGTCTGGGGATCCACAGCCTTTGCTGTGCACTATGTCACAAATTTGTTCCATCTGCAGGCGTATACCGTCTTAGTGGAGGGATGCCTGGCTGCCAAGATAACATCACAAACTTCGGGAGGCAGGTCAAACGACGTCTACTGCCGCCGCTCAATCTCCACGCAAGGAGGTGGAGGCTGGACAGGTTCGGGTGGAGGACTGTCACCTGCTGCTGCGACAGAAGATCCTCCCGAAGAGGCAGTCTGATCGGAGAATCGATGGCCATGTGTAGCAGCTCCGGATACCAGACTCTTCGTGCCCAATCCGGAGCCACAAGGATAACTTGGGCCCGGTCGCGCCTGATCTTCTTCAGCACTCTGGGCAGAAGTGGTATAGGCGGAAAGGCGTATAGAAAACCGCAACTCCACTTGCGACGAAAAGCGTTGCATAGCGAGTGCCGTCTTGGAAATTCCAACGCGCAGAATTGCTGACATTGCGCATTCTCTTCGGTGGCGAATAGATGTAACCAAGGCTCTCCCCACTGTCGAAAGAGACCTTGCACCATCTCCGAGTGAAGACGCCATTCGTGATCCATCATGCACCTGCGGCTGGGTTCGTCCGCCCTGGCGTTCAGGGAACCTGCCAGGTGTTAAACCACCAGGGATATGCCCTGATGTTCCAACCATGTCCAGAGGCGGAGGGCCTCCTGACATAGGGTCCACGACCCCACCCCGCCTTGTTTGTTGCAGTACCACATGGCGGTGGTGTTGTCCGTGAACACATGCACTACTCTTCCCCGGACAGAGGGAAGGAATGCTTTGAGTGCAAGACGAATTGCCCGAAGCTTCAGAAGGTTGATGTGGAGCCCGGACTCCACCGGAGACCAGAGGCCGCTGATCTCCGCCTACCCCATGTGGCCGCCCCATCCCAGTAATGATGCATCGGTCACCTCTGTGAACTCTGGTTGGGGAAGGGAGAGTGATCTGCCGTCAACCCAATCCTGGTTCGTTAGCCACCACTGCTATTGGCGTGCAGTGCCCTCCGAGATCTGGTCGCAATCGGACAGGTTCACCTGATGTTGTGCCCACTGGAACTTCAGGTCCTACTGTAGAGCCCGCATTTGCCATCTGGCATGATCCACATGCAGGAGGCCATCAGGCCCAGTAGCCTGAGGGTCATTCTGACCGAAACCCGGAATAGAGGCTGAAAGATCGGAATCATAGCCCGAATATCCTGCACTCGCTGTTCGGGAGGATAGACCCGAAACTGTGTCGTGTCCAGAACTGCTCCGATGAAGAGGAGCTTCTGAGAGGGAGTCAGGTGTGATTTCGGCACATTGATGGAGAACCCCAGCGAATGCAAGAGGTCGGCTGTAGTCTGGAAGTGGGAGACGACAGCCTGGGGCGAGCCCGCCTTCAACAGACAGTCGTCGAGATAGGGGAAGACTGGAACCCCTGATCTGCGCAGATGAGCTGCGACCACCGCCATCACTTTCGTGAACACCCGAGGGGCGCTTGTAAGGCCAAAGGGGAGCACGGTAAACTGAAAATGCTCGTGGCCTACCGTGAACCGCAGGTAGAGCCGGTGGCCCGGCAGGACGGGGATGTGAAAATAAGCGTCCTGCAAGTCCAACGCTACCATCCAGTCTCCAGGGTCGAGGGCAGACAGGACCTGAGCGAGCGTCAACATTTTGAACTTCTCCTTCCGGAGGAAGCGGTTGACATTCCTGAGATCCAAGATAGGACGCAGGCCTTTGTCCTTCTTGGGCACCAGAAAGTAGTGGGAATAGCAACCACGATCTACTTCTGGGACAGGAACGCTCTCGATGGCTCCCTTGGCCAAGAGTGCCGAAGCTTCCTGTTGGAGAAGGGCCAGATGATCCTCCGACATGTGATGGTACTGAGGTGGCATGGCTGGAGGGGTAGTCTCGAAGGGGAGGGAGTAGCCCCTTCGGACTATTTGCAAAACCCACCTGTCTGATGTGATGGTGCGCCAGTGGGGGAGGTGATGGCGAATCCTGCTGCCCACTGGCGATTGGTGGCCCTGAAAGGTTGGACTAGGAGGGTTTGGAGGCTGCTGCAGAGGGGGCTGTGGTGGACTGGCCCGCCCGCTTGCCCCCAGAACCACGGCAGTGGTTCCCACGTCCCCGGACGCGCTGGGGCTGAACAGCTTGCTCTGGCCTGTGGCTCTGGGCGGGACGTGGCGGGGCACCCCTTTCATAGCCACAAAAGGGGCAAAAGGAAGACTGCGCAGGGCGGGTGGTGGAGATGCCCAAGGACCTGGCCGTAGCCCGAGAGTCCTTAAAGCGCTCCAGCGCGTTGTCTGCCTTGTCGCCAAATAGGCAGCGGCCATCAAAGGGCATGTCCATAAGGGTGGATTGGCCATCCCCTGAAAAACCAGTCGACCTCAACCAGGGGTAGCGTCAAAGGGCTACCGACATGGAAATCGTCCTGCCTAGTGAGTCGGCGGTATCCAGCCCACAGTGGATGGTAAACTTCGCTGCGTCTCTCCCTTCGGCCACTGCCCGAGAGAGTACGGCCCGGGCCTCCTCCGGGCACTGAGGCAGCACCTCCGCAACCGTATCCCACACGGAGTGGGTGTAATGGCCTGACAGACATGCAGTGTTTACCGACCGCAGTCCCAAGCTGGAGGAAGTAAACATCTTCTTCCCAAGATGGTCCAGCTTTTTGGATTCCCTATCAGGTGGTGCGTTAGGGAATGCGCCTTTTGATGTAGAGGCTTGGACCACCAAGCTCTCAGGGGTAGGGTGTTGTGAGAGGTAAGTGGGGTCCCCGGGGCCGGGCGGTGGCATCAGGCAATCATCCTATCCACAGGAGCCCCTGTGTTGGGCCTGGACCAGGTGCCCAAAAGGATGTCGGTGAGGGCTTCACTGAACGGCAGCAGGGGCTCCTAAGAGCTCGCTGCCGGTTGAAGCAGCCCTGTCAGGAGGTTAGTCCCGACTGCCACCGTAGGAAGCTAAAGGTTGAGAGCCTCGGCCGCCCTACGCAACACCACTGCGTAAGACGCTACCTCCTCCGTAGTCACGGTAGGAGGAGACAACATGCCAAGGTCTGGTGAGGTACCCAGACCACTGGCTTCTCCCAGTTCCTCTCGCCAGTCCGGTTCACAGCCTAACTGGTCAGTTAAAGGGTCTCCAGACCCCTCCCAGTCCTCCTCACCCTCCTCTGGCTGCCAATATGTTCTCAAAGAGCCAGGGTAGAACAAGGGAACAAAAGTACACGTCGGCGCCGGATCCGGTGTCAGTCGACGCCGGCCCGGCTGCGTGTCTACCTCAAGGTGGAGGCCGGGGTCGATGTCGGCTGGGGACACAGCAGACGCCGGCTGCGGACGTGGTGCCGGTGCTAAGCGGCGCCGGGAGAGCTGTAACAAGGTCGACCGGCGCCGATCCGGATCCAGGGCTGGATCCAAGGGGACCCTGCGGTGCCGAGGACGAAGCCGCCGAAGGCCCAGGGCCCCCAGCCGAGTCCGCAGGGCCCAAAGATGGCGTGCATTGCTTCGTAAAATTGACGAAGCTGGGCTGCGGTCGCTCCAGGTCCCGGAAAAGGGGGGGGGAACCCGGAGTCGACCCTTCGGGCTCCGCACGCGGAGCCGCAGGAAGGGCACCACCCGCATCCCTCGTCGGCCGACGGACGGGGAGAAGTCGAAGAGCGACGATGCTTCTTTGACTTCTTCTTGTGATTCGACTTTCCTGACCCAGAGTGGGAAGACTTGGAAGATGAATGATGGTGGCTCCGCGACCGGTCCCTCGACCTCCTACGCGACCGGGACTTCGAGCGGCGCGGAGCCGACTGCCGGGCCTCAAGAAGCTTTCGGGACCGCTCCCGCAAAGACTTCAGATTCATGGTCCGGCAGTCGAAGCACGACTTGGGGTCATGGTCGCGCTCCAGGCAGAAGAGGCATACGCGGTGCGGATCCGTCACCGACATCAGTCGGCTACAGGAACCGCAAGCCTTGAAGCCGGGCATTCTCGTGCACCAGGAGTCGATGGACTCAAAAACGATGTCGACAAAAGTTGAGAAAAAGTCAGTCAAAAAGTGACTGGAGGTACCGCTCTCTCCGGATCTGCGCTTGCTGGCGGGTAAAAAGAAAACAGAACTGGCGTCAGCACGCGAGGGCGGCGTCTATTTAGCTACCGCGACATCATCCCGGCGACCACGACGCCAACGTCGAACGTGGAGTCGACCGACGCCACCTTCCAACGTGCAGGGGTACTGCCGACGAAAAACTTTCCAGATCCAGTCTGACGCCTGGGGGTAATTCTAAGGTAGGGAATCTATAACTAACTTTCTTTCAGATGTGTGTATATATATGTATATATGTATATATACATATATATACACACACACACCTATTTTTATTACAGTGATACACACAAATATGCATAATATAGAACAAATAAAAACACATTACATAGTCAAGAGGGATCCTTATAATGTGTCTTTAAGACGCTCATCCTAAATCTCCAGTGGTTAGGGTAAATACCCTTTACTGTAGAAGATGGCTAGACATACTCCCACGCGAATGGAGGAGTAGTGATAAATGGTGCAACAACCAAGGAAATGCAACCTGAGTAGTACAACCAAGGAAATGCAGCCCGAGTAGCAGGTCCGCAATCAATTATTTTTCTGGGAAACCTCTCGTTTGAGTGTGTTTTTCACTATGCTCTGCCTTGGCAGGCCAAACCAACTTCTCCTAGAATCCACCACCAGCCCCAGAAAGTAAAAAATATGAGCTGGAACTTTACGGAAATTCTTGAAACTCACTGCAAAAAGCAGTCACTGCGAAAGGAACACCACCAAGCCTGTATGCTTTCATTAGTGTCTGCTGCGGAGCTGCAACATTGAGTGAATTAATTTTAGTAGTAGGAATCATTAAATGTATTATTCAAGCATGTTAAACAGACAAAACATGATTACTCCAATGTGACCACTTTAGCACTGAAAAAGCTCCCGTCAGGTGAACTTTGCATGAGAAACATCACCAGATCATTGCTCTAAAAGTTCCGCATAAAAAATGTACAGTTGCTTTTTAATAAAACACCCATGGTTTAAAACTGGTCTACCATAATTAATGACCAGCTATTGATTGCACCCTGCCCACTTCACTGTGTACTACAATACCACAGACCTTAAATGATCTGAAACCCACCAAGAGTGCCATGCATCTGTACAATGCCTTCTTACTAGGTTGCCTTCATCCGCCCCTGCCACCCCATCAGCTGGGAGACGTTTCATGAATTCACCATCCTTTGTGCAAAGATGTAGCATTAGTTCTGAACATAAGCCCACTTCTTGAAATTGTACTCAAAGTTAAAGGCTAAATGGATATTTAGGTTTCATTATACATCTAGTAGGTGTTAACTGCAACTCGTATCGAAAGTTTGTGAAAGCTTCAGCCATTAAGGAAAAGGAGAGTGCGCGAGGGAGGTAAAACAAAGAAATAGGGCTGATCGGCTGCTGTCTGGAAGACACCAGCTGAAGGTTTATGGTGAAAGGTGAAATGAGAAAGTGTTTAAATGATGTGAATGGCAAATAGATATAGAAAAGAAATCTGTGAAAAAGTATACAGGCTGATTGGTGTGAGAGGGGGTGGTTGAGAATGCATTCACTGAAAAATTAAATGGCTATGGTGGCGGGGGGGCACAAGGGCAGGATTAAAGTTAGGAGATGGACAAGGGCAAGCAAATTAACACTTGGGAAGTTAGGCAGGAGGGTGAGCACATTAGGCTCCTAAGGGGGGTGGGAGTAAGACCATAGTGGGCACAGACATATAACAAGAATATGGGCCATGGGATGGAAAACTTTGAGGATAGCTATTGGAAGGGAGAACATGTAAATGCCCATACATACATACATAGTTAGTGAAGGAAAACATGTAAGCACAAATGGAAGGGAGCCCTTCGAAATTCCCCATTAATTATGCAACACATTTTACTTAGCAATTTCTAATCCTTTCATTCACTGCACCAATTACTTAGGAGGTTGATGTTACTCTTACCGAGAAGAAAGGGGTCCGATAGGTGTTCTAAAGCATGGTACACCCCTTGGCCTTCTTTTTCTAAAAGCTTGCTCTATTAGCTTGCTTTCGGAGGCAGGGTCTATCCTCCAGAACGAACCTTTGCCTGGTTCTTCCTGAGACCGTGGTACTTTGATGAAGTATCGATTTAAGGAGAGATTGTGACGTATTGAATTCTATGGGGAAAAATTGCATACATTTTGTGAACAAAAAGGCAAGATATCCAGTTAATAGTCTTCCACAAATCTCAATATACAATGAAATAACAGAGCCAAACCAAAGTCATTGTCAAATCAAAGTCATTGCATATAATTTATTGGGAACCCTTTGCCCTCGACTTGTAGTACAAACGAATACTGCCATATTAAATTCTAGCAATTATGAAAGGGAGGTAGAGGGGACTATATTGTAAGGTAGAGGGGACTATATTGTAAGGTAGAGAGTACTATGTTATGTAGAGAGACTACACTGGCATGCACATGTTCCTGGCACAACCTCTCACTAACGTCTTCTGCAATGCCTCACAATTGTTTTCTCTCTTCTGACACTCCATGTCAGGAAAACAGACCGGAACTACAAACTTTTTTTTAAAAATAATCAGCTTTATTGGCAAATATACAGGAACAATGCAATCTAGTAATTAAGAATCCGTTCCTGAAACAAGCTAGAAAAACATTTGATCCCTTCTCAGTTTGCAGTTAACTCCCGGCATTTTCTATTCTGTGAGCAATGCATAGCAATTCATTGCCGCTTTCAGCAGAAGTAGCTCACTGGACTCCCGTCCCCATCCCGGACCAAAGCACACCTCAATAGGACTCATATTTGAATGCTTTTACAATTTTGAGCACCATATATGGGTTCCACTACAACCATTCACCTTTTCATGTCCAGAATTCAACCTGCTTAAAGGAGCTGGAAGGAGGTTCGAGCTATGTAGCGTTGAACTAGAAAAAAGATAACTTGAAGAATAGACTACATGTATCCATTAGCAAACAGTTTTTCAAAATTATGAAGCTGTGACAGTTTTGCGAAATGGGGGATAGGCCTTCCTACTACTCCCAACACCATCCTAGCCACATGGGTCAAAATGTATTCTTAACATGAAACCCCACATTCTGTGGGGGGGGGGGGGGAGAGTCACCTTTGACTGTTTGGCCATAGGAGGATCAGTGGAGAAGAATAATTCTGCATCACCCATAAGCATTTGTGTGTGATGTAGACACTATGAAGGAAATGTAATTGATTCAATTTATACCTAAATAACGGCTGTCTCACATGGTGAACCCAGCCTTCTTTTCTACACCAGTACAGAGGTTGTTTTTTCGATCTGAATCTGATGGTTGTTCTTTTATACTATGGTGGGGGTTTAATGATCTTTCTGGCAGAGGAAACTACTAGTAAGTCAAGTTAGACATGGGGTCTTGCGTACAGTGTGTCTTGTTGTACAGAACGAAATGGTTATTTACCATTAGGAGTAGTTTTGCAGCTTGAGGACTTTTCTGGATTCACATGGTGTGCATTATTCCGCCATCTAGCGGTTGGGTCAGGAATTGTCTCATTTTCCTTTTTTTTTTTGTGGGCGTCAACCACCTTTTGGTGCTAGGTCCATCCCTTATTTATTTGAAGGTTTTATATAGCGCGGACAAGACCCTTTCGGGTATCAGAGCGCTTTACAACGTATACAATACAAATAAAAACTGAATATTATTGGTTATGATAGTTCCAACATTGGTATCTGTTTCATCCTCGCAGATATCGGCCAGCCAACATCCAATAGATCAGGTGAATTTGGCCAGGAGAATCGCTTTAACTTCATTTTTGAAGGATGCCGCATGAGGGTTCTGTCTCGTTTTTGGGGGTAAAGCATTCCAAATCCTAGGGGCCATTCCTGAGAATGAGCGGTTATACGTTTTCTTTTTGGAAAATCTTTGTGGTTTCAGTAAAAGATTAGAAGAACTCCTGTTCGTTCCGTTACCCCCCGATGGTATTAGTTTCTCTGCAAGGTATTGTGGTGTTCTGTGATGCAATGCCTTGTGTGTCATACAAGCAATCTTCAGATGAACTCTGGCCTCAAAGGGCAGCCAGTTAAGGGCACGCAAATCAGGGGAGATGTGATCGTTTCTTTTGGAGCCTGTGATAAAAGTCTAGCGGCTGCATTGATTGATGCTCTTAGTGGGGCTGTCGTTGTTCTGGGAAGGCCACAGAGAGCGACACTCCCATATTCCACTCTGGGGATTACTAGAGATTGGACGGCCTGTTTGAAATCATTTGCGGGTATGAAGGGTTTCATTCTTCTTAACATGTTCATTTGAAAGTTTGCTCCTTTATTTGCTGCGCTGATGTGTTTTTGCATATTTAGCTTATTGTCCAGCGTTATGCCAAGTGATTTGGCCGAATCAATCAAGAGCGGTTGGCCATCCAGTGCTGTTAGGTGTTTCATCCATTCCATGATGGTGGTTGTCTGGCTGGGGGGCGCTATTAGGAGGAATTCTGTTTTTAGTGTGTTTAATTTTAAGTGGTTATTAGCTAACCAGGTCTGCGTTTTTTGTAGCGTTGAGTTGAGGGACTTGATGTCCTCAAGCGAGTGTACCTTAATGTAGAGTTGTGTGTAGTCTGCGTACATGTGGTATTGGACCTTTGCAGAGTTGAGAAGCTCGGTGAGTGGTTCCATGAACAAGTTGAAGAGTGTCGGGGAGAGAGAGGATCCTTGGGGTACTCCTAAAGTGACAGGAGAAGGTTTGGAGAGGGATTGATTAGCCTTAAAACTTTGTGTTCTGTTTTGAAGGAAGGAAGTGAACCAGTTGAGGACCGTTCCCGACAGACCCATTCTATCATTCAGGAGGTCTAATAGATTGTCGTGCTTGATCGTGTCAAAGGCTGAGGATAGATCCAGTAAGATAAGTAAGCAGGCTTTGTTTTGGTCCAGTATATTTAAGGGGTCGTCTATAATGTTGGTCATTGCGGATTCGGTACTATGCCCTGATCGAAAACCAGATTGGAATTTATCAAGCAGGTTGTAGTGATCAATGTGGTAGGTAAGCTGCGTGTGAACACATTTTTCTAGTAATTTGGCCAGGGTAGGGATGTTGGATATAGGGCGATAGTTATTTAGGTCAACTGGGTCCGCCGATGATTTCTTTAAGATGGGGGAGACCTGACCAGCTTTGAGTATATCAGGGATGGTTCCTTGTAGCAGAGAGGAGTTTATAATCCTAGTCCATAGGAGGCACCAAAGTCGGAATGAAATCTTTTAGGAGGGATGCTGGGAGGGGGTCGGAGAAGTGATTGGCAGGATTTAAGGCTGTAAGTGTTTTTTGAATAGCTTCTTCGCTGTAGAGGTTGAAAGATGACCAGTCTGCATTGTTTTTGAGGTCGATCTTTGAGGAACCACTAAGTGGGTTCCTGAGGGGGGACCATGAGGCGATCATGTTAGAATTGGTGAGGGCTGACATGTCATTCATTAGGTCTGACTTTATGTTTTCAGTTTTTGTTGTGAAATATGAGGCGAATGTCTCGCAATTGGGTAGTGTGTCTGAGTTAACTTGAGGCGAGTTGGAGACTCCCTTCGATTGTGCTTTAATTATTTCAAATAGTCTTTTTGGGCGATTCTTGGATTGGTTCAATTGATTACTAATGAAGTCTAATTTTGAACGTCTGATTTTTCTGTAGTAGGCATTTTTCGTGCTTCTGAGTAGTCTGAGGTGAGGCGAGGAAGGTGTTGTTCTCCATTGAAGTTCAATTGTTCTTAATGCTCTTCTGTCTTCATTTAGCCTACCGTCATACCATGGGTTTGAGACTTTGTTGGAACTACTTTTCAATTGAAGTGGAGCTAAATTGTCTAAAAGTATGTTCATAGATTGGAAGTAATGATTGGTCAGATCGTGTACATCATGTAAACTGTCAGGAGGGAGCGTTAGGATGGGACTAGCGGTTACAACGGAGGTAGGATTCACGTTTTTTAGGTTTCTTTTCCAGATTTTTGTTCTCTTGGGTTGGACATGGAGGTGTTGAACTGCTTCATTTATATGGAAACTGATGATGTGGTGGTCGGACCAGTCACACGGTAGGATGGAATCCAGCTGGGTGGAATCCGCTTTGGATATAACTAGGTCTAGGGTTGATCCTTTTTCATGCGTAGGGCTGTCACAAATTTGGGTTAAGTTAAGGTCAGTTAAGAAAGCTTTAAGGCTATTGACCTCCGGGTCGTCAGGGTCATTCCAGTGGAGGTTGGAGTCTCCTAGGAATATCTGCGTGTTCTGGTGTCTTGCATGAGTAGCTAGGATGTCCATTACGTGTTCAATAAAGGTGAGGTTGTTACCTGGTGGATGGTAGAGTGCGTGAAGTGAGCATACTGGGTTATTATTAGAGATTTCCAGGCATAGATATTCGCAAGAGGAAAAAACCGGGGAGGTGAGCCGTTTCACGGAGAGGTAGTTCCGGTGTATGCAAGCGATACCGCCTCCAAGCTTATCAATTCTATCTAGTCTTGTGATGTGATAATTCGGAGGGACTAGTATGTCTAGGATGGGCGTGGATGAATCATTAAGCCAAGTTTCAGTTAAAATTGTGAGGTCGGGTTCATTGGTTAGTATGAGGTCAGCTATATCAGCAGCATGGCGTGCGGCCGACCTACAATTTAGAAGGATACCCTTTAGCTGGGCCTTGGTAGATATAGTATTGGGGTCTTGTAAGATGGCAACTCTCGTGAGGTTTTTCTCAACGATACCTCTTGTGATGTGTCTCGTGGCTCTATCGGGGTTGGGAGGGATGGATTGGATAGAGGACAATAACAGTGTGTTGTCGGTCGGCTCAGAGAGATGGGGTGGAGGTGGGGGCTCGTAGGAATGAAGTATGGAGGTAAGATCTTGCGGTGAAATCAGGTTTTTTATTCTGCACGGGCGGGATGATGCATTGGGATCCGGTACTGTTTTCCATCTTCTGTAGCGTGGACCTAGAGAATGATTGTTGGGAGAATTTCACATATGGTTTTGGTTTGATCAGGATCAGGTCATGAAGAGTTTGGATGTCATCTTTAATTTGTTGTAGAGCTAGCAAAATCTCCTTGAGTCTAGGGTCGGGAGCTCGGGTTAACGTATTCGTTGGCCGCTCTGTAGGTAGGTGATGGCGATCCAAAGTCAGTGGGGACGTATTTAATGGTTGTGAAGGAGTCATGTTGAATGCTGTAGGTGGAGAGGTGGTAATGTTCGACGTGAGGGGGTAAACGGCCTGAGGGGGCGCTGGCTGTACTGAAGTACAGGTGCAGGGGGGGGCATGGTGCCGAGTTAGTAATGGAGCTGCTGGGCATGGTGAGAACGGTGGGGTAGGTTGAATTATGTGGAGTGTAGGAGAGGGAGTGGGTGCTGGATGAGTGCAGTGGAGAGGAGGGGACGCACGTGTGAGGGGTGATAGGCATGGAGGTAGTGGTGCTCGGGGAGGAATAGGCCGTCGAGATATGTGTCTCATACAATGGGGGGTGAATTGGGACTGGGGCGGCTGTATGTACATGATGGGAACTGGACGAGGGAGGGGTAGCTGGAGTAGTGGGGCCGGGGGCGGGTGAATGTACATGATGGGAGCTGGACGGGGGAGGGGTAGTAGGAGTAAAAGGGACGGGCTGGAGGGGTAGTAGGAGTAGAAGGGACGGGGGCTGGTGTATGTACAAGATGGGTGCTGGAAGGATAAGGAGTAGAGGGAGTGAATGGAGTAGAAGGGACGGGGCTGGTGTATGTACAGGATGGGAGCTGGAAGGATGAGGAGTAGAGGGAGTAGTGGGAGTAGTAGGATGCTGGTCGGGCTGAGTGCGGGGGGAGTGGTGTGCTAGGGAAGTTGGGGGGAGCTTAACAACCTTCTCTTTGATGTGCGGAAAGATGTTGTCTAGTAAATTCAGGTTCTGGTCTGAGGCTTGCATGAGGATGATTCCATTATGGTATATGGTGAATGTCGCTGCAGCTTTATAGAACGGTGAGGGAGTAATGGATAGTGTAATCCCGTGTGGTGTTTTCTTGGTGGAAGCAATCGAGAATAAGGCTAGAAAGGCTTTCCGCCATTGGGCCCTTCTCCTGGTATAAAAGATGATGTCATTAGTTATATGTCCTTTATGGTTTGAGAAGTAGGTGTCCGAAATTGGCGTTTCTGGGTGAGATTTTAATAGACTATGTTTGAAATTTTTTGCCGCCTTTTTTGTAAGGTTAGGGGGGTATTTGATGGAATATGTGTGCAGGCCTGTTAGCTCCATGTTGTAGGTATAGCCTTTGTTGAGAGTGAGATAGGGGTCAGAGCATAGAGAGGGGTATGAATACTTGTGAGAGGTCAGAGATTCGAGAAGGTGGAATTACTTGTGCAAGAAATTCTTTTTTTTTTCCCAGATAGTCTGAGAGGTAGAGAGAGTTGTTGAGAATTGTTACTTTGCGGAGGAGCTAGTGTGGAGGTGGGTGGGTAATGAGAGGTGAGCGAATTGATGCCTGTGTAGAGGTGGGTGAATCTTACTGACTTAGGGCGTAGTGCTGGTCAGAAGAAGTGGTCCTAGCTACCTCCGTGAATTGGTGTTTTAGGTAATCCAAGGGTGCGGATAGGGGTATGTTGTAGTCTAGATATGTATAATAGAAAAAGAAAAGCCGTTCCAAGATGGCTGCTTGTTTGAGATGGTTTAGTTCAAGTGTGTGGTCCTAGCTCTCTTTCCCTGAAGCTGCCTCACTGTGTCAAGTCCTATGTCTTTTTTCATAGGTTGCAGTGAAGGTCCTTTGTTTCTTTTTATACTTGTGTAGGTCGAGGTAGTCCTATGTCTATATTCATGCCTTCGAGTTGGGAAGGAAGGGCCATCTCAACTTAGTTGAGATGGCCCTTCCCTTGTGTGACGTTAGACAGCACCCTAGAAGTTCCTGTGTGTGGTAGCCATCTTTAGATTTTTTTTCCCCCTTGTTGTGATTAAGGGCATTTATTTACTTTTCCTGATTAAAGTATATGTTCTTTCCTTTAAGTGAAGATAATCCCACCGGTTTGCTTTCCTCATCTCTGGGGAGGCGGGAGGGTTGCATGTGAATCAAGAAAAACCATTTTGTTTTGCAGTATTAATCCTTTTATGGATTCACATGCTGTGCATAAGATTATGTACCGGTTTCCCCCTCCTTGGGATGCTAGGGGTGAGATGTGGAAGAATTAGGGAACAGGTGTTGAAGTACTTTCTGTCCCACCTGTGCTTGTTTTGTCATTTGTATATCCACACAATGCTTGGCAAAAGTATGTAGGGAAGCCCATGTAGCTGCAGCACATATAGTGTCAATTGGAACATTTGCTATAAAGGCTAGGGTTGCATTCTTTTTTCTTGTTGAATACGCTCTTGGATGTGAACTTAAGAGTTCCTCTATCTCTTCCCTGAAATTGAAAAGTTCTGTTTTTTGAAACTTTTTCTTCTTTGAGAGGTTTGGTGGTGGTATGCTTGTTAGTTTTATACAATAGCCGTGGTGCACCACGTTTAAAACAGAATTGCCTGTGGTGATGCTTTCCCATTGTGGTGAGACTATTCTGCCTCCCACTGGTATTGTGTGGGAGCCCTTTTTGCGTGCACGTCACTTGGAGCCTGCCCTTCCCCCTCCGGGACATTGTCCTCTGGCTCTTCCTCTGCCACGAAAAGGCTGCCTCATCTGTTACCAGGATTGGTATCTGGACTGCTGGCTTGACTGGTGTCCGCAGCATTGTATCTGCTGTTGTCCTGCAGAAAAAAATCCTTCCTGAGGGTTTTCTGAGGTTGCTTCCTCCCCTTCTGAAGGTGCCTCTGTATTGTAGAGCACCCATTGGTTTTGCTGTTTCATTGTCCTTTTTGATTTGTTGTAAGGACTCATCCACCTCGTGGCCAAACAAAATCCCTCCTGTTAAAGGCTTATTAATTATAGGTGTTTGTACTTCTTATTTAAAGCCTGAAATCCTGAGCCAGGCATGTCTTCTGAGAGTAGTACATGTGCACATTTGACTGCTGGCTTTATCGCTGCATCTAGGGCTGACTGAAGACAGGTATTTGAGATGTTCTTCCCCTCTTGTCATCTTCAGGGAGTTTATTAATTATTTCCTCAATGTCGTCCCATTGTAGGTGACCATATCTGTTGAGGAGAGCATCTGAATTGGCGATATGCCATTGTGTTGCTGCCTCTCGCTCTCTCCATCTTCCTCCCCACCATATCTAGCCTTCAACTTTCCCCTTCAGGGGTGGACTTGTGGAAGAATGAGAGTTGCTCCTTCTCCTTGTTGTGGTGACAATGATGGGATCCGTCACTGTGTTCCCCTGTATATATTTGGGGTCTTTTGAGGAGGGTCTGTACTTTTTTTTTTTTACCCTTGATGGGACTCCTTTGGTTGATGTTGGCTCCTTAAAGACCTCTTTTCCCTGGTCCTGTATACCTGGTAGCATTGGAAGGTATTGGCTACCTTTTGTTGATGGCATCAATGTCTGCAGGAGAAAGCATGAGTCTCCTTTTTCCTTCTCTACGAGGACCTCGAAATTGTCTCATGCTCTTTTGACTAGGCCGTTATAAAAGGCAATGTCATCTAGTGGCAAAGCTTTTGAGAGGTAGGTACAAACATCCTCTTCTGGACTCTCTGTATCGAGGTTGTCCCATTCTTCCTCGAAACTCCCTGTTGCATACTGTTCTGGGATGTCGAGCTCTTCTTCGACTTCCTCCTCATGAGGTTCGGGGGTTGCCGGTGCCTCGAGGACATTCTCTTCCTCATCAGCATCCGAAGTCGTGGAAGGTTTTGTAGGAATTCTGTATTCCTTTAGTGTCTCGAACTCCTATTTTCATTGAAGGAGCGCCGCTATTTCTACCTCTAACCATCTCTTCTTTAACACCGAGGGCCCTTTCAACATCTTTCATCGGGGATCTCCAAATGCGTTGGTTGCGATTTCGAGCCCTTACTATATCTTTGGGTAAGTATTTGCTCCTTTTAAGTCAAATCCGATCAACAGTTTCCAAATCTCTAATCAAGTAGTGCCTCTTGCACTTGAACAGTCAAATCCTGAATGTGCTTCAACACCACAGTTGTTTTCCATAGAGTAGATCTTTCAACAGTGTCCACTTTGGAAGCTAAACTAAGTTCTATAGGATGAAATTAACTTAATTTTTCAACATGATTTTCTAAGCCCAGCCACTGGTGAAATAATGCAGCAGCATGTGAATCCAAAAGAACAATTTACTTATCTTAATATTGCTCCTTTTCGTAGATATTCTAACTGCAGATTTCCCATCTTAAGAATACTCCCCAGGTACCAGAATAGATTTGGATGTTTTTACAACAGTGCTCCTTTGTGCCACTAAGTGGCATTGTGAGACTCCTCATTGCCCTTGCTCTGCCCATACGTTATGGAGAAGAGCAGCATATTAGCATCATCCCTGCGTGCCAATGGCAGTTTCTTGCACGACTCTTTCCGCACCCCAGGACGCAGAGCACAAAACAAATGTCGGAGTCAGTTTATAGATCTTTAATTTGGGTCTGTCTTAGGTACCCGCACCCAAAAGACACCTCCGATCAGCCCAGCTCTCTGGCCACCGTCCCACGTATCAACAAGACCAGAACAGGAGGAAAGTCCTTCTCCTACCGCGCAGCCAAAGCCTGGAACACCCTCCCCCTCCACTTCCAGCAATCTCCCACTTTGCCCCAGTTCAGGAAGGACCTCAAGACCTGGCTCTTCGGATAACCCCAGCACTCAACGGAGCCTGTCCCCCCCATACCCCCCTGCGCCTTGAGACCCTCACGGGTGAATAGTTGTGCTTTACCAACCCTGATTGATTGTTTGAGGTAGGAAAAAGTAGGCCACTTTGCGTTAAAGGGAGGCAGGAGGAGAGTGAAGAATCTGTGGTTAGACAAGTTCCTGTGTGTGGTGGCCATCTTCAGATTCTTTTTTCCGGCGTTGGGTCTGGAAGCAGGGGGAGAGGCTCAGAAATTTAGGGAGAAAATTACCTAATTTTTGCCTTTTTGGCAAAAAAAAAAAGAACAATGAATGAGAAGATATTGGAGAAGGAAAGGGACCACCGTACACGAGACCGTCGGGGGACCCCATGAGTGTTACGTGTAAGTACTTGTTCTTCTGATGGATACCTATAACCGCAGATTCCACACATTTAGAATAGATCCTAAAGCAGTAACTCTTAAAGGTGGAAGCCTGTGGAGTGGGCTCACACCAAAATGTCCTGCATCACCAAACGGACAAAAACCCATGCACAGACGCCCATGTCAGGAAGTGACACAGACAAGGGATGGGCGGAAGCGACACAGACAAGTAGGAAGCGACACAGACAAGGGGTGGGCAGGTGGGAGGAAACAACACAGACAAGGGGTGGGAGGAAGCAACACAGACAAGGGGTGGGAGGAAGCAACACAGACAAGGGGTGGGAGGAAGCAACACAGACAAGGGGTGGGAGGAAGCAACACAGACAAGGGGTGGGAGGAAGCAACACAGACAAGGGGTGGGAGGAAGCAACACAGACAAGGGGTGGGCGGTGGGAGGAAGCGACAGGCAACTGTAGAAGCAATGCCAACAGGAAGAAAGAAAGAAAAATAGTACCCCAGAGCCAGCAGTGGAAGGATACTAATCAAAATGAAACAATCAGTACTTGGTCCATGCTGCACACAAAAGAAGAGGAAGTGAAACTGGTACGTGCTATCCAATTAGGAGGCAGCAAATTCGGGTGACAATGAAGCCAACGACCGGCAAGCAATGGGCGGGCTCCAAGCCCTTTTCAGCAAACAAAATGTCTTGCAAGCGACAGCACGAGCGCTGTTTTGGGCGAGACCTAAAAAGGGGAAACACCAAGTCAAGTGAATCCCTGCTTACTTCCATCAGGCAGAAGAAAAGGGAACTGGCTGGAAAAAGATGGTCGGCCCTGAGAGAATACTTGCTTTGTTATTTAGAATGTTTTTCCTGATTTGACTGAGGGCAATAAAAAACCAACCATCAAGTTTTAAGTTCGAGAAGACAATGTATCATTATGCTTTGCACTGAACAACATTAGAAGTGGCTAAAGAAAACATCAGACATTTAACACAGTATCGGTTTCAGTATCCAGAAGTCATGGAGCTAAAGATCTCAAAGGGCTGTGATGCAGGTTCTGCTACCACATCCAACTTTTAGGGTGGAGCACACAGAAGAAACGGACAGTAAAACACAGACAATCAGATAGAATTCGAACTCTACAAAACCACAAAAAATATTAGATTTGTTTTGAAAGACTGAAAATTTAGAACCGAGGGACAGAAAGCGCAAGAAAGATGCTAAAAGTTAGATCTGGTCTTAAGAATTGTTCTGTCATTATGAAAGGTTGAATTTGACTAAAGAAAACCATTATATCCCAAACTTGTTAAACATGCAGTGAGCAATGTGTCATTAAACTATACATTGTTCTTTCACCTTAAAAGTTCTGTAATGTGCGTTGGAGGAAGACAGAGTATGGCATTTTGAATATTGAACTAAGATTTAAATCAAACCTTCGATAAAATAAGGACCCTTGCATGCAGAATCCAACATATAGGGTAACATTTGATATCTTTATACTGGGAGATTTAGCCTTATAAACAGGGAGAGCTCAATCACCAACAGACTTTCATTGACATCTTAGAATTTTGGAAGTGGTCAAGATGAATAACAATATCGGCAAAAAGTCTAGTCACCGCACAACTTCAGTGAAATATTAAATTCTTGGTATAGATCTCAAGAGGTAAAAATATGTAAACCTGTGGCATTCCTCCCATATTTGCACCAGTGGTCTGACTAAAGTTATGTTTAATTCTGGTTATTTAAAATTGGTGTACTCTGCTGCTGGCGCCAATGTGGCCTCAATACACTGAAAAATACAAAAAAGTGATGGGTGGAATGTTTTAATTAACCTCAGCTACTGGAACCTACTTGGGCCATATCCCAGTGCATCTTATTTTTGGCCCACAATGCCACCACAGATTAGACCCAGCCATATGCAAATCAGGGTTGGTTGGTCCTGTACTAATAGCCCAGTTAGAACTGCCAACACAGATCTTCTTGTAACCTGAGCGCAAGCAACCCAAGAATGGTTTTGGCTTGGTTGGGCCTCTTTCCCCATGTGCAACTTGGTTCCAGTGGCACAGTGAGCAAGAGACCTACATCTAGGCATACCTGTGGCACAGAGTGTCAAAGAAAAATATTAAAAAGTGATGGATGGAACGCTTGAATTAATCTCAGGTACTAGTAATTATTTGGGCCACATCCCAGTACATCTTTTTGTGGCCCACAATGCCACCTCAGATTAGACCCTGTAATGTGCAAATCAGCATTGGTTCTGCTCCAACAGGAACGGTCTAGCACCAACTGCTAAGCCAGGTCGTCTCTGAACCGAAACACAAGCAACCCAAAAATAATTTCGACCTAGCTGGGCCTCTGCAGTCGGGTGGCACAGTGAGCATGAAACCTATGTCTGGGCACACCTGTGGTACATAGGGTTTTAAAACGGAAAAAAGTGATGGATGGAATGCTTGAATTAATATCAGGTACTGGTAATTATTAGGGGTCACATCCCAGTCCATAAGATCTGTAAACCTATGGAGTTCCTCCCATATTTGTAGCCGTTGTCTATCTCAAGTTACCCAAAAGTTTAAAATTGTGATTGCTTTATAACATTTGTGTACTGTCTATTGGCAACAATGTGGCATCTTAGCACTCTGGCACTGTCTGTTATGTACCTAGCATAAGCGTGCATGCTTTCTGAGATCTCCCACCAGCTATTCCATGCCCTCGCTCAGCATCATAAACATTATCATGCAGCTGAAGACTCAAGAGAAAGGCTCTTAATATCCACACATAATTACTTACATCATAGGGAAACAAAGGTCGAATCCCAAAGAAGTAAAAGAATTCAAGCTACCATTTCCATCCAGATTGTCAAGAGGAAGGATAAGTGCATGTTTTCAAACTAAACCTGGTGGTATTTTGCAGCACTAATTATCCACTGGAGACTCGAGCATGCAGCTCTTAAGCCAATATTAGCAGGGTGAACATCTGCATGTATAAAATGAAGTCTCACAGAACCAGTGTGTGCTCTTATTCAGACACAAACGTCCCCAGGCAGTCACAGAGGTCTGCTACAGCAGTTTAAAGAGGGCTAGGCAAGAGGAAGAACATACTGGTTCGAGAGATTATGATATCATTTTCGGACAGTCATATATATTGGTCAAGACAGACACAGAACTGTTTAGAGTTTGTGTTTAAGGTCGGTCATCTTTATTTCTTTTTTTTGAAGAAGACATTACAGCGACTGTCTGTTTTTGGTGACGTGGATTGTGTGCCTAGGTCCTTTGAGGCAAATGGATCCAAATCAGAAAAGGTATCAAGAAAAGAGGACTGATCCTAGGTATCATCACCCTCCACAAACCTTATTAAGAGTGGTTTGAAAGTCAATTTACTTTAGGGCCTTCTGATGAAAAGGGGTTGGAGCAAAAGCGGACGAGACTCTGTTGCCATTTATCACATTCTTCCCCAGAGGTACACATGGGGAGAGGATGTATCCTAACGGCTAGGGCGGTCGACCTCGAAGCTGGGGAACCGGGTTCGAGTCTCGGCAACGACGCTCAACATCCTGTGATTCTGGGCAAATCACAATCTCCCCGCGCCTAACAAAAATGAATGTGTCCTCTGTAACGAAACTGGTGCTCATGTAAAGCGCTTTGATACCCGAGGTCTCAGGTCTAGTTCGCGCTATATAAAACTAATATAAAAAAAACTTAGCAAGCAGGCCATATAGCCTGTTCTGATGATACCAGTGGTGACATATTAAGCAGCAGATCCATCTGACTTCCCTGAGGAAGGATGAAGAACATAATTACTTGTGGACCAGAACCACAAAAGATGCTCTTAAACTTACATCAGGCTAAAAATTGAAATGCAACCTCAAACGGCACATTCTACAGCAAAATATATTTTTGACAGCAGTTAGAAATTCGAAAGCACAGAGGACGGCACATTAATGGGACTAAGGATGAGGTACACAGGGGTGTTTTTGCAAGAGCTGGTGTGTGTAACACAACATGTTTAAACTAATACAACAAAGTAACCATAGATCAAGTTGCGACAACTCACTATATGGGGACTTGTTCCTATGACTGACCGTTATTCATGGTAGCAAGATGAGCAATGTCGATGAAAATGCAATTCTGGAGTAGGAGGCTCCATTTATATCAATGAAACAATTGATTAGAAGATAATTAAACACTCCGTTTACCTGCCAGCCTTTGTCTGCTGTTCTGTAGTATGGATAGTTTTTAGTTATGTGCGTATAGATTCCATTTAAGGTAAGCTGTTTATCGGGTGCCATTGTAATTGCTTGTACAATTAATTGTGCATAGGAATATGGAGGCTTTGAATCATCCTGAATAAAACAAAGGTACATCGTTTAACGAATATGAAAAGTTCACTAAAATGTACGGCTAAACATTTTTACATTTACAACTAGTTCAAACAAATCAAGCGTGAAAATGTGAGAGAAGGATATAGAAATTATGAAAGCATCAACGCGTGAACTATTTTTGGAATCCTGCACTAAAGGCATAAATAACATGCAAACAAACCAGGGTACAGGAAAAATCTTAATGTGTGAAAAGTTGGTAGAGCACAATAAATACAGGCAATGTTGATTTTCATTTAGATGCTCTCAAGGTGTTCATTATATTTTGTGCACAAGTACCATTTCTAAATAACCTCACTAAAGAGTGCAATAAAAATAATATATGTCGCAAAATGCACAATTACCACACACACTGCAATATTCTCCCAACTGTCTTAATGCTGGACGCACCACAATGGTTCTTAGCTCTAGTTTCACATCACTTAGAAATATAGTATATGAATTAAATTAATTCAGCAATGAACAAGTTACTGGATCCGGAGAATTTTTCGTCAGCAGTACCCCTGCGCGTCGTAAGGTGGCGTCGGTCGGGTCGGCGTCGTGGTCGCCGGGATGACGTCGCGACAGCTACTTAGGCGGCAGCTACTTAGACGCCGCCCTCGCGCGCTGACGTCAGTTCTGTACACGACTTTCCACGCCAGAAGCGCAGAGCCATGCATGACACTGACCACTGGTGCGCAAAACTAGGGCCCTGAAAGGAAATCCTTAACCCTAGAAGTCAGTTCGCAGAACGGGGAGGATGGGTGGGGCGGTAAGGAATCTATAACTAATCTATGTCTCTTACAGATATACCGTTACCGAAGGTAAGTAACTTGCTCATCTGAAAGAGACAATTAGTTATAGATTCCTTACCTTGGGAATAGATACCCCAGCAATACCAACCCCGGAGCAGGGTCTGCGAACCAAGTTCACACCAGAAAGTCCTGGAGAACAGAACGGCCAAAAAAGCCATCTCTCCGGACTTGGCTGTCCAGACAGTAGTGATTGGTGAACGTGTGCAGTGATGCCCACGTCGCTGCCTGACAGATGTCATTGAGGGGAACTCCCCGTCCCAAGGCAGTGGTAGCTGCCGTCTTCCTGGTGGAATGGGCACGTAGCCCCACAGGAGGCTCCTTCTTTGCCAAAGAATTGCAAGCTTTGATACACAAAACGACCCATATAGAGATGGTTCGTTTGTGTACGGCCCGACCTTTTTTAGCGCCCAGGTAGCCAAAAAGAGCTGGTCATCCACCCGGAATTGTTTTGTGCAATCCAAGTAAAAGGAAAGCGCACGTTTTGGATCTAGACGGTGGAGCCTCTCCTCCTCTTTAGAAGGATGCGGAGGCGGAAAGAAGGTGGGCAAAGTGATGGTTTGCCCGATGTGGAAGGAAGTAACCACTTTGGGAAGACAGGATGGACGAGTCCGAAGGACAACCTTGTCCGGATGAACAGCCAGAAAAGGAGCTTTTGAAGAAAGAGCTTGGAGCTCACTCACCCTGCGCGCAGAGGTGATGGCAACCAGAAAAGCAGTCTTTAACGTCAGAAGCCTAAGAGGGCAGTTATGCAGCGACTCAAAGGGAGTGCACATAAGATAAGTTAGAACTAGGTTCAAGTCCCACTAGGGAATTACGAAGGGAACAGGAGGAAAAAGAGGAGTACTGCCCTTAAGGAAGCGATTTACAACCGGGGACTTGAAAAGAGAAGGCTGATCAGGAAGCCTAAGGATGGCTGAAATGGCCGAGAGATAGCCCTTTAGAGTGCCCAGAGCAGAGCCCTGCTGGGCCTAAGAAAGGAGGAACAAAAGAACCTCAGAAAGAGGGGCAGAAAGGGGATCCACAGCCTTTGCTGTGCACCATGGATCCACAGCCTTTGCTGTGCACCATGCCACAAAGTTGTTCCATCTGCAGTCGTATACCGTCTTAGTGGAGGGCTGCCAAGATAACATCACAGACTTCGGGAGGAAGGTCACAGGATGTCAACTGTCGCCGCTCAATCTCCACGCAAGGAGGTGGAGACTGGACAGGTTCGGGTGGAGGACCTCCTCTGCTGCAACAGAAGATCCTCCCGAAGAGGCAGTCAGATCGGAGGATCGATGGCCATGTGTAATAGCTCGGGATACCAAACTCTCCGTGCCCAATCCGGAGCCACCAGTATGACTTGGGCCCGGTCGCGTCTGATCTTCTTCAGCACTCTGGGCAGAAGTGGTATAGGCGGAAAGGCGTATAAAAGACCGCAACTCCACTCGCGACGAAAAGCGCCGCCTACCGAGTGCCGCCTTGGAAATTCCAACGCGCAGAATTGCTGCCATTGCGCATTCTCTTCGGTGGCGAATAGATCTAACCAAGGCTCTCCCCACTGCTGAAAGAGACCTTGCGCCACCTCCGAGTGAAGACGCCATTCGTGATCCATCATGCACCTGCGGCTGAGTTCGTCCGCCCTGGCATTCAGTGAACCTGCCAGGGGTTGAACCACCAGGGATATGCCCCGATGTTCCAGCCATGTCCAGAGACGAAGAGCCTCTTGACAAAGGGTCCACGACCCCACCCGCCCTGTTTGTTGCAGTACCACATGGCGGTGGTGTTGTCCATGAACAACTGCACCACTCTTCCCCGGACAGAGGGAAGGAATGCTTTTAGCACAAGACGGATCGCCCGAAGTTCCAGAAGGTTGATGTGGAGCCCGGACTCCGACGGAGACCAGAGGCCTCTGATCTCCGCCTCTCCCATGTGGCCGCCCCACCCCAGATCTCCGCCTCTCCCATGTGGCCGCCCCACCCCAGAAGTGATGCATCTGTCACCACCGTGTACTTCAGTTGGGGCAGGGAGAGGGATCTGCCGTTGACCCAATCCTGGTTCGTTAGCCACCATTGCAATTGTCGTGCAGCGCCCTCCGAGATCTGAACGCAATCGGACAGATTCCCCTGATGCTGTGCCCACTGGAACTTCAGGTCCCACTGCAGAGCCCGCATATGCCACCTGGCATGATCCACCAGCAGGATGCAAGAGGACATGAGGCCCAGCAGCCTCAGGGTCATCCTGACCGAAACCCGGGATAGAGGCTGAAAGATCGGAATCATAGCCTGAATATCCCAGAATCGCTGTTCGGGAGGATAAGCCCGAAACTGCGTCGTGTCCAGAACCGCTCCGATGAAAAGGAGCTTCTGAGAGGGAGTCAGGTGTGACTTCGGCACGTTGATAGTGAACGCCAGCGAATGCAGGAGGTCCGCCGTAGCCTGGAGGTGGGAGACGACTGCCTGGGGCGAGCCCGCCTTCAACAGCCAGTCGTCGAGATAGGGGAAGACTGGAACCCCTGATCTGCGTAGATGAGCTGCGACCACCGCCATCACTTTCGTGAACACCCAAGGAGCGCTGGTAAGGCCGAAGGGGAGCACAGTAAACTGAAAGTGCTCATGGCCTACCATGAACCATAGGTAACTCCGATGGGCGGCAGGACGGGGATGTGAAAGTAAGCGACCTGCAAGTCCAACGCTACCATCCAGTCTCCAGGGTCGAGGGCAGACAGGACCTGAGCTAGCGTCAACATTTTGAACTTCTCCTTCCGGAGGAAGCGGTTGACGTTCCTGAGATCCAAGATAGGACGCAGGCCTTTGTCCTTCTTGGGCACCAGAAAGTAGTGGGAATAGCAACCACGACCTACTTCTGGGGTAGGAACTCGCTCGATGGCTCCCTTGGCCAAGGGAGCCGTAACTTCCTGTTGGCGAAGGGCCAGATGATCCTCCGACATACGATGGTACTGAGGTGGCATGGCTGGGGGGGGGGGGGGTAGTCTCGAAGGGGAGGGAGTAGCTCCTCCGGACTATTTGAAAAACCCACCTGTCCGACGTGATGGTACGCCAGTGGGGGAGGTGATGGCAAATCCTGCTGCCCACTGGCGATTTGTGGCCCTGAAAGGTCAGACTAGGAGGGTTTGGAGGCTGCTGCAGAGGGGGCGGTGGTGGACTGGCCCGCTAGCTGGCCCTCGGACCCACGACGGTGGGACCCACGTCCCCGGCCGCGCAGGGGCTGAACAGCTTGCGCCGGCCTGTGGCTCTGGGTGGAACGTAGCGGGGCACCCCTTCCGTAGCCACGAACGGGGCGAAAAGCAGACTGCGCAGGGCAGGTGGTGGAGAGGCCCAGGGACTTGGCCATAACCCGAGAGTCCTTGAAGCGCTCTAGCGCGCTGTCTGCTTTGACGCCGAACAGGCGACGGCCATCAAAGGGCATGTCCATAAGGGTAGCTTGGACATTCCCGGAAAAGCCAGTCTACCTCAGCCAGGTGTAGCGTCGAACGGCTACCGATGTTGAAATCGTCCTGCCTAGCGAGTCAGTGGTATCCAGCCCACATCGGATGGGAAACATTGCTGCGTCTCTCCCCTCGGCGACAGCACAGGAGAGCACGACCCGGGCTCCTCCGGACACTGGGGCAGCACCTGCGCTACCGTATCCCACACAGAGTGGGTGTAACGGCCCAACAGACATGCAGTGTTTACCGACCGCAGTCCCAAGCTGGAGGAAAAAAACAACTTCTTCCCAAGGTAGTCCAGCTTTTTGGATTCCCCATCAGGTGGTGCATTAATGAATGCACGTTTGGACGTGGAGGCTTGGACCACCAAGCTCTCAGGGGTGGGGTGTTGGGAGAGGAAAGTGGGGTCGCCCGGGGCCGGGCAGTGGCGTCGGGCAATCATCCTATCCACAGGAGCCCCTGTGTTGGGCCTGGACCCGATGCCCAAAAGGATGTCAGTAAGGGCTTCATTAAACGGCAGCAGGGGCTCCGAAGAGCACGCTGCCGGTTGAAGCACCTCTGTCAGGTGATTAGTCCTGACTGCCACCGTAGGTAGCTTGAGGTTGAGAGCCTCAGCCGCCCTACGCAACACCACTGCGTAGCCACGGTAGGAGGAGACAACATGCCAAGGTCTGGGGAGGTATCCAGACCACTGGCTTCCCCAAACTACTCTCTCCAGTCCGGGTCAGTTAAAGGGTCACCAGACCCCTCCCAGTCCTCTTCACCCTCCTCTGGTTGCCAATCTGGCCTAAACACACCAAGGCTGAACAGGGGAACAAAAGTACCCGTCGGCGCCGGATCAGGCGTCGGTCGACGACGGTCCGGCTCCATGTCCACGTCAGGGTGGAGGCCGGGGTCGACGCCGGCTGGGGACACAACCGGCGTCAGCTGCGGACGCAGTGCCAGCGGAATCGGCGCCGGGGGAGGTGTTACAAGGTCGACCGGCGCCGATCCGGATCCAGGCCTGGATCCAAGGGGACCCTGCGGTGCCGGGGCCGAAGCCGCCGGCGTCGAAGGCCCAGGGCCCCCAACCGAGTCCGCGGGCCCGAAGGCGCGCCAGCGGAGTCGGGCTGCCCAAAGATGGCATGCATCGCTTCGTAGACACTCCGAAGCTGGGCAGGGGTTGCTCCGTGTCCCGGGAAGGGAGGGAAACTCGGAGTCAACCCAGCGGGCTCTGCACGCAGAGCCGCAGGAGGGGCACCGCCCGCATCCCTCATCGCGTTGGCCGACGGACGAGGAGAAGTCGAAGAGCGACTATGCTTCTTCGACTTCTTGTGCTTCGACTTACCTGAGAAGTGCGAAGACTTGGAGGAGGACTGGTGGTGGTGGCTCCGCGACCGGTCCCTCGACCTCTCACGCGACCGGGACTACGAACGGAGAGGAGTGCCGGGCCTCGAGAAGCTTTCAGGACCGCTCCCGCAAAGACTTCGGGTTCATGGTCCGGCAGTAGGAACACGACTTGGAGTCGTGGTCGCGTTCCAGGCAAAACAGGCACATGCAGTGCGGATCCGTCACGGACATCAACCGTCGGCAGGAACCGCAAGCCTTAAAACCGGGCATCCCTACGCGCACCAGGAGTCGAGGACTCAAAACGGTGTCGACAAAAGTCAATCAAAAAAGTCAGTCAAAAAGTGACTGGAGGTACCGCTCTCTCCGGATCTGCACTAGCTGGCGCGGAAAAAGAAACAACTGACGTCAGCGCGTGAGGGCGGCGTCTAAGTAGCTGCTGCGACGTCATCCCAGCGACCACGACGCCGAACGCGGAGCCGACTGACGCCACCTTACGATGCACAGGGGTACTGCTGACGAAAAATACTACGGATCCAGTCTGACGCCTGGGGGTAATTCACAAGGTAAGGAATCTATAACTAACGGTCTCTTTCAGATATATTGCGCAATTCATATTTTACAAGTTATGGATTCATTTTATCTATCCGATTTAAACGTAGTGTTTGATATCTCTCTGCACAGCCAAGGACGTCAGAAGAATGACTGAAAAATATTTATGCCAACAGATGTCATTAAATGGCTATTGTATTTCTTGCAAGCAGGTCAGATGAATGTAAAGAGGTAGACATTCACAAAGTCCAGCGAATAAACACCACTCCAGCCTGGAGAACGCAATGAGATGCTTACTAGCCGCTACATCTAACTATAGAGGCAAGCAGGGAGTGCAGTTCCTTTGTGTGATTATAAGGTATTTACACTACTCTACTATACTTATGGCTCAATCATTCAAAACTGCGCCACAGTAAGTAATTTAAATTTACCACACTTAAAGTTCAACTCCCATGACTGCAAAGCATTTATAATTATGCTACGTAGTTTGAGAAAGAAAAAAAATAAATTACCTTCGGACTATCGCCACCGGAAGCTTCCTTGTCATTTTCTGACTGTACATTGTCAGCTATTAAATTTAGGTCAGATGAGATTACACGACCCATTTTGTAACCTGAAGACCCTGCACCACGAGGGCTAGATGGGCAGGAGTTTGCAGCACTGCAGAAAATTAAAAAAAAAAAAATTGTTCCTTATTCTTTACTCTTATATCACCAAGCTATCAAACAGGAACATTGTACAAATCTTTTCAGGAAGGACTGCACTGACGAGGTGCTTAAATTAAAATGCAAACAGAAGAAATCAATTATGACCAACAAGATGATAACAAACTATGGCTACATTGCTGTACATACCATGTAAAGGTGGCTCTTCAACAATGACATTTTCTATAATTGTAAGCTAGGAATCCTCTGGTAAAAAATATGAAATGTTACGTCTTTAAGCAAAAGCGAACAATTTGGCTATGTTCTACAGTCAGTTGAGCTCATCAGTATTCTCCCAACTTTTGAGTGTTCCCTCCCCCTAGCACCTCCCATGTTTAGATTTCAAGCATGTCTCACATAAGCAAGTAAAGCATAGGTCAAACCAATAGAGACAACAAACTGGGGAGAAGAGGGTTGCATATGAATGTGTAAATAATACGAATGCTGGAAAAGAAATTATTTACATACTTTTAACAGTTTTGTTAAGTTTTGAGCTTTAACCGTGCTGTGCATTATTCTTTCATGTAATGGTTAGGCCCACAAGTGTATCTTTCAATACAGTTTACTTAAGGCATCAACCTCAGGAGGAGTCTGTATGACTCAGCTGTGAATTATTTTTTCTTCTTCTGAACTAGCACCACATCACCTTCACCAGGTTAGTAAAAGGGTCACGTGTGAATCTAAAAAATGTAAACTGCAAAGTTGCTACAGCTACGTATTTACACTCGAGAGCGAACTTACTCGCGATTCACATGCTCTGCATAGGATAACCAGTATCAAACAAATGTTTTTAAACTGCCGTACTATATCCTTCGATTGTGAATGGATGTCTAAAAAATGTTTTGTACACATGCATCTGGATGACTATATGTAAAATCAGCGGGCAATTATCAAGCAGGTTGAATATCTTGTTTTATTTTGTTAAGTTGCCAGTCATTGTTTAACGGTCTCCTCCTCTTCCTTCTTTTAGGTTGTCTATGTCCAGGACCACAAGTATGTTCGGATGCCCCTTCAAAGTAAATAAAGAGCTACAGGTAAGTGTTTAGGACTGGCGCTGGGGGGTGGGGGGGCAGGGGACGGTTTAGTGAGGGAGTATCAGAGTCATGCACATCTGGTGCCCGTCACAACTTCCTGGTATGTATTTCTCTTAGGGGTACTATATTGTGCATACCTTGATACACTTCACTAGGTAAATCGTGTTGTCTTTGTATAGATGTGTGCGCTGTTGGGGAATTAGCGGCTCATATTACCTGGAAATACGAATGAAATAAACCACAAAAATAATAGAGCACTTGGCTTTCCTCTCTGGACTGTGCCTTTAAAGTAGGCAGTGAGACTTCTAAAAACCTCGGGTTTGCAGGGTTTGGCTGTTGGGAGGCTCGGAGACACCTTCCTTATTCAAGCTCCTCCCCTGTGTTCCCAGTATACGGGCTCGTACCTGGCTTAACCACGCTCCTCTAGGAACTCGGCTGAGCGGTTCATGAAGACGAAGGCCTCCTGGCTTCCTCATGCTGGATTCTGCGTCTTCAGGTCCCGTGGCAGCCGTCGTCTGCTTAGTGTCTTCAGCATCCCTGTCTGCTAGCGTTTGCGCTGTGTCTTCGACTTCTCGTGAGGCGTGCAACAATCTCCTCCTGTCTCGCTGGTTATGCACTTATTCCAGGATCTACTTCCCTGCCATTGGTTCCCAGACGCTGATGTCCCTCGGCAGCTAGGTCACATGTTCCCCTAACCCTTCTAAGTTCAAGAGCGACCCCACCAGCATGCACAATGTATCCAGACCGGTATATCTCACACTGTTTGCAGAAGGGTGGCCGCTCTACCACCTGGTTGTTCTTGCAATAAAAAGATAATAAAACAAGCATTTGCAATGCAATAGGACTCACATTACTGATAGTTTGAGGTATTAACGTTGTAAATAATAATGCAACAGCAATAGCTCATACTTTCAGTAATGTGAGACCTAGTGCATTGCAAACGGTTGCGTAGTGAGCCACGAACCAGCACTGTATGGCTCAGTGCAGTACCGCAAGCTGCTCTTAGAGCTCCCTAGTGAGCAAGGCACCAGCACTGCATGTCTAGGTGCAGTACCGCAAGCTGCTCCTAGAGGTTGCTAGTGAGCAAGGCACCATCAATGCTTGTCTAGGTGCAGTACCGCAAGCTGGTCCTAGAGGTCCCTAGTGAGCATCATAAACTTTGAAGATACCCATAATGCATTGCATGCAAGACAGTACCCCGAGTACATTCAAATAGCTATGTCCATATATACAATTACTAGCTTTGAAATGTGACAAAACAAGTATTATATTAATTCCGGATTAGGTTGTACTCTATGTGGAGCTGATGAAGGGAAATTTATAGAAAGTCTAATATAAATGTGAGATGTGGTAGGTGCAGTACCGCAAGCTGCTCCTAGAGGTCCCTAGTGAGCATCATAAACATTTGGTCACATATGCAAAATTCACCCAACCCATAGTGCATTGCATGCAAGACAGTACCCCGAGTACATACAAATAGCTATGTCCATATATTCAATTAGTAGCTTTGAAATGTGACAAAACAATTATTATATTAATTCCCGATTTGGAGCGGATGAAGGGAAATTTATAGAAGGTCTAATATAAATGTGAGATGTGCTAGCGAGTAAAGTAACCACTGCCAACCTACTTTAGGACCAAGTGAGTGTCCTGTCTGAAGGCCTTTAAGAAAATAGTGCCTTGAGGCTGTAATTAAAACCAAGGGCGTAACAACACATGTAACAGGGGGTGTCCTCATGGGATGTTACAAGAGACAATGCGGTACTTAAGAGGGACTACAAAGCCTAATGACCAATGAAAAACCACCATTTACAAAGGACAGGGACAGGAGCCAAATAAAAAGATGGGCGGGAAGTAGGCAGAGCTTTATACATACATCCTGAATACAGCATGTCTCAAAGAGACAACGCAAGCGCTGCCTAGGCGAGACCTAAAAAAATAAATGATGAAGCTTTTAATTTCTGGGAAATTATAACCAATGGGTCTTCTATAACATGTGCAACTCTTTCTACTCAATTAGTTGAATCCTGTAAAAGCAAAAGAAAGCGGGCAATTGTACAGTTTGAATAACATGAAATGGCAAAACCACCTTAGGAGCAAGCTTTGGATGTGTTTGCATCTCAACTTTACTTTTGTGTATTTTCCCTGAACAGATCAAGTCAGTTTCTTGCTCAATCTTCTTAGTGATGTTTTAGTCACTCAAAAGGATCCTTTTAATATTAAGAATTTGAAATGTATTTATGCATAGGTTCAAAGGGTGCTTTTATGAGTCATGTTACACCTTAAAGTACATTCTGATGCTGGAACAGCACGTGGAGGGTATAACTTTTGTATGCCCTTGAAAAATGTTTTAACAACTGGTATTGTGAATATCTGTTTGATTCATTCCTTCTGTGTGTGAAACAAGAGCTGAAAGATGTTCTAGTGATACACAGCCAACTTCACAATCTAATAAATATATTAGGTAGCTTACAATTACAGACTGATAACCAAGATGCTATTGCAAGGGATATTTTGAACACCAGCTGGAATATCTTCACTACTTTTACTGCGTAAGATCTTGAATGGTATTCATGCCTACAAAACAACCCTCAAGCAGTCATCTGGCAATTTTAAGTGTTGAAATTCTAGGATTTCAAGATCCAGACCACTAGATGCAACCTGGGAGATTCTAGTTAGATTGCGCTCTTTGTTCAATGGATCCATGCGCGCTGGTTTGATCACCTGCCGTATTAACTGTTTCGATTGCAAACATTTTAAGTGTCAGTCTGGATACTATTGAAATCAAGGTGATTTAATTTTGATTAAAACAGCTGTTAGGGGTGAAAAAGTGCAAGCAAATATCCCATACCAACTCATTGACAGTGCACTGTCCTGTGACTGCAGGTGAAAATGCCTCCGTAAGTGTTGCCATTTTGCGTTTTCTTCTGTGAAAAACAAATCTAGGTTTGCCTTACCCCAGCATTTGCATGCCAGGCTAACTTTTTACTGTTTTACCTCCCACACATGGAGTGTTCCTCTCTTTCAGCTTAGCATACCAGCATGCAAGTTTTCTTCCCTAGCACATCTGTTACAAGTGTTCGATTTCTTACAGTTGCCAATACAAAATCTTAGTTTGTACAGCTAAAAGACTGTGGTTATTTTGTGTCTCAGCATTTGAACAACCTTGTTCTGAATTTTATGGCAAGACCAGAGACTTCCATTATGCCTTCTTTTCTTGCCTTTATTAAAACAGAAGCCAACAAACAACTACCATTCCCAACAGTTTTAGGGAGTGGACAACTAGTGAGAACTGAAAATTTCAACCTATCGAGATCAAAGGCCCCTGGAATATACTTCACTATAAGCAATACATTCTCTTTTCTAGCTGCTCGCAACCAAGTATTCAGTTCACAGTACACCTTTTCATATTATGTGCTTTTATCAAACTGTTACATTCAACAGTTTAACTGTAAATGTAATGTTTACCAGTGTTTTGTGGCAAGTTTAGGTGTTGCTGCGTAAACCGCCTTAAATTCTCTCTCTGCGGGGACACTGCATTCTCTGTTTTGGGGTGAATGTATGACACTGTTCTGCATTCTGTCCATCAAATGTTCTTTTTGCATTTCTTACCCCGAGTGGGACGGGTATGCTCAGACGTGGGTCCCGTGCTCTCCATGCCACTGGAGTCAAGCTATCCTGGCTGATGAGGGCTGAAAGCCCGAAACCGGTCCTAGGATGCTTGTTTCCAGTCCAGGGAGGACCTGGCCTGGCAGTTTGGGCTGGACTATTCCCATTGGGTGCTGGGTCAAGACTGATTTGCATATGGCTGGGTTCAAAATGGAATGGCATGGGGAGAAAAAAAAACGATGGATTTAGGCCCAATCTCTGTACTGGTGTGAACGTATGACATTGTTCTGCATTGTGTCCATCCATTGTTCTTTTTTGAATTTTCACCATTTGGCCAGCAACACCTACGCTCAAGACTGCGTCTTTCTTCAGCCCTTTGCGCTCCCCTCCGATAGTCATTGCTAGAGTTGGCGCTGGCACATGCTGAATCGAAGTAATCTGTGTTCGGACTATTGCAAAGCACTTTCTCCTCAATCTTTCCTTCCTCAACCCATTCTGCATTCAGCTCACCAGTGTGCCGCCTCTTCACTTAGCAGTCCACACATTTAGAGGGGATTATTTTGCTGACGCATGTGCATTTAGGTACACAATATAGGTCATTTGACAAAGATTATAGAAATTGCTAGATGAAACGGCTCTCTGGGTTTAGGTTGGAAAGAGACTCCAGCCCATCCAAAGAGCGGTATTTTAACTGCGAAATGCAAATACTGCAATATGGGTTGAAAGGAGGAAAGGTCTTCGATTAATAACAAATTACAAGTAGAATAATATGACTGCAAGGTAGGTGGGACCCCAAGTTGAGATCTTTTTATTTGGAGACAAATTTACACAAGAAATTAGCAACTACGTCTCAACCTTTGCTTTATTGGATGAGACGCAATTCTACAGTTTTTGGAACTCATGTTTTCACCAAGGCCAGTAGAAACAGTAACAACTTTGCCAAGCAAATTCATTTCAAATTCAGAGTTTACGTTCATACACAAACAGAGAATTCTGTTTGGATCCTTTGGGTTTTCATACAATTTGGAGTTATCAGATAAAACTTTGTTCGAGGCCTTTTCAATTAACTTTCCCAAAACAAAAGCAGAGACCATAGTTTAGGAGATGTTTTTGATGCACCAAAAGACATAATAGTTTTTCCTATTCACAACCAGCAGGTTGGCTCAATATAATTTTAGTGGTCCTGAAGAGAAACAAAAATATGCGCCCAGTCATAAGCCTGAAGAATTTCTTCCTGTTCTCACTCAGGAAAGTTCCTGCAATTCCAATGGTATCAGTAATCAAATTACCTATCTCCACTTTGGCTGACATCAATCCCATGGAGTTGCACAAAAAAGAGTGAAACCAGTGATTGCAACAGTGAGGAATCAGAAGGATTTTCTATCTGCATGACAATCGGTTAATGGCTCAAGATAATGCAATTCTGCAACATGTCCCACAAACTAACCGTTATAAGACCTAGGTTTTATTAGCAATCAGGAAAATTCTAGTAGAACACCTTCAAAACAGGTAGAATTCCTAGTTTTCAAGATAGATTAGAAGTTAACAATTTTGCAACTTCCAGACAGCAACGTCTCAACGAATACAGTTCTCTGATTTTGCAGTGTAATTTAACAGAATTTTAGACCTTTTAGCTTCCTCAAGCCGAGCGGTTTTCCCCAGCTCACAAGGCTATCTTACTGAGGGTGAACATTTGACGTCTTCAAAAAGGTTTGATTTATTCAGATGTCATTATTCTAGATCAGGAAGTGCAAATAGGGCTCCTATGGAGGCTGGATCATTTCGACGCCTGGAATGGCTCGACACCACTTGCTTACATACAAGATCTAGTCTTGGAATCTGATGCAAGTCTCACAGATTATTCATGTCTTATTTAAGATATTCTGACAGATTACTTAATGTTCCGACAGTGTTTCAGGATTTCTAAGAGACCAAGCTCAAGGAATTCTAGAGCCTTACCATCAGGGGTTTGATACAGAATCTTGGCATGCTCTTGTTTTCACAAAATGTGGATGTAGTCTCTCCTTGCATGATTTTTGATCAATACGAACATTTGTGCTGTATAAAATATAAAAAAGGTGCTTATCTTGCCCTGTATGGTGGATAATTTAACTACAGATTCTTCACCTTGTAAACCTCCCACATGCCAGATTGGATCCACAAACTTCTGCAATAGCTTAGGCTTACCAGCAGATAGTGCGATTGGCCTCCATTGCAACTCAGTCCACCCTCTGGACATGATACTGAACCTCATATGGGTGCCACCCCAGTGCACTAATGCCAGTTTATTCATTAGTCTTTTTTGCCCCAAAAACAAGGATAGATTCAGAATATTGACAGTATGCAAAATCTAGCCTGGTACCTTAACTCCAAACAGTCAAACTCACAAGGAAGAGGGTAGGTGATGAGAAGCCTTCGTTTAGCTACACTGTTCACTCACAGATACTCCCAACAGCAAATTCCTCACCTTGAGGATCAATATCAAAGCGATGCCCCCTCCAAGGAGGTAGATCAGCAGAGTGGACTTTATACCAAGAAGTTCAGCAGGACCGGTCAATGCAGTTGTGCCAGATTGAAGTAAAGATGGATGCCCATGTGGCCGCCTGGCAGATGCCCCAAAAAGGGACACCTGAGCTCGTGCTGTAGTCGTTGCTTTTAACTGGTGGGATGAAACCAAAGTCATATCCCTTTTGGCCAAGGCATAACACATGAATGCAAAGGACAATCCATCATGATGTCGGATTTTGAAACAAGCTTCACACTGGCAAATCCAACTAACAGCTGATCATCCAGCCAGTACTCCTTAGCCCTACCAATGTAGAAGCTAGGGCCTGCCATGTATCCAACAAGTGTAGTATCTCTTCCTCAGCAGGATGTGGTGGAAAGAAGAACATAGGAAGTGTAATAAGACTGTCACACATGGAAAGGTGTCACCGCTTTCAGAAGAAATGATGCAGGAGCCCTAAGACCCAGCTTATCAGTAACGAATAGTTTCTTACACCTGTCGGTGTAGTTTTGCAGCTTGAAGACTTTCCGGATTCACTATGCTGTGCATTATTCCGCGGTCTAGTGGTTGGGTCCGGAATCGTAGTCTCTTTTCTCTTTTTTTGTGTAGCCCAGGTGGGCGTCGACGCCCCACCATTTGGTGTCCTTCCGTGACGTCGGCGCGCTTCCTCCAAAAGCTCCCACCCTTGGGCGCCATCTTCAGATTCTTTTTTTTTTTTTTTGTCTTGTGCTTGTGTCGTTTATCCTTTTACCCTTTTGAAGGTGTTTTCCTTTTGTTAGTCCCATCTTCCTCCTGTCTCATCTTTCTGGCGGAGGCGGGTGGGTTCGCTAGTGAATCCAGAAAGTCTTCAAGCTGCAAAACTACACAGACAGGTAAGAAACTATTCGTTTTGCAGCGTGAATCTTTCTGGATTCACTATGCTGTGCATAGACTTTGTAGCGGTTTGTTATGTTTGTGGCGGCTGGGTGGAAGATGAGCGTTGGTTGTTGAATATATGTTGAAGCACCTTTTGACCTACTTGTGCTTCTTTGTTCATCTGTATATCCACGCAGTAGTGCTTAGTGAACGTGTGCACTGAAGCCCATGTTGCCGCCAGGCAAATGTCTTGGATAGGTGCGTTTGCCAGGAAGGCGATTGTTGCTCCCTTTTTCCTGGTCGAGTGTGCCTGAGCTGCTCCTTGTAGCTCTTGGCCTGCCTGTTTGTGGCAGTATTGAATTGTTTGCGCGATCCATCGTGCGATGGTATTTTTAGTTACTGGTCTGCCCAGGAAACTGCTTGCGAAGGACACAAAACTGTTTTGTCTTTCTACAGTCCTTAGTCCTTTCGATGTAATGCATTACTGCTCTTCTGGCGTCCAGAGTGTGCAGTGCCCTTTCTGCGCTGGTGGATGGTTTCTGGAAGAAACTGGGAATTTGTATTGTTTGGCTTATATGGAACTTGGATACCACCTTTGGCATGAAGTGTGGGTCCGTTCTCATTACCACCCTGTCATTGTGGATCTGAATGTAGGGTTCTTGTAGCGTGAGTGCCTGCAACTCGCTCACCCTACGTAGTGAGGTAATTGCCACCAGAAAGGCCGTCTTTATTGTGAGCATATGTAGCGATGCCTTGTGAATGGGTTCGAACGGTTGCTTTCATAAGCTGTGTTAGAACTACATTGAGGTTCCATGCCGGCGGCGGCATCCTCTTCGGTGGTGCTATTCTTTTGGCTCCTTCTAGGAATCTTTTACCACTTGAGATGTAAAGAAGCTTTCCCCTGTTTCTCCTCTTGTATAGGCCACTATTGCCGCCAGGTGCACTCTTATTGAAGTGCAGCTTAGGTTATTTTTTAGTAAGTGTGTTAAGTATTTTAGCACTGTAGATTCTCTAGTGATTCTCCTGTGGAGTTTTTTGTTGATGCACCATTCAGTGAATCTCTTCCATTTTGCTGCATAGCATTTCCATGTGGTGGGCCTCCTGGCTTCCCGCAGTACTGCCAGCGTGCTTTCTGGAAGCTTGAGGTGAGCGAACTCCAAGTCTTCAGGAGCCAGGCTGAGGCTCTCTGGCTCTGGATGGAGTACTCTTCCGTTTTGCATCAAGAGCAGGTCTTTCCTTCTTGGGAACTTGTGTGGTGGTCCCTATGCCATTTCCACTATCTGTGAGAACCAGGACTGCCTGGCCCACTGTGGTGCTACCAAAATTAGCGTCATGTTGCTTGTTCTGCACTTGCTGAGCACCTTGTGTATCAGCGGTATCGGTGGAAAAGCGTAGGCAAATGTCTGTGACCAGCTCATCCATAGGGCATTTCCTTGGGATTGGTGGCCTGACTGCCTGGATGCGAAGTATTGGCATTTTGCATTCTGGTGTGTTGCAAACAGGTCTAGTTGTGGGGTCCCCCACTTCTTGAATAGTTTTTGCGTCTCCTGCGGGTTGAGCTCCCACTCGTGTGAGATTGACGTCTGTCTGCTTAGTTTGTCTGCTTCCACATTGTCCTTCCCCGGCAGATGTATTGCCAGGAGGTCTATTTGTAGTGGGTTTGCCCATTTCCATATCTGTTGCGCTAGGTCTGACAGCGCCACTGACTGTGTTCCTCCCTGCTTGTTGATGTAGAACATTGTTGTGGTGTTGTCTGTTTGTACTAACACCCTTTGCCCGTACAGCTGTTTCTGGAACGCTTTTAGTGCTAGGAACACAGTCTTTAGCTCTAGGTAGTTGATGTGCTTGACGGCTTCTGTTTGTGTCCATAACCCCCTTACTTTGAGCAGGTTCATGTGCGCTCCCCACCCCATTTGGGATGCGTCTGTTGTGATGGTCACTGTTGGAGTTGGTGGTGTGAACGGCTTTCCCCTTGTTATGTTGTCCTTGTTCCATCATGCTATCTCCTCCTGCACTGCGTGCGTTACAACCACTAGATCTTCCCAACTCCCTGTAGCCTGTGACCACTGCTGTTGCAGCCATTCCTGGAATGGTCTCATGTGCAGTCGAATATTGGGGACTAGGTGTATGCAGGACGCCATCATCCCCATGAGCTTGCTCACTGTCCTCACTGTCAGACGTCGCCCCTTCTGGTATTGGTGAGTCTCTTTCATCAGTGCTGAGGTCCTCTTTTCGCTGGGGAACACCCTGCCCTGAATGGTGTCGATTTTTGCACCCAGGAAGATTTTCACTTGCTCTGGTTCTGGCGACGACTTCCCGCTGTGTATGGAGAAGCCTAGCTTTGTTAGGGTGTGTGTGACCTGCTGAGTATGTAGTTTGCATTTGTTGTAGGAGTCCGCTTTCACCAACCAGTCGTCTAGGTAGGGGTATACATGTATTCCCTGCCTCCGCAGATGTGCTGCTACGGCCGCTAGGCATTTTGTGAAGACCCTTGGTGCGGACTTTTAGTCCGAAGGCTAGGGCCGTGAACTGGTAATGCGCCTTGCCGATGGTAAATCGCAGTAGATGCTGGTGTCTTTGGTTCATGGGAATGTGTAGGTAGGCATCCTTTAGGTCTATTGTGCACATAAAATCCCCGTGCCTTATCTGAGGTATAACCTCCTGTAAGGACGTCATTTTGAATTTTTGAGTCTTTATGTACTCGTTTAGGAACCGTAGGTCCAGTATGGGCCTTAACGTTTCGTCTATTTTTGGTACTAGGAAGTAGTTTGAGTACACTCCCGTGCTTCTTTCCTTGTATGGTACGTTTTCTATAGCCTGCTTGTGGAGGAGTTCTTGTGCCTCCTGCCACAGCAGTGATAGCTCTTCTGCTGAGCGTGTCTTGTTGGTTGGCCTCCTGTTTGAAGGCCTCTTTACCAGTTCTATGCAGTAGCCGAACTGTATGATGTTGAATATCCATTTGTCCGTTGTTATCTTCTCCCACTCCTGGAAGAAGTGTTTTAGTCTGCCTCCTACGGGTGTCGCATGGTCGTTGATTTGGAATGGTTGTTTGTGTCTTTTGTTGAGCCGCGCCACTAAGGATGTTGTTAGTGCGGGCACGTTTGGTACTGTGGAGTCACTTTTGGGCGGGTTGCTGGCCGCCTCTTCTGGTCTGTCCTCGTCCGTTTGGTCGGCTTCGAAAGGACTGTCCCCTTTGTTGTTTTTGCCAGCCTTGTTGCTGCTGACCCTGTTGTGCCTGGCTGCTTCCCTGCAATGTTTGCTGGAAGGCCTGGTGTGATGTTCCCGGCTGGTTCCCTCCTCTGCCATTTGGTCTTCGTGAGGGGTGCCCCTTCTCATCCCTCTGAACTGCAGTGCCCCCATGGACCTTGCAGTTTCGTTATCTTTTTTGAGCTGTGTCAGCGTCTCGTCCACGGGCGTGCCGAACAGCTTCTCCCCATTGAATACCCTTCAATCAGGATGTGGTTTTGTACTTCCGGTTTGAACCCGGAGATCCTCAGCCAGGCATGTCTCCGCTCTGTTACCCCGATCATCATCAGCCTGCTTGACGTGTCCGCTGCGTCCAAGGCCGACTTCAGGCAGGTGTTGGCCATATTCTTGCCCTCCTCCACCAGGTGGGCCGCTCTTTGCTGGTGTTCAGTCTGGAGCAGTTTGAGCAACTGCCCAACTTCATCCCAATGTTGGTAGGCATGCCTGTTTATCAGGGCACTGGAGTTGGCAATGCGCCAATGGATTGCCGCATTCCTCTCAATTTTCCTCCGTGTGAGGTCTATTCTTTTGCTCTCCTTGTCTGGAGGTGGCCCGGAGTTTGTGGGAACGTTGGCCCTCTTCCTGGCTGTTGCAGTAATAATTGAATCAGCCGGCACAGATCCCTGGATATATGGGGGATCCTTAGTAGAGTGTTTGTATTTTTTCTCTGCCCTGGGGGTGACAGATCTGCAGGTAGCTGGCTCCTTGAAAGCCTCCCTGCCTTGGTCCAGTACACCTGGGAGCATCGGAAGGAATTGGCTCCTAGTTTGAGTTGGCAGCAGTGTCTCCAGGAGAAAACAGGCCTTGGGCTTTTCCTCCTCCATTTCCACCCTATAGGTTGCTGCAGCGTTCCTGACGACTATGTTGTATATTCCAATGTCGTCCGGCGGCGAAGGCCTCGACGGATGCGTCTCCACGGCCTCTTCTGGATTTTCGGCGTCGAGATCCTGCCAGTCCAGGTCCTGAGCCTCCGAGGGTGTCGAGCCGAAGTGAGTCTGCTGGTCCTCGTCGCCCTCAGCGTAGTAATACAGGCCCTCCTCGTCCTGTTGCTCCAACGGTTCGGGAGTTTTTGGCGGTTCGGTGGCGTCGAACTCCTCTTGGACTTCTGGTTCGATAACCGTCGAGGGCTTCGAAGGGATGGTGTATCTACTCATCCGTTCGTCGAAATCCTTTTTTCTTTGTAGGATACTGGTCATCTCGGCCTCGAGCCTTCTCTTCTTCCTCTCCATCTCTGCCGCTTGTTCGGCGTCGAGAGTTTCGGCGGCTCTCTTTGAGGTCGTGGATGTTGACGTCGAAGTTGCCGTTTGCTCTTTCCCTTCGGGCGTCGGGTGCGGCTTCTCGGAGCCGTGCTTCGACGACCTGGGTGTCTCTTGAGCTTTCGCCGACCGGGAGTCCTTCTCGAAGGATCCGCTGGGCTGTTTGTCCTTGGACGCAGCTGTGGTCGCCGATTGCTTCGACGCCAGTGCTCCTTTCGAGGACTTTGGCTCTGCTTTTCGAGAGTCTGTCGGGGTTTTAGGGGTCGACGTCTCTCTTACCTCCTTCCTTGGTCTGGTATTGGTCTCTACGACCGTGCAGTCCTCTGGTCCCTCGGCGATGTTGTCCTCTTCCCCGCTGGAGAGGCCCAGGTCCCGCAGCGACGGGGGTTGTCCCTGCCCCTGCATACTGTAGTTTGCTCTCCTTTGTCTGTCCCTCACTCTGAGGGTCTTGGGGGCGAATGCCGAGCAGGCGTTGCAGGCGGTACTCTGATGGTCGATCGGTAGGCAGAGGTTGCAGACTGGGTGCTGGTCCTTCTGCGCGAACTTGTGGTGGCAGTTCCTGCAAAATTTGAATGGTGTCTTGTCCATTCCCGCGCTCAGGGAGCCCCCTGTGTGCGCATTCTCTGTCGGACGTCGAAGTTTTCTCCACTTCTCACCTACTTCGTCGTCCCGGTAGTATGTTCTTTGTCTTGTGATGAAGAAACTCCAATTTTCTCGGTTCTTTCTGCTTTTTCTCCTCTTTTCTCCTCTTCCAACTCTGGAGCTCTTTCACGACGATCCAGACCCAACGGCGGAAAAAGAATCTGAAGACGAGCGCCATAGGCGGATACGAGGGACACATGCAGTAGGCCCTTTGTCGCTAGATCTGAGGGTGCGACTCGGGGGCATAGGCCCTTAACTTTGTTTCAGAAGATACAACGGACCTTTACTTTTTAAGGCAGCCTAGGAGAGCTGACAGATCTTGGGACATGGGAACGTTTCTTCACTGTGGAGCCCAGTACAGTTCCTTCAGCAGGAGACTGAGAGAGTTCCAGCAGGGGTGGTTCAGAACAAGCCTGGCTGCCCGTGTTCTGGACCACCTGGAGTTTGGAGAGCAGTGGTTCACTTAGCTTCAGCTAGGATGAGCATTTCCATAATCCGGTCTACTTATCACTTCATGGCCTCGATCCAGTGCTCCCACGAACTGTCATGGGGAGGAAGAGGAAGATTTGACGCGAGTAGGCGCAGATTGTGTTAGCCAGTGCCGCCAAGTGGTTGCTACGGTCTGATCTCTTCACCGTAAGTGCTTGATCTAGTTTTATCCCCAGATTCTTTACAGTTAGTTTTGGGCACACTGAATAGCACCCAGTTGGTGTGGCCACCATCTCGTCCGAACCAGCTGGAGGGGTTCTTCCCAAAAGCAGCATGGAATCTCGGTCTTATCTGGAGATAGTTCTCAGTCATCCAGTTTGGAGGTTGCTAGCATCTCTCCTTTGATGTGCAAACCACAGTTAAGCTATTGTCAGGTCTTTGGCCACTGCTGCGCAAACATAAGCTGGGTACTCATCAGCATATGACATAATCTGCAAGCCAGAGCTCTGCAACCTTTGCTAACAGGGTATATAGATATTAAAACAAGGTGGGGCCTGCAAGCGTGAGCCCTGGCGGAGCGCCCCTTGTCCAAAGCTCATTTTACAGGGAGAGAGCGAGCCCTGGATGACTGTTTGCTGTCTGCCTGCCAGGGAATGCCAGAAGCCACTACTTAGTGCCATGTCCTGAACACCCCATTTCCTGGCAGCC